>CM075981.1:66809755-67026121 GCA_038087875.1 Malacoraja senta
GATAACTTGAAAATTATATTGATTTTATAATATTTTTCAAATTAGGTCAAGATCATTGGAGTACTGTGGTTCTTAAATCAATAACTTGGATTAGATACGGCCAACGTGTCAGTCTGAGAAGTTTATGGCAGCAGAAAAGCATTGTCCAGTCTAAACAGGCTGCAGAAGTCATCGGTGGAATCCTTACCGAGGTTGTGTGTACAATATTCAGCGATCACATCTTTGTGGTGGCCACACAGTATGGCAAAATTGGGACATTGATCTCTGTGACTCCACATATTGTTGCAAATGAGGTCGGCAAACCTACGTTTAGTACAAAAATCTTAATGGGGAAAGATGAGGTAAGAACCATGATTAGGCATGGAAGCGATAAGATGATAATTAACAGTTACCTCCATTTATATGTGTTTTTAATTTAACAAAATGGTCTGTAAAACAGATGCGGCTTAACACAAGCCTTTGGTTATAATTATCTAGAATGTATTCTGAGTAAATTCTTGAGATTATTCCTATATTCCTGCAATTAACGGTGCATAGTTTGCAACTTTACATAAAAAGGATATTGAAATGCTGGAGAAACTGCAAGAAAAAAATTACAAGAATGAGACTGAATGTGGGAATTTTTTCATCATACAGCAAAACCAAAGTGGTGACCTACGAGAAGTCTTTGTAATTATGAAGGGACATGCATAGCAAAGATTAACTCAAGGAACTGCAAATGTAAAATAATATCAAGAAAACCCTTGCAATATCCAGAAGCAGTTTCATCACAGAAAAATAGCTAGAATATGGAACCTGTTGCTCCACGAACATGACCAGATTTATTGCATTTAGCATGAAACCTGTTAGGCACATTGGGATTAATCGAGAGAAAGATATGCTGATCGGATTGATGTAGTGTGAGGAGACGACATGTGTAGTGTACGAAAATAGTGTGGACTCTGGGTTACATTGCCTGTTTCTCTGTTGTATGTTGAATTTAGATATAAACGAACACCATAACCTAAACACACAACTTTCCCCTGTGCTTCAGTAATTCTGTTCTGTGAAGAGCTTATTTAAGCGCTGTAGTCTCACTGATTCTTGCTTATTCAGTCTTGTACATGCTACCTGTTGAAAAGTCAATCACAGTGGAAAGTATTAGGGACTTGGTGTATTAGCAATTTGAACTTTGGAAACAGTTTGAGGACTTCAGACTTCTCCTAAGTCTATGTCTAAGTCTTCAGACCATGTTTTCTGAAGTCACATGGTCTATCTGAGATAAATCTGAATCGGGGTCCTTGCAAAAAAAAAGTCACATTTCAGTAACTGAATGTGTTGCCCGAACATTAAAAGAAATGCTAGGTGTGATGTGTAAAGATTCATCTTGTTGGTGTTCTGAAACTTTGTTGGAGTTAAATACTAGAAGATAACTGCCGTTTAATGAAAGTGAGTAAAACTTAACAACATTCATATTTAACATCTAAAACAATTTTAAAAAGTCATACCATGGTGCTTTACATAGCATCCAAATAGTATTGAATTAGCCATATAAGGATATTTGGGCAGATAACCAAAATTTTGTTCAGAACTCGGTCAGCTACCAGATTCCATTAAAAAATTATAAAAAATGAAATAAACCATTAAAATATAAAGAATGTAAACAACTACATACAAATCATTAAAAATATTAAACCAAAATAAAATATAGTTGATTAAAATGAACCCTTTTATCTTCTCTGCAGATCTTCAAACCTTGTTTAAATAAATGGGCCCTCTGGTCCTAACCTAGCACTGAACCTGACAGCAGATTCTGCAGTTTAAGTGCTGGAGAGTCTCAGCCAACTCCTGCTCAGCCATTGAACTCCCTACAGTCCAGTGGTGGACAATGGCTGGGAAATGGCTGACAGATCTTGTGTTAAGTTTTAAGACTTGAGTTTCACACAGAGACCTACAATTTCCCAAGCAATACTTGTACATAGAATTACAGTCAGAACTCTACAAAGTCCATATCTTTGTTCTGGCGATCTTCCTAGGTCCCCACTCCCCACAGCTTTTACATCTTTCTAGTTTTTCAACAGTGCCTCGTGAGTTTTCAATTAGTTATCCTCTTTTCCTTTTGCTTCCAATTCCATGTCCTTTTTTTAATTGTGTTCCAAAATGTACAGACAGCAACTTGGTTTTCAGTTTCCAATTCTGATGGAATCCATTTAGGAGTCTTTACTCACACTGACCCTGCAGAATAGTAACATTCTATATGTTATGATTAGTGCATTTGACAACGTTCTCCCTTCGGTCTTCTCCGTGTTCCCATGGTGTAATGCTGAATTATCTCTGCATTTCTTTCTTATCAATCAAATTATTTTGCTGGAGTCATTCAAAAATAATTTAATATCTGTTTCCTTTTCAGCCTCTGATCCACGTGTATGCAAAACACCTTGTAACTTTCGTGTGTGAGGAGTCTGGCAACAAATCAGTGCTACTTGCGCTGGCTCTGAAAGATGTAAACTTGGACAATATTAAATCCATCAAACAGTTGATTCAGAGTTGCCGACTCTGGTGAAAATGTTTGCCAAACGTCAGCGATGAAACATGAAGAAGAGAATACCGACTACTCCACGTGAGTCAAGGACATCAGAATAAAATACATTTTACAACTCAAATTTTTTTTTAACGTCATTGGAAAAGAAGCAGTTTTAAATTTCAATTTTTGGTCTTTGAGTTCAACGGTGATATACTAACCTTTGTTTTAAGTTAAGGATAACCAATTGGACAGTTTGCAGGAAATTGACACCCTACACTGATGTTAAGTAAGACTGATGTATTTGCTGTACTTGGGAATGGAGAGTCCAGATGGAACGCTAATTATGATGAGACGATTGGCTTTTCATTTCCTTCTCCCCTTGTTCATGATGAAAAGAGTAGAAGGAAAATTACGGAAGTGTAAATTTCAAAAATATTGCAATAAAAGTATATGAAGGTGAAAGTCCAACATTGCGTCAGTTGTGGCCTGTGGGTCTGATGTTCAATCAATCTATTTTTAACAATGAATAAACTTTTCTTTTGTGTCTGAGCAGTTAAATTCTGCATTTACTTATTAGGTGCCCATCATAAAGTCTTGTTTAGTTTCTTCCTGACTTTATACTGTGATTTCAAGGAACATTGCATAGCCTTACTCAGCCGCTGCATTCCACTACTTCATAAATCATTAAACAGCACAGGAACAGGCCCTTTGGCCCACAATGTCTGTCCTGCAAATGATGCCAAGCTAAACTAACCACCTCTGCCTGCATGTGATCCAGATCCCTCCATTCCTAGCATATTCATTTACTTATCTAAAAGCCTCTTAAACGCTACCATCATGTCTGCTTCCACCGTCAAGTCAAGAGAGTTTATTGTCATGTGACCCAGATAGGACAATGAAATTCTTGCTTGCTGCAGCACAACAGAATATTGTTAACAAAAATACAGAACAGTTCAGTTCAATATACACATAAATAAGCAGATAAAGTGCAATAGGCTGTTACAGTTCAGAGTCTGTTTGTTGGCGAGTTTAATAGCCTGATGGCTGTGGGAAAGCAGCTGTTCCTGAACCTGATATAACAGATTTCAGGCTCCTGTACCTTCTGCCCGATGGTAGCGGAGAGATGAGTGCGTGACCAGGATGATGTGGGTTGTTGATGTTGGCTGCCGTTTTGAGGCAGCGACTGCGATATATCCCTTCGATGGTGGGAAGGTCAGAGCCGATGATGGACGGGGCAGTGGTTACAACTTTCTGCATCCTTTTCTGCTCCTGGACCCTCAGGTTGCTGAACCAAGCCACGATGCAACCAGTCAGCATGCTTTCTACTGTGCACCTGTAGAAGTTCGAGAGAAGGTACACAAAAATGCTGGAGAAACTCAGCGGGTGCAGCAGCATCTATGGAGCGAAGGAAATAGGCAACGTTTCGGGCCGAAACCCTTCGAGAGAATCCTTTTTGACATGCCGACTCTCTGTAGTCTTCTCAGGAAGTAGAGGCGCTGATGTGCTTTCTTTATGATTGCATCAGTGTGCTGGGACCAGGAAAGATCTTAGGAGATGTGCACGCCCAGGAATTTGAAGTTCTTGACCCTTTTCACCATCGTCCCGTTGATGTAAACGGGATTGTGGGTCCCTATCCTACCCCTTCCAAAGTCCACAATCAGTTCCTTGGTTTTGCTGGTGTTGAGAACCAGGTTATTGTGCTGGCACCGTTTGGTCAATCGGTCAATCTCACTTCTATACTCAGACTCAGTGATTCGTCCCACAACAGTGCTGTCGTCGGTGAACTTGATGATGGAGTTCGCACTATGACTGGCTACGCAGTCATGAGTATAGAGTGAGTACAGCAGGGGGCTAAGCACGCAGCCTTGAGGTGCTCCCGTGCTGATTGTTATCGAGGATGACACATTTCCACCAAGACGGACAGACTGTGGTCTGTGGATGAGGAAGTCGAGGATCCAATTCCAGAGGGATGCACAGAGACCCAGATCTGAGAGCTTGGTAACCAGCTTGGAGGGGATGATTGTATTAAATGCTGAACTGTAGTCAATGAATAACAGCCTGACATATGAGATTTTGTTGTCCAAGTGGTCCAGAGCGGAGTGGAGAGCCAGTGAGATCGCATCCACCGTTGATCTGTTATGGCGGTAAGCGAACTGCAGTGGGTCGAGGTTCTTGTCGAGGTAGTTGATATGCGCCATAATCAACCTCTCAAAGCACTTCATCACCACAGACGTTAGTGCCACTGGTCGATAGTCATTGAGGCACATCACCTTGTTCTTCTTGGGCACCGGTATAATTGATGCCCTTTTAAACCAGGTGGGAACCAAAGTCCTCAGAAGTGAGGGGTTGAAAATGTCCGTAAAAACTCCAGCCAGTTGGTCCGCACAGGTTTTTAGAACATAACCGGGTATGCCATCAGGTCCAGGCGCTTTCTGAGGGTTCACCCCCCTGAAGGATCTTCTGACGTCGGCCTCGGTGACTGTGACTGAAATACCGTCATGGTGAATGGGGACTCGGGAAGGCGCATCAGTGTTCTCCCTATCAAAGCGTGAGTAAAACGCATTGTGCTCGTCAGGGAGTGATGCTTCGCTGACAATTGAGCTGCCTCCTGATTTTGCCTTATAGGAGGTGGTGGCATTCAAGCCCTGCCACAGTTGCCGAACATCCGTCTCATCCTCCAGCTTGGAGCAGAAGTCCTTTTTGGCCTTTTTGATAGCCTTACCAAGGTCATATCTGGACTTCTTGTAGACCTCTGTGTCTCAAGACCTGAATGCCCGGGATCTGCACTTCAGAAGAGTGTGGACCTCATGGTTCATCCAAGGCTTCTGGTTAGTAAACACTCGGAAGGTTTTTGTTGGGATGCAGTCCTCCACACATTTTTTTATGAAGTCTGTAACGACTGTGGCATATTCGTTCAGGTCCGTTGCCGAGTCCCTGAACATTGCCCAGTCTACAAACTCCAATCAGTCCTGGAGTTGTTCCTCTGCCCCTCCCGATCTCTGAAAGCACATTCCAGGCACCCATCACTCGTGTGTAATAAAACTCTGTATATCCCCTTTCAATTTCCACCTCTGACTTTCAAAGACTACTGGACATAGCTTTACATTTCTACCTGGGGGGGGGGGAGTTCTGACTGTCTACCCGATCTATGCCTCTCATAATTGTCCATACTGATATATACGCTGTGGCTCCAAGCCTTTCAGCAGGAGTTGACTGTGCAGTATAGACAGGTTAATAATAATAACTTGGTCTATAAGAAAGCCACAATCGAGATGCAACTATGGGAACTAATAATCTGCTTAAATGTATTCAGCTGATAATATCTTCAGTGTTTGGGATATTTCAGGGCTTCATCCTCAGTCCTCCTTTCACTTTTTAGGTGACTGTACTCTGCCGGTCAAAGGGGTGAGGAGTATGAAAACAGTACCACTAAGTTGTGTTTCATTGCTAATGCTGTTGTTACTTTCTCCATATTAACAAAAAGGCACAAAGAGTTGTCAACGTACATTTTGATGCACGTATCTATGGGTGCTGCGCCTGATGAAACTAATTTCAAGAGAGATTTTTCATGCAAAGGCAAATGTTTCTTTTTTACTCTGTGTCCCAGTCACTAACATGATTTATTTAACATTTGTACATTTTTATTCATTATTATTTGTATACATCAATTTCATACAGGCAGTTTCAGGCCTCCAGCTATGATTAACCTACTGTACTTGCTCTCTTTTGTGCTTGATTTCATGTGTTGGCTAACCCTAACTTGTTAATTTTCTGAATAGATTACTGTGTCTCTTTATGTATTGCATACTTCCCAACTGAAATACCAGCTTACTAGCATACTTCCCTCTTGGGCACTTCTGATCAAGATTAAGCCACGACTAAATGATAAAACAAAGGGAATTCTGCATAAATCCAAGTTGCTATCCAATGTAAGAATATGATACAAACTACAATATAGGGCACACAGTTAAATCAGCCACCAAGCAACATTAATGGAAATAAAGTAACATAAAGGTATTGCATGGTTATGCTTGGAGAGCAAACCAAAGGAATTGGAATCCTAAGTTAGACACAAAAAGCTGTAGTAACTCAGCGGGACAGGCAGCATCTCTGGAGAGAAGGAATGGGTGACGTTTCGGGTCAAGACCTTTTCTACACATTTCGTCTGCGGTTCCTTCCTACACAAGAATTGTAGTCCTGCTCTTTTGCCTAATGTCGGTTTAAATTTAAGGATGTCATTATACTGGAAAAGGTGCAAAAATGATTTAACAACGATAATAACAGGTCTGAAGAAGGGTTTCGCCCCGAAACCTTACCTATTTCCTTCACTCCATAGATGCTGCCTCACCCGCTGAGTTTCTCCAACATTTTTGTCTACCTTCGATTTTCCAGCATCTGTAGTTCCTTCTTAAACATAATAACAGGTCTGCTGGGTTTCAGTAATAAGAAAGGCTCGATAGTTTGAGACTGCTTACCTTGGAGAGTAGGAGGCCGATGGGTAATTTTATAGAGCTGCATAAAATCATGAGGGGTATGGATAAATTGAATGGCTAGAGTCTTTTCCACAGGGTTTGGGAATCTAAAACTAGAAGCCATAGATTTAAGGTGAAAGCACAATGATTTAGAAGTGACCTTGCAACTTTGAATGTTGTTTCACATAAAAGAACATCTCTACTATGGGAAAAATGTGTTTGGCGCAATCTTTCAGAGAATTTAATTTATTTTTTCCTTTTCTTTTTCCAGATTGCCCATTGCATTCAGTCATATCCGTCATATTTTTATGATGAACAACACTGCAAAATATCGTGTGCGGACGTGGCGCCGACGGACGAGAAGTCAAAGCCAAAGAAGCGAATGGAAACGAGGCCAAAACGCCAAATAACCGAAAGAGTATGAAGCCGAAACGCCAACTAACCGAAATGATGGGACGCCTAAATGCAAACTAACTGAAAGGGCGGGACGCCTAAAAGCCTACTAACAGAAAAGCAGCGTCACCTAAAAGCAAACTCACCGAATGGCCGCTCTGTCGAAACACCACCTACCCGAAAATCAAATAACGGACATGACATTGCCGGGGGCGGGGCTTGTCAGCGATTGGTCCAGACCCCCGCGTCCATCATATCACGGTGGAGGGATGAACATTGTCCCACACCTCTGCTGCACCCGACCCACAACCCGCGGAGGGTGGCCGTGGGAGAGTGGTGGTGTCCTGAGGGATGCGCATCTTGGGCCGCTTCTAACTTGGTGCTTGGGTTCAGATTGCCCAGTCACCTATGGCTTGTGTGGAAAAAATGACCCCCACCCTCCCGTCTCCCCCTTCTCCCCTTCTTCTCTCTCTCTCCCCCTCTCTATCTCACTTCTCTCTCCCTCCCCCTCTCTCTCTCATCTCTCTCTCCCTTCTCTCTCTCACTCCCCTGCTCTCCTCCTCTCTCTCCCCCTCTCTCCCTCTCTTCCTCTCCCTCTCTCTCCCTCCCCCTCTCTCTCTCTCTCCCTTCTCTCCTCCCCTCTCCCTTCTCTCTCTCTCCTTCCTCTCTCTCTTCTCTTTCTCCTCTCTCTCTCCCCCTCTCATTGAAACATATAAGATTGTTAAGGGCTTGGACACGCTAGAGGCAGGAAACATGTTCCCGATGTTGGGGGAGTCCAGAACCAGGGGCCACAGTTTAAGAATAAGGAGTAAGCCATTTAGAACGGAGACGAGGAAACACTTTTTCTCACAAAGAGTGGTGAGTCTGTGGAATTCTCTGCCTCAGAAACATCTCTGGATGCTTTCAAGAGAGAGCTAGATAGGGCTCTTAAAAATAGCGGTCAGGGGATATGGGGAGAAGGCAGGAACGGGGTACTGATTGGGGATGATCAGCCATGATCACATTGAATGGCGGTGCTGGCTCGAAGGGCCAAATGGCCTACTCCTGCACCTATTGTCTCTCTCCCCCTTCCCTCTCTCCCCCTTCTCCGTCTCCACCGGCGGGAGCTTCCGCCCACCCAGAGTCACTGACCGCGATGCACTGCCATCAGACCCCAACCCCCACACCAGGGTGATCCCCTCCCCCCTCCCCCAACCCACGGACACCTCACTCCCACCCCGGCCGGAGGGACAGATTGCTCGGGGCATAGTAAATCGCTTTTAAAACATGGGGGACACACACATTCCCTGGCGGGTCGATGACAAGTGTGCATCACAACGAACAATTTTATCTCCTCCCACTTCCCCCGACAACAAGAAGCGCGTTTTATTTATTACCGTCTCATTGCTTGCGGAACGAAAAAGGCATACAAGCTCCCACGCGCAAAACACCAGATAAACTGTTTTAACCGAGCGCCATTTGGTTCGTTGGCTTGTAGGCAACGCCGCCTTTCGGGTAGGTGGCGTTTCGACAGAGCGGCCATTCGGTGAGTTTGCTTTTAGGCGACGCAGCTTTTCGGTTAGTTGGCTTTTAGGCGTCCCGCCCTTTCGGTTAGTTTGCATTTAGGCGTCCCATCCTTTCGGTGAGTTGGCGTTTCGGCTTCGTACTCTCGGTTATTTGGCGTTTCGGCCTCGTTTCCATTCGGTTCTTTGGCTTTGACTTCTTTGCTTCGGCTTCTCGTCCGTCAGGTACCGCAAAATATAACTGATTTAGGAATATAAAATCACATTTTTGTCGCAGTCTTTCATATTATAGAGTATCTTCCTCAAATAAATCACACAAAAAAAAAGTTTTCAGTCTGTCGCATTGATTTTAAACCTTCGTATTGCCGAAAAAGCAGTGATTTTCAGCAAGAATGGTAACCTTCACATAACTTCACCAACTTCCTCTAAAACAATATTAACTTCAGATGAATAGGCAGAAGCACACTGTTCATTTATCATTTACAATTGATAATTGTGGCCATTGTTGTATTATTGTAGAATAACCCCTGACATCTGTACTAATCAAGAATTGATCTTTGCCATAAAAATATGAATTGACTTGACCTCCACAGCTTTCTGTGGCAATGAATTCCACAGATACACCACCCTCTGACTGAAGATAGTTAGGTACATGAATAGGAAGGTATTGGAGGATTATGAGGCCAGGTGGAGACAAGTGGGATGAGCTAGGTTCGGCAACATAGTTAGCATTGGACAGTTGGGTGAAGGCCCGCGGGTACGGCGCGGACTTACCATTGCGGAGCGGGTGATCCTTTGCCGAGGATTGCCAGCGGAAGTGCTCCGACCGCGGGGCTTGTGGACTTTAACACTCTGAAGCCGCGGTCGACTCGGGAGCTCCATGCTGCGGAGTGTTCCGATCCGTCCCTACTCCGGAGTTTCCTTCATCCTGACGCGAGGGCTTGGACATCGGACCGTCAGCAGCGGCGAAATGCGGTGGGTTTAAAGGCTCCGACCACCACAGGTGAACAAAGAAGGAAGATGACTGAACTTTATTGCCTTCCATCACAGTGAGGAATGTTGATTCCACTGTGGTGGATGTTTATATAACATTTTATTTTATGTGGCTGTGTGTATTGTTGCTTTTCATTTAGTATGGCTGTATGGTAACTCAAATTTCACTGTACCTTAATTGGTTAAGTGACAATAAACTTGAACTTGAAATTCCTCCTCTTCTCCTTCCTAAAGGAACGTCCTTTAATTCTGAGGCTGTGACCTCTGGTCCTAGACTCTCCCACAAGAGGAATCCTCTCCACAGCCATTCTATCCAGGCTTTTCACTGTTCGGTAAGTTTCAGTGAGGTTCCCCCTCATCCTGCTAGAGGCCATCCTTCAAGTAAGATGACATCCGTCAAACGCTCACCTTATGTTCTCGGATTCATTTCTCGGATCATTCTTGTAAACCTCCTCTGGACCCTCTCCAGCGCCAGGACATCCTTCCTAAGATTATAATATTGAATAGTGTGGCGGGTTTGAGGGGACTGGTGCACTACTATTTTGTGTTCTTGTGTTCAAGAAGAGCTGCCGCTAGGTTGTTCAGACCATATTGTGCGCAACAAATAGTACTTTTACCGGTAACACCCGCATCTTTAGAATTATACTTAAAAAATAGGAAAAACGAAAGTCTAACACTGCACCATCTTACATGTAGACTTGATTATAACGAATTTCTGAAAGCTGGCAGCTTGCTTGTGCTAATGCACCTGGCATCTCTGATTAGGATGATGGGTGCACCAGGGATTTCTTATACATTGTCTGATTTAGAATAATCTGCTCTGTTGACAGTTAACTAATTAAAGTTAAGTATTTCTATCAGAAACCTTGTATTTTATTACCATTATATAAACAACAGCTGACAGATTTTTTCATCAAACAGCTTATTTCTATCACCATTGATGTACAGTAATTAAAACCTCAATGGATGCCCTCTACTCCGGCATCGCTTAGTTTAATTAATTATCACAGCAGTCAATTAAAAAAAAATTTTTTTGATGGCATGGTTGGTTCATGTAATTTTCCTAATAGATTCAAAATTACATTTCAATCAATTACACTACAATTAAAGTTTGTTCTGCCTGTGAGGGTGCTGAGTGAAATAGAAGTGTCACAATATGTGTAGCCAAGAAAGTAATGATACCAAAAAAAGGTACATTATAATGAAAGTGTCTGTAAAACTTACCTCTTTTACCAAGCACTTGCTCATCTTTCCTATTATTTCACGAGACTCCATGTTTGTACTTTGGGACATTTTACCACATTAAAGATGTATCAAATTCCTCAAATGTTGCAAAACATACTTGGCTAATAAAGTACTATTATGATTATGTATGTACTTTTGCTCACAAATATAATTTTAAAAGGCTAAGGGGCAATCTGACCGAGTCGTTTGGATGATGATTTATTAGGAGATATAACGGAAAACTATTTCACCTATCTACTTCAGATTAAGGAACAAAATCAGGAATCAATTTTCACAGAAAAAGCAGTGAAAATGTAAAACTCTAACAAAATAACATGGCGGCACTGGGAATGGGAATATACTTCTGTCAGGTCTACCCTCAACCTCCAGAACTCTAGAGAAAACATTGCAAGTCTGTCCAATCTCTCATTATAGTTAACAAACCTCCAATCCAGTTATTTTTCTATTAAACCTCTTTTGCACCCTCTCCCAAGACCCCACATCCTTCTTATAGTTGGGGAACTAAAACTGCACACAATACTCCAAATACAGCCTAATTTAGGTCTAGTATGACTTCCTACCTCTTATACTCAATGACACAACCAATGAAGGCAAGCATACAATACACATTTTTAACCACTCTACTTGCTTTCTTTCTTGCTTCAAATTTCTTAAAGACCCCCATCTGATTTCAAATTTTGAAAACTCACATATGCTTCCTTTTACTTTTTGCTCTAATTTACCTCTTTGGTCATCCAAGGTTCTCTTACCTTGCCATCCTTATCCTTCCTATTTACTGTACCAGTCTTGAACTGTGATCAGCTGGCTTTTAAACAACTTCCACATATCAGATGTGGACTTACCCAATAACAATTCTCCCAATTTACTCTCCATGGCTGTTGCCTAATAATGATATGATCTCCCTAACCCCAATTTAGCGATTTCTCCCAAGATCCAGACATCCTTATTCACAACTATCTTAAAACCTATGGAATTGTGATCACTGTTTCTACAATGCTCTTCCACTAAAACACAAGGCTCATTTCCCAAAACAAGGTCCAGTATGGTCCCTCCTTATGTTGGACTATCCACCTGCTGTTCAAAACACCTGGTTGAGCAGATGACACGGTGACGCAGCGGTAAAGTTACTGCCTTACAGCGCCAGAGACCTGGGTTCGATTTTGATTATGGGTGCTGTCTGTACGGAGATTGTATGTTCTCCCTATGACCTGCGTGGTTTTCTCCGGGAGCTCGTTTCCTCCCACACTCCAAAGACGTACAGGTTTGTAGGCTAATTGGCTTGGTTAAATTGTCCCCAGTGTGTGTAGGATAGTGTTAATGTGGGAATTGCTGGTTGGCATGGACTTGGTGGGCCAAAGGCCCTGTTTCTATGCTGTATCTCTAAACTAAACTTATATAAATGGGAAGGGGTGATAATTTGAAATTGTTATTATTATATTGTGAGGTCTGTAAGTGCGTAGACTGTACTTGAGACACTGTTCCTTGAGCATACAGTCGGGTTTAATGAAAGTGAGACTAAAGAAAGACATGTCACAGTGTGATGGACAGTAAAGTATAACCTCCATGTTTTTGTATTCTATCCCTCGACTAATCCCAAGTGTCACCTTAAACACCATGTTGACCTGTTTTGTTGCTTTTAAGGATCAGTGCATGCACGCTCCAGGGTCCCCCTATGCCTCCCAGCAAGGCCATGCCTTGTTTCACCTTCCCAGAAGCAATGCCTCCCAGTTTCCCACTTTGTCATCTCTCTATGCAACAGATGCCAGGTCGAATTGATGAGAGCGGCGCATGCGCCGGGAGTCCGGGTGACCTCACGCGGCGGCGTCCCACCTGGGCCCGCCATCGCGCAGGCGCCTCAGGTGAGGTGGAGGTGGAGCTGTCGCTGGAGATGGCGACGGTCACCGGTGCGCCGGCTGCTCTTTAAAAACGAAACTAAATCACGCTTAATGCCCGAGAGACTCCCGAAACACTTACTGAAAGTACACTTCTGAGCCTAAGGTTGTTGGCGGGTTGGTGTCCACCTGTCCGGGAATTGCTACCTTCGACCTCGGCCACTAGGATGTGGCGGAAACGAGCAGCACCTGTCAGCAGCATCTTCCACACTGACTCTGCTCTGATCTGCGACTGAGCCCGTTTAAAGGTTGGTTGCTGCTTCCCGTCGGTTTTATAAGTATATATACACACACTTTTGTGGTGGTTTCCTGTAACTTTTATTTCCCAGTGTAAGGACTCAACGAAGAAGCATACGTATTTATTCATATATACAGTGTCCTCCATAATGTTTGGGACAAAGACCCATCATTTATTTATTTTCCTCTGTACTCCACAATTTGAGATTTGTAATAGAAAAAAATCACATATGGTTAAAGTGCACATTGTCAGATTTTAATAAAGGCAATTTTCATACATTTGTTTCACCATGTAGAAATTACAGCAGTGTTTATACATTGAATAATTGAATTGAATACATTTTATTAGCCATGTATGTATACATGCAAGGAATTTGTCTTTGTGCTTTGCTCACAAGTAATAACATGATATACAGTAGACAATTAAAAATAAAACATTATACTTTACATATGTGAAGAATGAAATAAAATACCAAAGCAAAAGGAGAGGCTACGGACTTTTGGCTGTTGAGTAGAGCTACTGCTTGTGGAAAAAAGCTGTTTTTATGTCTGGCTGTGGCGGCTTTGACAGTCCGAAGTCGCCTTCCAGAGGGAAGTGCTTCAAAGAGTTTGTGGCCAGGGTGAGAGGGGTCAGAGATGATCTTTCCCTGCTCGCTTCTTGGCCCTGTAGTGTAGCGTTTGTTGATGGGGTGGGGGGGGGGGGGGGTGGGTGCAGCCTCTGGATGTCATGCTTGGTGGCTGAGCCTAACCAGACCATGATGGAGAAGGTGAGGACAGACTCTATGATGGCAGTATATATGGCTGGACCATCATAGCCTGTGGAAGATTGTGTTTCCTTAACTGCTGCAGATAGTACATCCTCTATTGGGACTTTTTGACTATGTAGTCGATGGTGGCCTCATTTAAAGTCCCTGGATTTGATGGTTCCAAGGAACTTAAATGACTCCACAGATGTGACTGTGGTGTTGTTGATGGTGAGTGGGGGGAATGGAGAGGGTGCTCTCCTAAAGTCTACAATCAATTCCACCGTCTTAAGAGCATTGAGCTCCAGGTTGTTACAATGTCACCAGGACGGCAGCTGTGTCACTTCCTGTCTGTAGGCAGATTCCTCCCCATCCTGGATGAGTCCAATCAGAGTTGTGTCGTCTGCAAACTTGAGAAGCTTGACAGAGGAGTCTGTGGAGGTGCAGTCGTTGATGTGGAGATAGTAAAGGAGAGGGGAGAGTATGCAACCTCGCGGTGCTATGCTGAGGGTCAGCAGGTCTGGGATGTGCTTTCCCAGCCTCACATGCTGCTTCCTGTCCGTTAGGAAGTTGGTAATCCACTGACAGAGGGGTTCAGGCACAGTCAACGGGGAGAGTTTGGAGTGCAGTAGCTCTGGCACAATGGTGTGGAATGCAGAGCTAAAATCCACAAACAAAATCCTTACATAGGTCCCCTGGCAGTCTAAGTGCTGGAGGATGAAGTGCAGGCCTAGGTTGACTGCATCATCCACTGATCTATTGGCCCGGTGTGCAAACTGCAGGGGGTCCAGCAGAGGGTTTATGACATTTTTCAGGTGGGCCAGCACAAGTCTTTCAAGGGTCTTCATGATTATAGACCTGTAGTCATTAAGACCAGTAATTCTTGGCTTTTTGGGTACGGGAACAACAGTGGAGACTTTGAAGCAGGCAGGGACAGTGCAGGTTTGCAGGGACCGATTGAAAATGTCTGTGTAGACTGGTGCCAGTTGTTCGGCACAGAACCTGAGGGTAGAGGGGGGAACATTGTCTGGTCCTGGAGATTTCTGGCTTCTCTGCCTCCTGAATAGCTTTTCCACCTCAATTGCTACTGTTAGTGATGGAGAAATGGCCAGATTGATGTTGGGCAGCAAGGAGGGGGTGGGTAGTGGACAAGGGCCCAGTATTTGCAGATGAGTCGGGTTGTACCTATTCCCCCCCCCATTTTAGGGCACCATAATGTTTGGGACACAGCAATGTAATGTAAATGAAAGTAGTCATGTTTAGTATTTTGTTGCATATCCTTTGCCTACAATGACTACTTGAAGTCTGTGATTCATGGACATCACCAGTTGCTGGGCGTCTTCTCTGGTGATGCTCTGCCAGGTGTGTGTTGCAGCCATCTTTAGCTTATGCTTGTTTTGGGGGTTAGTCCCCTTCAGTTTTCACTTCAGCATATAAAAGGCATGCTTAATTGGGTTCAGATTAGGTGATTGACTTAGCCACTCAAGAATTTACCATTTTTTAACTTTGAAAAACTCTTTTGTTGCTTTAGCAGTATGTTTGGGATCATTGGGACCTAATTTGAGGAAGGACATTCTTGCTATTGAGGGAGTGCAGCGTAGGTTTACAAGGTTAATTCCTGGGGTGGCGGGACTATCATATGCTGAGAGAATGGAGCAGCTGGGCTTGTACACTCTGGAGTTTAGAAGGATGAGAGGGATCTCACTGAAACATATAAGATTGTTAAGGGTTTGGACACGCTAGAGGCAGGAAACATGTTCCCGATGTTGGGGGAGTCCAGAACCAGGGGGCCACAGTTTAAGAATAAGGAATAAGCCATTTAGAACAGAGACGAGGAAACACTTTTTCTCACAGAGAGTGGTGAGTCTGTGGAATTCTCTGCCTCAGAGGGCGGTGGAGGCCGGTTCTCTGGATGCTTTCAAGAGAGAGCCAGATAGGGTTCTTAAAAATGGCGGAGTCAGGGGATATGGGGAGAAGGCAGGAACAGGGTACTGATTGGGGATGATCCACCATGATCACATTGAATGGTGGTGCTGGCTCGAAGGGCAGAATCGCCTACTCCTGCACCTATTGTCTATTGTCTCGTTGTAGAATGAACCGCCGGCCAATGAGTTTTGAGGCATTTGTTTGAACTTGAGCAGATAGGATGTGTCTACACATTTCAGAATTCATTATGCTACTGCCATCAGCAGTTTGTATCATCAATGAAGATAAGTGAGCCAGTACCTTCAGCAGCCATATATGCCTAGGACACAACACCCTGGCGACTGTTTTACAGATGAGGTGATATGCTTTGGATCTTGGTCAGTTCCTTCTCTCCTCTATACTTTGCTCTTGTCATCACTCTGATATAAGTTAATGTTCGTCTCATCTGTCCACAAGACCTTTTTCCAGAACTGTGGTTGCTCTTTTAAGTACCTCTTGGCAAACTGTAACCCGGCCATCCTATTTTTGCGGCCAACCAGTGGTTTGCATCTTGCAGTGTAGCCTCTATATTTCTGTTCATGAAGTCTTCTGCGGACAGTGTTCATTGACAAATCCACACCTCACTCCTGAAGAGTGTTTCTTTTTTTTAATTTTTTTTTAATTAGAAGTACATTACATTACAACCACATATATTAGTACTCGTCACTTATATCTTCTTACAATTAATGTACTCCGTTTGATTTTTACACTAGTAAAAGGAAAGGATAAGATTGAAAGAAAGAAGAAAGTGAAGGAAAAAGTGAAAGTGTAGAAAGTGTGACAACAGGACAGAACGAAGACCCTATAAGAACAAAATTAAAAACAAAAGAAAAAGAGTTAAGAAATAGACCCTAGAAAAGAAGGAGAAAGAGAAAGAGGAGAAAGAGAAAAACAAATAGTTTTTATGAGCATTACGCAAATGGGACATACCAACTTTCCAGCTATCATCACCCTTTACCTGACCTCAGGTTTTTTTTAAGGTACCTTTGCACCCTATATTTGTAATAATTCCATAAATGCAGACCATGTCAGATGTAAGTGATCTGGTTTACCTGCCAGGAGGAGTCTTATCTCTTCTAGGTGTAATGTTTCGAACATATTTGAAATCCACATGTTTATAGTTGGTATTGGAGCTTTCTTCCAAAATTTTAGGATTAGTTTTTTTCCAGTTATTAACCCATAGTCTATATGGGTTAATAACTGGAAAACACATTTAGTTCTGGACCATCTTCCGTTATTCCGAAGATAATCCATTCTGCTTTGGGTATCAGTTTTATTTTAAATAATTTTGTAAAGATTTTGAAAATTTCATTCCAAAATTTTGGAATTTTTGTACAGAAAACAAATGAGTGCGCTATAGTAGCTTCTTGGGATTGACATTTATCACAAATGGATGATACATTTGGGAAAATTTTATGGATTTTAGTTTTGGAATAATATAATCTATGTAAAATTTTAAATTGTATTGAAGTGTGTCTTACATTAATCGAACATTTATGCACGTTTAATACGTGTTCATTCCACCTTTCCTTTGAAATTTTAATAGCTAACTCTTGTTCCCAGAAAGAGTGTTTCTGATCTGTTGGACAGGTGTTGTTGTTTTTTTCTTTATTATAGAGAGAATAATTCTGTCATCAGCTGTGGAGGTCTTCCTTGGCCTACCAGTCCCTTTGCGAATAGTAAGCTCACCAGTGCTCTCTTTCTTCTTAATTATGTCCCAAACAGTTGATTTTGGTAAGCCGAAGGTTTGGCTGATGTCTCTAACAGTTTTATTCTTGTTCCTCTGACTCGTAATGGCTTATTTGACTTTCATTGGCACAACTTTGGTCCTCATGTTGATAAACAGCAATAAAAGTTCCCAACTGTGATGAAAAACTGCAGGAAAGACTGGGTGCTGAGAGCTCTCTTATACCTGCATTAAGGAGGCAATTAAACACACCTGAGCAATTATAAACGCCTGTGAAACCATGTGTCCCAAACATTATTGGGGGGGGGGGGGGAACGGGGACGACGACGATGTATAAACACAGCTGTAATTTCTACATGGTGAAACCAAAACGTATAGAAATTGGTCTTTATTAAAAACTGACAATGTGCACTTTAACCACATGTGTTTTTTTTCTATTGCAAATCTTAAATTGTGGAGTACAGAGGCAAATAAATAAATGATGGGTGTTTTTCCCCAAACATTATGGAGGGCACTACACACACTGATTTTTTTTTTTCTCATTTATTATATTGTTTACAGAGTACTATGTTTACATATTCTGTTGTGCTGCTGCAAGTAAGAATTTAATTGTTCTATCTGGGACATATGGCAATAAAATGCCTGTGATTCTTGGCTCTTCAATGTGACACGACACCACGTCTTGTTGCAGAGATAAAACACCCACAGTATTTAATGAGAATTGTCACGCACAAAATCGAGAGCAGTCCCTCGCACATTTACAGCTCTCGCACATTTAAGGGTTTTCAACGTTTTGAGTCATTTAAAGTGGTGTCGCTTGCGATAGGCAAGGAAATTTATTGCTCAGTGCTTCCTGTTTATCTGTGCCGACTCCTCAAAAACATTTACAACTTCTCCAAGTTCCTGCTGTTGTCGAAGTCTAACTTTTCATGCAATACTACTGCAAGATGGAGACAGTTCTGTAATAAATGCTGAAATTCAACATGAAAATAACTACAGTGAAATCAAGTATTGTTAGTGAATACACTTTTCGTGCATTGCCCCATTACACTTAAAAGAGCTCTATGATCTTTGCTTAAAATGAGGCATTTGATTGTGAAAGTGCTTTACAATGTCCCGAGGCCATGAGAAACCAGAACCACCACTATACAACTAATAATGATTGGGTTAGGTGATTCTTACTGGTTAAGAATCGTGACTCATTTATGAAGTCTTGAAAATAATCAAAATTGTATTTGGTTGGATACTCCATTGCCTTGAGTTATATTTCGTAACATTACCTTTTGAGGACTGATTGGAGATTGTTGAGTAATTGGAAAACTTAGTTTGAGGAAAAAATACATCAATGTACCCTGCAGATTATATTTTTATGTCAGTAATTGATTTGTCCATTTTCTGTTGTGCAAAATGGAGAATTGAAAACAAGTTTGTTAAGATTTGTTGGTGTCTGTTTTGGCCCAGAACACCTGCTTTCGAATCAAATTCATGAATTCAAGCAACACACCAAATATTATAAAATGTGCTGACTTTCATCATTGGATTGTAGAACGATTACAGCCACAAAAATAAAGTCATTCAGACCACCATGTGCATGCAAACTCTCTACTGGAGCTACCCTGCAGTTGCACCCACAAACTCTTCCTTCATGGCATTGCTCCATCTTATATTTACTCTGATGGCCACATTAGACCTGCCTCACCACATCTACAGGAAATACATTTCAGATTCCAGACACAAGGTGTGTAAACAAAAAAAAATCCTCATTCACTTGAACGTCTTCATTTTATACCTGTAATCCTCAACCTAAGGCAACAGCCGTCCTGTAAACATTTTCACAAACCCCTGAAAATTTCATATATTTTTAATTAAATATTCCCTCAGCCTTCTCTTTCAAATAAACTGTCCACACCTCTCTAATTTATTCTTGCAATTGTTGTCCCTCATCACAGGAACCATTTTGGTATTTTTTTGGATATTCTCTCATTCCTTCCTATCCTTTAGATTATGTGACACTAGGTGCAGGAGTAGGCCATTTGGCCCTTTGAGCCAGCACCGTTATTCAATGTGATCATGGCTGATCATCCCCAATCAGTACCCCGTTCCTGCCTTCTCCCCATATCCCCTGTCTCCGCTATCTTTAAGAGCCCTTTAAGATTGTGGTACTCGCAATCAAAGATGATAGAGCAAACACTTTATCATCTTTGCTCACAATGGAGGACTGTACTACAATTGAAGCCACATCAGTGTTTTATATAACTTTCCTCATTTTACATTGAGTCAACGGACATAGCACAGAAGGGTGTGCCTTATTTACAATTTTGAGTCCATGGACAAAACATAGAGGTGTATGCCTTATTTACTGTTTCTCAACTAGCCCTGCCATTTTCAATAATTTGTACACCTCTTTTAGAATAGTATTCTTTATTCTATGATGTCTCTCCTCATTCTTCTAAATGAATGTATCACTTCCCACTTCTATGCACTAAATTCAACTGCATTGTTTGCTTATTTCACCAGTTTGTTTATATCTGGCTGCAGTCTATTGCATTCCTATTTACAATTCATGATATTACCAAGCTTTGTGTCATGTGAAAATTAAGAAAATATGGTTTGCATCCCCAAGTATCAGAGATCAGAAAAAAGATGGAAACCCACAGCAGGTCAGAGCATCTATTGAAGCAAAATAGAATTTCAGGTTGTAGTTTCATCAGAATTCAAGTCTTAAGTCATCAATATTCATCACAGAAGCAGTTGCCATAGCACCAATCCTTGAGGAATGCTACTAAACATGTTCCTCAGGAGAACCAACCATTGACCATGTCACTCTTATCTGTTTAAGAAGGAACTGCAGATGCTGGAAAATCGAAGGTACACAAAAATGCTGGAGAAACTCAGCGGGTGCAGCAGCATCTATGGAGCGAAGGAAACGGGCAATGTTTCGGACCGAAACCCTTCTTCAGTCCATAGATGCTGCTGCACCCGCTGAGTTTCTCCAGCATTTTTGTGTACCTTTTATCTGTTGCTTAGAAAGGAAAATAAGAAGATGGCTGATCAATTAAACAGGTACTAGTCCACACCAGGTTACGTGGGGTTCGTTTCTGAGAACTGTTTGTAAACTGAACAGTTTGCAAGTGGGAAATGTAACCACCCAAATCTTTTTCAATTAAAACATAGGCCAGGCAAATGCAACTTAAACCATAGCAATTACTTGCTACCATTATGGTCTGTCCCACTTAAGCGACTTTTTAGGCAACTGCAGGAGACTGTAGTCGCCACATGTTCGCAGGTAGTTGCCGGGGAGTCGCCTTCGTGGTCGCGAGGAATTCCCGCATTCTGGGAACTAGTCGCGGCCTCATTATGGTCGCGACTAGAATGAAGCCGCCATGGAGGGTAGCGAGAATTCTCGTGCCGTAGGTGGGTCGCCAGGAGGTCTTAATGGGTTGCCAGGAGGTAGAAGGTTCTCGAAGGTTGTAGCTGGTGCGACCGGTGAATTTCACTGGCTCATTGCAGGAAAAAAAGGTAAGCAATAGTTTTCAGAACCAAGGATAACCGTCCAGTAATGTTAAATGTCTGCCGAGCTTCACAGCCGTGTATCTCTGGCTTCTTAAAAGTTGTCTCCACTCCTTCTCCCCCCTCTTTTAAAGGACTTGCCATACACCGTGCTTTAGTTGTCTTCATTACAGTGCCAACCTTCCTGATCATCGAGGTGTGTGTCTGTATCACCTTGGCTTTGCACCGTGAATATTTTAGACAGCGCAACCCCAGCTTGCCCTGATCCCCGCCTGCATAACGGGCGGTGAAGGAAGCGATGTGTTTGTGTGTGTGTTCCACTCTGACAGTCGCAGTTCCAGTTGCTGGTTTTTCAGGGGACTGCCGGCAACTTGATAGTCGCCGGAAGTCCGCTGAAAAATCGTCTAATTGGGACGAGTCCATTAGGATTTCTCTGCAAGATGCAAAGATATTGCTGTGAACCATGTTTCCACATAGTAGATGATGCCACACAGCAGCTGGCAAATTCATCCCACCAGTTTTTCAAATGCTTCCTCCTGTGGGGTGTAGATAAGCCAGGTATTTGTAACTTGGGGAGGATGTGTTCACAGTAGTTCCAAGTAACATTTGGAGAAAAAGCTGTACATTATGAATTGGGAGAGAAGGAGAAATTTGGGAAAATTACCATGAACAGGGCAGTGGAACTGAGCTATTGTTGGAGCTGCAGTTGACAAGTCTTTGGCTCCTCGTATTTCATTAGAGGATGTTAAAAGAAGTGTCTGGAGTGATAGTTGGCGTGATGGTTTTCATTTTCCTAAATTCCTTAGCCATTAGACTGAAAAAAATGAAATATAACATCAATTCAAAAAGGGAGGAAGAGAGAAAACAAGTAATCACATGCCAGTTAGTTTAACAATTGTTGCAGTAGAAACGTTCGAAGCTACTATTAAAGATATTAGCATTATTGGGTCAAAATATGGTTTTGTAAAGGGAGTTTTAAGGAGTTCTTTGAAAACATGCTGAGGTAAAGAGGAACTAATGGGTGTAATATGCTCAAATTTCCAACAGCCATTCAGTTAGTTCAATATCAAAGGTTATTTTGACAAATAATAACTGGAGTAGAGGATAACATGTTGACTGGGATAGTAGATTGATTATCAGGAAAAGCATGCAAAATTGCATCTCTTTCTGGGTGGTGTGCCACATTGATTGATTGGTAAGAAAGTATTGTGAAGTGGACATAAGGTGTCTTCAAATGGATATTGGTAGGTTGTGTAAATGTGCAAAGATCTGGCAAAATAAGAATGATGTGCAAAAGTGTATAATTATGAATTTTAGTCAAAAAGTAGGTATATTATCTAAATTGAAAGATTCAGCATGGAAGTAGGCCCTTTGGATGTTTTGGAACATCTCAGATAGTTAATGTCTGAGATCCCTTTTTGACTGAGCCCAGTCGAATGGATGGTTCCTACCCCTTGTGATAGCAATGGAGCAGTAAGCAAATGCAAGCCACTCATAATGTTAAAGAGCAACTGCATCCACTATCTTCTTGTTTTGCATTAACACGGTCTGGGCTTATTTCAGTTGTTCTTGATTGGCAAAAAAAATCAGATGGTTATCATCTATCTGGCTCTCTTTGTGCTTTGATATTTGAAGTGTTGCAATTCGAATGTTGAAACTGAAAATTGGCAGGAGTGTTGAAGGACATCTTTAACCTTTAGCTTCTGAGGTTCCTATATCCTCCTTCAAAAGGGCATCAATCATACCAGTGCCCAAAAAGATCACGGTGACTTGCCTTAAAGATGGCAGTCCGGTAGCACTTGCATTCATCATAATGAATTTCTTCAAGAGTTGGTTGTGGCGCAAATTACCTCATGCCTCAGTAATAACCTGGATCTGCTTCAATTTACCGATCACCACAACAGGTCAACAGCTGATGCTCATGATCTCACTGACCCTCCACTGTACTGTGGAACACCTGGGTGATCGGAACAAGTTCAAGTTCAAGTGAGTTTATTGTCATGTGTTCCTGATAGGACAATGAAATTCTTGCTTTGCTTCAGCACAACAGAACATAGTAGGCATTGACTACAAGGCATTCTATAAATATATACACACATGAATCAATATACTGATAAAGTGCAAATAACAGTTAGTTGGCTAATGAAGTTCAGTGTTTTGTCCGAGCCAGGTTTAATAGCCTGATGGCTGTGGGGAAGTAGCTGTTCCTGAACCTGGTCGTTGTAGTCTTCAGGCTCCTGTACCTTCTACCTGAAGGTAGTAGGGAGATGATGTGTGGCCAGGATGGTGTGGGTCCTTGATGATACTGCCAGCCTTTTTGAGGCAGCGACTGTGATAGATCCCCTCGATGGAAGGGAGGTCAGAGCCGATGATGGACTGGGCAGTGTTTACTACTTTTTGTAGTCTTTTCCTCTCCAGGGCGCTCAAGTTGCCGAACCAAGCCACGGTGCAACCGGTCAGCATGCTCTCTACTGTGCACCTGTAGAAGTTAGAGAGAGTCCTCCTTGACAAACCGACTCTCCGTAATCTTCACAGGAAGTAGAGGCGCTGATGTGCTTTCTTAATAATGGCATCAGTGTTCTCGGACCAGGAAAGATCTTCAGAGATGTGCACGCCCAGGAATTTGAAGCTCTTGACCCTTTCAACCATCGACCCGTTGATATAAACGGGACTGTGGGTCCCCATCCTACTCCTTCCAAAGTCCACAATCAGTTCCTTGGTTTTGCTGGTGTTGAGGGCCAGGTTATTGTGCTGGCACCATATGGACAGTTGCTCGATCTCTCTTCTATACTCTGACTCATCCCCATCAGTGATACGTCCCACAACAGTGGTGTTGTCAGCGAACTTGATGATGGAGTTCGCACTATGTCCGGCTACACAGTCATGAGTATAGAGTGAGTACAGCAGGGGGCTGAGCACGCAGCCTTGAGGTGCTCCCGTGCTGATTGTTATCGAGTCTGATACATTTCCACCAATACGAACATACTGTGGTCTGAGAGTGAGGAAGTCGAGGATCCAATTGCAGAGGGATGCGCAGAGACCCAGTTCTGCGAGTTTGGTAACCAGCTTGGAGGGGATGATTGTATTAAATGCCGAGCTGTAATCGATGAATAACAGCATGACATATGAGTTTTTGTTGTCCAAGTGGTCCAGAGCGGAGTGGAGGGCCAGCGAGATCGCATCCACCGTTGATCTGTTGTGGCGGTAAGCGAACTGCAGTGGGTCCAGGTTTTTGTCGAGGTAGGAGTTGATCTGCGTCATGATCAACCTCTCAAAGCACTTCATCACCACAGGTGTTAGTGCCACAGGTCGATAGTCATTGAGGCACGTCACCTTACTCTTCTTGGGCACTGGTATAATTGATGCCCTTTTGAAGCAGGTGGGAACCTCAGACCTCAGATGTGAGAGGTTGAAAATGTCCGTAAAAACTCCAGCCAGTTGGTCCGCACAGGTTTTTAGAACACGACCAGGCATACCATCAGGTCCAGGCGCTTTTCGAGGGTTCACCCCTCTGAAGGATTTCCTGACATCGGCCTCTGTGACTGAGACTGAAATACCATCACAGCTAATGGGGGCTCGGGAAGGCACATCGGTGTTCTCCCTATCAAAGTGTGAGTGAAACACATTGAGCTCTTCAGGGAGTGATGTTTCGCCGACATTCGAGCTGCCTCCTGATTTCGACTTGTAAGATGTGATTGGATTCAGGCCCTGCCACAGCCGCCGAACATCTGTCTCTTCCTCCAGTTTGGAGCAGAAGTCCCTTTTGGCCTTTTTGATGGCCTTACCAAGGTCGTATCTGGACTTCTTGTAGGCCACTGTATCATCAGACATGAATGCCCGGTGTCTGGACTTCAGAAGAGTGCGGATCTCAAAGTTCATCCAAGGTTTCTGATTAGGAAACGCTCGGAAGGTTTTGGTGGGGATGCAGTCCTCCACACACTTCTTAATGAAGTCTGTAACGACTGTGGCGTATTCGTTCAGGTCCGTTGCTGAGTCCTTGAACATTGCCCAGTCTACAGACTCCAAACAGTCCTGGAGTTGTTCCTCTGCCCCGTATGTCTGCACGTATATCTGACTGCTTTTCTTCAAACTACAGCTTGGTATTTAACACTATCATCCCCATTAAACATCACCATGCTCCAAAAACCAAAGGCCCTTTACCTTGCTTTGCAACTGGTTTGTTGATTTCTTCATCAGCAAACCTCTAAGTGCAGATCGGCGACTGCATCTCCATTTCTTTGTCCAAGAATACAGGTGCAGCTCAAGGCTGTGTGTTTAGCCCTCTGCTGTACTCTCTTTATACCTCTGATGAGTGGCTAAGCACAGCTTCAATGCCATCAATCCATTTGTTAATGACACCACTATATTTGGCTAAACTGCCTGTGCAGGAGTTAAAACACCTGGTTGAGTGGTGCCACAAAAAAACCCCTCTAGTTTAACATCAACAAGACTAAAGACCAGATTGTTGGCTTCAGTTAGGGGAAGTCAACACCACACGCCAGTTTTTGTCGGTGGTGGAGAGAGAGCAGCTTCATATACCAGGATTTTAACTTCACTGATGACCTGTTCTGGGCTCAGCATATAGATGCAAACACTAAAGGGCCTGTCCCACGGGCATGCGACTCCATGCGGCAAGCGCGACCTAACCGCAAGCGGGGGCCGCGCGGAGGCCGCGGGGCTGGTCCCACTTTGATCGCTGGAGCCGTATGGAGTTGTGCGGAGCTGGTCCCGACATCGCGCGGGGCTCCGAGAAACTGACACTTCAAAAATTCCGTGCGGCAACGGCCTGCCGCCCTGCAGCCGCATCGAGGCCGTGCACGCCGCATCGACGGTGTGCGCACCGCCTCGACGCTGGACGCAGCGTCTTGACGTCACTCGACCTCCGCGCGGCCCCCGCTTCCGATTTGGTAGCGCTTGCCGCATGGAGTCGCATGCCCGTGGGACAGGCCCTTTAGAAGGATTGTAAGCACCTACGTTCTTAGAAGTATAAAGAGGTTTGGTATGCCTCTGAGTACTCGAACTAATTTTTTATGGCAATTCCAATGCACAGGAAGGCAGAGAGTGGTGGATTCAGCTTAGTCCATCATGGGCACAGTCCTCCTCTCCATTGAAAGCATCTAAATGAGGCACTGCCTCAATAAGGCAGCATCTATCCTCGAGGATCCCCACCATCTGGGCCATGCCCACTTCTCACTGCTACAGTCAGGCAGGATGTGCAGAAGCCTGAAGTCTCACACCACCAGCTTCTGGACAGCAACTTTCCTCCAACTATCGGGATCTTGAATTAACCCTAATCCCACCTCGACAATGAACATTACAGTCCACCTCTTGCGCTACCTTGGACTTGCTTTTTCTTTTCTAATTATATTTTTGCACATTGTTTTCAAAGTCTTTTAGAATTTTATGCTATTTATGTATAATTTATTTTGTGCATGTGCTTGATTCTATGTGCCTGTAATGCTGTTGCAAGCAAGATTTCTCATTATACCTTTACCTCATCGTATCCGTGTATCAAACTTGAAACTTGAAGTATTTGATTCTGAGACAATGCTTGTGAGCAAGCTACAACCAAAGGACACTTAATATTTCCACAAAAGGAAAATATACCAAATGCTGGAAACCTTAATTTAAGAGGAAAATTACTCTGCAGACATCCTCCTGTCTTAACTGGCTCTCCATTCCTTGGTAATTTATTGTGAAATTTCTCCCCATGCCCACCACATTTGTGCCCATTAATGTGCAAGGATTAATACTCATGGAGCAGAGCTTGTTAAAAGAAACCCCGACCTTGCTTCCCCTCTATCAAATGAAGTTCAGTAATCTTGTGGACATTCCCAGCAGGATTAGACCTAAGTGTCGCTCCACTATCATGGTTTGAGAACATGGATGCATTGAAATTGATGCTGCACGAGTGAAACACAAGCAGAAGATGGTTGATTTAAAGAGTACAAAGTATACTGAGTTCTGGAAGGGGAAACTGGAAAAGAGATATCCTCTTCATGAAATGAGCTTTACTATCAAAGGTAGGTTTGTCTGACAGCTTACAAACTCCCCCTGCAGAATCGGTGAAAACCTATGACCCTGTGACTCACCATAACGTGAAACCAGCACACTACAGTCATCAATGCACACACCCGAACTGTGGAAGCTTCAGATTGCTCCATTAATGTGCCGTGATTACATTAATGATTCATCATGTATGTTAACTGAACCGGGCAAACGTGCTTGGTTAATGGAAAATAAGGCAGCAATATAAATGTTGCAATCTCATTTTTAATTCATGAAATGTTTTCAAACCACTTGCATTTTTGAATTTGTATGCATTCTAATGTGTAAGAAACTTTTGCAAGATTTTTATTTAATACTTTGTTTCCATTTGCAATGGTGGAGTGATAGGAAGTCAGACTGCACCTAAAATCCCACGTAGAATCTCAGAATGTTGCAGTGCCCTCCATAACATTTTGGACAAAGACCCATCATTTATTTATTTAACTCTGTACTTGACAATTTGAGATTTGTAATAGAAAAAATCACATGTGGTTAAAGTGCACATTGTCAGATTTTAATAAAGGCAATTTTTATACATTTTGGTTTCACCATGTAGAAATTACAGCAGTGTTTATACATGGTCCTCCCATTTCAGGGCACCATAATGTTTGGCACACAGCAATGTCATGTAAATGAAAGTAGTTATGTTTAGTATTTTGTTGCATATCCTTTGCATGCAATGATTGCTTGAAGTCTGCAATTCATTGACATCACCAGTTGCTGGGTGTCTTCTCTTTGTGGGCTAGTCCCCTTCAGTATTCACTTCAGCATATGAAAGGCATGCTCAATTGGGTTCAGATCAGGTGATTGACTTGGCCACTCAAGAATTGACCATTTTTTAGCTTTGAAAAACTCCTTTGTTGCTTTAGCAGTGTGTTTGGGATCATTGTCTTGCTGTAGAATGAACTGCCGGCCAATGTGTTTTGAGGCATCTGTTTGAACTTGAGCAGAGAGGATGTGTCTACACATTCAGAATTCATTATGCTACTACCATCAGCAGTTGTATCATCAATGAAGATAAATGAGCCAGTACCTTCAGCAGCCATACATGCCCAGGACACAACACCCTGTTGACTGTGTTTTACAGATGAGGTGATATGCTTTGGATCTTGGGCAGTTCCTTCTCTCCTCCATACTTTGCTCTTGCCATCACTCTGATATAAATTAATCTTCGTCTCATCTGTCCACAAGACCTTTATCCAGAACTGTGGTTGCTCTTTTAAGTACTTCTTGGCAAAATGTAACCCGGCCGTCTTTTTTGCGGCTAACCAGTCGGTTGCATCTTGCAGTGTAGCCTCTGTATTTCTGTTCATGAAGTCTTCTGTGGACAGTGGGCATTGACAAATCCACACCTGACTCCTGAAGAGTGTTTCTGATCTGTCGGACAGGTGTTTGGGGATTTTTCTTTATTATAGAGAGAATAATTCTGTCATCGGCTGTGGAGGTCTTCCTTGGCCTGCCAGTCCCTTTGCGATTAGTAAGTTCACCGGTGCTCTCTTTCTTCTTAATGATGTTCCAAACAGTTGATTTTGGTAAGCCTTAGGTTTGGCTGATGTCTCTAACAGTTTTATTCTTGTTTCTCAGTCTCATAATGGCTTCTTTGATTTTCATTGACACAACTTTGGTCCTAGTGTTGATAAACAGCAATAAAAGTTTCCAAAGGTGATAGAAAGACTGGAGGAAAGACTAGGTGCTGAGAGCTATCATACCTGCATTGAAGCAATTAAACACACCTGAGCAAACACCTGTGAAGCTAAACATTATGGTGCCCTGAAATGGGAGGACTATGTATAAACACAGCTGTAATTTCCACATGGTGAAACCAAAATGTATGAAAATACCCTTTAATAAAATCTGACAATGTGCACTTTAATCACATGTGATTTTATTTTATTACATATCCCAAATTGTGGAGTACAGAGGCAAATAAATAAATGATGGGTCTTTGTCCTAAACATGATGGAGGGCACTGTAGGTCTTGCCACAATCTTCTTCCCATAGTCCTTTCTTTTCAGATATCCATTCCCTTCGGGTGCTCCACTACTATACTACACCAGCAGTGCTTTCTAGGTCCTAATCACTCACTGCATGAAAAAGAGTTTCCCTCCTTTCACTCTGGTGCTTTTTCAAATCGTTTGTGTCCCCTGGTTCCTGATTACTTTTCCAATAGGACCAGTTTCATTTTGTCTAGTATGTCCATTATCCTTCATGCCTTTAAGTGTATCCATCAGGTCTTGCTTATTTTCTTCAAGAAGCACAATCTTAACTTTTCCAGTCTATCCACATGATTAAAGGCCCTTACCTCTGGAATAGTTTTGATAAATCTCTTTTGCACCCTCACACAACCCTTTATCTTTCCTAAAATGTGTCATCCAGAAATGAACACGATGTACCAACTGAGGTTGAATTAATGGTTTATCCCTGGAGCTTATGACAATTTGAGAGGCTCACTACCTTTGCAATCTCTATGTTCCATCAATTATGGTTTGTACATTTTTAAAAATATCTTTCCACTCTTCACTATAGTGCCTTTAGCTTCCTATGCCCAAAACCAAGATTTCCCAGATTATTTAGCAATACATACGCATTTCAATTCAAAACCAGAAACCAACCAAAATATGTGGTAAATAGCATAATAACCAGCACAGAGTAAAACCACAGAAATATCATTGCAGTGACAACAAATAATTTAAACGGCAATACGCCTTAGTGCAGGAATAGTAGTCAGGACATCCCCAAAAATTTGACACATTCTCAATGTCAAGTTGAGACTTTGAGTTCAGATGTTTTTTAAGATTGTGTGTAGGAAAGAACTTCAGATGCTGGTTTAAACCGAAGAGAGACGCAAATTGCTGGAGTAGCTCAGCGGGACAGGCAGGATCTCTGGAGAGATGCATCTTCTGAAGAAGGGTCTTGACCCAAAACATCACCCATTCCTTCTCTCCAGAGATGTTGCCTTTTTTAAAGACAGTGCCACTCCCAGTTCACCCCTCTCTCAGTGATGTACTAGTGCTTTCCCAAGGATGAGAAAGCTGCCAAAGTTTCAACTCAAGGCTATCTATTTGGAACAATGGCAGGGGTAAAAGTTGATATGGAGCAGGTACACTGGCTGCCTCTGCTTGGAGTAAACCAGGTCAGAGTTGGATTCCTTCTGTTACTAAAGGACGTAAGAGTAGAGATTGCAGAATGACTTGCCTTAATATTCCAATCCACAAAAACCAGAGAGCGTCCAGTGTAAAGAATGGATCCGACCTAATTGGTCGCCTGTTCATTCCTTTAACATATGCTGCCTGAACCATTGAGTTCCTCCAACACTTTGGTAGAACGAATAAATACAAAGTAAATGACACAGTTCCAGAAGGTGTGCAGGAACCGAATCACCTGGAAGTATCTGCAGAGATTCTGGAAAATTAGCACCCAAATTAATTCATATGGTCTCGGTGAATGTGCAAACTGCACACAGATACAGTACCCAATGTCAGGACTGAATCCAGCTCCCCACTGAGTTGCACAATTTCAACTCATTGGTTGATATAGCACTCCACAGTTTGAGTAGCACTCGCAGCCTTAAATTCCCTCCATTAACGCCTCTCTTCTTTAATTAGTAGAAACCATATCCATTTCCTTGACCAATTCCCTGAGGTCTTTGAGTGACACAGTGCCAAATCCTGTTTGATAAGCCTCCTTTTGAGGCACCTTTGGATATTTTAGTACATTATAAATTGCATTTATATAGATTCAAGATTCAATCTTTAATTGTCATTGTGCAGTGTACAGTACAGAGACAACGAAATGCAGTTAGCATCTCACCCAGTAGAGCGAACATAGAATAATGGAACAGCAAAATATAGAAATGTACAAACAGTATCAATAGTGCAATTTTTACTGGGGGAAGGAGTGTCCGGGGGGGGGGGTTCTCTGATGAAAAGAGATACCACGTTTCTCTGATGAAAAGCACCTTTAAATGTTTGGTGTCAAGCTGACTGCTTTCTTCCTGGTGTGCAGATGAACAGCAGCGGAAACCCTGTCACAACAGGAGTGACAACAGCCGAGTCACCCGCATTTATGAATGTAAACAATTCTGGAGCTGCGAGCACGTGGCAGAAGATAGCTGCTGACAATTTCAGTGAACATGAGCAAAGAATTTTCTTGGAGACTCCAAATGCACAAGCGATCTCTGGGATTTGTGTTTGGGCAGCACTGATTGTGACATTTCATCAGGTGAGTTTGAGGTTTCCTTTCCATTGAATTACACTGAAATTATAGCACCTCCTCCAACCTTATCTACTGTATCCGTTGTTCAAGATGTGGACTTGTATACATCGGCGAAACCAAACGTAGACTGGGCGATCGTTTCGCTGAACATCTTCGCTCAGTCCACCTGAACCTACCTGATCTCCCGGGTTGCTAAACACTTTAATTCTCCTTCCCACTCCCACACAGACCTTTCTGTCCTCGGTCTCCTCCATTGTCAGAGTGAGGCTAAACGCAGATTGTATATGGTGATTTCGTGTTCCAACTTGACAGATCTTCAGGACTAATCAACTACAAACTAATAAACACAACTTTTCATCTTTCTCACAGCAGAGCCCTCCGAACTTTTATCCTTTGTATGCTTTGTATGATAATTCTGACCCCATTGAATAGAACCTTGTTTCATAGTGGCTTCAGTCCTCATCTGAACATTTTCCATCTTGCGCAATTTATGAAAATTGGTGTCAAACCTGTTACACGGGTTGACATCTGCAGTTGTGCTGTATTCTGTCTGGGAATGATCTTGTCTTTTCTAACCTTCACAATGATTTCCACTTTTTCTTTGACTTCTTGATATCCATTGCATATACATTTAACTCGAGCAAAGAGAAAGGTCTTTGACCTGAAACGTAGCCCCGATTCTCTAGTTACGGATGCAGCCCGACTTCTGAGTATTTCTAATATTCTGTTTGTATATAAAAGAAACGGTTCTTTCTGTGATAGTTTGGCCAGAAAACTTTAATATCCACCTTTAAAAGCAGATTAGACCTCGTTTATAGTATGTCATCTGAAAAGGCCTTAATCTACTGCTCAAATTTTATTGAGGCTGACTTGGGTGAGAGTGTTAATTAGTGAGACGACCATATAATAACTTAAACATTGACCAATCAAGCAAGCCCATCAAGGAGAGGTATTAGCGATTCACCGTGATGCCCTTCAGGAAGGAGAGCTGAGTTAACTAGATACTTAATAGTGATTAAAGCTGCTATTGAGAAAGTAGTTCTCACGGCTGTATATAAATTCTGGGCAGAGCCCATCCAGCTCTGTTGTGATCATTGCTTATGCTGCTGAAATATGCACCTGGAGTTGCATAGAAACTACTTAATAATAATCTACAGTAATAACTCATCTCGCCATTTCTGGGATTCACACCCATATAACTAGAAGATGATAAAAGGGTAAGTAAAGTGCAAATGGCACAGTTTTACTGTAAGTAATCGAAGTGGATTCCAGTTAACATTTATTCTGGGACCCATAAATCTGGTTGGGCCCAACCTATTTAGTTCTTCACCTGGGAGAGGTCTGTTGTGTTGATCAAGTTTCAACCAGCCATTTAACCAACCGACGTTGGTCTGAAGAAGGGTTTCGACCCGAAACGTTGCCTATTTCCTTCTCACCATAGATCCTGCCTCACCTGCTGAGTTTCTCTAGCATTTTTGTCTACCTTCGATTTTCCAGCATCTGCAGTTCCTTGTTTAAACATTTAACCAACCGACATGTGGAGGGGATTAAGAGCCACAGAGACGGTCTTTTGCTTTACTGTGGTTGTCAGGGTGTTGGCACGTGGAACAACTAATTACACACTATGCATTTGACCTCTCCTGACTGCTGGCATCTGATGTGCCCTTGAGCCCTTTGAATTAATCGATTTAACAGCATCTTCCTCACTGATATCAGACTCTTGAACTGACTTCTCGTAAACAAAGTATGTATTCCTGATCTCACAATCTACCTCCTTGAGGCCCTTAATTTTTTTATCTTTACTTTCTCCATCGCTATAACATTATATTCTGCACGGTTTCCATTCACTTTTGCATTACCTGCTCTAGTTTAGTTTATTGTCACATGTACCAAGTACTTGTGAAATGAATACTGGTGAAAAGCACACTGCTGGAGGAACTCAGTGAGTCAGGCAGCATCTTTGGAAATGGGGAGTCCAGTACTGGATATAACACTCTAGCGCTAAGGAATTAGATTGAGCAGAATTTGTAAAATGTTTCCAGGAAAGTTTTCTCAAGCAGTTATGCAGAGAGGTAGCAACACCTGGCCTCTTATGAGGAAACAAGACTAGGCAAGTGGCTGAATTGTCTTATTTTCAGATAGGAGGGTACCAAAAAGTGGTTTGCCACAGCAATCGGAACTGGGGGTTTGGCTGTTTGGCATGTATATTGACGATTTGGTTGAGAATGGAGGTGGCATGAGTAGTAAGTTAGCAGATGACATCAAAGTTGGTGGTAGGGTACACAGTGAAGGTTGACCCAGGGGACAGCAGGATCTAGATCAACTGGAAATGTGAGCCAAGGAATGAAATGAAATTTAGCTTGAACAAGTGCACAGTCATTCATTTTTGGAAACTCAAACCAGGGCAGGACATAATAAATAACAGGGTCCTGAAGAGTGTAGAACAGAGTGACCTTGGTACAAGTACACAGTTCCCTGAAAATGATGACACAGGTAGACAAAGTGGTGAAGAAAGTGTACTGCGTGCTCACCTTTGTTGGACAAGGCATTGAATACATGTGATGGGACGCCATATTACAGCCATATAGGACATAGCTGAGACTGCACTTGGAATATTGCTTGTGGTCAGGTTTCCATATTATTGGAAGCATGTGATTAAGTTTGTGTGTAGAAAAGATTTAAAAAAAATGTTGCCTGGACTGGAGGGCTTGAGATAGAAGGAGAGACTGAATAGGCTGGACTAGGAAGGAGGATGAAGGAAGAACTTAGACATTTATAATTTCATGAGGGGCAGAGATAAGGAGGAGGGTCACAATCTTTTTCCCAGGCTAGGGGAAAAACTTCCCCAGGTGTTTTAAATTAGAGGGCATGGTGAGGTTAGAGAGGAAAGATTTAAAGAGGATGCGAGGGGCTAGATTTTCATATGGAGGGTGTTGGCATCTGGGATGAGCTGCCAGAAAAGGTCCCACACAAGAGATTAATGTACAATATTAGAGCACATGGTATCAGCGGTAGGGTATTGACATGGATAGAGAACTGGTTGGCAGACGGGAAACAAAGAGTAGGAATTAACGGGTCCTTTCAAGAATGGCAGCCAGTGACTGGTGGGGTGCTGCAAGGCTCAGTGCTGGGACCCCAGTTATTTACAATATACATTAATGATTTAGACAGAGGAATTACATGTAACATCTCCAAGTTTGTGGATTACACAAAGCTGGGTGGCTGTGTGAGCTGTGAGGACGATGCTATGAGGCTGCAGGGTGACTTGGATAGGTTGGGTGAGTGGGCAGATGCAGTATAATGTGGATAAATGTGAGGTGATCCACTTTGGTGGCAAGAACAAGAAGGCAGATTATTATCTGAATGGTGTCACATTTGGAAAAGGGGAGGTGCAACGAGACCTAGGTGTCCTTGTACATCAGTCACTGAAAGTAAGCATGCAGGTACAGCAGGCAGTGAAGAAAGCTAATGGCATGTTGGCCTTCATAGCGAGAGGATTTGAGTATAGAAGCAAGGAGGTCCTACTGCAATTGTACAGGGCTCTGGTGAGACCGCACCTGTAGTATTGTATGCAGTTTTGGTCTCTTAATTTGAGAAAGTACATTCTTGCCATTGAGCGAATGCAGCGTAGGTTCACTAGGTTAATTCCCAGGATGGCGGGACTAATATGATGAAAGAATGGATCGACTGGGCTTGTATTCACTAGAATTAAGAAGGATGTGAGGGGATCTTATAGAAACCTACAGTGCCCTCCATAATGTTTGGGACAAAGACCCATTATTTATTTATTTTCCTCTGTACGCCACGATTTGAGATTTGTATTTAAATCTTTTTATTTGAATTTCACGGCAATTTACATAAATACAATAATAACAGGCAGTAACAATCAAGGCATAATTGTACAACAGTATGTAAGCGATCCTCAAAACCCTTACCCACCTTCAACCCACCCAAGTCAGGTCGGAGCCAAACGGGGACAAACAACACTCACATACGTACACATCCACACACAAATGGTAGAGTAGACGAAACAAAATGTGGTATATAAAAAATAAAAATAAAAAAAATATATATATATATACATATGCATCTAAATAAACAATTGTAGGGAGGGGGGGATTAAGGGGAAAGCAGCTGCTGTAGAACAAAACGATGATGGAGAACACTCAGTCCTCTTCCGAGTCCGGGGACAAGGTAAGAGAGTTAACCAGTTCAAAGAAAGGGTTCCATGTATCTAGGAATGTCTTGGTAGAGCCTTTGAGAGAGAACCTAAGTTTTTCAAGTTTCAGATTGTAAAGCACCTCCTTAATCCAACGGCCGTGTGTCGGGGGACAGGTAAGCCTCCAACTAAGCAAGATCAGTCTCCGGGCTAACAAGGTTGTAAAAGCTAGGACCCGTTTCACCGCAACAGAGAGGTTAGTATTGGGAGGGGTACCGAAAATGGCTGACATTGGATTTGGAAGAATAGTCTGGTCGTAAGCTTTGCTTATCAATTCAAAAGCACTCCTCCAAAAGGCTGCTAGCTTAGGGCAAGACCAAAACATGTGGCTATGGTTGGCAGGAGATTGACTACATCTGTTACAGGTGTCATTAACAGCTGGGTACATTCTAGCTAATCTTGCATTTGTGTAGTGGACTTTGTAAAGGACTTTGCATTGGATTAGGCCATGACGAACGCATATGGAAGAAGAGTGGATCAAATCCAAGGCAGAGTCCCATTGCTGGTCTGTTAATTTCGTATTCAGCTCTCCCTCCCACGCTCACGATTTGAGATTTGTAATGGAAAAAAATCACATGTGGTTAAAGTGCACATTGTCAGATTTTAATAAAGGCCATTTCTATACATTTTGGTTTCACCAAAATTACAGCAGTGTTTATACATAGTCCCCCCATTTCAGGGTACCATAATGTTTGGGACACAGCAATATCATGTAAATGAATGTAGTCGTGTTTAGTATTTTTGTTGCATATTCTTTGCATGCAATGATTGCTTGTAGTCTGTGATTCATGGACATCACCAGTTGCTGGGGGAACACAAAAATGCTGGAGAAACTCAGCGGGTGCAGCAGCATCTATGGAGCGAAGGAGATAGGCAAAGTTTCGGGCCAAAACCCTTCTTCGGACTGTTCTTCAGGTTTCGGCCCAAAACGTTGCCTATCTCCTTCGCTCCATAGATGTTGCTGCACCCGCTGAGTTTCTCCAGCATTTTTGTGTACCTTCGATTTTCCAGCATCTGCAGTTCCTTCTTTAACACCAGTTGCTGGGTGTCTTCTCTGGTGATGCTGGTCCCCTTCAGTTTTCTCTTCAGCTTTTAAAAGGTATGCTCAATTGGGTTCAGATCGGGTGCTTGACTTAGCCACTCAAGAATTTATCGCTTTTTAGTTTTGAAAAACTCTTTTGGTGCTTCAGCAGTATGTTCGGAATCATTGCCTTGCTGTAGAATGAACTGCTAGCCAATGAGTTTTGAAGCATTTGTTTGAACTTGAGCAGGTAGGATGTGTCTATACACTTCAGAATTTATTATGCTACTACCATCAGCAGTTGTATCTAAATATGGCGCCCTGCAATGGGGGGACTATGTATAAACACTGCTGTAATTTCTATGTCGTGAAACCAAAATGTATAAAAATGGCCTTTATTAAAATCTGACAATGTGCACTTTAATCATATGTGATTTTTTTCGATTACAAATGTCAAATTGTGGAGTACAGAGGCAAATAAATAAATGATGGGTCTTTGTCCTAAACATTATGGAGGGCACTAGCTCTTGGAGCTACAGGAATCAAAGGATATGGGGAGAAAGCAGGAACGGGGTACTGATTCTGGATGATCAGCCATGATCATATTGAATGGCGGTGCTGGCTCGAAGGGCCGAATGGCCTACTCCTGCACTTATTTTCTATGTTTCTAAAAAGTGGGTATGTTTACAATGTTTAGAAGGCATTTGGCCAGGTACATGGACAGGAAATGTTGAGAGGGATATGGACCAGGCAAATAAAACCAGCTAGGAAGGCGTCTTGGTCAACATGGATGAGTTGGACCAAAAGGCCAGTTACCATACTGCATGACTCTGGACTGGCCTGTCTGTTGTATAACTGGGTTAACTTTACTACTTTTGCATTTGGTTCCCTCATCAATAAAAAATAACATTCTGTTAACTTTCCCAATTGTGTTAGCAAGGCTTTCTGCAGCCCCTCAACAGGTCAGCCTTGTCGTCATCAGACAAGACAACGTTTGCTGTGTGGCCAGAGGACCCCCAATGTTGCACTTTACTCTCATTTAGTTGCCCCCAATCTCAAAGCAAAAATGTGAGGTGATGAATGTTGCCACCTAAACTGGGCCCTGCAGTCATTTCCTGGAGGGAATGGCTGCAAGGTGATTTTAAAAAAAGGCCATGGAACCTGAACATTTATGGGCATATAAAAAAACAAGTTGATTCACACAGCATCTGTGGAAAAACAAACAAAGCACATTTCAAGATTCTTTATCACGTCTTCAATCTAAGTTTCCTTTTACATAGATGTTGTCGAAATTTCAGAGTGCTTCCATAATTTTCTGTTTCTTTCGCCCACCCAGTAGTTACAATTTTTGTTTTTGTTTTTCATTGTTGAGCAATCTCACTATTACATCAATAATTCAGAATGAGTCCAAAGTGCACATGGATTTCTCTCTCCATCTCCAGGCTTCTGCAGCAGGGGTGTTAATCATTAGCTTGGCACCTATGACCATCTGTCTATCTGCATGTCCTGACCAGATTCTACTTGGGAACCAAAATTGTAAACTACATGGTTGAGATAAAAGTTCAAAGCTGATAGTTCAGGAGAATCGCAAGGGTTTAGAATTAACTAAATGACAATGTTGGAAGGTTGCAAGAAAGATGGAGCAGTCAAGGAGCAGCTGCAGAACCTTGTGAAGACGCACTACATTACTTCCTGGAATATTACCTGGATCTATATCACCAATGGCAGGCGTGTTGCCTCTGTTAGCAGGCTGTTATTCCCACCAATCTGAATGGGAAATCCAAGCTATCCTCTCTGTGCAATACAGAAAGAGTGTTGCACTTTGAGTCATTTTAGATGTTAAACAAAGGCATATTTTCCTCCTCCGATAGATGTACAAAAATGCACTGAATTATGTTGAAGAAGAGCAGGATAGTTTTTTTTCTTACACTTCTAACCAATATTATCTCACAACCAGAGCCACAATCTTTTATTTTTTTTTACCCACTCAATTTCTACAGATCCAACAGTGGCCACATGTCAAATGGCCTAGTTCTGCCTCTATTTGTATGGTCTTATCCCTGCACAAACCTTCTTACTTTTTATCTATGTTCTGCCCACATGACCCTTGCTCTGTCCTTACACAAGTGACTTCATTAGATGCTTGGCAAAAATGCTGGAGAAACTCAGCTGGTGAGGCAGCATCTATGGAACGAAGGAGTAGGTGACGTTTCGGGTCGAGACCCTTCTTCAGACTGATGTGGGGGTGGGGGGGGATGGGAAGAAGAAAGGAAGAGGCGGAGACAGTGGGCTGTGGGAGAGCTGGGAAGGGGAGGGAAAGGAGGGAGAAAACAAGGACTACCTGAAATTGGAGAAGTCAATGTTCATACCGCTGGGGTGTAAACTACCCAAGCAAAATATGAGGTGTTGCTCCTCCAATTTGCGGTGGGACTCACACTGGCCATGGAGGAGGCCCAGGACAGAAAGGTCGGATACGGAATGGGAGGGGGAGTTGAAGTGCTGAGCCACCCGGAGATCGGGTTGGTTAATGTGAACTGTTCGGAGGTGTTGGGGAAAGCAATCGCCAAGCCTGTGCTTGGTCTCACTGATGTAGAGCAGTTGACACCTAGAGCAGCGGATGCAATAGATGAGGTTGAAGGAGGTGCAGGTGAACCTCTGCTTCACCTGTAAAGACTGCTTGGGTCCTTGGATGAAGTCGAGGAAGGAGGTAAAGCGACAAGTGTAGCATTTCCTGCGGTTGCAAGGGAAAGTACCAGGGGAGGGGGTGGTTTAGGTGGGAAGGGACAAATTGACCAGGGAGTTACAGAGGGAGCGGTCTTTGTGGAAAGCCGAAAGGTGAGGAGATGGGAAGATGTGGCCAGTGGTGGGATCCCGTTGGAGGTGGCGAATATGTCAGAGAATTATCTGTTGTATGTGATGGATGGTAGGGTGGAAGGTGAGGACAAGGGGGACTCTGTCCTTGTTACGAGTGGGGGGATGGGGAGTGAGAGCGGAGCTGCGGGATATAGAAGAGACCCTGGTGAGAGCTTCATCTATAGTCGAAGAGGGGAACCCCCGTTCCCTAAAGGACATCTCCTTTGCAATTTAATAAATATATAATGGCAGGTGTCTTTTAATTTAGATATGTATAAGTTCAGTCTTGTTCCGAACCAGGAGTGTACCACAACTGATACAGCATTGCAGGGCCAAGCTTTGTACAGTGCTTGATTTTCTACCTGGCTACAACATCACCTTGGTTGCATTTTATAATGCCCAAAGTTCAACTCGCGTTAGAGAGACTGATCCTGGCAAACGAGTTGCTTTCCATCAGAAAGAAGTCCTTAAAAAAAAAATCCTCCATATTCTTTGCGTTGTGCATCCTCACCAAGGCTGAAACTACTTGAAATGATGCTCATACACTTCAAATTATACCTCTTTTGGGATGTCTACATTTAAACAGGAGGAGAGCATTTCTAATGTTCATGAGATGTGAAGTCATGGAACATTAGAGTACTGTGTAGAAAGTTTAAATCTTCATGTACAATGGTAGTTTTAGCAACAGCTCAAGGTATCTAAAAGGAGATTGAGTTGATTTAAGGTTTGACTTTCCAATATCAAGCACTTCTCTAGATCTGATTCGCATTTAATAACCTGAACTTCCCTTCTTATTGCCAGCCACACAGCCAGTTATGATATCCTGTCCAAACTCCTTATTTTCCAGTTCAAATTATCTATTTACAACACAAAAAACCAAGGGTTCAGCACAGAACCCTGCAGAGATCCACTGCTGGTAGCCCTGCCCCCCCAAACCCCCGACAACTCGCATCCTTTGCTATGTAAGAAAGAACTGCAGATGCTGGTTGAAATCGAAGGTAGACACAAAATGCTGGAGTAACTCAATAGGACAGGCAGCATTGCTGGAGAGAAGGAATGGGTGATGTTTCGAGTCTGAAGAAGGGGCTCGACCCGAAACGTCACCCATTCCTTCTCTGAAGAGATGCTGCCTGTCCCGCTGAGTTACTCCAGCTTTTTGTGTCTACCTTTGCATCCTTTGCTTCTTCCCACTGAGCCAATTTTAATAATAATAATAATACATTTTATTTATATAGCGCTTTTCAGGACTCAAAGTCGCTTTACATTGAGAGTCAAGAATAAACAAAACAAAATAGAGCAGTAAGACAGAGATGCAAAGGGGAGGGGAACATGGGACTAAGGGTATGCAGAGGTGAAGAGATGGGTCTTGAGGCGGGACTGGAAGATGGTGAGGGACTCAGAATTTCGGATCAGTTGTGGGAGGGAATTCCAGAGCCTGGGAGCTGCCCTGGAGAAGGCTCTGCCTCCAAAAGTGCAGAGGTTTGATTTCAGAGTGGAGAGGAGACCAGCTGATGTGGATCTGAGGGACCGTGAGGGTTGGTAGGGGGAGAGGAGGTCAGTGAGATAAGGGGGGGCCAAGTGGTTGAGGGCTTTGTAGGTGAGGACCAGGATTTTGTAGATGATCTGGTGGGAAATGGGAAGCCAGTGGAGTTCTTTGAGAACTGGGGTGATGTGGTGCCAGGATTTGGTGTGGGTAATGAGTCGGGTGGCTGCATTCTGGACCAGTTGGAGTTGGTTGATGTTGCTGGAATTGATGCCAAAGAGAAGAGAGTTACAGTAGTCCAGTCGGGAGGAGATGAAGGCATGGATGAGTCTTTCAGCAGCGGGGGGTGTGAGAGAGGATCTGATTTTGGCAATGTTGCGGAGGTGACAAAATGATGTTTTGACAACATGGCGGATGTGAGGCTCAAGGGAGAGGGTTGAGTCAAAGATCACGCCAAGGTTGCGTGCCTGAGGACAGTGGTGCCGTCAATAGTGAGAGTGGGGTTGTTAATTTTAGTGAGTGTTGATTTGGAGCCAATGAGGAGAAATTCTGTTTTGCTACTGTTTAATTTAAGGAAATTGAGTTGCATCCAAGATTTGATGGCTGATAGGCAGGAGTTGATATGGGAGAGAGGGGGGTGGTGGGGGGACTTGGTGCTGAGATAGATCTGGGTGTCATCAGCATAGCAGTGGAAGTCCAGGTTGAAGTGACGGAGTATATGACCAAGGGGGAGGATGTAGATGATGAAGAGGAGGGGACCAAGAACGGAGCCTTGGGGAACGCCTTGAGTGACAGTGGCTGTGGCAGAGGTGTCGTTATGGAGAGAGATGAAGTGGGATCGGTTGGAAAGGTAGGAACGGAGCCAGCTGAGTGCAGAACCTTCAATGCCAAGGTCCCTAAGTCTGATGAGCAGGATGTTATGATTCACGGTATCGAAGGCTGCACTCAGGTTGAGGAGGATGAGGATATTGAGGGAGCCAGTGTCAGCAGAGGTAAGGAGATCATTGAGGACTTTGAGGAGAGCAGTTTCTGTGCTATGGAGGGGGCGAAAGCCAGATTGGAGGGGTTCGAATAGGTTATACGCGAGGAGGTGGGAATGAAGTTGTGACGCGACGATACGCTCCAGGGTTTTTGAAAGAAAGGGGAGGTTTGAGATAGGGCGGTAGTTAATGAGAGAGGAGGGATCAAGACCAGGTTTCTTTAAGATTGGTGTGACAGCAGCAGTTTTGAAAGCAGAGGGGACAATGAGGAGTTGAAGAGATTAGTGAGGTAGGGGCGGAGAGCGGGGAGGACTTCAGCAGGGGACTGGGGAGAGGATCGAGGGAGCAGGTAGTGGGTTTGGAAGAGCTGATGAGTTTGGAGATTTCAGTAGGGGTGACCGGGTCAAACTGGGAGAGGAAGCAGTGAGGGGGAGGGGTATGGAGATCAGCGGAGATGTTGAAAGGAGGGGCCTTGGTAGGTGGTGGAGTAGATGCTGGGGAGTCAGGTACAGGGGATAAGGATTGATAGATGGTGCTGATTTTGTCAGCAAAAAAGTGGAGGAATGAGTTGCAGAGATCCGGAGTGGAGGTAGGAGAGTGTTGGCTCGAGGCTTGAGGAGGTTGCACACTGTGGAGAAGAGGGTTCTGTGGTTTAGGCAGGGGTCGGTGAATATGGAGGAGAGGTATGCAGATTTAGCAGCAATGAGGGCATCTTTGTAGGCAGTGAGGTGGAGTTTGTAAGCTTCATGGTGGACTGTGAGAGGTGATTTCTTTATGAGTCGTTCAAGTCGGCGACCAATCTGTTTCAGCTTACGAAGTGCAGGTGTGTACCAGGGTGAAGATTTATTAAAAGTTACGGTTCTTGTTTTGAGGGGGGCCAGAGTGTTAAGGGAGGTAGACAAGGTGGAATTGAGATGGTTTGTGAGATCATCAGGTGAGATGTGGGTTGAGTCCAGGGGGAGAGTGGTGGAGAGCAGGTCAGAGAGATGGTGAGGGTCGATGGATTTTAGATTACGGAAGGTGATTTCTCGGAGGAAGCGGGGGCGAGGTGTCGGAGAAGGGATGGTGAACCGTATAAGCTTATGATCAGAGAGGGGGAAGAGGCATGGATCGAGGTCGAGTACCGGTTGATTTGTGGAGCAAACCAGGTCAAGGATGTGACCTTTGTCATGAGTGGGAAAGGTGATGTGCTGAGTGAGAGAGAAGTTGTCAAGTAGAAAAGCGAATTCAGATGCGAACTTGCAGGTGGGGGAGTCCATATGAATGTTTAAGTCACCAAGTAGCAGCAGATGATTTCAATTTAGCTTGTCGATTTGCAATAGATCCCTTGGCTTTGACATTATTGAACTATCTGTGTCTTTGTCAAATGCCTTGCTAAAATCCATGTATATTACTTCAAACATTCTACTCTCCCTGTTGTTAAAAAAACAATTTAGTCACCTTCCCTTAACATGACCTTCCCTTAACATCCATGATAAATGTCCTTGATTAATTCTGTGTGTCTATGCATTCTGAAGTTCAGTGTTTTTTCCAATGACTTTCCCACAGTATATTTTTCTTCTTAATGTACGCAGATTCCTTTGCAGGGTTTGAAGAAACTCCATTGATGAGGGGGGGCTGTTATCCTTATTTATCCATCCCTTTAACCAGCTTTAGACCATAATTAACCTTGAGTTCACTGAGCATTGATCGGAAATCAAATTAGGAATGCCCTGATCTGGATCACAGGGCGGAATACTTGAGCAGCCACCAAATATTGATTTTATGTAGCAATGCTAATGCACTATAGTACTTTGGCATATCACGGGCATAGTTTTTGGACAAAGTTTGGCATTGACCCTCAAGGCGATTGACCAAAAGTCTGGTCAATTTGGTGTGGAAACGGAGAGTGGTACAGTGGTGCTCGCAGCACTAAAGACCTGGTTTGGATCCTGACCTCCAGTGCTGTCTATATGAAGTTTGCACACTGATCTTGTGAGCTTCCCTGATGTGTTCTGGTTTCCTCCGATTATCACAGAGATGCGATGTTTGGGAGGTTAGTTTTCTACATTCACCTTTTTCCCCCACCCTCCCCAATCCCCCTCCAAGCTAACTATTCTCCTGCTGCAGATCCACAGTAGTGACAACATTTGTGTAGGAAAGAACTGCAGATGCTGGTTTAAGTCGAAGGTAGACACAAAATGCTGGAGTAACTCAGCGGGCAGCATATCTGGAGAGAAGGAATGGGCGACATTTCGGGTCGAGACCCTTCTTCAGACTGATGTCAGGGGAGGGGGCGGGACAATGATTGAATGTAGTCGGAGACAGTGAGGCTAGTGGGAGAACTGGGAAGGGGATGGAGAGAGAAAGCAAGGGCTATCTGAAGTAGTGACAAAATTGATGGGGATGTGAGAGGAAAACTGGGATAGGGTAAGACAGACCATTGATGATTGGCATGGTCATGATAGGCCAAAGGTCTTGTTTTGTGCTGTATCACCCAATGAAAGGAATAGAGAAGAAAGGGCATAGATAGGTGAAAGCACAGTTGCAAATAATGGGATGTGTATATTGGTGACACACCAGAGGCCAGGCTTGGGAGAGCAGAGGTATCTCAGAAGGTTATAGGCCTGGGGGAGATTTCAGAGAAAGGGAAGGTTGAGAATGAAGGCATTTAAAATTGAGGAACATTTGCAAATTTTCATTTAATGACATGCTGTTTTGAACTTAGTCTGTAATCATTTGGAATTGAACAGAGCACCTATTTATATTAATGCAGTAGTAGTTTCCAGCAGAAGTTCTTGAACAGTGTTAATGAAGTATGCCTGGGGCTTCAAGATTGCCTTTGATTTATTTATTTTAACTCGTGGGATAGTGCTCACTGGGAATTTGTGTTTTGCGTTGCTTGCTATGCCTTTGAGGTTTGCAGCCGAGGTCAGATTGTGGAATCTGTCATCCGGAGGCAGCTGTGCTCCGGATGGCGGATGTGGCTGCTCCTGATCGCAGGTACCGAATTGATTTGAATCTAGGAGCCTATATATACGTCAGCTGTTGTTTGTAAATGTGTTACCGTGACATGTAATTATAAAATGTTTGTCTTTAATGGCAAGACAACATTGCTTTTAGTTTCCATACTTGCAAAATGGAAATTTAGCCCATTGAATCACTGTTGGCTCTTAGAATAATTCCATCAATCTCATTCCCCCACATTTCCCTGTGGCCTACTGTCCTACTCTTCCCACATCAAGACCCCATAGATTTTATACCACCCACTCACACCACTGGCAACTTACACTACCCAATTAACTTATCTTGAGTCTGAAGAAGGCACCTAACCCAAAATATAATTGTTCCAATTCCCCCCACAGATGCTGCCTGACCCACCCATTGTTCTGAGTTTTGTACACCCTATGAATCGGCTCATCTTTGGGAGGTGCAGCCAAGGGAAAATCTGAGATCACAGAGAATGTGATAACTCCACATAGATATCACCAGAGGTCAGGACAGAACCCTTTCACAGAATAGTGGAACAGCTGCATTGTCTCCAGTGCTACTGTGCCACTCCAATTTAAACCATCACCGCAACAATGCAGAAGATAGACACAAAATGCTGGAGTAACTCAGTGAGACAACAGTGTCTCTGGAGAGAAGTAATGGGTGACATTTTGGGTCAAGACCCTTCTTTGTTTGAAAAGATTTCTCACGCAGTCTGATTCAGAATCTATCCATATGATTTCGTTTCATATGTATACCCTTATCTAGCTGCGTTTTGAAATTATGACTTGGTGATATGTAGATGCAATGAATTGCAAATGCTTGTTTACTAAAAAAGACTGCTGCAGTAACTCAGCGGGTCAGGCAGCATCTCTGGAGAACGTGGATAGGAGAGGTTTTGGGTCTGGACACTTTTTTTCAGACTGATTGTAGTGGGGGGTAGACCAGCTTTGCCTGACCTGCTGAGTTACTGGTGGGTGGTAGGTGGCCCGTGGAGGTGTGAAGAATGACAACAGATGAAGCCAGTTCACAGAGGGAGAGGGTGGAGGTTGAGAGACTGAGGTATGTGAATGATGGATGGAGGCAGGCAGAAGAAAGAGGCAGATGGAGCCAGATGAGGGGGAGGGTGAAGGCGGCGATGGCTGATGGAGGTTGATGTGGGAATGCAAAGACTGCCAGTGCTGTAATTAGTTAAGGAAGGTGATAATGAGAACTGTAAGGGGAGAGGTGAATGGCAGATGGAACCTGAACCAGATGAAGGGGGAAGCCAATGGATGGTGGGACAAAAATGACAAAACTGGAGGAGGATAGGAAGGATGGAATGAGGTTGGATACACCAGATGTGAGGGTTTTTCTGAAATTGAGAATTTGTGTATAATCTATGCAACTGCTTCCCATTCAACAAACCCAGCATCACAGAAACCAGCTGGTGAAGGCTCATTCCAGTCCTTTTGAGGCAAAAATATTATTAAGATCAAAACTCTAATAGACCAGGTAGTTTCACCAAGGCCCAGCATTAGCAAGAAACTATGGCCCATCAAGCCTCATCCAAGTACTTATTAGATGGAATTAATATTTTGGATTCAGATTAGTTGAGTGTATTGTCATATACACCAGGTTGTAATGAAATTCATTGTTCACACGAAGCTCTGTGTAAGCAATATTCATGCTGTAATGATAAATGCAAGAATAAATACAATGATGTGCATTCTCTACCACTCATGTAGGCAGTGAGGTGTTGATCCCTGTAATACCTGTGGGTGAAAATTCCTTGCCTCACTTTTGTTCTTTGACGTCCAACGTAATGATGCACTCCAAATCAACATTTCAAATAAACAAATAAATTATTTTATTTGCCATATGGGGAATTTGCTTGTGTTGTAACTATTTTCCAAAGTAACTCTTTAGCAACAAAATTATTTTCCAGTGTAAATGCTAGTAAATGTGTGGCTGAGGAACTGGTGCAGGGGGCAGGGATTTCGATTCTTGGATCACTGGGATCTGTTTTGGAGTAAGGGGGAACTGTACAATAGGGACGGATTGCATCTTAACAGGTGGGGGACCAGCATTCTGGCAGGCAGGTTTGCCACTGCTACACGGGTGGTTTTAAACTGAATAAGGGGGGGTGGGGTGTCAAATGGGATAGTCGAGGATGGAGTTAAAGGGAAAGAGAGTAAAGGGATGGTTAATGACCCCAGAATTAATGGGAAAGGAAGCTCACAAAGGGATAGGAGAGTATGGCAAAGTGTAATAGGGATCGATGTGAAAGGTGAGAAAGGTAAGGAATTAAAAGTATTGTATATGAATGCCCGAAGTATAAGAAGTAAGTAGATGAGCTTGAGGCTCAGTTAGAGGTTGGTAGATATGACATTGTGGGGATTACTGAGACGTGGCTGCAGGAGGATCAGGCCTGGGAACTTAATATTCAGGGTTATACATCCTATAGAAAGGACAGGCAGGTGGGCAGAGGAGGGGGGTAGCTCTGCTGGTGAGGGAGGGAATTCAGTCCCTTGCGAGGGAAGACATGGGGACTGACGAGGTAGTCACTGTGGATTGAGTTGAGGAATTGTAAAGGCAAGAAGACACTAATTGGTGTTATTTACAGACCCCCAAATAGTAGCCCGGATGTAGGGTGTAAGTTGCAGCAGGAGTTAAAACTGGCATGTAACAAAGGTAATGCCACTGTGGTGATGGGGGATTTCAATATGCAGGTAGACTGGGAAAATCAGGTTGATTCAGGACCCCAAGAAAGGGAGTTTGTAGAATGCCTCCGAGATGGATTCTTAGAGCAGCTTGTAATGGAGCCGACCAGAGAAAAGGCAATTCTGGATTTAGTGTTGTCCAATGAACCAGATATGATAAGAGAACTCGAGGTAAAGGAACCGCTTGGAGGTAGTGATAATAATATGATTAGTTTTAATCTGCAATTTGAGAAGGAGAACGTTAAATCGGAAGTGGCACTGATGCAGTTGAACAAAGGGGACTATGAAGGCATGAGAGGGGAGCTGGCCAAAGTAGACTGGAAAGGGATCCTAGCAGGAATGACGGTGGAACAGCAATGGCAGGAATTTCTGGGCATAATCCGGAAGACGCAGGATCGTTTCATTCCAAAAAGGAAGAAAGATTCTAAGGGGAGTAGGAGGCAACCGTGGCTGACAAGAGAAGTTAGGGATAGAATAAAACTAAAAGAAAATATGTATAACACAGCAAAGAGTAGCCGGAAGCCAGAGGATTGGGAAACTTTCATAGGACAACAGAAGGAAACAAAACTGGCAATACGGGCTGAAAAGATGAAGTACGAGGGGAAGCTGGCCAGGAATATAAAGAAGGACAGTAAAAGCTTCTTTAGATATGTTAAGGGAAAAAGAGTAGCAAAGTCAAATGTGGGTCCCTTGAAGGCAGACACGGGTGAAATTATTATGGGCAACAAGGAAATGGCAGAAGAGTTGAATAGGTACTTCGGATCTGTCTTCACTAAGGAAGACACAAACAATCTCCCAGATGTACTGGAGGACAGAGGATCTAAGGGGGTAGAGGAACTGAAAGAAATTTTCATTAGGCGAGAAATAGTATTGGGTAGGCTAATGGGACTGAAGGATGATAAATCCCCTGGGCCTGATGGTCTGCATCCCAGGGTCCTCACGGAGGTGGCTCTAGAAATATTGGACGCATTAATGATCATTTTCCAATGTTCAATAGATTCAGGATCAGTCCTGTGGATTGGAGGATAGCTAATGTTATCCCAGTTTTCAAGAAAGGAGCGAGAGAGAAAATGGGGAATTACAGACCAGTTAGCCTGACTTCGGTGGTGGGAAAGATGCTGGAGTCAATTATTAAAGAGGTAATAATGGGGCATTTGGATAGCAGTAAAAGGATTAGTCCAAGTCAACATAGATTTATGAAAGGGAAATCATGCTTGACTAATCTTCTGGAATTTTTTGAGGATGTGACGAGTAAAATGGATGAAGGGGTGCCAGTGGATGTAGTGTATCTAGACTTTCAGAAAGCCTTTGATAAGGTCCCGCACGGGAGACTGGTGACTAAAATTAGAGCACATGGTATTGGGGGTAGGGTGTTGACATGGATAGAAAATTGGTTGGCAGACCAGAAGCAAAGAGTAGGAGTGAACAGGTCCTTTTCAGAATGGCAGGCAGTGGCCAGTGGAGTGCCGCAAGGCTCGGTGTTGGGGCCGTAACTGTTTACCATATAATTTAATGATTTGGAAGAGGGAATTAGGAGCAACACTAGCAATTTGCGGATGACACAAAGCTGGGTGGCAGTGTGAACTGTGAAGAGGATGTTAGGAGGTTGCAGGGTGACCTAGACAGGTTGAGTGAGTGGGCAGATGCGTGGCAAATGCAGTATAATATAGATAAATGTGAGGTTATCCACTTTGGCGGCAAAAACACGGGGGCAGATTATTATCACAATGGGGTTAGGTTAGGTAAGGGGGAGGTACAGCGAGACCTGGGTGTCCTTGTACACCGGTCACTGAAAGTTGGCGTGCAGGTACAGCAGGCAGTGAAGAAAGCTAATGGAATGTAGGCCTTCATAACAAGAGGATTTCAGTATAGGAGTAAAGAGGTTCTTCTGCAGTTGTATGGGGCTCTGGTGAGACCACATCTGGAGTATTGTGTACAGTTTTGGTCTCCTAATTTGAGGAAGGACATCCTTGTGATTGAGGCAGTGCAGTGTAGGTTCACGAGATTGATCCCTGGGATGGCTGGACTGTCATATGAGGAAAGATTGAAAAGACTAGGCTTGTATTCACTGGAGTTTAGAAGGATGAGGGGGAATCTTATAGAAACATATAAAATTATAAAAGGACTGGACAAGCTAGATGCAGGAAAAATGTTCCCAATGTTGGGCGAGTCCAGAACCAGGGGCCACAGTCTTAGAATAAAGGGGAGGTCATTTAAGACTGAGGTGAGAAAAACCTTTTTCACCCAGGGAGTTGTGAATTTATGGAATTCCCTGCCACAGAGGGCAGTGGAGGCCAATACACTGGATGGATTTAAGAGAGAGTTAGATAGAGCTCTAGGGGCTAGTGGAGTCAAGGTATATCAGGGCCCGAAATTAGCGGTTGCCCGGGTGCCATTGACCACAGAAAGTGCCCCCGGGCAACCTAAAGGCCGACTCATTTTGCCCGGCTTGGCACCCAAATACTGGTTTATACCGGTAGACGCAAAAAACTGGAGTAACTCCGCGGGTCAGGCAGCATCTCCAGCGAATAGGAACTGACGTTTCGGGTCGGCGGCTGTATTCCTCTAGTATCTTTGATTGCGGGGCAAAGATACTAGGTGCGTGGTGACGAAGGGTCGGGGCGAATGACGGGCCCCGAACAACGGCAACAGCGGCCGCGACAGTGGCTCCACCGCCTCCTCCCGCACCCCGCCCGGCGGAAGGAGGCCTCCCTCTCCCTCTCCCTCTCTCTCCCTCCCTCCTCCCGGCCTCGGCGTGCGGGAGGGGGTGTTTTGAAAGCGCCTTTTGCGGATTTGCCATCAGCGGCTTCTATCGCCCTGATAACGGTCGCTGCTTGCAACTCCGCTAACGGCGCTTTCAAACCAACCCCTCTTGCACGCCGAGGCCAGGAGGAAGGAGGGACGAAGAGGGAGGTCTCCTTCAGCCGTCTGAAGCAGCTGCACCAAAGATCCTACAGCTATAGGGTCTTTGAGCTGCACCGCTCTGCCCCGCTCCTTCCTGTCGGTGGCGGTGGCGAGGAGGCGGCGGCACTTTGGCGTTGGCCAGGGATGGCCAAGGCCTCTGCCCCTTCCTCCCCCCCCTCTTTCTCTCTCTCTCTCTCTCTCTCTCTCTCTCTTGTACGCACCCCTCCACCCCTCTTATCCTGGGAACCCTCCTCTCCATCCCGCACTGATCCCCATCCACTCCTCTATTCAGTCATCACTGACATCCCCTGTGCTCCCCTCCCCATCTACCCCCCCTCCCCAAAATCTATTCATCACCCTACCCACCTCGCATTGATTCTCCTGCCACCCCCCATCCATCCTACACTGGGCCCCCAATTCATCCTGTACTGATCCCCCCTTCCCATCCATCCTGCACTTCTCCCCCCATTCATACTGCACTGATCCACCCATTCATCCCGTACTGACCCACCCTCCATTTACCCTGCACCACTCCCCCCATCCATCCTGTAGTGAGCTCCCCATTCATCTTTTACTGATCCCCATTCATCCTGTACTGATCCGCTCATTCAGCCTGTCGTGATCCCCCATTCATCCTGCCTAGACCCTCCGATCCACACTGTCCTGACCCCCCCCATTCATCCTGTGCTGAACCCCCCCCCCATCCATCCTGTACTGATCCCCCCCATTCAAGGAGAATGGGGGGAACAGTCTGAAGAAGGGTCTCGACTCGAAACGTTGCCTATTTCCTTAGCTCCATAGATGCTGCCTCATCTGCTGAATTTCTCCAGCATTTTTGTCTACCCCCATTCATCCTGTACTGAACCCCCATTCATCCCATACTGACCCCCCCCCTATCCATCCCATACTGATCCCCCCCATTCAACACCACTGACATCCCCTCACAATTTTACATACTCCAACCAACACGTACTAATTCACCTGCCTCAATCCATCCATTCCGCACCGATTGCCTTCTCAACCCCCCCGCCATCTATCCACCCGGCACTGATTCACACACACCCTGACCCTATTGTGCTTCATGGTCTTCAGAGCGAACATTGATTATGTTTGATGACGGAATGTAATCAAATGTGTTTTAATTCCCAATGTTATTATTTGTTTTGACACCTTTAAACATATTACCAAAAGAACATTTGCTGCAGTTATGTCCTTTGGCCATCTCTTGTCAGTTAGTGTAATGTTTAACCTGTCAGATGGGTATAGTCGGTTTTAACAGCTATTATCATAAAATGCCTTTAGAAATGTCCTTGAAACCTGTATATTTTGTTATGGATAAATTATGTGGGAAGCCAGAGTGTTTCTGTGCCAATAGCAATAACGACCCATGCTATGGCCATGTCATGGTAATTTTCGGTCCTTCACAGAAAACATGCTTGCATCAATCTGTAGTGTGTATGGTTAAGCATGTATGTTACCATGGTCCAGGATTTATTGACCCAGGTTGATCATATGCTGAATAATCCAACCACATTTTTGTTTGGAAGTGGAAAGAACTAATAGAAATTGCATTAATTGCAATGTGCAAAAAGAGTTGAGATATTGTATTATAATTTTGCTGCATGTCATTGTGGTATATATCATGTCTTGATTGGTGAATATGTTTAGTTTGTGTTATTTGAAGCAGAAATAATATGTGAATGTAGACAAAAGTGCTGGAGAAACTCAGCGGATGCGGCAGCATCTATGGAGCGAAGGAAATAGGCAACGTTTCGGGCCAAAACCCTTCTTCAGACTGATGGGTTTCGGCCTGAAACGTTGCCTATTTCCTTCGCTCCATAGATGCTGCTGCACCCACTGAGTTTCTCCAGCACTTTTGTCTACATTCGATTTTCCAGCATCTGCAGTTCCTTCTTGAACATAATATGTGAATGCTTCATTGAGCATAATTCCGACTGGTAACTACGCACTTCGCCCGAGCACATTATCGCACGCGTCATGCAAACCGTCTTCAATGACCACCTAAACTGTCATTTGGCAACTTAAAAAGCTGTCAAGGTTGCCCGGCTGGCAACAGGGAAAAAATGTTAAGCGAGAGCCCTGGATATGGGGAGAAGGCAGGCACGGGTTATTGATAGGGGACGATCAGCTATGATCACAATGAATGGCGGTGCTGGCTTGAAGGGCCAAATGGCCTCCTCCTGCACCTATTTTCTATGTTTCTCTGTTTCTACCTTTCTTTTTTCAGATGCACATGATAAAATGTGGCTGACGATCACAGGCAAATGGGTTCATCTAATCAATCTGTTTTAAGCTGCTGCCAAAAATCTCCATCTGGGATACCTGTGGTCTTCAGAAAAGAGCGTGGGCTGGAGTTGTAAGCTGTTGGTGATTGAGAAATATGTTTTGATGCTCATTAAAAACAGCAGTCAGAAGCACTGAAAGGTTCATTCGTTTGTGCTGTTAGATGAATAAACAATGTATTGATTTAATGAAAATGTTAATTTAAAATGCATACAGTGCCCTCCATAATGTTTGGGACAAAGACCCATCATTTATTTATTAGCTTCTGTACTCCACAATTTGAGATTTGTAATTTTAATAAACCACATATGGTTAAAGTGCACATTGTCAAATTTTAATAAAGGCCATTTTTACACATTTTGGTTTCACCATGTAGAAATTACAGCAGAGTTTATACATTGTCCTCCCATTCTCTGCCAGGCATGTATTTCCGCCATCTTTAGCTTATGCTTGGTTTGGGGGCTCAGTTTTCTCTTCGGCATATAAAAGGCATGCTTAATTGGGTTCAGATCAGGTGATTGACTTGGCCACTCTAGAATTTAGCTTTGAAAAACTCCTTTGTTGCTTCAGCAGTATGTTTGGGATCATTGTCTTGCTGTAGAATGAACCGCTGGCCAATGAGTTTTGAGGCATTTGTTTGAACTTGAGCAGATAGGATGTGTCTATACTTACCGTCGCCCGGCGGGGTCACAGCATCAGAAGCCTGGATCGCCTCAGCGCAGAGGGAGAACAAAGAGGGAAAAGACAGAGACTTTAAGACTTTTGCCTCCATCACAGTGAGGAGGTGCCTGGTGAACTCACTGTGGTGGATTTAATTTGTGTTTATTGTGTGTTTATTATATGTATGACTGCAGGCAACGAAATTTCGTTCAGACCGAAAGGTCTGAATGACAAATAAAAGAATCACTAATCTCTAATCTCTATACACTTCAGAATTCATTATGCTACTACCATCAGCAGTTATATCATCAATGAAGATAAGTGAACCAGTACCTTCAGCAGCCATACATGCCAGGCCATAACACCCCCACCACCGTGTTTCACAGATGAGGTGGTATGCTTTGGATCTTGGGCAGTTCCTTCTTTCCTCCATACTTTGCTCTTGCCATCACTCTAATATAAGTTAATCTTTGACTCATCTGTCCTCAAGACCTTTTTCCAGAACTGTGGTTCTTGGCAAACTGTAACCTGGCCATCCTATTTTTGCAGCTAACCAGTGGTTTGCATCTTGTAGTGTAGCCACTTTGTTTCTGTTCATGAAGTCTTCTGCTATTGTGCTCATTGACAATTCCACACCTGATTCCTGAAGAGTGTTTCTGATCTGTCGGACAGGTGTTTGGGGATTTTACTTTATTTTAGAGAATTCGTCTATCATCAGCTGTGGAGGTCTTCCTTGGCATGCCAGTCCCTTTGCGATTAGTAAGCTCACCAGTGCTCTCTTTCTTCTTAATGATGTTCCAAACAGTTGATTTTGGTAAGCTTAAGGTTTGGCTAATGTCTCTAACAGTTTTATTCTTGTTTCTCAGTTTCATAATGGCTTCTTTGACTTTCATTGGCACAACTTTGGTCCTCCATGATCAGCCATGATCACATTGAATGAAGGGCCGAATGGCCTACTCCTGCACCTATTATCTATTGTCTATTGTCATGTTGATAAACAGCAATAAAAGTTTCCAAAGGTGATAGAAATACTGGAGGAAAGACTATGTGCTGAAAGCTCTCTTATACCTGCATTAAGGAGGCAATTAAACACACCTGAGCAATTACAAATGCATGTGAAGCCATGTGTCCCAAACATTGTGGTGCTCTGAAATTGGGGGGGGGGGGGGGGGGGGTGGGGGCTATGTCTAAACACAGCTGTAATTTCTATATGGTGAAACCAAAATGTATAAAAATAGCCTTTAATAAAATCTGACAATGTGCACTTTAACCACATGTGATTTTTTTTCTATTGCATATCTCAAATTGTGGAGTACAGAGGCAAATAAATAGACGATGGGTCTTTGTCCCAAACATTATGGAGGGCAATGTGTAATCTTTTAATTTTCATAATTTCTTCATTTCCCACCTCTTCACAGATTTACATGCATCTCCGACACTACAGCAGGCCCAACGAGCAACGTTATATTCTCCGAATCCTTTTCATTGTTCCCATCTACTCCTTCGACTCCTGGCTTAGCCTACTGTTCATCAGCAATGATCAGTACTACGTTTACTTTGACTCTGTGCGAGATTGTTATGAAGGTGAGCAAATGTTATTATTCCAGGAATCAGTGTGTTTGTTTCTTATCCTATAGAGATGAAACCAGCATATATCTCTGAAGAGCGAGTTGGGATAGCTCGTGCTCTTTGACATACCCTCGCTCATGGTGCACCCTCCCTCACACATCCCCATCCTCACTTGTGTTGCCCCTCTCTCGCTCATTTATCCTTTCTTTTTCTCCAGATCTGCTGCAGATTATTTGCTTGTTATGGAGTAATATAATTAATTTCCCAGGAGGGAGGATTACATGGGTGTGACTTTTCTGAAGCATAGGTGCTTGGGATTGACCTGCATAAGAAAACCAATTTATTTTTTGCTTCTGAGGTTTTTCTCAGACTCTGTAACACTTGTGCTTGGCACAAATGTGCATGCACAATGTCCAATGATAGGTGACGAAGGAGACATCCCTTTCTGTTCATTGTCGAGCATGAATGCACTGTGACTGTACAATGAGGGCACTGGAGTATGTGAAAAGGCAAGAAGCACAATGCTGGAAAGAATACAGGTGCAGAACACTGGTGATTTCATCATGTGGAGCAATTCATCATTTTGCAGCAAATGAATGAGGATAGGATGAGTTGAGGCCAATCAGAAGATGGGTCTAATGCTTAACACCAATAGTGAGAAGGAGGAATTAATAAAGCGAGATTAAAAGTTGACAGGACAAAATCAATGGGCCCAATCCTCGGCCCCGCCAAGTGAGCTAAACCTAATTGTAATTTATTTTTACAATCCAATGAATTGGAGTTTCAGCAGAAGGCATGGATAAATGGACCCTGCTGATTGGCAGCTTGCTTAAAGAGAAGGTTTGGTAGCCAGGGCTGAATCCATGGAAAATATCCTGCATCGAGACTGGACTGGATGAAATTGTCATTATCATCGTCATTGGTCCAATCTTTTACATAAAGTGAAAATAATGTTGATTGGAGTCGTAGCATTGTATAGTATTAGGTATGTTACAACACTTACCTTCAGTCGCGCTGTAATTCTGCCACTGGCCGTGTGCGCGATTTTGGCGCCTTTAAGGGGGGGCGGGGTTAAAACGCGGGTTTCTCCTCCCTTGTCCTGGTTGATATTTTGTTGGAGTACAAGCCTTGGCTGACAAATCGTTCCTAGTGGCGATTTGTGTATTTTTTATTTTTATTCAATCGTCAATGTCAGCGCTACAGTAATTTTAAAAGCAGCTTCTGAAGCGTCAATGCCGATAACGGGGACGGATTTCACACACGGGACAGGTAAACGAAAGTGGTTTCTTTAAATGTATAAAAGTGCTTCTTAAGAAGCCTTTAATTCACATTTTTTCATGCGACACGGTGATTTTATTCCCCGAATTAACGGCAGTATTTTTCATGCCAATACGGGGTTAAATTCACCGCAAATCAACGTTCCAAAAGATCGCGTTCCATAAATCCTCACTCGCAAGATGAATTAAATCCCCATTAATTTACAGGTATTAAACATTCAATTCCTTCCATTTGGCCTGTAAATTCATGAAAATTAGATTTAAAAATTATGTTATATTGTGAATTATTGTGTGAATGTTATTTGGACACTTAGGCTATTTAAAAATGTTAATCTATTCTTAAGAAATTGATGGATGTTTAGATCTAGTAATTGAATTTTGTAATTAGCTACAATTAGGTAACTAACTAATTATATGCTTTACTTTCATGTCTTCAAAGTAAGATTGTTTCATATTTGTTTCAGAATGCTTCAATCTATAATAACTGAAAATTTCTTTCAGTTATCATAATTTTTAAGAAAGTTATGGGCTTTTAACTGTCCTCGATCACAGCTTTTGTGTTGAGTCAATGGAAAAGCAATAGGGAACTAGATGCTAATTTCTGAGTATGATAATGGCCATAACTTTTTTAATACTGAAGATATGAAAATGAATTAAGTGTCAAATTAAACTTCTTTTTATGCTTTATCTGATGGGATAAATTGCAGACTTTATTTTTAAAATCTCAAAATTTTGTAACATTGCTATGTATAGCACAGAACCGGGCTCTTTAGCCAAACTTTGTCCATCTATGTTTATCCCCTTTGCCAACCTTTGCCCCTATTTAATTATCTCTTGAATGTGGTGATTCTGTTGGATTCCACCACCTCCTCTGGCTGCACATTCCAACATCAACCACTCTCTATGTAATCCCCTTTAAAAAAACCTTTCTTTCATCTTAAATCTATGCCCTCTTGTTTTTGACTGCTCCGTTCTGGGAAACTGACTGCATCCCCTATCCACATCTGTATACTCCTCTGCCTCCTTTGCACTAAGGAAATCAAGCCCAGCCTATCCAATATTTCCCTTAACTGATGTCCTCCAATCCAGGCAACATCTGTTGAATTTCCTCTGCACTCTCTCCAGCACAATCATAACCTTCCTATAGTGTTGTGACCAGAACTGCACACGAGACTCTATGATCTAACCAGTGTTTTCTAATGTTGCAACACAACTTCCTAACCATTCTAACCCCGACTAAACATGCCACATGCCTTCTTCACCATCTCATCTGCCTAATAATAGGGTGGTGAAGAATAACTATTCTTTAGTTATTCATGGGGTAAAGATTGACTTCAAATAACCATGACAGCTTTTCCTGAGAAGCTGGGGATCTGCCCCCTTTAGTCCTTGCTTGTTAATCCACAGCAATGTTAGGTAGGGAATTCCAAGATTTTGATCCAGAGAGATATTGGATATACATTAAACTCTTGACTTTCTGATATTCACACATCTAATTCTCATGCAACAGATAAATAAAATATCAAGCAACATCATAAAATGCTCAAAGTGAACATTATTTCAAATGTTATGCAAAACAAGAGTGAAAAGACATGTTTTAATGTTCGCTTATACGCAAGGGCAGTGCAGTTGTAAGCTGATTAGCAGCAAATCCTCTTTGAAGATTTGGCATTGCATGTTATGGTGAGCACAGTAATTCATTTAATATATTTTGCTGCCTATTGCATTAATACTGTTTAGCCTTAACGTATAGAATTGCCAGAACATAGGATAGTACAACAGGAATAGACCCTTCAACCCATCATATCTGTGCCAACCATGATGCCAAGCTAAACTAATCCCAGCTGTCTGCATAATATCTGTATCCTTCTCTTCCCTGTCTGTTCATGTATTTGATTGAAAGTCTCTGAAACATTGCTATCTTATCTGCTTCAACCACCTCCCTGGCAGAGTATTCCAGACACATATGACTCTCTGAGTTAACTACTTGCCTCACAAATCCCCTGTTGTAATTTTATAGATTTCTATTCTATCAGGTTGCCCCTTAGCCTCCAGTGCTCCAGAGAAAACAATCCAAGTTTGTCTAACCTCTCTGTATAGCTAATACACTCTAATCCAGGCAACATCCTGGCCTGTTTCTTCTGCACCCTTTCCAAAACCTCCAAAAACTTCCTACAGCCTGGCAATTACACATAGTAATCACACTACTCCAAATGTGGCCTAACCAAAGATTTGTACAGCTGCAACATAACTTACCAATTTTTGTACACTGCTCTGACCAATGAAGGCAAGCATATGTAACCCTGCTTTACCACCTCAACTACTTGTGTTGCCACTTTCAGGGAATCGTGGATTTGCACTGCACATCCCCTCTGTACATCAATGCTCCTAAAGTCCTGCCATTTACGGTATATTTTTATCTTGTATTGAACCCCTCAAAATAAATTAAAAAACATGCATTTATTTGCATTAAATGGTACCTGCTATTTCTCCACCGACATATCCAACAACGTATAAAACATCTCTCTATAAGTGATAAATAAAGAAAATATTTAACTATATTTAGTTATTTGTACATCGTCCTAGGAGTCTTTCCCTGCGTTTTCAGTCTAGTCTTTATCACAGTACCCATATTTTATATTTGGGTGTAAGATTTTATGATCCTAGTCAAAGAGTTTTCTGTGTTCTGCCAAGTTTTAATAGTAAGATTAAACGAGAACTTACCAGTTTGAAGTTTGATCTTTATTTTATGAGGAGTTACGTAGGTGATTACGTGAAGAACCCTGCCAGTGCGCCTGCGCGTCAATCTTCAAAGCAGCGGTGTGAAATCACAAAAAACAACAACCGAAGTAATATAGTCTCATAAGAAAACGAGTAATACAAGAACTTCCATCTGACCTTTATGATAGAGGGTAGGGTCGTGGTGGGCACGTAATCACCTACGTAACTCCTCATAAAATAAAGATCAAACTTCAAACTGGTAAGTTCTCGTTTAATCTTACTATTTTACTTCGGAGTCACGTGAGTGACTACGTGAAGATTTTAAAGCTTTGTGATTTCATGCCATAGATCAATCCCGGCTTCTCACTGCATTGATTGACTCAGAACGAGAATAATCAATCATGCATTCATAATAACATTTGTACCACAAATGCAGTAATTCATTTCAATAATGAAATTAATCAGATCCCCTTTAAACCAGAGGAATTTACACAGAACTTAAAATAGTTTCTACAAACAATCCCGCATTAACAATAGGCCGATGGTAAAAATGTTGAAACATTAACTCATTGGACCACCCGGCGGCTGCGAGGATATGGTCGACAGGGACGTCTTTCGACCTGGCCGCCGACGTTTCTGCTGCCCTAGGCAAGTGAGACGTAAAAACATCAGTGTTAATACCAGCAGCTGTTAAGATTTTTTTAATCCATCTGGAAATAGTCTGTACTGAAACTCTCTTGTGTGGTTTCTTGTGTGTGATCAACAACCCAGTTTCCATATTTCTCAAATTCTTTGTGACCTCCATGTATTGTAACAAATATGTCTTAACACAGAGACACGGATCATTTGGATATGCTGCTAGCACAATTTTAAATCCTGTCACACCTGGCCTATTTTGCTTTAGTAGGTCATAAACATAGAATGTAACCTTGTCTTCAGTTACTTCCATCCTGTCTATTTGTAATTTTCCAAGTGTTTGCACTCGTTGTGCTGTCATTAATGCCATAAGCATGACTACTTTCATACTGAGCTTGGCTAAAAGTAAAGACACACTTGGTGACCATTCACGAAGTAGTTTCAGTACCACACTTACATCCCAGATTGTCATGTACCTAGGTTTCGGTGGTTTGGAATTAAAGATTCCTTTCATTAGTCTGGAAACAAGTGGGTGTGACCCAATTGAGTTTCTTTCTGAATCCAGAACCAAATATGTGGACAATGCACTTCTGGCTGAATTAATTGCACTACAACTCAGACCTTCATCATAATAAAGTTTTGACAGAAATTCTAAACATTTGAAATATCTGCAGTACTATATTCCACATTCTTTTGTACACAGAACTCTTCCCATTTCTTAATATAAGAAAGGTACTGTTTTTTAAGTGCTCTTCCTCCAGGCTGCCATAAGCATGTCCACAGTACGCTCAGACAGTCCTCGCCACAGAAAAGGCCTTCTTAAAACCTGCAAATCAACAAATCCAAACGATCATATAATGGATGTTGTTCCCCTGTTACAGGGTGCAGCAATAAATTACTCCTTTTTGGGACTTTCATCAACATTTGTATTGTTAATTCTAATATCAATGGATACCATGGCTGTGTAGGCAAATCTGGTACTACCAATACCCGTGAAGCAGCATCTTGCCTGATTTTAAGCAAACATTGGCTTATGAGGCAGAAAGGTGGAAATATATATGAAAACATACCACCCCAATATAGCGAGAAAGCATCAATCGCCACTGCTCCTGGATCTGGTTCCCATGAGACATATCTCGATAGCTGATGATTCAGTCTAGATGCGAACAAGTCGATGTCGGGCATTCCTAATCTGATTACTATATCATTGAATACCTCTCGATTCAACATCCATTCTTTATTATCATGGAACTTTCGTGACCTGGTGTCTGCTATCGTGTTCATTCTACCTGGTAGCTAGATAGCTGAAATCCAAATGTTCTTTTCAATACACCAAGACCAAAGTTGATTAGCCATTTTGTCACATGACACCGACTTGATTCCACCCATATCATTAATATAGGCAACTGCTGTTGTGTTACCAATTTGAACTTGAACATGCCTTTTAGTTGTGTTAGAACAATAAGCTTGGAGTCCATAGAAACATCCTAAAAGCTCCAAATAGTTAATTCCCCATGTCTGCAGTAACAATGACTCTTCCTGATTCCATCTGCCTCCGCAGCTAGATGCTAAGTCAGTTGCACCCCATCCTAGTGCACTGGTATCAGTTTGTAATATCATGGAAGGTTGTTCAATCAGCACTTTGCCGGAACTGCTTGAGACGTGTAGAATCCACCACTGCAGATCAGAAACAGCATTTGTTGTTAGTTGCATGGTTCTATCAAACTGACCAGCATTCATTCTCAGTGCCTGTTCTTTAACTCTCTGCAGCTGTTGATAATGTAATGGTCCGTATTGGACTGCTGGGAATGCTGCTACTAATTTTCCAAGTACTCGAGCCACCTGTCTGATTGAGGGTTTTTGCTCGTTTAACAGATTACTGCAATCTTTAATCAACTCCACCCTTTTTTCCCTGGGCAAAGTAATTTTCATTTGGGCTGAATCAATTGTGAACCCCAAATAATCAATCGAGGTACATGTTGTTAACCTTGATTTCTTTGGATGAATTAGAAAACCCCAAACTTTCAAAAGTTGATTTCACAACTGCAACAGATGCTTCTATTGACTGTTTTGTCCTTCCTATAATCAGGATATCATCCAAGTATGCCATTAGTACATGCCCCTGGCTTCTCGGCAACCCCAGAATTGGTTTTAACAATTTTGTGAATATTCTGGGAGTGGACGTTAACCCATTAGGCAGAGCTTTGAACTGCCATAACTGGTTCATCCATGTAAATTTAAGATGCTTCCTATCTTCCAAGTGACTGAATAATATGCATCTTTTAAATCTATAGTTGCCATATAACATGCTTCTGAGATAAGTTGTTTGGCAGTCACAAATGTCTCCATTTTTAAATGTCTAAATTGAACAAAAGGATTCAGACTTGTCAAGTCTAGAATAATCCTACATCCTCTATCCTTTTTTGATCGAGGGAATATATTTGAAACAAATTGGTGATTTTGGTAGACTGATTCTTCAATAACACCTTTTATATATAGGGTTTCAAGTACAGCTTGAACCTCCATCACTTCTTTTTGTGCAAAGTGGAGAGTTCTGCTAGGAACATGCTGGACAGGCAAATCATAATTTGGATTGAATTGAATTCGAAATCCTTGTATACTATTCAGAATTACCACATCTGAAGTAATCTTCTTCCAATTGTTATAGAAGAGACGTAATCTGCCTCCAACTTTTGGACTTAATCCGGTTAGTGTGTTCCCATGAGAACCAGGTCCACCTACCTCTTCAGTCATTTGAGTACCCTGAGATCCCTGGATTCTCCCGGAAGCACCCCCACTGGTTCTTGCTCCTGCTGCAGGCCGCCAGCTACGTCCCTGCGTTGATGAGCGACTTGGTCCTGGTCCAGGATCCGTATGACGTCTGAAAGGATACCTCCTCTTTACAGACTTTACAACCATTGATGTTTTCATCAATCCTGTTTTCGCTCCATCTTCCAACTCTTTAATACGTCTCCCGAGATCCTCTCCAAAGAGTAAGTTGGGTAATTGTATATTACTTGGTTTGCAGAGTGCTGCGAATTTCGGATTCATAGTAGGCTGTATAGCACCTTTCCTCAAACAATTGATCTCGAAGTGGGTGCTGCATAGCAACCCCAGTGCTTCCTGATGCAACTCCGTCATCTCTTGGCTTTTATCCGCTATTCTGGCAAAAGCAGTTATTCCAGAACCCTGCAGCTTTAATATTCTCTGCAATTTCAATTATTGAGTTTCTCATAGTCATACTCAACTGATTCCAGATAATTTGATTCACTGCAACACCCAGTTACTTGGGGTCTCATGCTTTCTTGCAGTCTCATCCATCTCCTGCTGTTCCAGCTGATGGGAAACCAAGTAATTTATTAAGGAGGCCAGTTCTTCTCCTAACGGCTCTCCTGACCCTGACGGGCAGTGAATCGTACTGCCAGTGGTGGAATATCTGCCAGCTGCCGTTCTTCGCCTTATAAAGCCTCACCGTCAGAGTCGGGGTCTGAAATCTCATGACCCGTGGCACGCTCCTCATACCTGAGGGTGCATTCCATCAGCCCTGTACCAGGAGCTGTTGAGCTGCTTCCAGCAGCTTGGATTTCAGTACACTCTTCCCTGAGTGTGCTTCGCTCCAACAGCCTATGTAGAAGGCTTTCCATTTGGGCAATACGCTCAAAAGCAGTATCAATCCCTGGAGCTATTTCCATTGCCTGGGACTCCTCCTCCGTGGGCCGTGTAGATTTAAATTTGGCCTTTCGCCCGACAGGCGCTGACAGCCCCAGGTCCACAGTCGCTATGCTCACCGCTGGCGACTGTACTGGGTTTTAGAGGCGGTTGGTCGCTAACCGCAGACTCCCGACTTTCTGTCGCTGAGTCGCTCGCCTCTTCCCCCTGCCCGTTTTTTCCATGGCGTCTGTGGAAAAAATCCCCACAGACCCACAGTAAACGGACCTGGAAAACATGAAAAAAGTTTCTACTTACCTTGTAGTTAAAAAACTACAAATCCACTAGAGGAGCTCTGCTCCTCACATCCGTTTGCGTCAAGGCATCCGACGTAATGACGCGCAGGCACACTGGCGGGGTTCTTCACGTCACTCACGTGACTCCGAAGTAAAATTGCCCACACATCTCACAGTTGCTTGATGTATCCTGCTGTTTGCAAATTGGCTGGTATGTTTGTTCACAAGTGACTGCCCTTCAAATAATTATCTGTTAAGAAAGTCAGGTCATTATGAAGATCTATCTAAATATCCTGTGGGTGGTTGTCTGAAAATCCAATAGTGGTTCTTGCTGCATCAATCAACATAGTGAGCATCCAGTGACTGAGTGGGATAGAATAGAGAGATTAAACGAGAACTTACCAGTTTGAAGTTTGATCTTTATTTTATGAGAAGTTGCGATGAGGGATTACGTGAAGAAGCCCGCCAGACCGCATGCGCGTCAATCTTCAAAGTAGCTGTATGAACCCACAGAATAGTTGCTGACCTAACTATAGAGAGATTGAAGGCTAGAACTACCGAATGATCTTTATGAGAATAGGGTTGGGAGTGGAGGGCACGTAATCCCTCATCGCAACTTCTCATAAAATAAAGATCAAACTTCAAACTGGTAAGTTCTCGTTTAAACTCTATTTTATTTCGAAGTCACATGAAAATACTAAAACAGATAAACCATTAATGGCAGGAAAACATGAGGTATTAACATCACAATGCTAACTTGCATACATGGCCATTGCTCTAAACTGGCCTGTAGTCCCAATAGACTGTTGAGTTAGACAATAACTTATGCAACAATGTGCATAATTCTATCTGCAAACATCCAGACATATTCCACCAAATGTTATAATTTATTAAACTGCATTATGTAAACCTCATGCTGTATGATGAAAGGGAAACCATTGTATTGGCTGCAAATGAGCCATCAGCAATATCTTGAGAGTATTGAAAGAAAAGAACTATCTTTCATATCATAGGCACTAGCATCTGAGTGCACTTGTATACCTAATGACATCCCTGGTCTCTGCTGTGGTGGGTAAGTTGTCAACCTCAAATGCACACAATCCTGCTCATTTGCTTATGAGATTATTTCTATAACAAGCTACCCTAATGTCAGTATGACGTGGAGACTAAGCCAGAGATTGAGCAAGGATGTGTTCTAATGCTGAGATCAGCTGCTGAAAGCATAATCATCTTAAGATACTGGTCCCATTAGGAAAAATGTTGAGGCATATTTGCATAACAAGTTAAAACTGATATGCATCGCACATTACAATGAATGTGGGCTATTAGAGTGGTCAAATGAAAGACACCCTGCATAACGTTGGAGAATAGTGGGGGAAGAAGTAATCATTTATGTCCCACTTATGGTATTACCGAAATAATAAAGCAGCACAAGCAATGTCAATTGTGCTGTCCCATAAAGTTTCTCTAGGTTCAAACTGGAAGCCACACAAACCTCTGTTACTTCCGTATAGAATTGACTCACATATGTTGTTCACCAACTTCTCATACAATCGAGCAGAGCTAGCTGGCCGAGAAGACAGGCTGTCCCAGCCATCACACGTGAAGGAGTAAATAAGTTGCTTCAGCCGTCTACCATGGCGTGACTGAATAGGCAAACTGGTACTGTTAAATTCCATGTTGCCTTAAATGTAATATAGCCAAAATATCTACTGACAATGCATAAAATTTATAATTTGCAATTTTGCATAATACCCAAAACTCGGTGACATAATGCCCTTAATCTGAGAAGGGCAGCATAGGCTTTCACCACTAGCTTTGTTATAAAACAGCAGAAACTGTGCCTATGTGTATAGATATGACAGAGTATGCAACTACAAGATCGATTCGCTGAGTTAGTTAAATTGCAGACACCCAATCATCCATCTTAAACTGGGTAAGTGAACCCACACTTTGATAGCCTAATGCTAACCTGATTAGGCCTGCACCATATTTCTGTAATCTTGAGAAATATACCCCTCTAGTCCTTGGTCAGACCGCACATCCTCGGATGAGTTGTCACTGAATGTACTTGGAACCGCTGTTCCTCCGTAGATCCTACGGACGGAATTTTAGTGGGGCTCAACTACCCGCGGACGATGCATATCTAGCTATTCATACATATCGCTGATAATATAATCAGCAGCTAATGACTGGAGCTGAACCACAGTTTTCTTTAGATGTGAGAAAACTAGTTCCCTGTCAACTCTTGACTAAAAGCCACGATGAATACGTAGCGTTTCCCTACAGAGTGGAGATTAGTATAATGCAAAACTGAATCAAGAATTACCTCGAAGCATATGTGCATATTATTTGTCACCATCTCCAACACTCCTTTCATCCGAGTGGGAGGAAAATTGCAACCCTGAACCAGGAGTTGCTGCCTGACATGCCTCCGTAACAGGGAGCATTTTTTGTGCCAGATCTTTGACTGAGACCACATGTCTAAATCTCCAGAGTGCATAACACAATCTGTTGGACGCACCACTCATCAGGAATAGTGGTATTGAGAACCTATGGATTATTATGAATACATTGTTAATTCACAACATGACCTGTAGGTCAGAAAAAGTTACAATATATTGCATCGAGGGGAACCAAAATGTTCCTACTTGGAACTTACAGAGGTTACTGTGTAAGGCACCTTGCCAATGTCTCTACATCAACCTGATGTTATCCCAGAGACAGCGAAAAAACGACTAGACAGCCCATGCTGGTAGTAAACCTCAAGCTGGGCCGACAGACTGCTCCATTTCGGAGTTTACGGAGGTTAATAACGAGACCTACTTACCAGCGTCTCTAACCCCAGATCGCTTACCTTTGTTGGAGCTTCAGCGAAGTTCCATTTGCAGACTCCGTCCATCATGTTTGTCATTTCTGTTAGATAGCTGATGCTGCTGGCCAACTTCTCTTGTAGTGGCTAGTCTGTCCCCGACGGAGCAGCAATTTTAGGGGCAAAAGCACACCACTTTTCCTCATGCGATTGTCGTACATCATGCATTAAAGTATGGGATCCCGGCACATAGTCATGTTCGGGGTCATGTTTGGAGTTAGTCCGTACTGACCTTTGACACTCTTAGAGTGGGAGTAAAAATTGCACCGTGAACCAGGTGTTGCCATATCCATATGCCTCGAACTGTCTGTGCATGCTTCTATAATACCGAGCATATTATGCGACACCTTCTCCGATAGTCTTCGGATGGGAGGAAATGCGAACGTTGAAACCAGGGCAGCTGCAGGCATATGACTTGAACTCCCTGTGTATGCTTCCGTAATACAGGGCATAAATTATATGGCTCCATCTTCATACTTCATACATCCGAATGGGAGAACTTATGCAAACCTGAACCAGGAGCTGCCTCAGGCATGTGTGCATATACTTTAGCACCATCTCCATCAACCGAGTGGGAGGAAATTGCAAACCTGAACCAGGTGTTGCTTCAGGCATATGTGCATATACTTTAGCATTATCTCCACCACTCCATTCATTTGAGTGGGAAGAGAATTTGCAACCCTGAACCAGGAGCTGCTGCCTGACATGCCTTCATACGACGGAGCATTCCTTGTGTTATAATTTGATTCATCAGATATTCGTAATTGAGACAAACCCCAATCATGTCTGACATAGATGTCCCAAGACTTGGCTATGACTTTGCCCCGACATGGGGTTGTCAGGCTGCTCCCTTCAGCAGCCGAACCGGGACTAGCTGTGCAGATCGATGCTCTGTTGGTATCATCATTTACCAAACAGGCTGCACGTGCTAGTGACTCCGAGTCCTGATCCCTTCCGGTGCCAACGGAGAATTACAGGGAAGGACTGGAGTGCTTCTGGCCTCCACACGCCAGATAGAGTTGGAGAAATGCTGCAATCCTAGCAGGTGTTTGTCATAGGCAATAACGTTAATATGACTGAAAGAACCCTATCCCTATTAAATCAGAGATTTGATCACTTTATTGATATGCATAAAGTTGGTGTCTTTTGGAAAGGAATCTTCCACAGTCCCCTCTAATGAGCGGAAATTATCATGATGCAACCAGGTGTAGCTCCCACAGGTGACTGATAGGCACAGCTCAAACAAGGCTTCCCAAGGCAGGGGCTCTGGACTGCCATGGCGGGTCCAATTCCACTACACCTTTTTATTGATGTAAGTGATAATAAATGTTCCTTGTAATTTTTCTCTTTAGAAACAAACTAAATTGGCATGATAATACATAATTATGATATTGCCAAAAATAAAACCATTATAAACCAAAAGATACCAGCATAATGGTGCAGCTGGTAGAGCTGATGCCAGAGACCTGGGTTCACAGTACCAGCGACCTGGCTTCGCTCCTGACCACAGATAGATATGTGTGGAGTGAGCTCATGGAATGCTTTCGGCTATGATAGTCACAAACGTGACCCAGTGGCAACTATATAAATGCCACTATTATAGCCGTCCAATTAAAAGAATACCCTATATGTGCTATAGCTGTAGCAGCAACTCAGTTAAATTTGTTTGGTGCTACAGCAGGCTGAACTTACCTAAGGTGTATTTTTAAAACTCACGTGCTGCTGGAAATCTCCTGCAGTAACAGTCCTGCAATTTATGAATGAAAGTTCCTGAATTTGTAGCTCTGGCTGCCTGCTCCCGAATGGAGCTGTGATGTCAGAAGCCTCTATATTTAGGGCCGTCTGCTGAAGACTATAATGGACACAGCCATAAACCCAGCTTTAACGAGCCTATCGGTCTCTGAACTGGGCGTCCCCTGCCGTGCAGACTAACGGCAACGCCGTAATAAGCCCTATAACTACAGCCGCTTGCTCACGTTGGAGACTGCGGCGAAAATACACCCTACGCTAGCTCCAGTGGAAAGGGTACTTTTTTGGGGGCCCGCTAAAGAACGGCCCAAAAAAACTGACTTACCTTGCAGAGCAGTGCAGGAACTGCTCTGATTTAGCGCCATGCGCTAGACGTAATGACGCGCATGCGGTCTGGCGGGCTTCTTCACGTAGTCACTCACGTGACTTCGAAATAAAATAACATCATCTTATAGCATACCAGTCAATTTGACCCACTGCTTGCTCTTTGAAGGTGCTAAAACCTTATTTATCCCCAGAGCCATCGCAGTTTTCCCTTTCAGCTCTGTCCCATTTTCCGTTCGAAGTTATTAAATCTGTTTCCACCATTTTTACTGGCAGCACATTTAATGTAAAACATTGTTATTTAAATGGATAAGAACATATAGTTCTGCAATTTTTTTAAAGATTTATGGATAGAATTCTGGTGTGTTATTGAATCATAGACTCGTACAGCATAGAAATTCATCCACTATGTCCGGCCGACATTTTTGCCCATCTACATGAATGTCATTTGCCCATAATAGGTCCATAACCATAAATACATTTGCCTATTTAAGTGTCAGTCTAAATGCCTCTTAAACATAGTGATTTTCTTTGATTCCAGTATCTCCTCGGGAAGAATGTTCTAGATATCAACGACTATGTTACCTCAAAGAATTTGCTTATTCCTCTTACCTCTTCCTTTAAACCTATGCCTGTTTGTTTTTGATACCATGTGTGACATATTTTGATTACCTACCTCACCTCTGCGCATTCTCAAGCACAATCGCATCCTTCCTATAATGTGGTGACCAGAACTGGACACCGCGTTCCAAGTGCGGCCTCATCAGTAACGTTGCACAGAACATCCCAATTTATACTCCCTACCCTGATCTGTGCTTTCTTCACCACCCCATTCAGCTGTATTGTCACTTTCAGAAAACTGTGGATTTGAATGCAGAGTAGTGGTAGTACCATTTACTGTATATATCCTATTTGACTTCTCAAAATAAACCCCCCAACTTTTTGCGATTAAATTGTCTGCCAATACTCCACCCAATTTTCCATCTGATCTGTGCCCTGCTGCAGCTTGAAGATAACATTCCTCACCATCCACAACACCTCCAGTTTTCATGTAAACAAACTAATCATTACCTTCTGCATTCACATCCAAGTTGTTAATATACATCATAAGTAACAAAGATGACAGCACTGATCCCCGCAGTACACCACTGGTCACAATTTCCAAAAAGCATTCTTCCATCACTACCGTCTGCCTCCAACCTATTAACCAACCTATTTTTCATTCCATGTGCCTTACCCTTCTGGCCTAGCCTACCATGCACGGCTTTGTTAAATTGTTTACTAAAGCCATAAAGGTAATATCTACTTTTCTGCGTTCATCAATCTCCTTTTATGTTGTGATGCTTTTTTTTTTTAGAATTCTCATGCAACCAGCAACGCCTCCTCCCTCCCTCCCATCCCTACATTCTTTATGGATGCCAGACAGGATGCCAGACATCATGGATGCCAAACTTGGAAATACAGAGTATACTGTATTTCCAAGTCATGGTGGAGTTCTTGTATGCCTAACAATGTCAAAGGTGATGGAGGTCATGGGTTTGTCGAAAAACCTTGGCAAGTTGTTGCAGTAGATTTTGTGGATTTTCAGGGGATGGCAAGAGTGCCGATCAAGTGGGCTGCTTTTTCCTGTTGAGGGATGTTGAAATTAAAAACATATCATCAAAGAATGTTTATACGCAATGGCTTGTTGTTGGCCTTCCAATATTTCCACCAATATTGTGTAAACTTTGCATCATTACAAAATCAATGTACTTCAAAGTGCTTCAATGCAGTGTGTAATGTTTACAGTGCTCTGAAGTGTGAAAGGCATTTTCTATCATGTTCTTTTCTATGTCCATTGCTTTTTATTTGCACGTAATATGGAATTAATTAACCACATTAACCGCAGTCAATGAAACTATTACATCGTTTGCAGGGGGAGGAATATCAATCTGAAATATTGACTGCCCTTTGATCAGAGATGGGGGAAATATAAAACTAGTTTAAAGATGCAGATTAATTTTGGGGGTGGGGGTAAAGGACAAAAGTTAAGCCCTGTTAGAGTGCGGAGAGCAGGAGAGACTAAACAAAACATTGTGTGATAGATTAAGGGGTAAAGATGCAAGGTATCCAGTTGGGTGAAATACATGTGAGCCAAAATTGTAGTCTGAAATTATTAAAGGAAAAAACTTTCGATAGGCTGATTATCTGAAATTATTGAACTAAATGTCTGGTCAAGAAGATTATAATGTTCTTGGAAATGAAAATGTTTGGGTGTACTGACTCAATGGATCCGATAGTGCACTTTTTACTCCCTTCGAGGTCCCGGCCAGACCGCAGCTGCGTACTCAGTCGTTGGAAATGGTCCCAGCGAGATCCTGCTGACTACACCAATGTTAGAGTTCTATCCGCCCTATCAGACAACAAACCACAATAGTCACTTTAAGAATGTAACAATTCCTTTTTATTGCTCATGCGGGAGTGGGAGAGCAACCACGAGTTTGGCTACATACTTGTTGCTCCTCGTGGTTCCACTCAAATTGTATTAAGCACAAACAGTACATTTATACCTGATCTTTCACAGGCAGTTAATCTCGCAGTCAGTCAGTACATTCCTTGGCACATTGTGTCAGCATACCCCTTGTTTGTCCTGGCCCCAGTTACTTATTTTGTTTAGATCAGACTTGTCTTCCAAAGTAGTTTTACTTAGCCATTTGGCACCTTATCTTTTACTTTCAAACATCATAAATCTGTTTCCTTTGTCATGTATCCCATCTGCAATTTCACTTCGTCCCAGTCTTTCATCTTGTTTTCACAGATTCCCTGTAGCTGCTATTCCTCTACCCATACACACTTAACCCTTTCAGTTCTAAACTATGTACCTCTTAAATCTGGTGAAGCCCCCCTCTCCAATTTCCTAACCCGTGTCTTGGCAGGCAGCTACATTTTGGCCATGATACCTTTACTCTAAGTGCCCCTCTGTTGAGCTTCTGCTGTTGGAATAACCAAAGTCTTGCACCGTGATAAAGATCCAAATACTTTATTTACATAACAGCATAGGTAACTTCATATTAGCACATTACTCTAAAAGTGAGAGAGCAAGGCAGGGAAGCTTTCTGTTAAACTAGTGGGCGTAGCTACAAAGTATGACTCATAACATGAGTGACACTGATCTACATCCTCCCTCTTAAAGAATTAAACATCAGTACAAAACCATTGACTAAATAAGGCATGCATAGTAATTGATAATGAACTGGAGGAAAGTCAAACATAGCCCGGGTACTTCACGACCGTCTTGCAAACGCGACCAGTACGTGTGCGATAAAGACCATCTCCGTTTTTCCCCACCGGGGACTGAGCGGGTGGCTTCACAGGTGAGGGAGACTGAACCATCATTCCCAGTGATGAAACTGAGACTGTGGTGCAGGCGAAGGGGGCGTCGCCACTGGCAAAGCAACCGTTGCAGAAGTGGGTTGTTGTGCTGGTTCAGGCGGATTAATGCCGCTGGACACGGACGGAAGTACACTTGTGCAGTCTGGATAATACGGAGGTGGAACTGGCTCGTTCACAGGCAGGATATGTTGTCGGTTACACCTGTAGGTGCCACTCACACTTTTGTTGTAACCTGGACTGGACTTCCGATGGTGGAACCACCTGTGGGATCAATGCCTGATCCGCCACAGGCACCATGGCTCGGGTCTGCCTCGACAATAAACGTCGACAGTGGCTTCAGCGCCTGGGCGCCCTACGTGGACAGAGTTAAAATACTTGCTGTGCAGCGAAGCAGAGACCACAGCCTTGTGTCCTTTTAAAATGATGCCATCCTGCAGCACTAGCTCATTTCGGATGGCAAAGAAAGGCCTGACTGGCAGCGGAACGTTGTAGTGCTTGTCTGGTCAGCCGCGCTTAATGACGGAGGCAAGCGACCGTAGGGTACTGTCAGTTGCAGTGTGGGCAACCAAGTCCTCCATATAGGACGAGGGAATAAAAGACACAGTCATTACGATAAAGTCATCATCCGGCGAGGACGGACCCTTGCAGGTCTTCCGGGGTGCACGCGAGAGAGTGTCAGCTAGGTGCATATCCCTACCACATTTGTGGATCAGAACAATGTCATATTTTTTAAGTTGCAGCAACATCCGCTGTAAGCTGCTGGAAAGGCATGAATCGGTTTGTTAAAGATGCTGATCAGAGGTTGGTGGTCAGTTTCAATCGTGACCGTATGTCCAAAGATAAAGTCGTTAAATTTCTTGCAGGCGAAAACAACCGCCAACAGTTCTTTCTCAATTTGGGCATATCGTTGTTCTGTGTCAGTCATAGTGCGCGAGGCATAGGCACCAGGCTTATTGCCGCTACCGTCATTTTCAAGACATGCTGTACCTAGTCCGTGTTGTGAAGCGTCACAAGTCAGTGTGACCGGTCGTTTAGGATCATAGTAAGCGAGAGTAGGAGCACAAGACATCTGCTGCTTAAGAGTGTTGAACGCCCTCTGCTGTTGCTCGTTCCAGGTCCAAGCAGTGTCTTTGTGTGTAAGCTGGTGCAACGGGGCTGATATTTCGCTGAAGTCCGGAATGAATTTGCTCAAGTAGTTCACCATGCCAAGGAATCTCTGCAAACATAGCACGTCTGTGGGCGCTGGGAGTTCGTTGATAGCACTGGTTTTCGCCGGATCAGTTTTTAGGCCGTCTTTACTAAACACATGGCCTATGTATTTCACCTCACTTACCCTGGATTTGCATTTTTGAGGGTTCAGCTTGAGGTTGATGACCTTGGCGTGATCCAGGACTGTCAGATTAGCATCGTGTTCTTCGACAGTTCGTCCCGCAATGAGGATGTTATCCACTACAATGGAGCATGGGTAGCCTGCAAACATCTGCTCCATAGCTTGCTGAAATACTTAACTAGCAAAGCTTATTCCAAAAGGCATGCGAAGACATCTGTAATGCCCGAAAGGAGTGCTGAAAGTGGTTAACTTGGAGGAGTTGTGTTCCAGCGAAATCTGCCAGAATGAACTCTTGGCATCTAGTACTGTGAATACAGTTGCCTCAGCCACCTACGCTGCGATCTCGTCCACAGTGCGCATGGGATTGTGAGGTCGTTTAATTGTTGTGTCTCCAATTTGAAGCGTGGGTTCGTATCCCACTTCTGACACCATGTTGAGCTTCTGCTGTTGGAATAACCAGAGTCTTACACGGTGATAAAGATCCAAAGACTTTATTAACGTAACAGCATACTGATGTGCCTTCTCGAGCCCCCATTAGCTGTGATGGTATTTCAGTCACAGTCACAGAGGCCGACGTCAGAAAATCCTTCAGAGGGGTGAACACTCGAAAAGCGCCTGGACCTGATGGTATACCAGGTCGTGTTCTAAAAACCTGTGCGGACCAACTGGCTGGTGTTTTTACGGACATTTACAACTTCTCACTTCTGAGGTCTGAGGTTCCCACTTGCTTTAAAAGGGCATCAATAATACCGGTGCCCAAGAAGAGCAAGGTGACATGCCTCAATGACTATCGACCAGTGACACTAACGTCTGTGGTGATGAAGTGCTTTGAGAGTTTGATCATGGCGCAAATCAACTCCTACCTCGACAAAAACCTGGACCCACTGCAGTTCGCTTACTGCCACAACAGATCAACGGTGGATGCGATCTCGCTGGCTCTCCACTCCGCTCTGGACCACTTGGACAACAAAAACTCATATGTCAGGCTGTTATTCATTGATTACAGCTCGGCATTTAATACCATCATCCCCTCCAAGCCGGTTACCAAGCTCTCAGATCTGGGTCTCTGCACATCCCTCTGCAATTGGATCCTCATTCACAGACCACAGACTGTTCGTATTGGTGGAAATGTGTCAGCCTCGATAACAATCAGCTCGGGTGCACCTCAAGTCTGCGTGCTTAGCCCCCTGCTGTACTCACTCTATACTCATGACTGCATAGCCGGTCATAGGGCGAACTCCATTATAAAGTTCGCTGACGATACCACTGTTTTGGGACGTATCACTGATGGGGACGAGTCAGAGTACAGAAGTGAGATCGACCGACTGACCAAATGGTGCCAGCACCATAACCTGGCCCTCAACACCAGCAAAACCAAGGAACTGATTGTGGACTTTGGAACGGGGCGGATGGGGACCCACAGTCCTGTTTATATCAACGGGTCGATGGTGGAAAGGGTTAAGAGCTTCAAATTCCTGGGCGTGCATATCTCTGAAGATCTTTCCTGGTCCGGGAACACTGATGCAATCATAAAGAAAGCACATCAGCGCCTCTACTTCCTGAGAAGATTACGGAGAGTCGGTATGTCAAGGAGGACTCTCTCTAACTTCTACAGGTGCACAGTAGAGAGCATGCTGACTGGTTGCATCGTGGCTTGGTTCGGAAACTTGAGTGCCCTGTAGCGGAAAAGACTACAAAAAGTGGTAAACACTGCCCAGTCCATCATCGACTCTGACCTCCCGTCCATCGAAGGGATCTATCACAGTCGCTGCCTCAAAAAGGCTGGCAGCATCATCAAGGACCCACACCATCCTGGCCATACACTCATCTCCCTACTACCTTCAGGTAGATGGTACAGGAGCCTGAAGACTGTAACGACCAGGTTCAGGAACAGCTACTTCCCCACAGCCATCAGGCTATTAAACTCGGCTCGGACAAAACTCTGAACATTAATAGCCAATAATCTGTTTATTTGCACTTTATCAGTTTAATTATTCAAGTCTGTATATATTTATGCAATAGTATATGGACACACTGATCTGTTCAGTATTCGTGCCTATTATGTTCTGGTGTGCTAAAGCAAAGCAAGAATTTCATTGTCCTATCAGGGACACATGACAATTAAACTCTCTTGAACTCTTGAACTCTTGAGCATAGGTAACTTCATATTAGCACATTACTCTAAAAGTGAGAGAGCAAGGCAGGGAAGCTTTCTGTTAAACTAGTGGGCTTAGCTACAAAGTATGACTCAAAACATGAGTGACACTGATCTATAGGGAGGTTTCACGGCAGTCGGGTCACGACCCATGACCCGTACTGTTGCTACGCTACGCCAAATGGATTACACGCGATGAACTGCAGGTAAGCACTGACCATTGTTTCCAGCGTAGTGGGCCCGTTAAAACCCGCCGAAATTGTCAAATTTTGTTGTAAATAATTATGGAAATCGGGATAAGTGTGAGAGACATTTATCCTACTTCAGAATTAAAAAAGTGAGGAGAAATGACGGTAGATAGAAGCAAGAGCTGAAGGGACTACAACAGCCAAAGTGCTTGGCGAACATTGGCCGTTTGCTCACTGCATTTCATCAACTAAGGCATTATTTGTGTTTTTTCTTGATTCCTTTGGCATCTAAAAAGTTTCAGAAGGGATAAATCTGGCTGTAAAATGTTTAAATCGCCCATGGTTCTCAAGTGGGTTTTTACATACAAAAAGAAAACACCTCTGAAGCAAAATTTACAACCAGATTATTTCAACCAACATTTACAACCAACATCACTTCTGAGACTTTTTAGATACCAAAGGAATCAAGAAAACCCACAAATAATGCCTTACTGTTGATGAAATGCAGTGAGCAAACACGATAATTCCCAATATTTTCAATTCCGATATCTGCACGGCCAATGTTCGCCAAGCAGTTTAGCTGCTGTTGTCCCTTCAGCTCTCGCTTCTATTTACCTTCATTTCGCTTCACTTTTGGAATTCTGAAGTTGGGTACATGTCTCTCACACTTACCCCGACTTCCACAATTTTTTACAGCAAAATAATTCAACATTTTGGCAGTCTTTAACAGGTAGGAAAGAACGTTTCTTGCATTAATAACATATACCGGAAGTTACGTATGTCCTCCAGATGGATTGAGCGGCTCCGTGCGTCAAGCCCTATTACCCGGTGACCTTACGTGCAACCCCCCTATACCCTTTGATTGATTAATCCAGTTATTGCCCACCTAAGTAATAAATTTAGTCTTATAACTTCTTCATGTAAAGTTGGATTGATCCATTCTGAGATTTACATTCTGCATTCTCAATTATCTTTGAATGTAAGCTGTCCTTTAATGTCTTTAACCCTGATCAACGCACAAAAGTACGGGCAACGCCTAATAGCATTATGTCACTTTTGTTGCTTGTGTGGTGGGCAGCATTCTTCTCTGCACTTGCATTTGCTAAATGATAAACAAAGAATGAATTTACTTGGTCTCAGTTAGGTATTACAGGCTTAGCTTCTTTAATTATTGCCATTCTTTCACAGGGCTGTTAGGCTGGAAGAACCTGTTTGTTCTGGGTGTGACCTGTGCAACTATGGAAAATGTATATTCTGAACAGATTGCAGTGATCAGGCTTTAGTTCATTCTGATTGCCGAGCGCACCCTGCAGATAAAGGACGACTTTCTTCCAAACAATTCCATGGGCTCGGGTGGCTGATTAATCCATCCTGAGATCCATGGACTCTCACAGGTCATCAGGTGCTTGACAGGGTGGGGTGTTTGGTATAAGTTTACTATTGTCACGTGTGCTGAGATACGGTGAATTGTTCTGCACGCTATCCAGGCAAATCATACTATAGATATGTACCACAGGAAGTGCAAAAAGAGAAAGAAAACTGTGTAGAATTATAACCTTTTATGCCAGTGAGAAAACGCAGATATTTTTTTTTAAAAAGTGACAATGACATAGTTAAGGAAGCTAATGGCATTTAGGCCTTCATAACGAGATGATCTGGTCTGCATTTATAGAATTATTACAAACATAGGGTGCAAAAGTACTTTAAAAAAATAAAAAATTGAGGTCAGGTAAGGGGGGATGATAGTTGAAGAGTTGGTATGTCCTATTTACGTGATGCTCAAAAAAAAACATTTGTTTTTCTTTTTTTCTCTTTCTCTTTTCTTTTCTTATGGCCTATTTCTTAACTCTTTTTCTTTTTGTTTTTAATTTCGCTCTTATAGGGTCTTCGTCCTTTTTTGTTGTTACATTTTCTACACTTTTCTACACTTGCACTTTTTCCTTCACTTTCTTCTTTCTTTCAATCTTTTCCTTTTCTAGTGTAAAAAAATAAATAAAGGGAGTACATTAATTGTAAGAAGATATAAATGACGAGTATTAATGTATGTGGTTGTAATGTAATGTACTTCTAATAAATAAAAATTAAAAAAAAATAAAATAAAATAAATAAATAAATAACGAGATGATCTGAGTATAGGAGTAAAGAGGTCACGTTTTGTTCCGATCGGTGGTATAATACAAAAGTTATTAAGGTTTAAAAATTGTTTTAAAAAAACGCACATGCGCAGATTGGTCAGTCAGCGCCACGCAGATTGGTCTCCGCTCCTGGCACTCAACCGGGCCGTCTCACTCACAAACTGCTGGACCCGTCTCTCTCTCCCTCATGGGTCTGTTCCACTTAGGCGACTTTTTAGGCGACTGCAGGAGACCATGCAGTCGCCAAATGGTCGCCACATGTTTGCGGGTGGTTGCCGGGGAGTCGCATTCATGGTCGTGAGGAGTTACCGCATTCTGGGAAGAGGAAGGGGGGGGGGGGGGGATTAGTGGCGAACCCGTCAACCGCGCCTGCCCTGTTGGAGGCTATGGGTAAGTGGTGGAATATTGCGTTGGGGGAACGGGACCCAACGGGTCCCATTTAGTCTAGTCATGAATATATCCTCGGCTTATGGGAGATCCATTCAAGAATTAAATAACAGGGAAGAAGCTGTTCTTAACTCTGTTGCAATGTGCTTTTGAACTTTTGCATCTTCTGCCCGACAGAGTAGAGACAATGACCGGGGTTTGAGTAGTCTATGATTATGTTGTCATTCCCAATAGATATTAACAAGAACAAACTCGTTTCTTCAGCATTTTTCACAGTCCAGTGGTGATGAAAAAAATGATGATTGCATTTCCCTGTCAGGATGGCATTTGGCTGGAGAGGAACCTGCAGATGGTGGTGTTTCCAAGAGTTTGCTGCCTTTGTCTTGCTTTGTGGTAGAGCTTGACTATTTTTATCGTGCTGTCAGAGATGCGTTGATGCGTAAATGCAGTTTGTGTAAATGTCTCTCATCCACCTCTAAAATTTAGTTCTCTTGTCTGGTCCAGGGCTGTATTGAGGACTGGAACTGAATGGGCTGTGGTAACCAAAATGTGCTTTGCTGAACCCTGTGTCCTTTTGGTTCTTGAATCTCCTACTAAGTGGTAGCAGCTTCTCTCTGCAGAGATGTACATTTTTCAAACTTTGTTTATCATATCAGCTCTCAAGGAAACATTCTCCTCAACTTTTCCATGCAATATCCTTTATCCCTAAACCATTCTAGTAAATCCAATGTCTCCATCAGCTTCATATTGTCCAATGTTTCTGACCAAAGTCTGAGAAAAATACTCAGTGGCTGATTCAGTCTTTTCTAGGGGGTGCCGTGCATTTTTTTCACGTTTGCACCCAATGCCTCTATTTACAAAACCCAGATTTTATATGTACTTTAACCACCCGATCCAACCAAACCACAATCAAACAATAATATAAGCATTTACCTATTTGTCTCTGTTCCTGCATACCCTTCAGAAGTTTTTGGCATTAAATTTCCTGTCTTTGCACTTCCTCTGAAAATGTGTCACTCCATACCTTACTGCATTATATTTTATCTGCAACATGTTCCACCAGCCTGCATGCATCTTCTGAAACCCATCCTATTCATCATTTTCCATAACACTTTTACGTTTTGTCTTGGTAATTATCTCACTAGAAGACCATTAATATATGTATGGGGTAACAAAAGAAACTGTACTGACTACCTTCCATCAGTCTAAAGAATAGCCATTTAGACTATTTCTTATCCATATGCTGCCGCAGTACCTTTTGCTTCAGTCAGTCAAGCTGACAAGCCCATTATGTGGCAATTCATCAACATTCTTTTAAAAGTCACTATACAGCACATCAGCCATTTAAACCTCCCTGTTATATTAAAACTACTCATCGGGTTAAGTTAAACATGATTCTCTTTTTATTGATCCTTGCTGGCTATTGTAAATGAATGTTTAATTTTCCAAGTGACTGTTAATTTTGTCCCAAATAATTGTTTTGCCAAGATTGTACTGGCTTTATACTAAAGCTATATTTCATTCACATTCACTTTTTACCACTTAATTTATACCTTGATGTTTTGGGCACCACTCTTCACGAATCCCACCAGTGACCCATCTGGTAGCACACTGATCTTTGAGCCCAATGTTTCCTACCGCAAAGATGACAACATCACGGCTATGCCTCATTGAGGGATGTATCACCTTTCAAAAGAGGTGCTAAATTGGGTTATCTTCCCTCTTGGGTACACAAGCACAGGCATTTGAAAAAAACTGTTCTCCAGGTCATCATTATCTCTGAATCATATTATATGGACATTACTATATTGTTTGGAATTTCACTGAAATGGATTTAGGCTGTTACCTTCACTTCATAAACGCTTCTTTGTTCATAAAGGACTTTGGCACATTCCAAAAAGGAATGAAGGATGTTCTATAATTGCAATACTTCCCTTGTTTCATCATTTGCAGAATGATAGGGCCACCATTTGTACAACAGCAATGGCTCACCCTGCTGTTTATCTTCAATGGGATGTTACAAATTAGTTTCCATGCACTAGAGCTGGAGAGGGACATCTAGACACTATTTGTTATGATACTTTCCAAATGTTCTGAATCCCATCTGCTCTTTGACAATGCAGCATTGAAGCTAATTGTAGCCCCTGAATTGGGCTTCCAAGTAAAATCACTGGAACTTGTACAATTGGGCCTGCTTTCTTTTTATACCATGTTTCTTCAGCGGGGGTTTTCCCGGAATTATGCATTAATTCTTATACATTATATTTTGTAGCCTGTTAGAAGACACACACTGTGCAACAAAGATCATAGAGCTCCACTCTATAATCTTTGCTGTGCAGCATGTTGCCAATGATGTGATGCAATTGGAAGAGTTGCAAGAGTAAAATTAATGCATTATCTCCTTGCTAAGACAATTCACTGCCTTGTAATGTTCTCCCATGTGTATGGTATTTCACCAGCATTTCAGCTGGAGGCTATTGGTGTCTTTATTGACTGCCAGAACAAACCAATTTACTTCTTGAGGTAGAAATGTTGTGGAAGATGCTGTTTTATAAACATTTGATGGTAACAGAATCCATGTGTTTCAAACCTTGTTAATGTAAAGCACTTTATACAGTGCGGTACATCTTGGCAATATTTTATCTTTCCTCCTTCTCTTTCCCACTTACCACCTTCATCAAATATCTGAAGAATAAAGTAGTCACAACTAGGATTGGACGTGGATAATTTGAAAAGCAGCCACATAATGTGTTTTCCATGAGGCAAGGTGTTGTGGTTAGACGCAGTTCATTGGTCTCACAATGACCCCACAGTGTTGTTCCTTACTGCAGCAGTGCCTTTTTTGTAAGGGTATTTTAATCTGATTTTAGTTGTCGTGCTTGTCAACAGTACAACCGGTGAGATTAAAATAATAGACTCTATGCAGCAGATGGAACAGATAATAGATTACTGAGCAATAATCTGTTTGTTTATGATGTTGGGTAGTGAAGGGGAAAGCAATTGAATTTCCTATTTTACCACTTGAATTTTTTTTCGTATTGGCATCCTTGAGGGAATTGCTCCATTAGACCAAATCATTGCTACAGTACCCTCCATAGTGTTTGGGACAAAGACCCATCATTTATTTATTTGCCTCTGTACTCCACAATATGAGATTTGTAATTTAAAAAAATCACATGTGGTTAAAGTGCACATTGTCAGATTTTAATACATTTTTATACATTTTGGTTTCGCCATGCAGAAATTACAGCTGTGTTTATACATTGTCCCCCCATTTCAGGGCACCATAATGTTTGGGACACATGGGTTCATAGGTGTTTGTAATTGCTCAGGTGTGTTTAATTGCCTCCTTAATGCAGGTATAAGAGAGCTCTCAGCACCTAGTCTTTCCTCTTGTCTTTCCATCACCTTTGGACACTTTTATTGCTGTTTATCAACATGAGGAACAAAGTTGTGCCAATGAAAGTCAAAGAAGCCATTATGAGACTGAGAAACAAAAATATAACTATTAGAGACATCAGCCAAACCTTAGGCTTCCCAAAATCAACTGTTTGGAACATCATTAAGAGGAAAGAGAGCACTGGCGAGCTTACTAATCACAAAGGGACTGGCAGGCCAAGGAAGACCTCCACAGCTGATGACAAAATAATTTTCTCTATAATAAAGAAAAATCCCCAAACACCTGTCCGACAGATCAGAAACACTATTTAGGTGTGGATTTGTCAATGACCACTGTCCGCAGAAGACTTCATGAACAGAAATACAGAGGCTACACTGCAGAATGCAAACCACTGAGCCGCAAAAATAGGATGGCCGGGTTACAGTTTGCCAAGAAGTACTTAAAAGAGCAACTACAGCTCTGGAAAAAGGTATTGTGGACAGATGAGATGAAGATTAACATATCAGAGTGATGGCAAGAACAAAGTATGGAGGAGAAAAGGAACTGCCCATGATCCAAAGCATACCACTTCGTCTGTGAAACACGGTGGTGGGGGTGTTATGGCCTGGGAATGTATGGCTGCTGAAGGTACTGGCTCACTTATCTTCATTGATGATACAACTGCTGATGGTAGTAGCATAATGAATTCTGAAGTGTATAGACACATCCTATCTGCTCAAGTTCAAACAAATGCCTCAAAACCCAATGGCCGGCGGTTCATTCTACAGCAAGACAATGATCCCAAACATACTGCTAAAGCAACAAAAGAGTTTTTCAAAGCTAAAAATGGTCAATTCTTGAGTGGCCAAGTCAATCACCCGATCTGAACCCAATTGAGCATGCCTTTCATATGCTGAAGAGAAAACTAAAGGTGACTAGCCCCCAAAAGAAGCATAAGCTAAAGATGGCTGCAATACAGGCCTAACAGAGCATCACCAGAGAAGGCACCCAGTAACTGGTGATGTCCATGAATCACAGACTTCAAGCAGTCATTGCATGTAAAGGATATGCAACAAAATACTAAACATGACTACTTTCATTTACATGACATTGCTATGTCCCAAACATTATGGTGCCCTGAAATGGGGGGGGGGGGGGGGGGGGGTATGTATAAACACTGCTGTAATTTCTACATGGTGAAACCAAAATGTATAAAAATGGCCTTTATTAAAATCTGTCAATGTGCACTTTAACCACATGTGATTATTTTTCTATTACAAATCTCAAATTGTGGACTGCAGAGGTAAATAAATAAATGATGGGTCTTGGTCCCAAACATTATGGAGGGCACTGTATTATGGAAAAGGTTAGTGTGGTTCTGGGGACACAAGGAACTGCAAATGCTGGAATATTGAGCAAATCACAAAGTACTGGAGTAACGCTGGGGTCAGGCAGCCACAGTAGATGAATGGATATGTGACATTTCAGGTCAGGACCCTTCTACAGACTGTTTGTAGTGGAGGGGTAGGGGATGCTGGAAAATAGGTTAGAGGGGGATCTCTAACAGTTTACGACTAACCGCTTTAACTCCCCTTCCCATACTGGCCATTCTGTCCTGGGCCGCCGTTGTGGCCAAAGTGAGGCCACATGCGTACCTCATTCCGCTTGGGTATATTACAACCTAAGAGTATGAATATTTGGAATCATTTAATTATTATTCAACCAACTCTCATTTTCTTTCCTGTGCACCCCACCCAGTCTTCTTCCATCTGTATCCCTCCCTCTGGCTTTACATTTCGCTCATCTCTCTATATCACACATCCATTTGTCTCCTTTGCTGGGTGTTGACTCTTGATTCTTATGACTTGTCTCCTATGAAATAAACAGTCTTCTCTCTTTCTGTTTTGATTTGCCTATTTACTCATTTACAATAGGAAAAATGTTGTGTGCCTTGGATTTTCCTTGACCCTACGGGAGATGCATGTATTGAGGGTACTGGTAGTTACAGTCCACACATCTCACTGCACCATATATGAACAGTTCCTTTCACTGTCGGCTTGGAGGTTAAGTCTTGTTTTTCTTGAAAGGTTCCAGATTGTGGAAGATGATTGTGAAACAACGGTGATAATTTCCAAAATTCTATTAGTACATTGGAATTTTTTTGGTTGCAAAGTGATATCCTCGTCATGGGTCTAACGTGGGTTCAACCTCTGATGATAATTGAGAGTAGGGTAGAGTCGGCAATGGGCATTCGAGCCAAGGCTGGAGGATGCAAAGAAAATAGTGCGACCTATCGTTGTAGCATCAACAAATTTGTCTTTGGTACATTCATTTATTGTAAACATAAATAGCTGACGTGGCACCACACCTGAAATGACCTTTTCACCCTGACTGTTTCTGGTGGTTTGACAATCCTCTATCTATGTCCCCTTTGCCATGAGTTTTTGCCTTGAGCCCCAAAACTACATTAATCCTAAAAAAAAAATCACAGATATGTTTGTTGTTATAATAAAATTCAAGATAATTTGTAATGTGTGGTGAAAATTTTAAATGAATGATGAGATACTTGTTGGATGAAAAACCCAGCAGGCTATTGTCATCTTTTGATGGATTGTAAATATGATATCAAGCAAATTATGCAGTTAAATCCATAAAACAGCTGTCACAAATCCGCACATCTTGAACAGAGTCACTATTATTAGCTAGACATAAAATGCTGAAGAAATTCAGCGGGACAGGCAGCATCGAGACCAGAAATGTTTGGGTCGAGACCAGAAACGTCACCCATTCCATCTTTCCAGAGATGCTGCCTGTCTCACTGAGTTACTCCAGCATTTTGTGTCTATCTTTGGTGTGAAACAGCATCTGCAGTTCCTTACTACACAACTATTATTAGCTGCTGCTTTGTTAGCAATTGGAACAGAAATTATGTTGTACATCCTTACATTTGTGCCTTCATATGTGACTAATGCATATCCGGTATAACTTAAATTAAAATGCCAAGAAATTGGACTCATTTCCACCTGCTTTTATGCATGAGCTAACCCTTTGTAATTAACTTTGCCTTAATCTTGAGCACATTACACTGAAAGAAGTGACCTCTGCGTGAATTGAAGTATTATTCTCTCTCTCCCTCCCTCCCCCCTCCCCCCCTACCCCCACCTAATTTCATCTTTAAGCTTGTAATTCTCAGAATACTGTGGAATGGGCTGATGGTGGTGATGATGCATGATGCCCTTGGGAGATGTGCCCTCATGGTCCTCGGCTTCAGTCCTTCATTTACTCGCCTGCATGGAGATATATATTTGGAAACCCTGTCCCCACCACCCATACATGGCGAGGTGCTACCCTGCCTCATGTGGTTCAGGGCCAATGACCCCACATTCAGGGCCAATGACCCCACATCTGCGCCAGGTGTATCGAGATGGGGCTCCTAAGGGACCGTATTAGGAACCTGGAGCAGCAGCTCGATGACCTCCGTCTGGTCAGGGAGAGCGAGGAAGTCATTGAGAGGAGTTACAGGGAGGTGGTCACTCCAAGACCACAGGAGGCAGGCAAGTGGATCACGGTTGGGAGAGGCAAGGGGCACAGGCAGGGACTAGAGAGTACCCGGTGGCTGTACACCTTGACAATAAGTACTCCTGTTTGAGCACTGTTGGGGGGGACAGCCTACCTGGGGGTAGCGACAGTGGCCGGGCCTCTGGTACAGAGACCGGTCCTGTGCTCAGAAGGGTAAGGAAAAGAAGAGGAGGGCAATTCTAATAGGGGACTCTATAGTTAGGGGGGTCAGACAGGCGATTCTGTGGATGCAGTCGGGAGACCCGGATGGTAGTTTGCCACCCTGGTGCCAGGGTCTGTGATGTGTCTCAACGTGTCCAAGATATCCTGAAAGGGCAGGGAGAGGAGCCCGAGGTCGTGGTACATATAGGTACCAATTATAATGGGTGACTTCAATCTACATATAGATTGGGTGAATCAAATTGGCAGGGGTGCTGAGGAAGAGGATTTCTTGGAATGTATGAGGGATAGTTATCTAAACCAACATGTAGAGGAACCAACGAGAGAGCAGGCTATTCTAGACTGGGTATTGAGTAATGAGGAAGGGTTAGTTAGCAGACTTGTTGTGCGTGCCCCCTTGCGCAAGAGTGATCATAATATGGTTGAGTTCTTCATTAGGATGGAGAGTGACATTGTTAATTCAGAAACAACGGTTCTGAACTTAAAGAAAGGTAACTTTGAGGGTATGAGACGTGAATTGGCCAAGATTGACTGGCAATTAGTTCTAAAAGGGTTGACGGTGGATATGCAATGGAAGGCATTTAAAGACTGCATGGATGAACTACAAAAATTGTTCATCCCAGTTTGGCAAAAGAATAAATCAAGGAAGGTAGTGCATCCGTGGATAACAAGGGAAATCAGGGATAGTATCAAAGCAAAAGATGATGCGTACAAATTAGCCAGAAAAAGCAGCATACCAGAGGACTGGGAGAAATTCAGAGACCAGCAGAGGAGGACAAAGGGCTTAATTAGGAAAGGGAAAATAGATTATGAAAGGAAACTGGCAGGGAACATAAAAACTGACTGCAAAAGTTTTTATAGATATGTGAAGAGAAAGAGATTAGTTAAATCAAATGTAGGTCCCTTGCAGTCAGAAACAGGTGAATTGATCATGGGGAACAAGGATATGGCAGACCAATTGAATAACTACTTTGGTTCCGTCTTCACTAAGGAAGACATAAATAATCTGCCGGAAATAGCAGGGGGCCGCGGGTCAAAGGAGATGGAGGAACTGAGTGAAATCCAGGTTAGTCGGGAAGTGGTGTTGGGTAAATTGAATGGATTAAAGGCCGATAAATCACCAGGGCCAGATAGGCTGCATCCCAGAGTACTTAAGGAAGTAGCTCCAGAAATAGTGGATGCATTAGTGATAATTTTTCAAAACTCTTTAGATTCTGGAGTAGTTCCTGAGGATTGGAGGGTAGCAAACGTAACCCCACTTTTTAAGAAGGGAGGGAGAGAGAAAACGGGGAATTACAGACCAGTTAGTCTAACATCGGTAGTGGGGAAACTGCTAGAGTCAGTTATTAAAGATGGGATAGCAGCACATTTGGAAAGTGGTGAAATCATTGGACAAAGTCAGCATGGATTTACGAAAGGTAAATCGTGTCTGACGAATCTTATAGAATTTTTCGAGGATGTAACTAGTAGAGTGGATAGGGGAGAACCAGTGGATGTGTTGTATCTGGACTTTCAGAAGGCTTTCGACAAGGTACCACATAAGAGATTAGGATACAAACTTAAATCACACGGTATTGGGGGTTCAGTATTGATGTGGATAGAGAACTGGCTGGCAAACAGGAAGCAAAGAGTAGGAGTAAACGGGTCCTTTTCACAATGGCAGGCAGTGACCAGTGGGGTACCACAAGGCTCAGTGCTGGGACCCCAGCTATTTACAATTTATATTAATGATCTGGACGAGGGAATTGAAAGCAACATCTCCAAGTTTGCGGATGACACTAAGCTGGGGGGCAGCGTTAGCTGTGAGGAGGATGCTAGGAGACTGCAAGGTGACTTGGATAGGCTGGGTGAGTGGGCAAATGTTTGGCAGATGCAGTATAATGTGGATAAATGTGAGGTTATCCACTTTGGTAGCAAAAACGGGAAGGCAGACTATTATCTAAATGGTGGCCGATTAGGAAATGGGGAGATGCAGCGAGACCTGGGTGTCATGGTACACCAGTCATTGAAAGTAGGCATGCAGGTGCAGCAGGCAGTGAAGAAAGCGAATGGTATGTTGGCCTTCATAGCAAGAGGATTTGAGTATAGGAGCAGGGAGGTTCTACTGCAGTTGTACAGGGTCTTGGTGAGACCACACCTGGAGTATTGCGTACAGTTTTGGTCTCCAAATCTGAGGAAGGACATTATAGCCATAGAGGGAGTGCAGAGAAGGTTCACCAGACTGATTCCTGGGATGTCAGGACTTTCATATGAAGAAAGACTGGATAGACTTGGCTTATACTCGCTAGAATTTAGGAGATTGAGAGGGGATCTTATAGAAGCGTACAAAATTCTTATGGGGTTGGACAGGCTAGATGCAGGAAGATTGTTCCCGATGTTGGGGAAGTCCAGGACAAGGGGTCACAGCTTAAGGATAAGGGGGAAATCCTTTAAGACCGAGATGAGGAAAAACTTTTTCACACAGAGAGTGGTGAATCTCTGGAACTCTCTGCCACAGAGGGTAGTTGAGGCCAGTTCATTGGCTATATTTAAGAGGGAATTAGATGTGGCCCTTGTGGCTAAAGGGATCAGGGGGTATGGAGAGAAGGCAGGTACGGGATACTGAGTTGGATGATCAGCCATGATCGTATTGAATGGCGGTGCAGGCTCGAAGGGCCGAATGGCCTACTCCTGCACCTATTTTCTATGTATCTATGTATCTATGTACCAATGACATAGGTGAAAAAAGAGAAGAGGTCCTGAAAGGAGAATTTAGGGAGTTAGGAGGGGAGTTAAAGAGAAGGACAGCAAAGGTAACAATCTCGGGATTACTGCCTGTGCCACGTGACAGTGAGAGTAGGAATGGAGCGAGGTGGAGGATAAATGCGTGGCTGAAGGACTGGTGCAGAGGGCAGGGATTCAAATTTCTGGATCATTGGGACCTCTTTTGTGGAAGGTGCGACCTGTACAAAAAGGATGGGTTGCACTTGAACCTGAGGGGGACCGATATCCTGGTGGGGAGATCTGCAAAGGCTACTGGGGAGACTTTAAACTAGAATGGTTGGGGGGAGGGACTCAAATAGAGAAAGCTATTAGACAGTGTGTGAGGCAGGAGGCAGAGAAGGAAAGCACTCAGACCCAACATGTAGGGGGGAAAGAAGAAAACAATAATAAACAGAGAATAAGAGGTGGTGGGGTTCTTAAATGGGTGAGCAGAGAAACAGGGGTGTAAAATGCGGGCGGAAGCAAGAGGTAGCAAGGTGAAAAGTAAAAGTGGCAGGCAGACAAATCCAGGGCAAAAATTAAAAAGGGCCACTTTTCAACATAATTGTATAAGGGGTAAGAGCGTTGTAAAAACAAGCCTGAAGGCTTTGTGTCTCAATGCAAGGAGCATTCGTAATAAGGTGGATGAGTTGAACGTGCAGATAGCTATTAATGATTATGATATAGTTGGGATCACGGAGACATGGCTCCAGGGTGACCAAGGCTGGGAGCTGAACATCCAGGGATATTCAATATTCAGGAGGGATAGAGAGAAAGGAAAAGGAGGTGGGTAGCGTTGCTGGTTAGAGAGGAGATTAATGCAGTGGAAAGGAAGGACATTAGCTTGGAGGATGTGGAATCGGTATGGGTAGAGCTGCGAAACACTAAGGGGCAGAAAACGCTGGTGGGTGTTGTGCACAGGCCACCTAGCAGTAGTAGTGAAGTTGGGGATGGCATCAAACAGGAAATTAGAAATGCGTGCAACAAAGGCAAAACAGTTATAATGGGTGACTTCAATCTACATACAGATTGGGTGAATCAAATTGGCAGGGGTGCTGAGGAAGAGGATTTCTTGGAATGTATGCGGGATAGTTATCTAAACCAACATGTAGAGGAACCAACGAGAGAGCAGGATATTCTAGACTGGGTATTGAGTAATGAGGAAGGGTTAGTTAGCAGTCTTGTTGTGCGTGCCCCCTTGGGCAAGAGTGACCATATTATGGTTGAGTTCTTCATTAGGATGGAGAGTGACATTGTTAATTCAGAAACAATGGTTCTGAACTTAAAGAAAGGTAACTTTGAGGGTATGAGACGTGAATTGGCCAAGATTGACTGGCAATTAGTTCTAAAAGGGTTGACGGTGGATATGCAATGGAAGGCATTTAAAGACTGCATGGATGAACTACAAAAATTGTTCATCCCAGTTTGGCAAAAGAATAAATCGGAAGGTAGTGCATCCATGGATAACAAGGGAAATCAGGAATGGTATCGAAGCAAAAGATGATGCGTACAAATTAACCAGAAAAAGCAGCATACCAGAGGACTGGGAGAAATTCAGAGACCAGCAGAGGAGGACAAAGGGCTTAGTTAGGAAAGGGAAAATTGATTATGAAAGAAAACTGGCAGGGAACATAAAAACTGACTGCAAAAGTTTTTATAGATATGTGAAGAGAAAGAGATTAGTTAAAACAAATGTAGGTCCCTTGCAGTCAGAAACAGGTGAATTGATCATGGGGAACAAGGATATGGCGGACCAATTGAATAACTACTTTGGTTCCGTCTTCACTAAGGAAGACATAAATAATCTGCCGGAAATAGCAGGGGACCGCGGGTCAAAGGAGATGGAGGAACTGAGTGAAATCCAGGTTAGTCGGGAAGTGGTGTTGGGTAAATTGAATGGATTAAAGGCCGATAAATCACCAGGGCCAGATAGGCTGCATCCCAGAGTACTTAAGGAAGTAGCTCCAGAAATAGTGGATGCATTAGTGATGATTTTTCAAAACTCTTTAGATTCTGGAGTAGTTCCTGAGGATTGGAGGGTAGCAAACGTAACCCCACTTTTTAAGAAGGGAGGGAGAGAGAAAACGGGGAATTATAGACCAGTTAGTCTAACATCGGTAGTGGGGAAACTGCTATAGTCAGTTATTAAAGATGGGATAGCAGCACATTTGGAAAGTGGTGAAATCATTGGACAAATTCAGCATGGATTTACTAAAGGTAAATCATCTGACCAATCCTATAGAATTTTTCGAGGATGTAACTAGTAGAGTGGATAGGGGAGAACCAGTGGATGTGTTGTATCTGGACTTTCAGAAGGCTTTCGACAAGGTCCCACATAAGAGATTAGTATACAAACTTAAAGCACACGGTATTGGGGGTTCAGTATTGATGTGGATAGAGAACTGGCTGGCAAACAGGAAGCAAAGAGTAGGAGTAAACGGGTCCTTTTCACAATGGCAGGCAGTGACTAGTCGGGTACCGCAAGGCTCAGTGCTGGGACCCCAGCTATTTACAATTTATATGAATGAACTGGATGAGGGAATTGAAGGCAACATCTCCAAGTTTGCGGATGACACTAAGCTGGGGGGCAGTGTTAGCTGTGAGGAGGATGCTAGGAGAGTGCAAGGTGACTTGGATAGGCTGGGTGAGTGGGCAAATGTTTGGCAGATGCAGTATAATGTGGATAAATGTAAGGTTATCCACTTTGGTGGCAAAAACAGGAAAGCAGACTATTATCTAAATGGTGGCCGATTAGGAAAAGGGGAGATGCAGCGAGACCTGGGTGTCATGGTACACCAGTCATTGAAAGTAGGCATGCAGGTGCAGCAGGCAGTGAAGAAAGCGAATGGTATGTTAGCTTTCATAGCAAAAGGATTTGAGTATAGGAGCAAGGAGGTTCTACTGCAGTTGTACAGGGTCTTGGTGAGACCACACCTGGAGTATTGCATACAGTTTTGGTCTCCAAATCTGACGAAGGACATTGTAGCCATGGAGGGAGTGCAGAGAAGGTTCACCAGACTGATTCCTGGGATGTCAGGACTTTCATATGAAGAAAGACTGGATAGACTCGGCTTATACTCGCTAGAATTTAGGAGATTGAGAGGGGATCTTATAGAAACGTACAAAATTCTTATGGGGTTGGACAGGCTAGATGCAGGAAGATTGTTGCCGATGTTGGGGAAGTCCAGGACAAGGGGTCACAGCTTAAGGATAAGGGGGAAATCCTTTAAGACCAAGATGAGAAAAAACTTTTTCACACAGAGAGTGGTGAATCTCTGGAACTCTCTGCCACAGAGGGTAGTTGAGGCCAGTTGATTGGCTATATTTAAGAGGGAGTTAGATGTGGCCCTTCTGGTTAAAGGGATCAGGGGGTATGGAGAGAAGGCAGGTACGGGATACTGAGTTGGATGATCAGCCATGATCATATTGAATGGCCTACTCCTGCACCTATTTTCTATGTTTCTATGTTTCTATTACAACCCCCCCTCCCCCCCTCACTCCCACCACTTCCACTGGCAGCGCCTTCCAGGCACCTACCACTTATTGTATTAGAAATAAACTTGCTTCATAAATTTTCTTTTAATCCTGCCCCTTTTCAATTTAAAACTATGCCCTCTAGTATTTGACTGTTCCACTCTCTGACTATCTACCCAATCTATGCCCCTCATAATTTAATATACTTCTCTCAAGTTGTTCCTAAACTCGTTTGAGAGAAAACAATTAAATATTTTTTAACCTCTCCTTACAGCTAATACTCTCTAATGCACGCTACATTCTGGTTAAACTTTTCTGCATTCTCTCCAAAACCTCCACATTCTTCCTGTAATGCTTCAATCAGAACTGCACACCGTACTCCAAATGTGGCCTTACCAAAGATTTACACAGTTGCATCATGACTTCCTGACATTTATACTAATTGCCTCGATTGTTGAAGGCTGGTATACAGTGCACCAATTTACCTGTGCTGGCACTTTCAGGGAGCTGTGGACTTGTAGTTCCCATAAGAATGGGAAAATATATCTTAGACATTCTGTGGCAAAATTGGAACCATTTTTGAAAATCCATGAGGAATCAGTGAAATGTCCTCTCTGAAGCCACTAGCAGTCTATTTTGCCCAAGAGTTGTAGAGAGATACAGCACAGAAACAGGCCATTTGGCCAACTGAGTTCATAGCGACATCAACTGCTCATTTACACTAATCCTATTTTATCCCATTAAATTCTTAATCTCTGGAAGACAATGTCAAAAATTAAACAGCATCATGATGTTCATTACTGCAGCTTTTCTAAGAGTTTCTGCTATCCTGATGTAGAAACGAAAGCCCAAAGAAGAATTGCGAACAAATATGTTAATCATAGAGTCAGCATGGAAACGGGTCCTTCAACCCTCTGAGTCCATGCCAATTTACACTAATCCTGCACTAATCCCATTTAATTCTCTCCATGTTCCTGCTGACCCCAGATTCTATCATTTTCCAACACCATAGGGACAATTTACAGTAACCAGTTAATCTACAAACCATGTGGAAATCAGATCAAACAGAGGAAATCTAGTCAGCCTCAGGGAATGTGCACAAGCACCACACAGAGGTCAGTATTCAAAGTGATCATTGAGGCCAAAGATCCTAGGATCCTCTGCTATGGGATCTTTGGTTGAGGCTGTGAGGCAGTAGCTCTACTATTTTTGCCACTGTGCTGCCCAATCTGGAAATGGAGTTATATTATCCACCACTGAATGTTTTTGGCCAACTCTGTTGCTGACCCTTAATGTGATAATAATCAGGACAGTGCTTATTGAAACTCCAAGTTGAGTTATTCCAGCTAGTACCACAAATATTTTGGTTTTAATGGTTCAATGGAATAGAGTGCGATTAATTTCACATTAAATTCTTTCCTTATCAACAGTTCAGTAGAATATCACCATACCACCCCCGATTAGCAATTGAACAGAAATGGTCTACTGAGCTTAAGGCTCTACAGAATAGCTCTGTCATCTATCAACAATAGGATATACTAGACTAAGTGGGACCCGTTGGGTCCCAACATCACACGAGAGGACTGGTCCCCCAACGCAATATTCCACCTCTCCACCAATTCCAATATTGGGGGGAGGGGGGGCTTTCTGGAGCGCTAGTATGGGTTGTGGGCTGAAGGGACTGGTTTCCAGAGGGCTAGTATGGACATTCTGGGCCAAATGGATTCTTGGGCTGGCGGCTCAGTCACTCAAGCCTGTTGCGCTGGCAGCTCACTCACGGCTGGTGGGCTGGCAGTTGGCTCACGGCTATTCCTTGAAATTCTATTTCAAGCAGGGTGCAAGGCCACCAAATTCAAGTGCAGTTTCTTACCACTTCAAGCAGGGTGCAAGGCCACCAAATTCAAGTGCAGTTTCATACCATTTCAAGCAGGGTGCAAGGCCACTAAAGACAGCGAGTCGTGACCTCTCCCTCCTCCATCTTGCAGAGACTGGGCCATGCCCACACTTCTGGGTTTTATAGTCCCTCCCCCCTCCCACCAGAAGGGGCGTGGCCTTCATGGCGTGATTGACAGGAGAGAGAATCTCAACATTTTTTAAACACTAATAGCTCTTATTTTTCATCGATGAGAAAAATCCTCTTGTCCTGCGCAGCGGAGGGGGGCTCTGAGTAAGATGGCCAAAAATCACAGCCGTACGTGGCAGCATTTTTTCTAAAATCAATATGCAGAACAACAGGAAGTGGTCAAGATCAGACTTTTAGTAATATAGATTAGAACAGATGGCCAAAAGCTTGGTCAATGCGGTAGGTTTTAAGGACATGAAGAGGTTTGGAGGGAGGATGGTAAAATCTTACAATCCAAGCAACAATTGAGTGATGAAGATCAGGATGGTGCAAACATGTCACACAACGGGCAGTTGTCTTTAAAGGTGGCCTGGTTGCGTGAATTGTATTTTCAAATATCTGGTTCCCCAATGCCTTTGAATTATAAATTAGACTGTCCCGTTATAGCTGGACAGTTAAGATAATGTTATTCCACCAGAAGCTCAAATACAATACAATACAATACAATACAATACCATTTATTGTCATTTGAACCTCAAATGAAGTTCAAACGAAATTTGGTTTCTGCAGTCATACAAACAAGTAAAAAGAACCAAGACACAACACAATTTACACAAACATCCATCACAGCGAATCTCCTCCTCGCTGTGATGGAAGGCAAAGTCTTATCTCTCCCCTGTACTCCCCATTCTCCTCCCGATGTCAGAGTCAGAGCCCCCGGCGGGCGATGGAAAATAAGTCCCGCGGCCATTAAAGCCGCGCCGGGCGATGCAAGGCCGCCCTCCGGGTCTGGATGTTGGAGCCCCCGGTAGCGCTAGCAAGTCCCGCGGCCATTAAAGCCACGCCGGGCGATGTTAGACCCAGCTCCAGGTTATCTTCAACCCTGCAACTCGGGCGGGAGAAGTTGCCGTTGCGGGAGCCCCGAAAAGTGGTCTCCCACCAGGGACCCGCGAGCTCCCGATGTCACCGTCCACCAGACCTGCGGCTGGAGCCTCCGAATCTCCGGGGTCGGGTCACAGCCGCGCGTCACCGCAGCTCTCCACGCTCCGAACTCGGCCAGCTCCGCGATGGTGAGTAGTCCGCAGGCTCCGCGACTGGAGCCCCAGGTCATTCCGGTTGGAGGCCTCTCCACGGTGCTAGGCCCCAACGACAACGGAGACCCGACAGAGAAAGGTCGGGTCCTCCATACAGGGAAGAGATTTTTTAAAGTTCCCCCCTCCCCCCCCCCGCCCCCCACAAATACACAGTTAAAAACAATATAAAAAAACACAAACAACTACATTTAACTAGACAAAAATAAAAAAAGACAGACGGACTGCAGTCGAGCCGCTGCCGTTAGGCGCCGCCACTTCCTAAATACCTGCAGGGCTGGGAGTTGATTTCCTCGGGTGGCAGTGGAGCCTGGACCCCACCAAAAGAAGCAAGTAGAAGTGGTGAAATGTGACAGTACTTGAACACTTGTACTGATCTGTGTGGTCTTTCCTGCAGCCTTTGTGATTTACAACTTCCTCAGCCTGTGCTACGAGTACCTGGGAGGAGAGAGTGCGATTATGTCAGAAATCAGAGGGAAACCCGTTAAGTGAGTTGTTTGCCTTTTATGCATTTCCGCCTATTTGTCATACATTTGACCCTCATGATTCATGTTTAAGTTCCAGCAGAGTGCATTTACCACCAATTTGAAATGACCATTAACTGGATATTTCCAATGCATTTGCAAAAACCCAAAGATCAAAGCAAAATGACATACTGCCAGTGAAATCGACCCAGTTGGCTTGTGGGATGGAAACTATATCTAAAGACAGGGATTGCAGAACAACTGAAGGCAAATGCAGTGACATAATGTGCATTTCTTCAAAGAATTATAGATTCAGGCAGCTTGGAAATGGACCTTTTGGCCCACTGAATCCATGCTGACTATCAACCATCCATTGACACTAATCCTGTTGTAATCCCATGTTTTTATTCTCCCCACATTCTGATCAATTCTCCACCTTCCCATCAACTTCCCCAGATCCTACCATCCACATACAAACATATGAGGATGAATTTACAGTGCTCCGTTAACCTTCCAACCCGCATGTCTTTGGGATAAGGAGGGTAATTGAAGCATCTGGAGCAGACTGGTGCAATGACAAGGAGACTATGGAAACTTCAACCAAGGCCAGGATTGAATCTGAGCCTCTGGTGCTGAGATTGCAGTTTCTCTAACGATGCCACCAAATGGAGTGTGACTAAATGTTATTTTGGGGATTAAATTCTGGCCTTGACAATGACATCCGCATACAATATATAAATGCAATAAAATCATTCAACTAGTGAAGGCTTATTACAAGGGGATTCTGCTGTATAACTACTTCATTGTTTTCCATATACAGGAACTTGTAACTTAGGAGCACGAGGAGTCACTTAATTTAATTAATTATCGTTTAGTTAAAATCAACTAGCTCAACTGACTGTAACTCGCCTATGTTGTGTGGCATCCTTCCACCCCTTTGCTATCGAGAATCTTAACTACCTATGCCTTAAAAATACCTAAACTCTGCTTCCACCACCTTCAAGAAGGGGTCCAAAGACCCTGAGAGAAAGGTTTTCCCCGTCACTATCTTTTCAAACAGAGACTTACAGTATTTCCATGTTGTGACTTCAATTCCAGGTGTTTGTGTTTACTGTGAAATTTGTGTTACTTGTGCACAAAATAATTTATTATAATCCTAATAAATTCTGGATTGGTGAGCAGAGCAAGTTCTAGTCACTGATCTGTAGTGTGAACTTGTTTTTTTCACAGTTGTCAGATTCCTGAGCATTACAATCTTTTTCAATTTTTATTATTGGATATTTGTTGGTGTAGTGTCCATTTATTAACTAATTTCTGTCTCATCTTCAGGACAAGTTGTTTGTACGGAACATGCTGTCTGGTGGGTATGACTTACTCCATTGGATTTTTGCGCTTTTGCAAACAGGTGAGTTCACAAGAAGTCAGTGGGGTCTAGCCCATTGAAAACCCTTGAGCATTGTATTCCTCCCGCAGCGGCTGCAACCCACCCAAGTAACCTGATTATATGATCAGGTCCAGAGTTGGATTGAGTGTTGAAATTCTGTTGAAATGTACTGGTTCCATTCAGTTGTTTAAGAAAGAACTGCAGATGCTGGAAAAATCGAAGGTAGACAGAAATGCTGGAGAAACTCAGCGGATGAGGCAGCATCTATGGAGCGAAGGAATAGGTGACGTTTCGACCCGAAACGTCACCTATTCCTTCGCTCCATAGATGCTGCCTCACCCGCTGAGTTTCTCCAGCATTCCTTTCTACCTTCTGGTTCCATTCAGGATGAGTCAGGAAGGTACGTGTGTGTGAGAGTTGATATATCCGTCTTAGTGTATCTGTGTGTGACCTGGGTGATGGGGATCCACAATTCACTGAAGTGCAAAATTTGTCAACTCTCACTGCTGAGCACATTCTTGGAGCTGCTGATTACAATGTCTGATGTCTCCCAACCAGGCCACCCTACAGTTCTGTGTGATTAAACCCCTGATGGCTGCCATCACCATTATCCTACAAATCTATGGCAAATATCACGATGGCGACTTTGAGTAAGTTGGCACTATTTGTTTTTTACTTGAAATCACTTTTGAATTTAAAGTGTGGTGTTTTATCATGAGAAGCTTTAAGACCTTTATACTGTTTTGTTGAAACTTTCTTTTTTGGTGTGAGAACGAGGAATGGGCTTTGATTTTTTTGTGGCTTTATGAAGTAAAGCAATTTTCCCTTGGGCATCAAGCAGCTTGGTTCTCCATTATACAGGTTTGACTTAGATGCCTGGAGATGTTGTCCTCCACTCCACTAGGAGAGATTCTTGAGGGTCTCTAACTGAGAATCCCTGTTCTCATGGGTGGATTGGGAACAGTGCCACCATGTAAAGCAGACTAAATATCCCTGCTTCATTTATGTGCGCTATAAACCAAGGGGCAAGCCGCCGAGCTCCCTGTGGTGGCAAGCCACGAAGCCGTGGAGGAGGGAGCCCATGGGAGGGACTGGGGTATTGCCTCCAGCATTTTCAAGTGCAGAAGGCGTCCCCGGTACACAAAAGGCTGTCGATCAAGGAGAGGGACGTTGGTTCGCGAGCCAGTTTTAGACAACAGAGGAGGCTCTGCAGCAGCCTGGGATCGGGAGCCGCTCCAGTACATTGAACGTGTGGACCGGACTGGACTTCTTGTAAAAGGCGCCAAAATATGACGACATGCATATGTGTTCTATACAAAATGAATTTGACTGAGCAGTGCACACATGACAATCCAACATCAGTGAACCAGCCTTGTACCTCTGGGCAAGTGGATAAGCAAACACATCTTTGCCCAATTTTAAAAAAAACAACTAAATGCTGGAAATATTCAGGTCTGGCTATATCTGTGGAGAGGGAAACAATAAATCCTTCAAATCAATATCCTTTTAAATAAAAATTGGGAAAATTTAGTAAAGCATGTTTTAAGTTACAGAGCTGGGGATGCAGTTGAGACCAAAATATAATGGATAATAGAGAGGTTTTGACTGAGGAAGGATGATGAGGGCTTGCAATCTGTGTGAAGGTGGTGTAAATAGGAGAACTGACGATGGGGAAACCAAATTAAAATACAATCATGCTGGAACTTTGAGATGTTGGGTATTACTATGGCTGGAAATCTGATTGAAAGTAGAATGTTGAGAATGACTGGCAGGTCGAACAACATCTCTGGAGAGAGGAAAACAGAATTACATCAGAACTGCTGGAAGTTTGAAACAAAAAATAGAACTTGCTGGAAACATCCAACGAGCCAGGCCACATTCGTAGAGATGCTACTGGATCTCGATAATCCACTGCTCCCCATCTACCAATAAAAAAACATTGATCCAAAAATGTCAACCATACCAATCTTCCTCACAGATACTGCATGAGCGATTGAGCACCCTAATATTCTCTCCTCATAATAAAACTGGCTAGATTCAATACAAACTGTAAAGACTCAATGGTCTAAAAGAGTTAATTGAGTCCTAAGGACTATAAGATGCCTAAACATAAGATGAAATGTTGTTCCTCAAGCTTATAATGAGTTTTGTTGGAACAACAAACCAAAGGCAGATTAGAGTGAGGTAGACAGTTATAGTGTCAGGCAATAGGACGCCCAGGGTCACCCCATCGGAATTTGGTTTCTCCATTGTAGTGAAGAACACATCGTGAGTACCAACCGCAATTCACTAAATTAGATGAAATGCAGGTCATTTGCAGCTTCACTTGGAAGGAACGCTTGAATTCTTGGAATGTTGAATGAAAAGGGGAAAGGTGACGGTGGGATCTTGTTGAAACTGGTGGAGATTACAGATGATCATCCTCCATAATTTCTGCCATCAGCAGATAAATTGCCCTTCACCCATTCTGTCTCCCTCGTGTCTTCCAAAGGTGCTTTCCCTCCATAATCCTCTGCTTCCCTCTTCCATTTCTGCCACCACCAGCTCCCCTACTCATACCATTTTATACAAGCACAGAGATGCAATATCTACCTGTTTACCTCTTCACTCTCCTCGATTAGGGTATCCAAGCACTCCTTCCAATGAAGTAGTGATACTATACAGTGTCTGAAGAAGGGTTTCGGCCCGAAACGTTGCCTATTTCCTTCGCTCCATAGATGCTGCTGCACCTGCTGAGTTTCTCCAGCATTTTTGTGTACCTTCGATTTTCCAGCATCTGCAGTTCCTTCTTAAATACTATACAGTGTATTCTCTACATTGTGTAAGATCAAGAAAGATCAACTTGTATCGTTCTCCAGGCAGCTACATCCTCTGGGGCATGACAATCAAGAAAGGAATTTCAGCTAACAAGGCTTTCCAGTTTATGTCTGACTGGTCAGTTCTGGTCTAAGAAGAGTGGCTAATTGGTAGATTGGGTGGCTTCTTCCAGGGCAAAGGATGCAAGGTTGGCATTTTGTTGTTGACTTCTCATATTTGTGAGGTCATTAACCTGGAATATTAGCTTTGCTTCCCGTTCCTTTGATTGCCCTGCTGAGTGTTTCAGCATTTTGTATCCTTTCGTTTTTTAATTTCTGACCAGTTGCGATGTAACACCGTTCCTCTCTTCACAGATGCTGCCTGACCTGCTGTGATTTCCCAGCATTCTCCTTGATTTCAGATTTCCAAAAACGGCCATTTTCTGTACCCCACAGTTCCTGCAGTTTTTTCTGTTTTTTCTCTCCTGTATTTAGCTCTCTTCCAGACACATTAACTACCATCAGCAAACTGCCTGCACCCTCTCATATTTAACATCATTTTGTGTTGTCCACTTTCTCTTGGTCTTCACTGTATCACAGACATTCAGCTGTTTCTCCTCACTTCTCCGTCTTCACTGCCACATAAAAGATGCCTATTTTACTACATTTTCCAAAGTTAATGAAGGTCATTGTCCCGAAACACACTCCACAGATGGTGCCTGATCTACTGAGTATTTCCACCATTTTCTGTTTTTACTTCAGATTAATAGCATTTGCTGCTCTTTGGTTACTTCTCTGTCAATTGGCTAGGATTTTTTTTCCAAGGAAGCTAATAGATTCTGACACACAAAGGAAAAGATGAGCAATGACCAACATAGCTCCTTTACTAACAGAGGCACAGAATTTATATGGGGAAAATGGAATTGACAGAATTAAGCAAATATTTTGTGTCTGAACTCACGAATGAAATTACAAAAAAATACTCGAATGCCAGGGAATTGGATCCAAAATCAGTGAAGAAGCAAAATAAATGTTGGTGAACAAAAACTGCTCGGAAAGTTAATGAACCTTAAAACAGATAAATCACAATGGCCTGGCTATCTACATCCATTGTTTTGAAAGACACAGCGGAATTACTATGTTTACGATACTTTTATAAAGGCACTTGAATAGGCAAAGAATTGAAAAACATAGACCTAATGCAGGCAAATGAGGTTAGTGCAGGGGGCAAAAAGATGATCATGGATGCCACTGAAAGCCCTATTTCTGGGTGCGACAACTCCGACACTATGTGCTGGTCACTGAGTTAGCGGATGTTCTGGTATTCACCTTCTGAAATTCTGAATCATGGAATGGTTCCTGTAAATTGGAGAACATCACTGTAACCACATTTTTTAAGAATGAGTAAACAGGAAATACTGACTGTTAGCTTGATATTGGTAGTTGGAAAACTAATGGAATCTATTGTCGAGGATGTAATATTAAAACGCTTGGAAAGTAACGATGTGACCACGACAGTATCAACATAGATTCATATCTTATCTATAATTTCCATCACCTCAGTTGAACTTCAGACTGAAACATATCTTTCACATTTGATGGAATTACAACAGCAAAATCAAACAGCTGGAACGATTCAGTGCTCGAGCAGCATTTGTGTGGGCAAGGGGACTGTTGGCATTTCAAGTCAAGACCCTGCATCAGAACCGAGAGTGTAGAGGAAAGATAGCCAGTATGTGAAAGTGAGAGAGAGGGGCGGTGAGGCAATGGGGAGGGGTTTGGACAAAGGACAGATGGAGTCAGGTAAGGAGGGGGAGGGAGGAGTGTTGAGATAGAGGCAGGCAGATGATGAGTAAAAACTGATGACAAGGAAAAAAACCCTAGATGGGTGGGGAATGAAGAGTCAGAGGTTTATAGGTAATAGGTGGAACCAGCTGAGGGAGGGATGGTTAGATGGAACCAGATCACAGAGAGTAAAGGAAAGGCGAGCTAAGGGAGAAGAAGCCCATGTAGATATGTAGGTGTGGACTGTATCAATGTCAGCAAAGGCCATCTTCAGTTTCTGAGTTCAATTCCCATTCCCAAGCAGACTGGTTTGTCCTCTACCTTCTCCACTGTTATGATGAGACCATATGCAAACTGGAAGAATAGCATCTCTAATTCCACTTCAATAGCCCTCAGCCCGTGGTATGAACATTAATTCTTCAGTTGGTAGACAAAAATGCTGGAGAAACTCAGCGGGTGCGGCAGCATCTAAAATAGGCAACGTTTCGGGCCAAAACCCTTCTTCGGCCCGAAACGTTGCCTATTTCCTTCGTTCCATAGATGCTGCCGCACCCGCTGAGTTTCTCCAGCATTTTTGTCTACCTACGATTTTCCAGCATCTGCAGTTCCTTCTTGAACATTAATTCTTCAGTTACAGGTGAGCCACATCCACCCAGTGTCTCTCCCTTTTGTTAACCTCTTCCATCTGCCCTCACTCATTACCAGGACTGATCAACCTGTTCCATCTCCTCAGTGCCCACATCCCTTCCTCTCACTTGCTGGTTATCTTCTCTATACTATCAGTCCTGATGCAGTGACCCAACCTGAAACTTCAACCATGTCCTTATCCCTGACAGTTCTTCCAGCAGTTTGATTTTCTTGCTCCAGATCCAGCTTCTGCAGTCTCTTTCAATGCATCTAGTATTCCAATGGGCCTTCTAGTTTATCATTTCAGTTGCCTTCCCAACTAGTATTAAAATTCTGCGTCAAAAAGTATTGATTTCAGGACGTTCCTATGCACCTTTCAGAGTAGTGTTCTTACAAGCAATGTGGGGGAAAATCTAAATGATTGACATAAATAAGAGGTTGTAGAAAGTATAAAATGAGCTTGGTTAAATATATTTTTTGAAAATAAATGTTTATAGCTATATTGAATCCTTTTCCAGGTTAACTGTGACTTCATTTCCACAGTGTGAGAAGTGGATACCTATATATCACCATTATTTACAACATTTCTGTCAGCCTGGCACTTTACGCATTGTTCCTCTTTTACTTCACGACCAGTGAGCTCCTCAGTCCATATGATCCTGTCCTGAAATTCCTGACAGTGAAGTCAGTAATTTTTCTCTCATTTTGGCAGGGTGAGTATCAATAATATGCATAAAGATCTTAACTAAATGCCATTTTTTAAAGAGAAAATTAACTTCTGGATGCTATTTTATTTAATGGTATTTTATTTATAATTAGGAAATGGTAATGAGAATTTTCCTGAGTTCTAAAAGTTGAAGGACTGTGCGTCTCATATTGGAAATTCCGAATATTATTTAGGTCGGGAGAGGAAGAGACTGTGGTAACTGAGTTTGGTATTAGTTGGAGGGAAGTCACTTGAATCTGTTATTTGAAACATGGCTAAGCACATGAACAAGTGTCAGCTGATCAGTTAAGTTAACATATGTGAAGGCTTATCATCTATTTACTAATATGGTTGAATTATTTGAGGTTTTTTGAATGGAGGATGGCCATATTATTTATATTATATTATGGCCATATTATTTACATTTAGAAATAATTTCACACAACTCCCATGAGAATTTTAGCAAAGGGAAAGCAAAGATCAATTGCTATTATTTGGAAGATAATGTGCATAAAATGACGGCTGTGCAGCAACAATTCTGTACACTGTATAACTTCTGTTGCTGGTGTAATAAGGTTGGCAGGAACAACACAAGTTGAAGTTGCAGGACTTAATGTTTGATGTGCACATTGAAGGCTGCAGTTAAATGTTACCATTTTGAAATAAGTTTAGAATTCAAGAAACATTTTCATTATCATTATCCATTATCATTGTATGCAAGTTGTATCTGCTAAAATGGATTGTGTTAATACTTCTCTAGGAATGCTATTGGCAATATTGGAGAGATGTGGGATAATCCCAGAAGTGCAGATTATTGATGACCACGAAGTTCGGGCGGGAACAGTGGCCGCCGGCTACCAGAATTTCTTCATCTGCATCGAGATGCTCTGTGCTGCCATTGCCCTTCGCTTTGCCTATCCTTCACAAGCGTACGTTGAACGTAATGAGTTGACACAAGGTAGGAAAACACGCTACTCCTACACACTGCTTCAATTGGGTAGCACAAAGTAGACCTTTAGAAATGAAGACAGAAAATAATATGGCCAGATTAAGACATCAGATATAATTTGCTGATCATAAGTCACCTGTGGGCAGATATCATTGGCTTCTTCTTTCCTGAGTCATAGTGAAGTATTTGGCACCAGGGTCTTTACTTGACAGCCAATGACTGACTGGAGTAATTGGAAGATGAGTATAAATATTATTATTGTCATCGGAGAATTGAAATACAATTAATTAAATAATCTGGAACAAGATACTTGTAAAGGATCCCAGGGTACTACTTTGAATAAGAACGCTATTTTGCATGTTGCGGCCAATATTTATCCCACAGATGATAATGCAATAAAGTATATAAATTATCTGAGCATCTGCATGGTGTAAATTGTTAACAAATTGGCGAAACAATTACATTAACAGATTACTAATCCTGAGATTTGGGAAAAAAGGGTCTGAAGAAGGGTCTCGACCCGAAACATCACCCATTCCTTCTCTCCAGAGATACTGCCTGTCCTGCTGAGTTACTCCAGCTTTTTGTGTCTATCTGAGATTTGAACTCCAATTCCAGTTGACTAATCAATAGTGTTGAGCACAAAACAACCGCAATGTTACTAAAAACAATTCTGAACACTACCGTTCTTAGGTGGAGGAAATCTGACATCCTTGCCCAATCTGACCTCTGTGTGACTTGATACCCACTAATTGTGGTTGACCATCAATTTTCTGGTAAATGGGCCTAACAAGTTGCCGATTTGAAAGGGCTGGCACTTGGTTTTGGCCTTGCTAGTGATGACCAGATCCTGGACAATTAATAATTGTAAAAAATAAAGTGCCCGCTGTTCAAAATGCTTCAAAGTTGTAATAATTTAGAGATGTGAAAAGTGATATGTAATTGCAAGTCTTTGTTTCAAAGAAATTTTTTCGAATTAAATTCTAAATATATTAATGGTGGAACAGAAGATGGTGCCAGTGGGTTAAAATGATGGAGACTGGTTGTACAATACAGAAACAGGCCTGTTGGGGCAAATGGCCTGTTTCTGTATTGTACATTCATGGAATTGTATGTAGATTGTTACAAGTCCCTGGACCACAGTTTGGTTACTTTAGCAATCATGTATTGATAACTAGTAAGTGATAAATGAGTAAGGGATGTGTGGGGATTGTCCAACTGGTGGAGAAAGGTCATAGGAGAAAACCCAGGGCTCTCATCAACTGGTTTCAAGCATTCATTATTTTTCAATATCTCTTGACTGGCTCTCATCTCTGTTGTCTGCAGGTAATGTGGCCCCCATGCAGAGCATCTCCAGCGGGCTGAAGGAGACCATGAATCCCAATGACATTGTACAAGATGCCATCCACAACTTCTCCCCGGCGTACCAGCAGTACACACAACAGTCCACCAAAGACGAGGTGACACCCAGGCACAACGGGAAGGTCCTGACTCAGGCAGCCAGCAACTTTATGGCCCGCCGAAAGAAAGGCGAGAAGACCATCCTCATCAACTCTGAGGACGAGCTGTAGATTTTGTATTTGTTTTGATTGCTTTTTTTTTTTTTTAAGTGATATAACAGGAGAGGTAGTGACCAAACTCTCTTGTGCCTTTGTTCAGGGATCTAGAATAATGCCTTTTCCCTTCTCAGGGAACTTAACTTTGATCTTCAGTTTTCTCAAGACTTCGACTCTAAATGGATTCCTGATTCTAAGAGTAGATTTGAATGTGGAGGCAAATGAAGCAACATTTAGAAGTTCCGCAGTGGACTTGGAGGAGCTTGTATACACTTTCAAACACACACATCTTCAAACACAAACAGGCCCACTTATGTGTGGAAGGTTCAGCTGCTTCTGCAGATTGTCCACTGATGAGTCACCTATCCAAAATATTTTAGAAGTATATCACTTGGAGATTCAATTTCCCAAAAATTGAATCTCCAGATTCTAGGCAATCTTATTGCAGAGACTAAACGTCTCACAACAAAAAATCTGTGTTGTCAAGTTGGAGTTATTGAATGTTTGTCAACTGTTACAACAGTGTAGAATATTACAAATTACTTTCAGATGTGGCATCTCTCCTCTGGCTGAAACAGGAATGCTGTTTACAGTGAAGACACTGTCATCTCAGTGTACCTACAGAATGCACTGACTTGGCTCTCCGCATCTATGACGCCTTCCTTTTACTGCGTGAAAATGGGTATGGAAAGGCAACATATCTATTCTTAGGAACAAATATTATATAACTGGAAGAGCTCAGTTTACTAGGTGGAACAGTGGTAGATACATCTATCTCTGCAATGAATCAGGAGTCACAGTAATGAAGAGGTCCCAGCGTACAATTGGCTGAATTTGGCAATTGTGCGGATTGTTGTGTGTGAACAATGGCCACTGCTGGAGAAACCTGAGGTGACGCGTATCCTTGTGGAGGCCTCCAGCAGAATAGATGTTTCAAATTCAGAAACTTAACGAGCAAACCGTACCCCATCTCCTGTCGTAAAATGGTTGAATGTGCCAATAGTTACTTTCACTTCAGGATGAGGTGGTGAAATCAGGGATGTGGTTCTGATTTGAAGTTGCCCTTTGAATGAGAAAGCAGCATCACAGCTCCAGGTGATGTTTCAGGGTCCAGAGAGGAAGACTGTGTATAGCGCTTAGGTTAAGGCAGTGAATTAGAAATCATTTTTAGTTATGAGGCAACTAGATTTTAATTTTTTTTTTGCTACTTGTCTCTTGCCTTGTTCTGGAACTATTGCTACTGTTATGTATCATACTTCCAGTTTACTTCAAGAGCGGAATGTAGTTTGAGATGGCTCGAATGCAGTATGTTAGTAGATAATGCACTGATTTTATGTGATTGTTTTCCAGGAGATATATAATTGTAAAAAGTAGCTTTAACATGAACAAAGATTTTACAAACAAAAATTGCTTAATCACTGGTTGTGTAAGGGGGGAGAGGTTTCCGAATTTTTTATGAGATTAGGAATGCAAACTCCTACTCCTACGCAGAATTTTTCCGACCACAACTTGCTGGTGGTGTCTGTTGCGACACTGTAGGTGGTACTCGCAATTCTCCAACTCTCAGGAATGTAATGTGGGTCAACTCTGGTGCAGTACGAAAGAGGCGTAGTCATCTTTCAATTGAAACATTAAATCAAATTTGGGTCAAGTTAGTTGTAGCAGTTTGGGAATTACTAAATGTATGATGATAGATAACTATGGCAAACGTTTATGTATTTCATAATTCTTAATATTGATAAAAATGAAAAATACCTAGTCAAAAATATAGAAAATGAACGGATCTAAGACATTGTGGGTTGAAGGAGCTGTTCTTGTGCTGTACATTTCATGTTCTATGTTCAAAAATCCTGTCAAGGACAGCTCTTTAATAAACGGATGGCATTATTTTGGATATCAAGGGTCCCAGTACAACTCATCCAAAACACTAATCTTTCCGACATTGCTATACATAGGATCTTGCTGTGCACACAGGGAGCCATGTTCACCACCTTGTGACGGTAATTATGAAAATATTTCAATAGTGCAATATTTAGTCGCAGAAAATCTAACTGACTCTTTAGCATATTATCAAAAATTCGGACATCAATCTCCCTACAAAAGCTGAAGAGAAAGGAACACACAAGTTTTTAAAAGCATCTATTTTATTACACCTGTAATCATTGACCCTCAAGCTGTGAATGTTCAAAGGGCCTTTCCCCCACAGTGTCTAGTACCAAGACATTTATTGCTCCACGAATGGTTGCTGAGGGAGTGATGGGTCAAATGGTTGGTGTGTCTGTGAATCGCAACAGCTTTGCTCTCCTTGCTCTGGGCCAAGCTGCTGGAAATAGCTGAGGTGCTGGAATCGCAACACCTCGTTGCCCCAGCTGGTCCACCCAGGCTGCAGGTTACGAGCAAACAGTTCTAGGCACTCTGGGTGAGGTCCGGTCAGTCCTTTCAGCACCTCTCCCAGTGGGGGTTTGTGAGAGTGAAGCCGACAGGGCACGCTGACAATAAGCTTGCGGTCTGGCACCGTGACGTTCCCAGTGATGACATCTTCTCCACCTTGCTGTGCTGAACTGCCCATGTAACGGCCCAAGACCAGGATCTCATAGGGCTTCTTGTGAATGGAGTCCAAGGGCACCACAAAGTCCCCGTGTCGGGTCACCTTCACCCAGTGCCACTCGGCGACCACGTGTACCGACCAGCTGGGGTACAGCTCCTCCTTGACAAAGTGTAGGTGCTTCTGCCGATTGGTGACCCAGCACACCACCAGGCAGCCAGGGGCAGAGAGGAGCGGCACAGGGAGCTGGCGGATCTGCCAGGGAAAGAGGTGGCTGTAGCCTTTGCTCCTCTTCACAGACTTGTTCTCCCAGGGCGGGTCCAAAGTGATTACGTCGTACTTCTTATAGCCCAGGAGCAGGTGCACGCGGGAGATGTCGGACAGCAGGAAGGAGCATCGTGGTGGCAGCAGATAATGGTGACCCATCAGTCTCACGAGCCGGGCACGGCCTGTGCTGTTCTCTGTCAGACGGCCCAGGAGCTCCAGCACGGCTTCTGACTCATCAGTGATCACCTGTACTTGCTGTTGGGCTTCCTCCGATAGATGCTTTGCCATGGAGCAGAGCTCTATTAGCATAGAATCGGCAAGGACCACAGCCATCTCTTGCCCAATGCCACCCTCCCTCCCAGTCTCTTGGGCTTCCATATGCTCCACCAGCTTTCTGGCGCCATCCTGAATTGCCAGGCTGACCTTTTCGTGGTACTCCAGAGCCTCCACCTCTCCCTGGTTCAGTTCCCGCTCCTTCCTCTTGCGCTTCCTACCTTTCAGCCCCCTGTCATTAGTCGTAGACCCTTCGCTTGGAGTCCCTGGTTCAGCAATGTGGGGTTTCTCCACATCAAAATATTCTGCCCTGAAAACGTACCTGTGGCAACGTGCGTCAGGAGGAGAGTGATGGCAGCATCTATACCACTGGTTGATGTAAGACTGATGATCCACGAGCCATCCCACTGGGTCACTTCTAACCACAGACATCCCCCGATATTCAGCACGAGGGTGCTGAGCTAGGCTAACCCCCCCCCCCCCCCCCTCACTGGCTTATCCCTTCTTCAAATAAATTGCCCTCCCCACTCTTCACTGCCCACCTGTTTGACTCCACATTCTGTGAGCTTGTTCCTTCCACTCAAAGTGCACACTGCTGCTGTTAGCATAGCGGTAGCGGAAACGCAAATCTACTGGAATCCAGCGTGGAATGGAAGAAACCTGTCGATGTAAACCAAAATAAAACTTTAACTTTATGACGAGCATTTATGACTTGAAGAATGAATTATACAACTAATTTAAAATATAACATTCAAATTCAACATGTAGAAATCACAGCTGTGTTTATACATAGTTCCCCCCATTTCAGAGCACCATAATGTTTGGGACACATGGCTTCACAGGCGTTTGTAATTGCTCGGGTGTGTTTAATTGCCTCCTTGATGCAGGTATAAGAGAGCTCTTCGCACCCAGTCTTTCCTCCAGTCTTTCCATCACCTTTGGAAACATTTATTGCTGTTTATCAACATGAGGACCAAAGTTGTGCCAATGAAAGTCAAAGAAGCTATTATGGAAATAGCTATTTCTGAGAAACAAGAATAAAACTGTTAGAGACATCAGCCAAACCTTAGGCTTACCAAAATCAACTGTTTGGAACATCATTAAGAAGAAAGAGAGCACTGGTGAGCTTACTAATCGCAAAGGGAGTGGCAGGCCAAGGAAGACCTCCACAGCTGATGACAGAAGAATTCTCTCTATAATAAAGAAAAAACTCCAAACACCTGTCCGACAGATCAGAAACACTCTTCAGGTGTGGATTTGTCAATGACCAGTCTGCAGAAGACTTCACGAAGAGAAATACAGAGGCTTGATGCAAACCACTGGTTAGCCGCAATAATAGGATGGCCAGGTTACAATTTGCAAAGAAGTACTTAAAAGAGCAACCACAGTCTTGTCGACAGATGAGACGAACATTAACTTACATCAGAGTGATGGCAAGAGCAAAGTATGGAGGAGAGAAGGAACTGACCAAGATCCAAAGCATACCACCTCATCTGTGAAACACGGTGGTGGGGGTGTTATGGCCTGGGCATGTATGGCTGCTGAAGGTACTGGCTCACTTATCTTCATTGATGATACAACTGCTGATGGTAGTAGCATAATGAACTCTGAAGTGTATAGACACATCCTATCTGCTCAAGTTCAAACAAATGCCTCAAAACTAATTGGCCGACGGTTCATTCTACAGCAAGACAATGATCCCAAACATACTGCTAAAGCAACAAAGGAGTTTGTCAAAGCAAAAAATAGGTCAATTCTTGAGTGGCCAAGTCAATCACCCGGTCTGAACTCAATTGAGCATGCCTTTTATATGCTGAAGAGAAAACTGAAGGGGGCCCAAAACAAGCATAAGCTAAAGATGGCTGCAATACAGGCTTGGCAGAGCATCACCCGAGAAGACACCCAGCAAGACTACTTTCATTTACATGACATTGCTGTGTCCCAAACATCATGGTGCCCTGAAATGGGCAGGCAATGTACATGGTGAAACCAAAAATGGCCTTTATTAAAATCCAACAATGTGCACTTTAACTATGTGATATTTTCTATTACAAACCTCAAATTGTGGAGTACAGAGGCAAATAAATAAATTATGGGTCTTTGGCACAAACATTATGGAGGTCACTGTAAATGGTTGGGGTGCACTATGGATATCAGTACACTCTGAGGATGTATTCTCCATTCTGATATAAGACCATCACCCAGCCTTTGAGATGATATAGGCGTCTGTAACAGTGGGAACACCAAGTCCCCAGTAACGGTCCTCCTTGCGGAATGTTTTTGTTCTTATGTAGAGCTTTTAGAAGCTGTTTGCGCTTCAACTCTTCATCAAGCACAGATCATCAGAGCTGGGCTCCATCACAGACCCCACCTCTCATCCCTGTGCATTACAGCAGGTGAAGGGCCATAACATCAGAGGTGGCAGTCTTCAGAAGGAATATTGAACTGTACCATATGCCTGTAAATAAATAACCCTCACCACCACCATTTGCAGGAAGGACAGAGAAGTTCCTGGCATCTTACTCAATATTTCTCTTACATACTACTGATCTGAACATGTCCACATTTATAGTGGGCTCTGCAAATTGGCAACCATGCCTTTAACATGGCAGTTTAGAAAGTACTTCACTGGTTGTAAACTAGGTTGAGTTATTGTAGAGTTGTGCAGAAATGCAAGTTCTTTATACACTTTTGAATCATCAAGGTTGTAATTTAAAAAAATGATAATTGCGTCAAGGGTGGTGAATCCTTTGGCGATCTCCCTCTCAGGAATATTAAGAGTAACGTTGAAATGAAGGGTTTGAGGTGAAAAGTGGGAATAGGTGAAGAATACAGTGAAGCAGCCTTGAGAACCCCATGGCTTATCCTGATAGGATTCTTTTAATTACACCCTCGGAATAGGAGGGCACTGTTTGGTCTGAAGAGGCCAATATGAAGCTTTGATTGTTTCTCCTACCAAAGATGTGTCCTGACCTGCTGAGTATTTGCAGCATATTCTGCTTTTGTTTCAGATGCAGAGATGATGTTTCCTCCAACTGATGTGACCAAAGCTTGTGGAAGATGGTGGGAAGAGGGGATGGGTTACAATCTTAATACGAGCCAATCATCACACCAATGTGAAGCAATTTCCAAAGAATTGGGTGCTGAATCTTTGCATTTATTTATCCAAGAAGGGACTCAGTTGCTGAATTTATTCACGACTGATCAATACCTTTTTAGATGTTAATGAAATCATGGGGTTGGTGTGGGAAGAGGGAGCAATTGTAACATATTTGCCATGATCATATTGAATGGTTGGGCATTTGGGAAGGGTTCAGTAATCTCCTTCAACTTCTATTTTTAGTAAATATGTTATGTTATTTATGGGAAAATCTGACCTAATGGGTGAATTTTAAATAATAGCATAAATGTTCCTCCTCCTGATCAGTTTTGATATCCCCATTGGACTTGGTGGAGGAAAGATGGCAATGATGGAGATGCATTGTAACATCAAAAGTTATTTTGTGCAGTCTCATATTGGGACCATACAAAGCATTCAATTCTTTAATGTCAAATATCACTGCACTTGTCAGTTCTGGCCATGAGGTAGTTCATTTGTAAATTCTGGAATTGTGTCAGCCTCTTTTTATATATATAAAGAACCTACCTAGATTTTTTTCTTCACCAATGAAAGATCTACAATTCCAAATGTACCTTGACTGAGTAGAAATAAATGTGATTATTTTAATAAGACTTGCTTTCTGTTAATTTAACATTCATTGCAACATTTCATAAACATAAGTTAAAAATAAATTGAATATAATTGCGAATATATTTGAAAAAGAGACTCCCTTGCAAAGTGAGAAACAAGGTAATCAATTTATGCTCACAAACTTCTGGCAAGTATCAACAGGTCACTTTAGTGCTGATATACAGGGATATATAGGTCAACTCAGAATATTGGAGAATTCCCTTTTCTTTGAAATAGTATCCTATCCTAAGTGGTCGAACGATTTACCAGAACAAACCCACATTGGACAGTGCAATGGTCCGTCAACAGGACGGATTTGCCACTCAAATCTCAGGGTAAGGATTTGAACCCTCAGCATCCTCGCAATTCAGCGATGGTGTTAACACCCAGCCCAGTGATCCCAAAATAAGACAATCATGAACGCTTTACGATTCTGCAACAAAACTAGTGGGTGGAGTTTAACCGCAGGTCCGTCATCAGAATTTGATAACATCAACGCTTGTAGGCTCTGAATCAGCCTCAGTCCAAATAACCAGAGAGAGAGATCATGAGTTAATGTTGATATGAAGGAGGAAACAATGGCCTCCCTCCGATGAATTTAAACTTCAATTCCTTCCTCTTGTTTGGAAAGTGGTTTTGAAAAAAAGGTCACTCACTTCACTGCTGTAGATCAGGGCTCCTGTATTTTGTTCCCTGCTGAGGAACAAATCCGCCACAAAGCTCAACCATTCAAATGAACAAACTTTGACCCCACCTGGGATGAGTGGTTCCTCCCCCGGTGTTGGGAGCACATGGCAGGAAATTGCATCAAGGAGGAAGTTGCATCAAGAGCTGCTCCACACTTCTGCTTATTCACCTTAGAGAAGATTAATGCTGGCGGAGCTGTGAATTCCACACTGCAATGCTGTCTTGTGAGGACGGGTGATTTTTGTTTTTCAATGTCTGGTGATTAACTAAAACCAACATGTTAAGAATGTTATGGGAGGGGCTGAACAGTTTGGAAAAACCTACTCGATTAATCCTCAGCCCTCTCCCATTTCCCACACCCCGACAATTCACCCGTGACCCACACGAGAGCTGCTGTTAAATCTGCTTTCTGTTTCCATCAATGTTTTTAACAAAAGTCTTTGGGGGTTTTTTCTCGCCTTGTCCATTGGTTACTTAGCCTACTGCCAGCTTGCATTACTGCAGCCATTAACATTTAAGGAAAGTGGACTGGAGGGTGTTAATCTGCTGAGGTATGCGTACCATGCAGAATTTTAATGTGTGATTTATGTTTTTGTGTGTTTTAGTATATGTGCCTGTAATGCTGCATCAAGCTTATGCATCCGACAATAAATGACAGGTATCCGCCGTCCCTAGGGACAGTCAAGAGGAGCTGTTTACTCCTTACCGCAGTCAGAAGGCATATGCTCGATAATGTCTGTGATTGGGCCATGGCTGAAAGCAAAGACCCAAGTCAAATAGTTGAGTTGCCTGGCAATGTTATCGGAAAGCATGTAGAAGGGCTTACTTTGGTGAAACGAACAGCATTCCCACCTCAGGACTCCGAGGGTGATCACACTCTTGAGCCCTGAACATGTATTCTATGATAACATGAATTCAAGCAGTAGTGAGAATGTAGAAACAAGAATCTGCAGATGCTGGTTTACAAACAAAAGACACAAAGGGCTGGAGTAACCCAGCGAGTAGGCAGCATCCCTGGAGAACATAGATAGACGTCGCCTATCCATGTTCTCCAGGGATGCAGCCTGACTCGCTGAATTACTACAGCACTTTGTGAGGGGTTTTAAGCACTGAGAATGTGGTGCTCAAGGCTGCCAGGTTTCAGATCAGACATTAAATCAAGATCTTAGATACATAGAAAATAGGTGCAGGAGTAGGCCATTCGGCCCTTCGAGCCTGCACCGCCATTCAATATGATCATGGCTGATCATCCAACTCAGTATCCCGTACCTGCCTTCTCTCCATACCCCCTGATCCCTTTAGCCACAAGGGTCACATCTAACTCCCTCTTAAATATAGCCAATGAACTGGCCTCAACTACCCTCTGTGGCAGAGAGTTCCAGAGATTCACCACTCTCTGTGTGAAAACGTTTTTTCTCATCTCGGTCTTAAAGGATTTCCCCCTTATCCTGCTGTGACCCCTTGTCCTGGACTTCCCCAACATCGGGAACAATCTTCCTGCATCTAGCCTGTCCAACCCCATAAGAATTTTGTAAGTTTCTATAAGATCCCCTCTCAATCTCCTAAATTCTAGCGAGTATAAGCCGAGTCTATCCAGTCTTTCTTCATATGAAAGTCCTGACATCCCAGGAATCAGTCTGGTGAACCTTCTCTGTACTCCCTCTATGGCTACAATGTCCTTCCTCAGATTTGGAGACCAAAACTGTACGCAATACTCCAGGTGTGGTCTCACCAAGACCCTGTACAACTGCAGTAGAACCTCCCTGCTCCTATACTCAAATCCTTTTGCTATGAAAGCTAACATACCATTTGCTTTCTTCACTGCCTGCTGCACCTGCATGCCAACTTTCAATGACTGGTGGACCATGACACCCAGGTCTTGCTGCATCTCCCCTTTTCCTAATCGGCCACCATTTAGATAATAGTCTGCTTTCCTGTTTTTGCCACCAAAGTGGATAACCTCACATTTATCCACATTATACTGCATCTGCCAAACATTTGCCCACTCACCCAGCCTATCCAAGTCACCTTGCAGTCTCCTAGCATCCTCCTCACAGCTAACACTGCCCCTCAGCTTAGTGTCATCCGCAAACCTGGAGATGTTGCCTTCAATTCCCTCATCCAGTTCATTCATATAAATTGTAAATAGCTGGGGTCCCAGCACTGAGCCTTGCGGTACCCCACTAGTCACTGCCTGCCATTGTGAAAAGGACCCGTTTACTCCTACTCTTTGCTTCCTGTTTGCCAGCCAGTTCTCTATCCACATCAATATTGAACCCCCAATACCGTGTGCTTTAAGTTTGTATACTAATCTCTTATGTGGGACCTTGTCGAAAGCCTTCTGAAAGTCCAGATACAACACATCCACTGGTTCTCCCCTATCCACTCTACTAGTTACATCCTCGAAAAATTCTATAAGATTCGTCAGACATGATTTACCTTTCGTAAATCCATGCTGACTTTGTCCAATGATTTCACCACTTTCCAAATGTGCTGCTATCCCATCTTTAATAACTGACTCTAGCAGTTTCCCCACTACTGATGTTAGACTAACTGGTCTGTAATTCCCCGTTTTTTCTCTCCCTCCCTTCTTGAAAAGTGGGGTTACGTTTGCTACCCTCCAATCCTCAGGAACTACTCCAGAATCTAAAGAGTTTTGAAAAATTATCACTAATGCATCCACTATTTCTGGAGCTACTTCCTTAAGTACTCTGGGATGCAGCCTATCTGGCCCTGGTGATTTATCGGACTTTAATCCATTCAATTTACCCAACACCACTTCCCGACTAACCTGGATTTCACTCAGTTCCTCCATCTCCTTTGACCCGCGGTCCCCTGCTATTTCCGGCAGATTATTTATGTCTTCCTTAGTGAAGATGGAACCAAAGTAGTTATTCAATTGGTCCACCATATCCTTGTTCCCCATGATCAATTCACCTGTTTCTGACTGCAAGGGACCTACATTTGTTTTAACTAATCTCTTTCTTTTCTGCTGCCTCGTTTAATCTCTGACACTTTAAGGCAAACATTTATGCCAGCTAGTATCATTGAAACATGGTACGTTTATGGAAGTTTTCTACATGCAAGTTCACAGGCACATTTTTCACATTATGACAGCAAACCAAATTTCAGTGAAGCACTGGAGATTATTAATATTAGGTACTGGAAATGCCAGTCTTTATTTTTTCAACAAGGACTGGCTTTTCACAGAGAGAAACTGTCTTAAAAACATGTTAAAGTAAGTATTCACTCTAACATTGGTTGTTTCAAACCTCTAAACTTTATTCTGGAGCCAAATTAGGCTATAGGTAATAAAATGCTGAAGTGAAAGTTTGTCACATTGATGCTTGCCACTGAGTCTCTGAAAACAGTTTTGCCAAATCGTTCAGGGTGAAGGGGATGTTATGTATTTGAACGAGGAAGCAAACGATTTTATTAGGGGTGCATTACCACCAAATTCCTGCTACAGGCGCTACTGAGCCACCAGCAATTCCCAAACTTAACAATTTCACCCTCAGAAGAATTGAAACACTTTGTATGTGTTGTAACGTTGCTGTTCTTTGCTATTTTCTTATTCCCTGTGATTTGCTATTTTCCTATTCCCTCACTTGTATCAGCCATTTCACATTTTTGGTGACATGGCTAAATGTTTTTTTCTGAATGAAGTATTAAATCGTTTACCTTCAGCTGAACAAGAAAGGGTCCTGACCTGAAACATCACATATTCATATTCTCCAGAGATGCTGCCTGACCCACTGAGTTACTCCAGCACTTTGTGTCTTTTTTTGAACAAGAAAGATTTGAGGGTTGAGGGGGGAGTTCCTCTCCATTTCCTTTGCCAATATTTATCCCTCTGCCAAGTTCACTCAAATAGATGATTATAATCACATTGCTTGTAGAAACCTCATGAACACAGGCAAGGGCATTAGACCATCTGTACATTCGCTTTTATATTTATGGAAACAATCTCTATAAGAAATATCTTGATACCTTGTTACTTGGTGGATCTCATTGCGAGAAAGGAATGCACAAGGATTTAGGAATTCACAGAAAATGCCACTGGCTGCTCTTTATGAAAGAGTCTAGGCCATGCCTTTTCTCGCTGGTAGTCGGGCAGGAGGTACAAAGTCCCTCACCACTAGGTTCAGGAACAGTTACTTTCCTACAAACCATTAGGTTCTCGAACTGACCTACACAACCTAATCTTACCTTAGCAATGGAACACTACGGACCATCTCATGTAAAAGATTTCATGCTGTACTTCTAAGAGAGGGCCAGTTCTCTCCAGTGCCCTGCAAATGTTTATTCTTCAATGTGATTGTTGTCATGGATCCCCGGATGATTCATTCGCAACCCTAGGTGTCCTTTGGGTGAATGAAGGCCACACCATTTCACTGCAGCAAAGAACAAACTGCGAGAAAAAAATCAGCTGGTCAAGTCGCATTCATTAGCCCTGAATTAATGATCACCAGATTGGACAGTAGGACTTTCAAGTCAAGTCGAGACCTGATGCGGGGACCCAAAATGTTGACTCTCCATTTGCATCCACACATGCTGCCTGACCCCTGAGTTCCTCCATCAGTTTGTTTTTGCTCCAGATTACAGCATCTGCAGTCTCTTTTGACACTTTCACTGGTTGGCAAACATACCTTGTGAACTTACCTAGGGAATATAGACTGTTAGTGTTTATACTGTAGGCGCTGTCGAAAGAGATCCAGAACAATCTCGACTCTGCCCTCTGGTGAATCACCAGCTGACACGAATGCAGCAGTTGAATGGGTGTGGGTGTATCAGACTGGAATGTTGTATGAGAAATTAAGCAGGAGGAACCAGCACAGCCCTTAAGCCATCTCAGTGAGTGCAGGCCCATCTTTCTCACTTTCCCTTCACTGCACAATCTTATCGACCTAGGAAACGATCTATTTACTCCATGCTGCACTGCCTCCAATCCAATAATTCCTTCCAGTGGTATGGGGACTAAAGAGGCTGTTTTACCAAAGAACAATGTTAACCTACCTTACAGTTGTACTCCAACCACACCCACCAGATTCACAGGCCCACACACCATCTACATTCTTAATTACTTCCTGTACCTCCATGCTTTCCTTTGGCATCTTATGCTCCTTTGATGTGCAGCTCTTGACATGTTAATTATTTTGCTCTCTGTTGCCTGATCCACTGAGTATCTTCAGGATTTTCCATTTTCATTGCAAATATCTCAGCACCACCGTTTCTCTGATCTTCATAAAAATCTATATCTCCATCTTTTTCTACCGATGTGGGGTAATTTGATCATTTTTCCACCTGCTTGCGTGCTGGCTTATCCTGTCCACTTCCAATTATAGACTCTGCTTCCTCCTCTCAGCTCGCTCTGACATCTAAACAAAAACAACAACAAAAATGCTGAGAACACCCAGGCCAGACAGCATCCGTGGGGGAAATAGATGGGACATGGTTGAGAGCCCTGCCTACAATGGGAAGCCAGGGGTACGGGAAAAGGAAGGCATGTTAATAGCACAGCGTGGAAAGGCTTGTCATCGGGTGGAGAAAGATAAACTGGGAGAATGGAATGGAGTCCTTGCAGGAAACAGAGTGGCCAAGGTATGGTTGAGTTTACTGTTGAAATCACTGGGCTTCAAATGTAAGTATTCACTCTAGCATTTTTTGTCTACCTATGGATATTACATGGTCAGTAGTTGTACTCTGGACAGATTAAGGATTATACATGACATTTAGCACTGCACTGACATTTGGCTGCAGCCATTTCACACATCACTTCTTACAGATTCCGGCTTTTCCCGCCACATGCAGGAAGCCAGTGACGACGCTGGAATTTTCATGAATGAAGTCACGTGGACAAACAGCGGGTGACGTCAGCGCTGGCTCCCGGAACTGGTGGCGCTGGCTGAGAGCGCGTGTGGATCCGACCGGCTGCTCAACGGCGCGGCGCTGGATGCGCACTACCGCGAGGTAGGGGGTCGCCAGGAGGTGGGGGGTGGGGAGCAGGTGGGGAGGGGGAGGGGGAGGGGAGTACAAGGTGAGGCGGGGAGAGCAGGTGTGGTGGGGCAAAATCAACGGGTAGATTTGGAGGGAGGGAGAAGATCCAGTAGGACAGGGTGGGATTGGGAGCAAGTGGGCTAGGGTCAGAAAGGTATTGGAGTATGGGGAATTGGGATAGGATGGGATGAGGGGAAGAATTAAGTGGTGAGATAAGACTAAGATGGAGTGGAGGTGGAGATGGTCGAGTAAGACAGGGTGGGATTGGACATGGTGGGATTGGGAGCAAATTGGGTAGGGTCAGAAAGGTATTAGAGTATGATGAATTGGGGTAGGGAGGGATGAGTGGATGGATGAAGTGGTGAGATAAGACTAAGATGAGGTAGTAGGCTGAGTTTGGGCAGGGCTGAGAGAGTGGGCTGAGGTGTGTCGGGAGGGGAGAGGGTGGGGGGGATAGTGGAGAGACAATTAAAATTGTTGGTGCTGGAAGTAGGGTGGGGGTTTGTAGAAAATGCTTGGAAGATAAAATGAGCCTGTCAGCATTATGGAAGTGGAAATCCCTTACAAATAGCTTTTTAAACATTAACTTGACATTCAGTTCCTGGCACTGATGGGCCAGAGTGCATTTCTATCGTTTTGTGTGTAGTGTAAGTAATAATTACTTAGGCTGTGTGCTATGCTCTCTAAGATTTGAAATAAATTACTGCACTTGGCAGCTGAGAAAGCACAAATTTCTGATGGGAACACCTAATCAGCAATGTGGGAGCAGCACAGACAACTGTTGTGCATGTGTAGTTTGTACATTCTTCCTGTTTCTCTGGGTTTCCCCTGGTTAATCCAATTCTATATCTCAAAGATGTGTGGGTTGTTAGATTGATTTGGCTGCTGCGAATTGTCTTTAGTGTAGGATGTTAGATTAATTTGACTGCTGTGCATTACCCCTGCTTTGTGTTGATGGTAGAATTGGTGGGAGCATGGAGAGAATAAGTTACAAGGAATTTTCACTGATGTGGCATAGAATTGATGGGCTAAATGGTCTCCTATCATAAGAAAACATGAAATGGCAATTTCTCAGGGATGGCATTACATGTCAAATTGTTTGCTTAACAGAGTTGAGGATGAATAGAGAACCTGTTTCCTCTGGTGGGATTGTCATGATCAGTGTCAGGTTAAAAATAGATATGTCATTTAGAATCACTTTTTTACACCAGGATATGGAAATTTTGACTTTCAATTTCTGGTAAAGTTGTGGGTCTATTGTGCTGATTGTGGATGAGGGGTACTGATTGTGGATGAACAGCCATGACAACATTGAATGGCGGAGCTGGCTCGAAGGGCCGAATGCCTACTCCCGCACCTATTTTCTATGTATCTATTGTAACATCTAAAAGTGAACAATAGATTATTGTTAGGCAAGGTTAGTAAGGGTGACGTAACCATGGTGATCAGGCAGGGTTACGGTGTAGATTAGCCATGAACAAAATGATCGGTGGAAAAGAGAGGCTGAATGTTCAATGCTGCTGAAGTGGGAATTACTTAATGCATGTTAATGCAGATAGGTTTAGTTCTGATGAAAGATCTTTTATCTGTTACTTTCTCCACAGATGTTGCCTGACCTGCTGAATGTCTTCAACACATCTGTTTTTATTTCATATTTGCAGCATCTGCCGATTTGTTTTTGATTGAACTTCCCTATCAGGTGCGATTAACATTCCCATTTCAGTTCTCAGAACTTGCTGGGCCACAGTGCTACATTGGAAAATTATCCATGTAAGGGAAATCATCTTTGATTTAGAGTTTTTGGATGATATAGCAGGTGAAGTGGATGAGGGGGAACCTGTAGATGAGGTGTATTCAAAGTTTTCAATAAACTGGAGTTATTGAATGAATTTGTAATTCCATATACAAAGTAGGAATTGTGAGCTGGCGTTCAAATGGAAAACTGAGAAAAATAAAAGGGGGTACTTGGATAGTACGCTGCGACTAGTGAAATACACAGACATCACTCCGTATACAACATAGTATACAAGATTTGTTGACGTGAAACTACATGGGAAGGTGAGCTATGATGAAGATGCAACAGGCTTCATGAGGACGTAAACAAACGGAATGAATGGGCAACAAAGTGCGGTACAGTGGCACAGCTAGTAGAGCTGCTGCGTCACATTGTCAGAGATCCAGGTTCGATCTTGGCCGCAGGTGTTGCCTGTGTGGAGTCTGCACGTTATCCGTGTGACCCAGGGGCTTCCACCAGATGCTCCGGTTTCCTCCCACATCCCAAAGAGGTGCAGGTTTGTCGGCTAATTGGCCTCTTTAAAATTGACCGTAGTGTGTTGAGATTGGATGTGAAAGTGGAATAACAGAAAACCAGTGTGAATGGGTGATCAATGGTGGACTCAGTGGGCCGAAGGCCTTGATTCCATGCTGTATTTCTAAACTAACTTAAACAGTGTGGCAGGTCAAGAGTGGTTAATTGTCAGTTTGCCTCAATAGCTGCCAAACTGAGTACTTGTTTAAATTAAACCCAACTCAGCCGGACATAAGAGACTGCAGAAACTGGAATCTGCTGTCTCAGCAAAAACAAACTGCTGGAAGAACTCAGCAGGTCGATCAGTCTGAGGAATGGTCTTTATCTGAAACATTGTCTGTCCATTTTCTTCTACAGATGCTGCCTGACCAGCTGATTTCCTCCAGCAATTTATTTTGAGGTGGTGATGCTGGCTGAGAGAAAGTGGTGAAGACTCATAAATCAATGGTTAACTGTGAGGGCAAAATGTAAACAACAACAACAAAAAAAGAGAGAGAAAAATATATATATATATATATATATATATATATATATATATATATATATATATATATATATATATATATATATATAATTGGAGTATAGGCAGGAGAAACTGAAAATCTGAAATAAAAGTGAAATACACAGCAGGTCAGAGAAGAATTGTTCATAGCTTTTTCATTTGTTCTTTGTACCTTTTGATTCCCCTAGTTTCTATCTTCCCTGACACTCAGTCTGAAGAAGGGTCTCGACCCAAAACATCACCTATTCTTTTTCTCCAGAGATGCTGCCTGACCTGCCGTGTTACTCCAGCATTTTGTGTCTATCTTTGGTGTGAACATTCCAAGCTGGCTAGTTCTGCACTTTGGGAACAATTACCATTTTAAATAGTTGAATTTAGTATTGATCCTGACGGTTCAAGTTGGAAGATGAGGGCTCAAGTTGGAAATTGGTGGCTATTTGTCGGATTTGGGCTTTGTTGGAATAATTGGGAGACTAAAGACGCAGGTCAAATTGGGGTAAGATGGAGAATTAAAGTGACAATTGGATTGAAGAACACAGGCAATTGGAAGCCTGGTCTCTAGTAACTGAACCAAAATGTCCTGCAAATAGTCACCAAATCAGCATGTTTTCTCCAAATGTAAAGGATAATTCATCCCATGAAGCACAGCTAACATGCACACAAGTTTCCATTACTACATATCTGATTTGGATAAAGTGAGTGGAGTTAAATAAATAATTCAATGTAAGAGTGAGTATAACCAGGCAAAAGAGGGTGATGGTGGAAGGACACTGGTTGGGTCTCCATTGAAGGAAGAAACGAAAATGCAGTTGGATATCTATTGTGAAGATAAATTAATGTGCATACATTATAGGAGCAGAATTAGGCCATTTGGCCCATCGAGTCTACTCTGCCATTCAGTCATGGCTGATCTATCTTTCCCTCTCAACCCCAATAAATTCCACAGATTCACCAGATCTGACTAAAGAAATTTTTCCTCATCTCCTTTCTAAAGGCACATCCTTTTATTTTGCAGCTATGCCGTCTGGTCCTAGACTTTCTCATGAGTGGAAACATCCTCTCTGCATCCACTCTATCCAGTCCTTTCACTATTCGGTAAATTATCAAACCGTCTGGTTGTACATGTGGAATATGTGATGCGATCCTTATTTCAGGCCCCATATTAATCAGTGATCCATATTATCCGCCTTATCAGCACGTGTGGTTTATTTTTGTCACGTACATTGAGATACTGTGATAAACTTTGTTTTGCGTGCTATCGAGGTAAAGCGTCCATACATGAATACAATCAAACCATAGGGATTATAGTATTACAGCTACAGAGAAAAGTTCGATAAAAGAAACAGTGTAAGCTGCACAACGAGGTAGATTGGGGGTATCAGGAAGTTGGAAATATAGGTCAAATTACAGACTGTTATCTTTTATTAAAGGTGGAAAAGATGTTTATTAAAAAAAAAACTAGTGAAGGAACTCAGCGGCTCAGGCAGCATTATACAGAACAAGTGTCATAGCCCAAAATATTATCTGTCCATTTCCTTCGCAGATGCTGCCTTACCTGCTGAGCTCCTCCAGTAGTTTGTTTTTGCTCAAGATTTCAATATCTGTAGTCCATTGTGTCTCAAACATGTTTGTTTGTCCTTTACTCCTGGTGCTGGTTATTTGTAGTAAAGCACCCGCTGATTTGTTATTTAGCTCGGGACTTTCTCCCACTCTGTTTTGTTGGTGCAGCTGGTAAAATGCATGTGTCAGTGTTGTTATATTAAACAGATGGCTAGTGGGGCCACGTAACCCCACCTCCCCGCAACACCCTTCCCTGTGCGAGTGCATTCAGATAGTTGCCAATTTTCAGTCTGTAAATATCATGACACATTGCTAAGCTATGGGGAATGTTGTGGGTGAGTTTGATGAATTATGGATAGCAGTATTGCTTAATAAGACTGATACAGCTTTTAAACATTTGACATTAGAAACATAAAAACATAGAAAATAGGTGTAGGAGTAGGCCATTTGGCCCTTCGAGCCTGCACCGCCATTCAATATGATCATGGCTGATCATCCAACTCAGTATCCTGTACCTGCCTTCTCTCCATACCCCCTGATAGCTTTAGCCACAAGGGCCACATCTAACTCCCTCTTAAATATAGCCAATGAACTGGCCTCAACTACCTTCTATGGCAGAGAATTCCAGAGATTCACCACTCTCTGTGTGAAAAATGTTTTTCTCATCTCGGTCCTAAAAGACTTCCCCCCTTATCCTTAAACTGTGACCCCTTGTTCTGGACTTCCCCAACATCGGGAACAATCTTCCTGCATCTAGCCTGTCCAACCCCTTAAGAATTTTGTAAGTTTCTATAAGATCCCCCCTCAATCTTCTAAATTCTAGCGAGTACAAGCCAAGTCTATCCAGTCTTTCTTCATATGATAGTCCTGACATCCCAGGAATCAGTCTGGTGAACCTTCTCTGTATTCCCTCTATGGCAATACTGTATGCAATACTCCAGGTGTGGTCTCACCAAGACCCTGTACAACTGCAGTAGAACCTCCCTGCTCCTATACTCAAATCCTTTTGCTATGAATGCTAACATACCATTCGCTTTCTTCACTGCCTGCTACACCTGCATGCCTACTTTCAATGACTGGTGTACCATGACACCCAGGTCTCGTTGCATCCCCCCTTTTCCTAATCGGCCACCATTCAGATAATAGTCTACTTTCCTGTTTTTGCCACCAAAGTGGATAACCTCACATTTATCCACATTATACTGCATCTGCCATGCTATCGACATTATACTGCATCTGCCATGAAACTTGATGGATGAGCACGGACATATTCTTGCACAATGTATGCCTGACTTGCTGAGTCTCTCCTGCTTTTTCTACTTTTATTTCAGATTTCCAGCATCTGCATTTTCTTTTTGTTTTCAGTTAAGTATTTTTCTTGGTGTCTGGAGTTTGCTTGAAGTCATAATTCAGCCGTTTTGTGAGCTTGCCATTTTCACCATGGTTGCTCCGCCAACATGAAGAATGAAACTAAAGCCAATGTGGATTTTGTTACTGTGTGGCATGGTTGAGGCAGAACCATAAATACGTTTAAGGGTGGTATCTGAGAAGGAAAATGGCAGCATGAAATAATTCGGAAAGTAAGCATGAAACAGATGCCCAGACACTGAGTGGTTAGCTGGAAGATGTGATTCTCTGATATATTTTGCATGTAATTTTATGAGAGAGTAATAGAGATATTTAATGGTGCTATATTGTTTACAAATATTTAACAAACACAGAAAAAAACTACCGATTTATAAATCTGCAATTGAAATGGAGTGCTGTAAATATTCAGCAGATCAGATGGTCTATGTGGATAGAGAAACCATTGATGTTTCAGATCTATGTCAATTCATCAGAAACTGGGAACGTCTTTTCTCACTTCTTCGGGCCTGATGGGAATTGACTGATTTGAAATGTTCACTCTGTTTCCCTCACTTCAGCATCTTACTTTTACAGAAAAGCACAGTATTAATATCAATATTAATATCAGTATTAATATCAATATACTTTCAGAATATTACTTAGCTAATACAGTTCAAAACTGTGGGTGACTGTTAATTTATTATGTCATCTCCTACTTTTTATTTGCAAATTTGTTACTACCAGCTATCGACTGAAGTTCCACACTGTTCAAAGGAAGTTCCTCAGAGAAAGCGATAGGACATGCCAACGTTCTGGGTTGGGCAGAGAGAGAAGAAGTCACGGAATTATAAAAGTTAGATGCCAGAATTTCAATTTGCAACTGTGTGGGGCACAATCTTGCAGTAGATGTCATTACTTTCCACCCTATCAACCCTTCACATTCGAGGGATGTAATTTCAGCCACTGTCAATAAAATGCCACAACTGGACAGAGGTTTGGCCCTTGGACTGTTCCACCAAAGCTCAGTGTGATCTCAGGAACAACACATCTTCTGTCTGTAGGAGCTGCAGCACTGAATTCAACAATTCCAGGCAACCAGCTTGTGCCAGAACTGTCCAGTTGTAGTGCAAGACCAGGGAATGCTGGGGTTACGTCCAGAGAGCTAGGTTCCAACTGGACTACTGTCTGTGTGAAGTTTGCAGTATTCCTTGTGACTTTGTGAATTTACTCCCACTCCGCAAAGACATGTGGGTTTGCAGGATAATTGGCCATGCATGCATATGTGGAAAAAATGTAGTGGCAGAGTTCACGGGAAGGTGAGGAGAATAAAATGAAATTAGTGTAGACCATTTGAAAACTTGAATATTAACTCGCTTTCTCTCTCCACAAATGCTGCCTGGCCTGCTGTTTACTTCCAGTGTTCAAGTTTTGCAAGTAAATAGCACTTTCATATTTTTGTAACACAATCAAGTCTGAATGGTCTTGTGTTCAAGTTGAAGTTTCAAGTTCACATTAGGGACGGCATGGTGTCGCAGTGGTAGAATTGCTGCCTTACAGCGCCAGAGACCCGGGTTCGATCCTGACTACCGGCGCTGTCTGTATACAATTTGTACGTTCTCTCCGTGACTTGTGTGGGTTTTCTCTGGGAGCTCCGGTTTCCTCCCACACTCCAAAGACGTACAGGTGTGTCGGCTAATTGGCTTGGTAAAATTGTAAATTGTCCCTAGTGTAGGATAGTGTTAGTGTGCAGGGATCACTGGTCAGCGCAGACTCAGTGGGATGAAGGGGCCTGTTTCCGCGCTGTATCTCTGCACTAAACTAAACTAAGATAGATATTTTTACAATATACAAAATGCAGTGCGCAATTTGTGCATGGCAAGCTCTCACAAAGAATATGAGAATGCCTTGAGAATTTCTTTCAGGATATTGGGAAGAATTCCACTTAACTTAAACCTACCACTGGATCTTTCCTGGTTCATTTGAACATCTGTGCATCTGCTCTTCACTGCAGCTCAGGAAACTCTGGAGCAGGTCTTAATTCCTCAGCCTTTTGACAGATATCAGGTGTGATGGACTCGAGACTATATCTGGACACCACTCCTGGGCTTTACTTAATAATTTTAAATGCTTCGATTCCTTCTCCTTCTGAAGCTAATGCACCATCAGGGATTTTTTTTTTTGATGCAGCACTTTGGTTTTGTGTTTACTTTAGTTTGTGTACCTGTGCCTTTTTGAAATTTAAAACAATAAAACTGCAGATGTTAGAAATCTGAAATAAATGCAAAATACTCGAGACACTCATCAGGCCAGGTGGCCTTTGTGAAGAGAGCGCATGGTTAATATTTCACTGACCTTTTGTCAGACTGGAAAAGTGAGGAACAGGTACCAAGTTATATAGGAGGAGAGTATGGAGAGAACAAAGGCAGCCTTATATGATAGTGTGGAGACCAAGATTGTACAGAGGATAAGCTGTTGGTGCAGTCTAACTAGGGCCTCATAAAAGGTTACAGCACAAGTTAAGAGCCTTCAATTTGGTGTAATATATTGCTATGTATAGTGGATTGGCTAACTACGTATGTTAACATGAAACAGATTTGGGATGAATGAGTCATTTTTGGATTGGCAGTTATCAACTAGGAGGGTGCCACAGGAATCAGTGCTGCCGCTTCAAATATTTACAATAACAAATGTTAATGACTTCGGGGAAGGGGTTGAGTGAAGTGTTCAGCCATATTTGATAATGACTAGACTAAGTGGGATCCCAGTCACACGAGAGGCCTGGTCCCCCAATGCAACCCATTCCCCAACGCAATATTCCACCACTCACCCATAGCCCCTAACTTCGCAGGCGCAGCTCATTTCCCTTCATCTCCGAGCACTCCCCCCCCCCCCCTCCTCTTCATGTGTGGGAGGGGAGGGGTGGAGGGAAGTGGGGCGGGGGTGGTGGGTGGGGTGGAGGGGAGGAGGTGTGTGTGAACGGGGAGGGGTGGGAGAGGGTGGTGTTTTGTGAGGGGGGTGTAGGGGAGGGGGGTGTGGTGGAGGGTGTGGCAGGGATGTGGGGTTGGGGGAAGGTGTGTGTGGGCAGGAGGGGGGAGGAGGGATTTGGGAGGGGTGTGGGCGGGGGAGTTTGCGTGTGTGGGGGTTGTGCGGGCGGAGGGGTTGTGGGGGCAGGGGGTTGTGGGTGGCGGGTTGTGGGGGGAGGGGGGTTGTGTGGGCGGGGAGGATGTAGGGGCAGCGGGGTGTGTGGGGAAGGATGTGTGTTTGTGTGGGGGATGGTGTGTGTGGGCAGGGTGTGTGTGTGTGTGGCCAGGGGGGGGGGTGTGGACAGGGGGGCTTGTTGGGGGGAGGGGTGTGTGGACGAGGGGGGTTGTGGGGTGAGAGAGGTGTGTGGGCGGGGGGGAGAGGGGTGTGTGGGCAGAGTGTGCTCGGAGAAAAGACGGGGAAGAGCCATGGGGGAGAGGGGAGCATCACGGGGAGGGGGAGGAACCAGCGAGGGGGATCCGAGGGGTAGTGGCTGGAATTGGCGGTGCGATGGGTACTCACAGCGGGTGCTGGTCACTGGTCGTTCTCTCTCCTCGAGATCAGTTTCCGTTTGGCGACATCTCCGACTCCGGGCTGGGCTGGGTCTCCAACTCTGGGCTGGGCTGGATGTCCCACGCTGGGCTGGGCCGGGTTTCTGACGCTGGGGTGCTGCTTGGGGCGGGGCTAGGCTGCTTCGGGTCCCTCTGAAAGTCAGGTTGGAAACCTCCGCCGGCCATCCTCAGCTCCAGTAAAGACGCAATGGTGCAGGAAGGGGCGGACCGTCCCGGGGAGTGACAGGGGATCCTAGAACTTGATTCTTCGCGGTGCTGACTGGCAGGAGATGAGATCGACCTGTGCACGCGCGGTTTTTAAGATTTTTAAACCTTTTAAACTTTTAAGACATTCAACCGATTGGAACAAAACTTGGTGCACTCGCAGACAGAACGGTGAATGAACTGGCGAAAAATCGTAGCGCTGTCATGAACCGTTTTTGCGCAAATAGAAAGACCGCTAAACTGGAAGATAAAAAGATCAGAGTTTTTGTTATGTATAGATAGATAAATATAGATATAGATGTAAAGATAGATAGATAAATATAGATAGCTAGATAGATGCCAAGGTAGGTAAGATAGCAAGTTGTAAGAGGAAACACAAAGAGCCTGCAAAAGGATATAGATAGGTAAAGGGAATGGCAAAAATTGACAGATTGAGTATAATGTGGGAAAATATGAGGTTATCCACTGGAGGAATATTTGATAAAGCAAATTATTTAAATTGAATTTAAACTACAAAATGCTACAGTAAAAGGAATTGGGGGAGGTGGGAAGGGTGATCCTAGAACTTGAAACAAAACGTTCGATTATAGGTGCAGCTAATAATTTGGAAGGCTAATGGGACGTTGGCCTTTATTGACATGGAGTATAAAGGTTAGATTTTGATGCAATTTTACATAATGTTCATGAGACTGCACCCTGGAGCATTGCGTATAATGTTGGCCTCAATGGTTAAAGAAGAATACACAAGTAGTGCAGTGAAGGTTCATTTGCTTGATTCCTGAGAAGCGCTTGATGTACAAAGAGTGGTTGAGCGGGTTGGGCTTATCACTCAAAATATATTTGAAGCATACCAGAGGGCGATCAACAGGTTGGTCTTGAGGGTACAATAGGGGCATTAAGAAATAGAAGAAATTCCTTCTCTACCCAAAACAGTTGCAGGGGAAGAGAGGAGGGGGAAGGGGGTGTAATTTAATATATTGAAGATATTGTTTTTATTTGATTTCTATCAACTACCTTTAAAAAGTATCACATTGGATTACGGAGCAACTTTGAAGGGCCGGTTGGCCTACATTTTGCTACTTTTGAAGAGGGTGATGGATGCTTATCAATCACAGTCCATCTACCCAGAGGAGTATTAAAAATGTAGTGGAAGAAATGCAGATGTGTAGGAAGGAACAGCAGATCGACACAAATGCTGGAGTAACTCAGCGGGACAAGCAGCATCTCTGGGGGGAGAAGACGAGGGCATTCGATCCAATTTGTGGAGCAGATGAGGGCATTCGATCCAATTTGTGAGCAGACGAGGGCGTTCGATCCAATTTGTGATTCCAGCTACCAAGACAGATGTGTACAGCAATTCGTTCTCCCCCCCGCACAATTAAAGCATGGAATAATCTCCACCCTACTTTAGTTACCCAACCAGATGCAACTAAATTGAAGGTAGCTCTTTCTTCCCAAAAAACCTTTCTGGCTTAAGTCCTCCCTCCACCACCTCCTGTTTAAATTCCATTTGGAATATTTTGGAGGACCAAGAACCAAGAAGGAATGGGTAACGTTTCGGGTCGAGACCCTTCAACTGCAGATGCTGGTTTAAACCGTAGACACAAAAAGCTGGAGTAAACACAGCGGGTCAGGCAGCATCTCTGGAGAAAACATGAATGCGAACAATAAAGAGAGCAAAATAATAACACCGGGAGTCGTGCGATCCAAAAATGGTTGCTGGAAACGTGAAATAAACAGATAGTCAGCAGGTCGGGGGGTATCTATGGAGCGGGAAGTGGGTCCTACATTCATGGCCGCGCCAAGCATCAATGTCAAACAAGCGGCCGCCCAACGCGCCGGTTCCCATAGCGACCGCGCCCGGGCCGGATTCCATTCGCTGCCGCGTTTCCACGGCGACGGTGTCCCGGGGCGAGGGATGTCGCGCGCGGCCGGGGTGTTTGCAATGGAGGGCGGGGAGCGCCCGGCAGCCCAGGCCGTGCAAGCCGGCACCAAGAGCCCAGCGTCCGGCCTCAGCACAGCGGCGCGCCCCTTGCACCGCCTCACGCTGCCTGCGTTTTAATCGCATCGTCCAAAACTCAGGTGAGCAAGCTGCGTGCATAGGCTGGGCCTGGACGTGTCTGTGCCTCCTCCTTGCTTCCCTGCCCATTCCTGAGTTACTCCAGCATTTTGTGTCTATCTTCGGTGTAAACCTGCATCTACAGTTCATTCCTACACTGCCCATTTATCTGTTGCGTGTCTTAACGCTTGAGATCTGGGACGTTTTCGGAAATCGCTTCTCTGCATTTTGAAAGGAAATTGGAAACGTACAGGAGGATATGCAGATGGGATGAGATTAAGGAAGGTGTGAGGAAGCTCGTAAATACCAGTGCACCAATACGGCGGAATGCCACTATTTGTAATTCTATACGTTAGACATTAGATCATCAAGTCCAAATCTGGTATAGAACATTTACGAGCTACTTATTGTTTATGTTAGGGATATTGGATGGGGATTTTAAAAATGCTGAACATCAGCATCAATCAAGATGTCTCTTTGTTGCCCCCCTCCCCCCAATGCAGTTAATGAGCAGGTATTGTGTAATTAGGAAAGCAAATAATATATTGGCCTTAATTGCAAATAAGCAAAATACAAAGTGCTGGAATAACTCAGCAGGTAAGGCAGCATCTGATGGAAATGTACAAGCGATGTTTCAGGTTGGGACACTTCTTCAGATTCTTCCTTCAGGGTCTGAAGAAGTGTCCTGATCTGAAGACATCACCTGTCCATTCTCTCCCCAAATGCTGCCTGACTTGCTGAGCCTGCAGCACTTTGTGTTTTGTTCAAGATTTCAGCATCTGAATTTCCTTGTGTATCCATGGGTGTAGTATTTTGTCAAGCTTGCAGTTTGAAGTCATGGATTTTTGAGGGTGGTGTAACTTCACATCGTAGGGAGGGTGAGAGCAGGAATAGGGAATTAACCCATTGAGCCTGATCCGTCGTTTACTTAAGTCATGGCAAAACTGGACTTAATTCTGACTTGAATGACTAACAAGAGATGCTTCTGCTTAGAAGTTATAATTTGAGCAGAAAGGTCTTAGAATCTGTAATTCAAAAACGCATCAGTTAGCACAAGGAGGAAAAAGAAACAATCAAATCGCTAGTTTAAATTTGTTAATGGCAAGTTGTATTTGTTGAATGTAATTTTTTTGAATACTTCAGAGTCATATATAAATGGGTCTTGTATGAAGGGCTGTTCAAAATAATGAATTCATAGAGTGGCGGTATCGGTAGGCACACAGGACAGTAAATTAAGGTAAAGAGAGACTAATTGAAGAGAGATTTGCATTGCCATTGTTTTTTCTAAATTTAGGAATGCACCTAGCATTTCAAGCCAATGAAGTAATTTTGAACTGTAGTTGGTTGCAAAGTTGGAGACAGAACCAAACTGAACACAGCAAGTTCCCACCAACAGCATTACAATGATCAGAAAACTTGTTTTAGCCATGGTTGAAGGATAGGAATTGTCCAGATTGTCCGGTAGATCTCCTTGGTCTTCCTCTGAAGAAGTCCAAATGTTCTTTCAGTACGCGCTGGATTTTGGCTATTCTGTCTCTGGAGTGGATCTTAAATGTAAATGTTTTTGTCTTTTGAGCTGTTTGCTACCGAGTGAACAATGGTTGTGTGTTGCATGTTCTTGAAGTAGGTAGGGAGTTCGACTTGGATGTGGGGTTTCCTGAGCACTTTGTCACTTGGCATTTTCTTAAAACACTTATATGCAGGATCTTAGCATGTTTTGTTAATTTTTTGATAGCTTGGGGAAAAAAAGCAGGAGTTACTGTTCTCTTTAACAATACCAGAGATGATGAACATAATACCTAACTTTTTTAGACTTTTAGAGACAATGCGGAAACAGCCCCTTCGGCCCACCGAGTCTGCGCTGACCAGTGATCACCCTGTACACAAGCACTGTCCTACACACTAGGGACAATTTTGACAACTTATCAAAGCCAATTAACCTACAAACCTGTATGTCTTTGGAGTGGGGGGGGGGATACCAGAGGAAATCCCATGCGGTCACAAGGATAACGTACTAACTCCGTGCAGACAGCACCTGCAGTCAGGATTGAATCCGGGTCTCTGGCGCTGTAAGGCAGCACCTCCGCCACTGTGCCGCCCCAATGGGCGACCTAATGGGCCGAACAGAATAAGAAGCAGTTAAATTTGGTGAGGGGTGGGTGGCGCCTTGCAACTGCACGGAATCTGCTGATATCTCCCGGATACCAGGCCACTGGGGGTACAGAGTCTCCATCCATGTGTGTCTAAAGTATGACTGGCTCAGTACGTGCAAGTAGGTGGCTGACAGGAGCTCACATTCTGCCTTAGTGATATTGGAACAGTCAAGCAGTGTGAAATAACAGGCGTAGAAACAGTTGTCGGCTCAGTGATTTGCTGTAGCGTGGAAAGGTGTTGGTTGGGTCGAGTGCACATGCACACATCCAGGATGTGGTCATTTACTGCAAATTAGCATGTAAGAGTTGTGGGGGCAGCATAGCTACAACCTGTCTCAATTAATACATTACCCAATGCTCACTCACGTTCATCCATTGATTTCATTTTAAACTGTATTGTTAATTATTTTGTGTCACATCTTTTCTGCTCTTTGTCAAGAAGCCATGGGTCTCCTCAAATCACCCTTTTTCCTCGCTTTAACACTTTAACTCGCAAAGGTAAGGTTTTCATAATTTTCTTTTTAGAAGTTGTACGTGACAGCAAAGCAGAGTAAAATCAAATTGCAGCCCTCTCTCCAGTTTAAAAAAAACCTCAATGCAGTTCTTTCTTCTGTTTAATCATTGCATCTTTTTGGTTAGGTTCTGTGGTGGCCATTGAAAATCTATTCCAGGAAAGTTTATCGAGAATTTGCAGCCAGAGAGGTGATGGTCCAGGTTGTTCAGAAAAATGCATGCAAATGCTCACGTATTGCCATTGTGCCAATAGACAGGCAGTTTCCAAAGGCAGCTTTGGGCTGCTAGATTTGGCTGGGTCATTGGCTTCTTTAAAAGTTGTGGCCAATATTTGCCCGCAACTGAAAATCATCAGGAGACATTAAATTATCTGGTTCTTTATCCCATTGCAGTTTGGGGGTGGATGTTTTCTGTGTGCGATTTGATTGCAGTGTTTCCCACTTTACAATCGACTGTGCTCAAGTTTTCAAGAGAGTGTTAGATGTAGCTCTTAGGGCTGAGGGAATCGAGGGATATGGGGGAAAAAGCCGGAACGGGGTACTGATTTTGGATGATCAGCCATAATCATATTGAATGGCGGTGCTGGCTCGAAGGGCCGAATGGCCTACTCGTGCACCCATTTTCTATGTTTCTATGTACTTCAAAAGTAATTCATGAGATGTCCCAAGTAGTTTATTGTTAAAGGTTGTGAAAGGTGCTACGTAGAATCGAGTCTTTATCAATGCAGATGGGTATTATCCGTCGTTCGTTCTCGAGTAAGGCCATGACATCTCGTCTCTAGTGTTGTGGTGTGCAAGAAGACGGCTGACTGGACCATCATGGGTTAGAGGGTTTCTCCAAAACAGGTTACAGAGGTGTAAGGATGTTGTAGCATTAGTGGTTCTTGTTTTTTAAGATTCTCTTTTCTTACTTCGTTTGAATAAGCACCACGTTTTGTGCAGGAACGCTAAACAGGGCAATCTAATGCTTGTTGTTTCTGGCGGTACGTGTCAATGTTGAAACTCTTCAGGGATAATTCAAGAGAGTCTTTGAAAATATTTTTCTGTCACTGCTATGCTCATATAGACTGGGTTGAGGGGTAGTCCGATATCAGGAAAAGAAAGGGAAAGGTTTCGCTTTGGATGGAGCGAATTTTCATCCCTCTTCTCACTCCCTCCTACACACAGTGCCTCAATCGGGGTACAGTCACGTAGGTAGTTGACTGTAGTGGCTGGAAAACATTCCAGGTGGTCCGAACCTTCTCACCCATCATTCTCTCAAAATCCCATGGTGACCAAGCAAATGGGCGAGGTGCTGAATAAACTGCCTGCTTTACTGGAGATGTTGCTATCAATCTGGGTCAGTAAAAGCAGTGCTAATCCAACTGTGGTCAGCACCTCAAAAGGGACATAAATCCTGGAACCTCTTTACTGTGGGAATGTGAGATGCATTTCTACATTGGTGAGTGCTGAACAGCCAGCAAATGGGTGTGAGAGTGCTTGGATAATTTTTCAAAGTAATTTCATAACAATAGTCAGTACTTGTTGGGGCTGGATGCTGCAGGGTTTCTGGGTTATAGACTTATCTCTGTGATTAAATATTTGTTCCTCCATTTCTAAGTTGTTGTGATGGTGAAATGTTCCTTTTATTGATGAACCCTTGAAATAACACACTGCAAATTTCTGCTTCCTTTATTCCTGCAGTGCATTCTCAAACGTTGCTTCGGATGTTGACAGGGTAATGACGGCTAACTTTAAAGGACACAAAGCATTAAAGGTGAGCAGAATTTTAAAAAATGATGTGCACTGGTTTACCGTAGTTTACAGAACAGTTTTGAGTCTCTTCTGCTAATGGGAGAGTAATGTGTGTGTGCGTGCATGTGTGTGTGTGTGAGAGAGAGAGAGAGAGATATGCTTTTTGATATATCCCTCCAGCAAAGTTTGTTTCATTATTTAGGGGAGGTTGATATCCACTCACTACCACCAGTGCACCATGGCTACAGTGTGTACCATCCACAAAGGGCACTATGGTAACTTACCTGGGCTTCATGGATGGCTATTCCAACAGCAACCCCCAAATGACAGTGTCGTTAGAAGGTTCAGGGAGATACAGACGTGTTAGGTGAATGGACAAGGCCATGGCAAGTAGAACATAATGTGGAGAAATTTGAGTTGAACTGCTTTGGTCAAGGAAAGGCTGGGTAATTTTTAAATGGTGGCAGACTAAAAAATGTTGTTAATCAGAGGGGCTTGATTGTCCTTGTGCACGGATTACATACAGTTAATGTAGATAGAGCAATCCAATTAGGAAGGCAAGCAATACAATGGCCATTATTGCAAGGGGATTTGATTGTAAGAGTAGAGATGTCTGGGTCCTATTAAGTAGTGTTCTGGTGAGGCCACACCCAAATTTGTACAGGTCTGGCCTCCTTAACTGCGAGGAATATACATTCAATGGAAGAGATGCTATAGAAAAAGATCATCTATGATCTTATTGGATCTTATTATCCTGCTCATGTCTCAGTTTATACAGATGTGTGGGATCACTGGCTGCTCCCAACAATGCAACACCCCGACTTGAAAATATATTGGCGTTAATCTGCCGTGACTAAGATCATATCCCAGAGCTCCAGGCCCAGCAGTACTATTTGGAGTATGTGAATGGCAGTGTTACAAGAAGGTTGTGCATTACTATCTGGGGCTGATCCCAAATTGACCGAACAGAGTGTACACCTTCAGTGTGGTTAGTATTAAGATTTGAACCAGCCACAGAGAAGGAACAGTAATATATATCTATGGGTGGATGGTGTGTATGTGTTGTAATGTGCCAACTATCTTCATTCTTTGAGGTGGAGGATGTGGGGGATGGGTGCTGTCGTTGGATAAGAGACTCTGGGTGCAGTGGTGGACTCCATGTCTTTCAGAGTAGGTGTTGGTGGGAGGAGGTTAGCAACCACTGGTGATAGGAGTACGGTTATGGTGGAGTGGCCAGTGGTGCTGGTGAGGAAGCAAGCAAAGAAAGATAAAAGACCTGAAAGTATTTTCTGGTGACAGGTTAAGAAGGAGGCCGGAGAGAATGTCCCGACCCTCAGCGACCAGGAGTTGGTGTCCATGACGGTTCGCGAGCTGAACCAGCACCTGCGAGGCCTGAGCAAGGAGGAGATCGTTCAGCTGAAGCAACGACGGCGGACGCTGAAGAACCGTGGATATGCCGCCAGCTGTCGGGTCAAGCGCGTGACGCAGAAGGAGGAGCTTCAGCGACAGAGGACCGACCTCCAGCAGGAGGTGGCCAAACTGGCCCAGGAGAACGCCAACATGAGAGTGGAACTTGATGGCCTACGCTCCAAGTATGAGGCCCTCCAGAAGTACGCTCGCACAGTGGCCAAGGCCCCCACCCTACCGCCCACCAGTGTCATCACCATCATCAAATCATCTGACTCCTAAACCTTTCTTGGCTTTCACTCCTGGTGTTGGAGTAGGGTTGGATGAGGATATTGAGTTAAAGAGCTGGAGCAGATGAATGGAATTAAGATACATGTGGCAGTCTTGAAATAATACCACAGTGGGCTATTTGAAGGTCTTGCTCGTAGCCTCTTAGCTGACACTGCTTCTTGAAGCTACTTCCAGAGGTGAGATACTGATGCTCAACATGTCTCCCGTCCGAAACCACCTCTACCCTCACAAAACTGAAGTCGCCAAACAATAATTCTCTTGAGCAGTGGATGGTAAGTGCCCAAATATCAACCCAGAAATCCGATTCAAGGTTGAGATGGTTCTGGACCTGGCTTTCCCGAGTTCAGAGAGCAAGATCTTCATCTGTGGAACCATTGTGCGGAGTCTAGAGATGGATTGGATGGACTAGCCTCCCTGCTTTAGCTCAACTTGGCTGATTCTAGATCACAAATTGTTCACGCCACCATTTGAAGACCTTCCATTCACAATGAAGACTAGGACTACTGAATACCTATGGCTTTCTGTCCTAGGGGCTCTCCTCACCCAAACACTAGGGAGTCTGGGAGGAGTTTGTAGAATTATCAAATATTGTGTTTCTTGTAAGCTGTACAAAAAATATATTTTTTATTTCGTTTTGCAGTCCTCCTTTACAAACTTGTGTGCATTTGAAATTTGTGAAATTGCTTTGTGGCCTAAATGTTTTCAAAACTGAGCCTGGGGTTGAGTGAGAGTTTCAGACCAACAGACGCTGTTCCTGAAAGGAGGTTTGATTCTGAGAGCCAGGTTTTAGAGTTCAGAGTCAATGTTGTGCAGAGTTTGAGTGGTGTAATGTGCAGTGAGTGTAGAGCACTGATATTTGAGAAATCAACGTCTATTATAGCTTCCAAAACCTCTGTCCATGTGGCCTTTTCAGTTGACGATGGAATTTTGCTGTTTTGAATTGGTTTATCAAAGGGAAAGAATTCCAATTAAAGTCCTTCCGTTTCCTGTGATCTGTGTTGCAGTTTGTAATATTAGCATGGTGATGCAACAATTGAGTTCTGTGGTGTGAATTTTATTTTAGAGAGTTGCAGGTGCCGTATGGGTTCCAAAATAGCAACCAAAAGAGGGCCAATTTGGCCGGTTATTGGTGAAAGGAGCAAATGTCTGCCATTGATTCACAGAGCAGGCAGATCATGACTTCACCCAGAACATAATACTGATTAAACCCCAGTACTGACATTTCAGAACTCAGTGCTGCAGCTAACCCCACGCTATTTAAAAAGGTCCATCAACTGATTTAATCTTGGTTGCCAACTTAGTCCTTCTGGCTGCTGCTACAATTCTATAAAACATTTTTGCTGCTTTTAAGAATTCTCTGAACAGTTTGAAAGACTATTTTGATTTCTAGGCACTGCACAAACCAAACTCTCCTAGTCATGTGCAATCAGAAGAAGGGATTCAGCATTGAATGCAGCACAATGTGGGAGCATGAGCAGAGAGCAGGCTGCTCAGCAGCGGGCCATGTCAACCTGGTGTTTCTGGGGAGTAATTTTTGATCTGAATCTCAGTAAGGGATACGTAGGCATTGCCTGGACTCCACGAGGGACATCCTGACAAAAATCTAACATGCTTATCAGGGTGACATGGCAGGCTACAAAAGGGCATTTTTTGCTCTCCGCTCTTGCATGGGGAAATCCCAGGCATCACCTATTGCAAGGGTTCCCAACCTGGTGTAAATTCACCCCTAGGGGGTAAATTTCACCTACCCAGGGGATAAATTTGTTGATTCTGGATTTGTACATATTTTTTCTCATTGACTGACTGTGTTTGGTTCTGGTATACCGGTATCTGTTCATCATTAGTTGTTCATTCATAAATAAATGAAATAACATTGTTATGTGCTATTAAAGTTGCCAGGGGTAAACGGGACGAGAAAGGTTGGGAACCCCTGACCTATTGAAAGATAGTTGCTTGCATTTAATTCTCTTTCTTCTCATGTGAAGAGTCATACTCATGCTCACAAGGACAGTTGGCGGCTCCTGATACAGGATGCCATTGCCAACACTTGTGTCAAACTGCTGTACTGTACAAGTTGGCAACACAACTTGACAGGGCAAACTGGTCGGGCTGCTATATAGGAACCTTCATTGGAGTCTATAGGATGAGTATAGAGAATCTTGGTGATCTGACATATGTTGGCCATCACGAAGAGACAGGGCTCACCACAGAAACCAACATAGACGGACATTTCTGGCTGGACTCTGTGTCAGTATGTTACCAATAATCATAGACCCAATTCCCTATTCCCCAACATACCATACCTTCTCTTCCCTCTGTTATGGACTGTGACTTCAATGCAAAAACATATCTATGTAAAAGCACATGCCGAACTGTATTTACCAAGGAAATTCTGCCAATGCATATAAAAGTAATTATGCCTTTCTTTAGTGCCTGCCTCCAAGTGCCTTTGTCAATCCTCATGTTCCCAACAGATCTTCCTGAGGAAGTGTAATATAGCTGGCAGAAAGCTACTGACTTTCATAGAAGAGAGAACAGTACAGCATAGGAACAGTCCCTGCGGCCCACCATGTCTAGACCGACTATGATTTCTGTTTAATTAATACAACTGCCCGCTCATGATCCATATCTCTCTATTCTCTGTCTATTCACATGTTTGTCTAAATGCCTCTTAAACATCAGTATTGCTTCTGCTTCCACCACCTACCCTGATGGTACATTCCAGGCAGCTACTATTCTCTGCATTAAAATGAAACATCACCTTTAAACTTTTCTCCTCTCATCTTGAAGCTATGCTCTCTGGTAATTGACATTTCCATTCTGGGAAAAATCTCTGACTGTCTACCCTATCTATTCCTCTCATAATTTTATATGCCATCACATTCCCCACTCCCCCTCTGAAACACCAGAAGAAACAATCTATGTTTGCCCACCCTGTCATCATAGCGAGTAAACTTCAATCCAGGCAACAACCTGGTGAATCTTATCTGCACTCTCTCCAGAGCCTTCACATCCCTCCTGTAGAGTGGTGACCAGCGCTGTGCACAATACTCCAGGTGCAGCCAATCCAAAATTTTATACATCGACCTGACTTGGCAATTTTTATACTCATTTCCTTGCCCGGTGAAGACAGCATGCCATGTGCCTTCTTTACTGCCCTGTTAATTTGTGCAGCCATTTTCAGGGAAGTTTTTCTCTCAATAATGATGCCCCTGCAGTTGCTTGGTCCACAGGCAAGAGAATTCTGTCTGTATTGTAGGCAGAAGAGGAAGGGTTTTGTTGCAATCAACTAAAAATGGATGTTACATGTGATGAAATATAATTGTACAAGTATCCAATGGAAGAGATTGTTTTGTCTGTTTCCAAAGCAAATCATTTACGTGGCCTCCTGCTATGAACCAGTATTGTTGTCCTTCATAAATTAGTTCAGTGTATACATTTTGTGTTTGTTTATATTTTTCCACATAAATTCTATAAGAGCACATTTTTATTTGACATCAAGTTGTTTGGTAGTGATTTGTAAATTCCACAAGGGCAAATATGTGCAAGCAAACTGCAATAATGTAACGTGTATTACACAGAACCGGTGCCACCTCTGATTCTTGCAGAACACTATTGGTTGCAGACTTCCAGTCAAGAAAACAATTCCAACACTGCATTCTGTCTTCTGTGACCAGCCGTGGATCCCATGAGACTTAGTCATCTGGAAGAGTCTGCCATGTTGGACTAGTTTCTACATTACTACCGCCAATATCAATGATCTTTATAAGAAGATTTCTATAAAGAAATGTCTCCCTCACTAAAATTAAGAAACACGATCTTAATGCCTCTTGGCATTAAGATCAATCCCAGCAAACGTTAATGACACAGGAAGGTGATGAGGTCTTGCCCTGCTAAAGCCCTCCAACTTTCCAATAATTGCAATGGGGATCTATATCACCAATTTAACATAACACAGAGCACCATTGTGCGACCTTGAATACAAGATACTCTTATTTACATATGAAGGTAAACGTACAAACTTCTTAAACTAAACCCCTCATGACCTCATCGATAACCATTAGGTATTCTGTGATATCTCGTTTAAAATCAAAGTATAATATAAATGTGATTTTATAAAAACCTTCATCTTTACTTTTCGTGTAGGTTTCAACCTGGTCCTCTCAAAACTACATGACCACTAAGTCAGCCTTAAGGGCCTGTGCCTCTTGGACGACCTAATCCATGAGTTTAGAAGACCCTAGACGAGTTGAAAAAAATGTCAAGGTCGTGTTGACTCGCCGAAGTAAAAGAGCTCCTATGACTATGTCTACGACCTCCTATGACCCCCCTCAACCTCAGTCTTCCACACCTAAGACCAACTACGACTAGCTACGAGTGGGAAATGGTCACATGATAAAATATTGTAAAGTTTGCTTTTTTTTTTCTCGGGCCAGTTACCGACCAACGACTACCTCCGACTATCTCCGACTACCATCATGACCTACTACGACCTACCTACGAGTAAAAAAAATATATTTTTTTCCATGGTGACTTTTTTTTACTCGTAGACATTTTCTATCAGGCTGGAAAAAACGCCGTGACCTACTTGAGGCCATGAGTACGCGGAGACCACTCACGAGCACGAGGAAGAGTTACGAAGACCTCCTACGACCTACCATCTCGTAGCGACCATGCTGCGGGTATGAGTCAAGGGCAAACTCGGCAGAGGTTGCCAATTAGGTCCTGAAAGTGGGACAGGGACTTTAGAGTGAGGTCCTGATAAAACACACCCTCATCCCCACACCGCAGGTCAACCCTAGCACGTAAAAACTTTTGATAACCCAGGATCAATAAACTCTAAGTCTGTCTCATTAATCTTCTCCCTCAAAATATTTTTATAAATAAAGGTCTTGTATTTTGAGACCATATAAAAAATGGTTGTCTTTTATTGTCTTTAGACAAATTACTTCTCCAATTTTTTGGTTCAAGTTCCAATTTATGTGTCACATGCACCACAAGGTGCAGTGAAATGTAATTTACCATGCAGTGTTATAATTAAAAAAGGACATAATACACAACATAATTCAACACAGACATCCACCACAGCATTCTTCACTGTGGTGGAAGGCAATACAGTTCAGACAGTCCTCCCTAGTTCACCCGTGGTCGGGCACCTGACTCTCCGTAGTCGCCGCTACGGATGGCCCGATGTTCAAGCCCTATGGTCGGAATGCCGATGTTGGGACAGGTCGAGCACACCCCGCGGCCCGAAGCTCCCAATCGCCCACCTCCTTACCGGAGACCGCGGCTTCCAAATGTTGTAGGCCGCAGGCCGGTGGTCGGAGCTCTTCTCCGGCGACCCCCGGCGAGGGATCGCCCACTGTCCTTGTAATATAACCCCTGTCCTTATAAGAATCATTAGCAAGGCCAATGGCAAAACATGAGCAATTCTATTGAATGTGATTGAGACCACTTCCTTCTGTCTCTAAACGACATATTGATACAATATCCACCACCTAATTAAATAAAATAGCAGAGAGTGAGTCACCTTGTTTCACCACTCCCCCCTTTAATGGGAATAGAGGCAGTTTTCCCTCCATTCCATGATCATTTTAAATGAGTACGGCTCAAAGACAATATCAATGAGGTCCTTAAATACTCCTGAACAACTTAATGGGTTTACCTATAATTCCATTCTGTACGAAATCGAAAACCTTAGCAAAATTATAAAAAACAACAACGGAGTCTACAAAATTTCTCTTAGTGCCGATCAATGAGCGATATGGTAGTTATAAAAATCTCTCTGCCGGCCACTAATCACATTCGTGTCAGCAAATCGTTTTGCAAAACTATTAGTAAAGGTCCTTGAAAAATAGGCCCAGTTGTGATCAGTTGCCTTCTAAAGGATGGATCCCCCTAAGGCCCTGGGAACATCCACCTTAATGTTTTTCAATGTACCAACATCTCCTCTTCAATATTAACATGTCTAAAGATATCAATATACTGTTCCCTGTCATCCATGCCCATTCCCATGGTTAATACTGATGCAAGGTACTCCTTTACGCCATTTTTCACTTCTTCCATCTCCAGGCGTAAATTCCATTGTTTCTGTTTGGTCGTACCCTTTTCCTAGCTACTTGTTTACTAATATACAAATAAAATGCATTGGGATTCCCATTAATCCGACTTTCCCAGGATCATTTCATGGCACTTTTTAACTCTCAACTTGTATAAATTCTTTCCTGTATAATCTGGTGTAGTCCTGGTGCAGTTTCTTGGGGCTGTCTAATTTATCACCATTATTCTTTATGGGGCCACAGAAAAATGAGCAGAAATCGTCTAAAATGAGGATGAATCTACATACTTGAGCCTTGGGTGAGTTGGATTTATTTGTATTTGTGCGTATGACTGTTCTGTGTGGAAACATTACCACTGTAGACACAAAACAGAATTGGGATCATGGTTAAAGACCTACATCCCAGTTCCATTGCACTCTGATGAAACTTGTAATATCCCAAAATGCTTCATAACCAGTAAAGTCTTCTGCAATATAGTCAGTATTATGATGTAAAAAATATGATCAATTCCCACACATTTCTCCAATGAGTGCGTGAGCATGAACATATGAAATGTTGATTGATGTATAAACCCGAGCCAGGATGGTTCAATTTCTCTTCCACAGAACAGTACTGTGGAATCTATTACATCCAGGGAAACTGTTGTGTCATCTTTGGGTACCAACTGATTTCCACACTCTGAGTAGAGTCTTGAACAAACACCTCACTCGAGTACGAATGCTTTCTGCTGAGCGGCAGTGAAGTAAACCTTTGGGCTGGGGGAGATAGGGTGCAGGTTAAGGTCCAACCATATATACTCCTCCTCCTCCTCCTCCTGTGCATAAATTAAACTGAAAAGTGCTGGGGCCACTTGCTGCTGCTTTTGTTAATGGAATCTAACTTGGATTGTAAATGTGAAAGTGTGGTTTGCTCTATTTGCATAGCAGCTTTGGCAAAGTGGAAATTTCAGCTACTCTTTTTACACAAGAACCTGAACGTTTGTTGGCTGTGAGATGTCAGAGTCAGAGGTTTATGAATTCAACCCCTACTCTAGACAGATACAAATGGGAGGCACAATAGCATACTGCCATACAGAGCCAGAGACTCCGGTTCGATTCTGACTACAGGTGCTTGTCTCTACGAAGTTTGTATGTTCTCCTGGTGACCTGCATGCGTTTTCTCCGAGATCTTTGGTTTCCTCCCACACTCCAAAGACGTGCAGGTTTGTAGGTTAATTGGCTCGGTATAATTGTAAATTGTCCCTAGTGTGTGTAGGATAGTGTTAGTGTGCGTGGATCGCCGGTAGGTGCAGACTCGGTGGGCTGAAGGGCCTGTTTCTGCACTGTATCTCTAAACTAAACTAAACTATTGTGAGGAGGTTGCTGGGTACCAAGAGCTGAGGATGTGCTTACTGCATTGCCAACAGCGCTGTATTTCAGACATGGCCCTATCGGGTTGATTTTTGTCATTTTGGAAAAAGGCAGCATGACCAAAACAATTATCAGGTTATTGCCTCATTACCTTTTGTGGTATCGTCATATGCACAAATTAATAGATAGATTTCTTACGTTATAACCGTGAACTGGCTTCAAAAATGCTTCATCTGTAAAGCACTGACTCTTATCCTATAGTTTTTAAAAAACGGCTCAGCAGAAGGCCATATGGCATTTTGAGCCTGCTCTGTTGTTCATCAAGATTATGGATAATCATCTACCTCAGCTCTGTTTTCTGCATTATACTCATATCCTTTGATTAGCTTAAAATGCAAACATCTACCAAACTCTGTTTTGAATGAATTCGATAACTGAACTGCCATGACCCTTTGGGATAGAGAACTCCAACGATTCACCACCTTCTATGTGAAGAGATTTCTCCTCATCTCTGTCCTAAAAGGTCTGTCCCTTATTCTGAGACTGAGACCCTGGTTTCTAGATTCCTGAGCCTGGGGAACTCTTCTCCCTGCATCCACTCTGTCTAAATTCTAGAGAATACACCCTCGGTCTACTCAAACTCCCCTCGTAAAGCAACCAGCTAACTCAGAACCAGCCCAGTGAACCTTCATTGCCTGTATGGCAAGTATATCCTTTGTGGAATAAGGAACCCAAAACTAAATGTAATACTTCAGGTGCAGTCTCATTTTATAATTGCTGTAATATGTTATTTCTGTACTGAAACTCTCTCCTAATAAAGACAAATGTACATTTTGCCTTCCGATTGGCATGCTGCATCTCAATTGTGGCTGTCAGTGTACATGCACACAGGTCCTCACCAGGTTTAGGATGGATCAGTTCCTGTGAAATGTTTGTAACCCGGACAGTTTGCAAGTTGCAAACCAAATTGCCGCACGAGAGAAGAAGCCAACAAACCCGCTGCAGCCAGTAAATCCATATCAATGGTCTCCCAAATATTTGCTTGTGTGTACAAGTTGAATGTATATTAGAAACCTGGTGAGAACACGTTCCAAGGTTCCTTTGAACATCAATGTTATCCACCCTGTCATCATTCAAAGCTCTGTTTTCTTGTTTCGTGCTCTAATGAATGATCTCACATTTTCCCACATATTTCATCAGCCACATTATGCATCTTGTTAGTTGCTTGGCTTGTCCCTACTCTATTGTAGTCTCTTTCCACCCTTTTCCCTCTTTGCCATCCCACCTAGCACTGTATCATCAGCAAACTAGGTCTCAGTATCCACATCAGTGATATAGATTGTAAATAGATGGGGCTAACCAGCAATTCATGTGGCTTCCTGCTAGGCATGGCCTGAGAAAAACCTGTTTATTCCCTTCAAATAGACACATAGAAACATAAAAAATAGGTGCAGGAGTAGGCCATTCGGCCCTTCGAGCCTGCATCGCCATTCAATATGATCATGGCTGACACAAAAGGCTGGAGTAACTCTGCGGGATAGGCAGCATCCCTGGAGAGAAGGAATGAGTGACATTCTGGATCGAGACCCTACTTCAGACTGTCAGGGGAGAGGGAGTCTAAAGATATGGAAAGGTAAGGTGTGAAAATGACAGAAAGCAGATGACGATAAGGAAATGTAGAATGGTTCATTGTTCGAGCTGGAGAGCAGGACGAATCACAGGGGGACCAGTGAGAGAGTGTGTTGCAGAATTCTCATCGGAGATAGGAGAAGCTCCTCAAAGTAGGCATACTTCTCTACTTTTGGAGGTACACAAAAATGCTGGAGAAACTCAGCGGGTGCAGCAGCATCTATGGAGCGAAGGAAATAGGTAACGTTTCGGCCCGAAACGTTACCTATTTCCTTCGCTCCATAGATGCTGCTGCACCCGCTGAGTTTCTCCAGCATTTTTGTGTACCTTCGATTTTCCAGCATCTGCAGTTCCATTACAATCCCATTACAAATTTTATATGGGATTACAAATCCCACAGAATACAAAGAACACACCTTAACAAACGAAAAGAGTTGGGGGGTCTAGCGCTCCCTAACTTTATGTATTATAACTGGGCAGTAAATATTAAAAATATAATTCACCTGCTGGACAATTCTGCCCAGCAGGTGGACTGGATTATAATGGAAAAAGGGGATTGCTCCCCGAATAATATAGGAGCGATTATTCTCTCTCCAATAAATTTGAATAATAAAAATTATAATAAAAATCCAATTATATATAGCACTATTAGAACATGGAAGCAAATAAAACAGAATCTAAAATTAAGAAACCTATCTCTCTTAATACCAATAGTCAATAACCCATCGTTTAAACCTTCAATCATAGATAAAGCATTTATACAATGGGAAAGAATGGGAATTAAAACGCTCGAAGATCTGTATGAATTAGAAAAATTACTATCATTCCAACAACTACAACTGAAATATAATTTGAAAAATAATCAATATTTTAAATATATACAAATCTGTGACTATTTGAAAACACACACAAAAGATTATTATAATATGCCTTCCGACTTACTAGATGAAGCAATGAAGACAAAGGCGGAATCAGTTAATTTAATATCATACTTATATAATATCATCTTAAATATAGAAATACCCACAACAGATGGAATTAGAAGAGATTGGGAACAAGATCTAGGTATAAAAATTTCAAAAGAGAGTTGGGATAATCATTTATTACAGGTGCATAAATGCTCGATCAACGTACGACATACGCTTATCCAATTTAAAACATTACATAGATTATATTATTCAAAAACCAAACTAAATAAAATCTTTCCTAACGTCTCACCAATCTGTGATAAATGTATATGTCAAGAAGCTACCATAGCACATTCTTTTGTTTTTTGTATAAAAATCCAAAAATTCTGGTTTGAAATATTTGATATTTTTTCAAAATTAATCAAAATAAAACTGGTACCAAAACCAGAATGGATTATTTTTGGAATATCGGAAGGTATTCCTGAATTAAACGTGTATCAGAAGAATTTACTCAATTATGGGCTAATAATGGGAAAAAAGCTTATACTTAAATTCTGGAAAAATGCGCCCACACCAACAATAAAAATGTGGACATCAAATATGTTGGAAACATTACATCTGGAAGAGATGAGATTCCTCCTAGTAGGCAAAGTAGATCAATTTCAAAAGACGTGGTCTACGTTTTTGGACCTATTACAAGCATGAGGTGCAATAGTAATTTAGAAAAACAAATAAATAAATAAAAGGTATCTGGACCTGGTAATGGGAGGTAAAATAAAAATAGACTTGGTTGGTAGTTCCTTCTCTATGAAGTATGGTATAAGAGTTATAATAGAGCGATTGTTCCTTCTTTCTTTCTCTTTTTTTTCTAGGGTCTATTTTCTAACTTTACTTCCTTCTCTAACCTCTTTTCTAAGGGGCTTTCTTTTCCCAACACTCTTTTGCACTTCACAACCTTTGCGCACTTTCTTCACTTTTCTTACTTCTTTCTTTTTCTTTCTTAAAGTTTAAAAAAGTGAAGCGGTACAAAAAATGTATTAATATATACGTGTTGTACATTACTGTAATCTACCGTACTTCTAAAAAATAAAAAAATAAAAAAAAATAAAAAAAATAAAAAAAAAAAACAAATAGACACATAGAAACATAAAAAATAGGTGCAGGAGTAGGCCATTCGGCCCTTCGAGCCTGCATCGCCATTCAATATGATCATGGCTGACACAAAAGGCTGGAGTAACTCTGCGGGATAGGCAGCATCCCTGGAGAGAAGGAATGAGTGACATTCTGGATCGAGACCCTACTTCAGACTGTCAGGGGAGAGGGAGTCTAAAGATATGGAAAGGTAAGGTGTGAAAATGACAGAAAGCAGATGACGATAAGGAAATGTAGAATGGTTCATTGTTCGAGCTGGAGAGCAGGACGAATCACAGGGGGACCAGTGAGAGAGTGTGTTGCAGAATTCTCATCGGAGATAGGAGAAGCTCCTCAAAGTAGGCATACTTCTCTACTTTTGGAGGTACACAAAAATGCTGGAGAAACTCAGCGGGTGCAGCAGCATCTATGGAGCGAAGGAAATAGGTAACGTTTCGGCCCGAAACGTTACCTATTTCCTTCGCTCCATAGATGCTGCTGCACCCGCTGAGTTTCTCCAGCATTTTTGTGTACCTTCGATTTTCCAGCATCTGCAGTTCCTTCTTTAACACTTCTCTACTTTTGGTCTGTTACTAATTCTCAACGCACACCAGTCCACACCAAATCACATTATTCCCTTTATCATGTATCGATACACTAAATGGCTCGATTGTAATCATGTATTATCTTTCCGCTGACTGGTTAGCATGCAACAAAAGCTCTTCACTGTACCTCAGTACACGTGACAATAAACTAAACTCAACTCACATTTCGTCTGCTCCACTGCGAAATCTCCTCAAGGTATGTCTATTTTGAAGTTCTCCTCTCATAGACCAGCCCTACTTGAACATGTAGTCAAATCAGGTTTACCAATCTATGTGGGGTCTCATAAAAAGCTTGTCGAAAATCTAAAAACACCATATCCAAAGGTTCTCCCTTAGCTTATACTAAGGACATCTTCAAAGCTGCAATAAATTAGTCACTGTGAAGGGGTTGTTAAGTCTCTATATGGTTGCACACCTGCGACATCTAGTGGCTGAGATAGTTAAGGATTTTGCACTGAGTCATTGTGACTGGAAAAATGAGCAGTTGCACATCACCAACTAAATAACCCATTGCGTATAAAGCATACATTCTTCAAGAGGAAGTTGATGTTTTGTAAGAGGACAGAAAGTGATATTGAGCAAGCAACAGGCAGGCTTGTGGGGAGTATAGATACTAGGATATGCTGAATGGTTTGTTTCTATATTGAACTAGTATTAGTTTATATGGCTGTCAGCATAAATTGTGTAAGCAGTCAAACTCCGAGTGAAGGAATCTCTTGCAATAGTTGTCATTGTCTGACAGGATTCCACTCTGATTACCCACACGGGAGAACTACTGCTCGAGGAGTCTGTGAAGGGTGTTAAAAAAGGTACATATTGTTGCTCATATTAGAATCCAGCTTTTTACTTGGTCCTTCCTATCCACCATGTTTTCGTATCTGTAATAACAGGCTTGGTTTGTGAGATTCTGTCTCTGCAGCACAGTTTCCCTTTGAGCACTTAGTGGAAAATAAACTTATTTGGATTCTGCGACTCCAGTCTCTGAAGCACCTGGGAGGTGAAAGATATTCCTCACAGGAGTAGAAGAAAGGCAGCTAATCTTCTATGGCTTTGGCCTATGATTCAAGTCACACTCCAAAATAGCTAGTTCTTGACTGCCCATCAAAAAAGGTTTAATTGCCCTGGCCTGCTAGTCAGTTTAGTTTGGAGATACAGCACAGAAACGCCCTTCTATTCCACCGATTCCGCGCCAACCAGCGATCACACTGGGGACAACTTGCAATTTTTGCCGAAGCCAATTAACCTACAAATCCCTATGTCTTTGGAGTGTGGGAGGAAACCGGAGCGCCAGGGGAAAACACGCGGTCACGGGGGAAACGTACGTAGTCAGGATCGAACGCAGGTCTCAGGCACTATAAGGCAGCAACTCTACTGCCGCGCCTCCATTCCGCCCATTAGTTATTGTATATTTTCTACAAAGAAAGATTTATGTGTGTGGAGTACCTTTCACAACCTTGTGTCATCTGCATGTGTTTTACAGTCAATTAAGTACTCTACTGAAAAGTAGAAAATAAGCAGAGCAAGTGATGCAAGAAGACTAATCACTTCAAGGCGATTGCGAGCAGTTAATACTGGATCACCCGGTGTCTCCCACATTCCAAGGATCATTTTTTATGACAGCCAAGGAAGGTTACACATACCTTGTGTCTCTGCTGTGCAGAGAGAATCCTAATAATGTTAGATGAAAATGGAACTGTGGATAATATGTGACATTTGACTGTAGGCTGTTTTGTTTCATGCTGCATCTGGCCCAGCATTCAGTAGCACCAGTCATCTGTGAAATAAACCAAGGTACTAACTTAAAAATAATGGTCTGCATTTTTTTGAGTGTGTTTTATTATAAAATGTTCCAAAACATGATCCAATTCTTGGTCAATGAAGGAAGTCTAGAATGAACAAGGATGATAATTAGAGAAGTTTTTAAGATGGGAATTGCAGAGTTAGATCCTTGACAACTAAGGCATAGCTGCCAAGAGTGATTACATTTGGATTTGATGGTAGTTAATAATGGTTGCCTGTACCTAACATTCTGGTGGGTAGGAGGGAGAAGAGTTATACAGTTGGATTTGATTAGAGAGGGACTACGGAGACATTTATAAACAATTGTAAATATTTTAAAAGTGCGACATTCTTGTAATCCAGAGTAGGCGAGGGAGCCCGACAATGATGGACAAACATGCAGCGTAAATATTATTCAGATGTGTAGGAAGGAACTGCAGATGCTGGTTTACATTTAAGATAGACATCAAGTGCTGGAGTAACTCAGCGGGACAGGCAGCATCTTTGGTTAGAAGGAATTCTATCCAGAGATGCTGCCTGTCCCACTGAGTTAATCCAGCATTTTGTGTCTATATTATTGACATAACTTACTCTACCAATGATTTGCATCACATTGGTTTAAATGTTTTATTTAGATTTTAAAAGGACATTTTATGGGGATGATTTGTAACTTTCAGTATCAATTGAATATCTTGTAAATATTACATTGTGTTGTAATTAATAAGACAAACTGCTGGAGGAACTCAGCAGGTCGGATGGTAGTGTCCACTAAGGGGAAGGGATAGTCGATGTTTCGGGTTGGGACCCTGCTTGACGCCGAGTTCCCCAGCGGTTTGTCCAGATCCAGACAGTCGCAATCTCTCGCGTGTCTGTGCTATTTTTTTAAATTGTTGTAGATACGGCTGCTTGTGTTCTGCATCAAGCGTTTGGTTGGAAACATAGAAAATTAGGTGCAGGAGCAGGCCATTCGGCCCTTCGAGCCAGCACCGCCATTCAATATGATCATGAATGATCATCCAAAATCAGTACCCCGTTCCTGCTTTCTCCCCATATCCCTTGATTCCAGTAGCCTTAAGAGCTAAATATTAACTCTCTCTTGAAAACATCTAGTGAATTGGCCTCCAGTGGCAGAGAATTCCACAGATTGACAACTCTCTGGGTGAAAAACGTGTTGCTGGTTTGCTCCAGCCCCGTCCAGTCCGTCTAGCCCAGCCCAGCCCAGCCCAGCCCAGTCCGGCTGCTCTTTGCCCCCGAGCTGCACGGACTCAGGCCGGAGCTCGGCGGCTCCAGTCCGTCTGCAGGGAGCCGAGCTCGCAGCGCCGCTCTTCAGGTGAGGCTTCAGCCCGAGGAGACACAACCCCGGGCCCGACCGGGTATAACCCTGAAGCACCGGGGGGGCTGCCCGTTAGTGGACGCCCCTCGCCCCACACCCGCCCCGGCCTCCGCCGGCAAGTCTGTAAACAGAGCGAGGCCCTGCCGGAGCCTCCATCACCCGGGACTCCCCGACTTTGCGATACCGCCCCTGGTCCTTGTTGCCGGCAAAGATCATAGAGCGATCATAGGCGAGGCCGGAGGGGCGGCGGTGGAGGGCCGTTGCCCAGCGACCGTCCTGCTGCCTTGCGGTGGAGACCACAGGCCCTGACCGTCGACCCACCACCGACTGAGTCCTATCCCCGGCCCGGGCCTGTCCCGACTGTGCACGTTTACATGCAGAATTGAAATGTCATTTGTTTTTGAACTGATTGTTTCCCTTTCCCCGGCAGACTCACCCACCCACCCGCCCCCATTCATTAAAATGTTGTGGTCTCATTGACCCCCCACCCCCGTCCCTTTATTGGCAATTTGACCTTGTGAAGGTTTCCCTTGATTTGGCTAAAATCTCCCTCACCATTTAATTTCAAACCAGCAGCAATAGAGCTTAATTATTACACTTGGCAGCATTGTATTTATAGATTTGCCATAACTCATTGCCATCTTACTTGAAGATAGACAAAAAGCTGGAGTGACTCAGCAGGACAGGCAGCATCTCTGGAGAGAAGGAATGGGTGACGTTTCAGGTCGCGATCCTTATTCAGACCCATCTTGTCTCTCCTGCCAACCCCCTAAATCCAGTGATACATCTAAATCTGTAACACCTTTGAAACATTCGTAACTAGAGTGCTCCACTCTATGATCTTTGGTTTCAATATACACTACGTCCCTTCATCCTTTATCAGGACATTTGGGTTTCTTGTGTCTGGTCCAAAGTTCAACCAGATCATGGCGGATCTACTCCTCAACTCCATTTACCCACCTTTGTTCTGTATCTCGTGTTCCATTATTTATCAAAATTCTGGATCTAAGTTTTGAAACTTTCAACAGATTTGAAATTTTCAAGGATTATAAGGATATTATAAAACAGATTTAGTAGATTAGCTGAACTGTCAGGTTCCATCAGGAATTAGTGATTTAACTAAGACTTTTCTACAGAAAATTGGGGTTGATTGGGGAGATGTAGAGAAAATGCTGCCCACTGTGGCAGAGGTGATGGTAGAAACTGAAGATGTTGCAAGGGGTTAGAGTTGCAGGACAGTAAGTATCCCTTATTGGATGGGAAGAGATGACAGGAGTGGGAATTTGAGTTGAGTGCAATAATTCCAAAGCTGTTGACCATCAGGAGATCTGTTGCAGACTAAATGATGGAGAATGATTGAAGTGATTTGAGAACAGCTGCATTACAATAGATAGAAGAACGAAATACAGAGAACAGGGTTTCATTGCCTACCGATTCTAATGTAATTACATTGGTGTCTGGGACCAAGGAGAAGGTTTTGAGAGTTTTATAGTGTTGAAAGCATGATGTGATCTATCCCATGATGTATCCATGATGTATTATCTGAATGGTGGCCGATTAGGAAAAGGGGAGATGCAACGAGATCTGGGTGTCATGGTACACCAGTCATTGAAAGTAGGCATGCAGGTGCAGCAGGCAGTAAAGAAAGCGAATGGTATGTTAGCATTCATAGCAAAAGAATTTGAATATAAGAGCAGGGAGGTTCTACTGCAGTTGTACAGGGTCTTGGTGAGGCCACACCTGGAGTATTGCGTACAGTTTTGGTCACCAAATCTGAGGAAAGACATTCTTGCCATAGAGGGAGTACAGAGAAGGTTCACCAGACTGATTCCTGGGATGGCAGGACTTTCATATGAAGAAAGACTGGATAGTCTCGGCTTGTACTCGCTAGAATTTAGAAGATTGAGGGGGGATCTTATAGATGCAGGAAGATTGTTCCCGATGTTGGGGAAGTCCAGAACAAGGGGTCACAGTTTAAGGATAAGGGGGAAGTCTTTTAGGACCGAGATGAGAAAATCATTTTTCACACAGAGAGTGGTGAATCTGTGGAATTCTCTGCCACAGAAGGTAGTTGAGGCCAGTTCATTGGCTATATTTAAGAGGGAGTTAGATGTGGCCCTTGTGGCTAAAGGGATCAGGGGGTATGGAGAGAAGGCAGGTACAGGATACTGAGTTGGATGATCAGCCATGATCATATTGAATGGCGGTGCAGGCTCGAAGGGCCGAATGGCCTACTCCTGCAACTATTTTCTATGTTTCTATGTTTCTATCCCAAGTTATTGAAAGCGGGAGGGGAGGAGATTGCTGGGGCCTTGACAGGGACTGTTTTATCCTCTTTAGCCACAGGTGGAGTCCTAGAGGACTGGAGAATAGTCAGTATTGGTCATCTGTTTTAAAAAGGCAACAGAGACAAACCAGAAAATATGCCAGTGTGCCTTACATCAGCAGAAGGAAAATTATTAAGAAGATTCTTAGATCTACTTGCATCTGGAAAAACATAGACTTATTACGGGCAGTCAACTTTGTGAAGAGGAGGTCATGTCTTTAGTTTAGTTTAGCAATACAGCATGGCCCACCAAGTCCGCACCGGCCAGTGATCCCTGCACATTAACACTACCCTACACACACTAGGGATAATTTTACATTAATACCACGCCAATTAACCTACAAACCTGTACGTCGTTGGAGTGGCTGGGAAAACTAAGATCTCGGGGAAAAAACACGCAGGTCATGGGAAGAATGTACAAACTCCATACAAAGCACCCGTAGTCAGGATCGAACCCAGATCTATGGCGCTGTAAGGCAGTAGCTCTACCACTTGGCCACCCCTTACAAACATGAGTTTTTTTTGAGGAGGTGGCAAAAATTATTGACGAGTTACATGAATCAGAAGATTAAGGTACATGGGATCCATGGAGATTTGGTAGATTAGATTCAAGATTGGCTTGACCTTCGAAGACGGGATAGTGGTGGAGAGTGTTTTCTGACTGGTGGTCAGTGACCATTTGAAAATGGATATGGATGCAAATGTAGGTAGACTGATTAGTAAGTGTACAGATAGCACAAACACGGTGGATAGCAAAGAAAGTTGTGAAAGGATTTGGCAAAATATAGGTCATTTGGAAATGTAGGTAGAGAAATGGCAGATAGAACTTAATCCAGACAAATGTGAGGTGTTGCATTTTGGGAGGTCACATGTAAGAATGTATACATTAAATATCAGGACCCTAAGGAGCATTGATATACAGAGGGATCTTGGGGTGCACATCCATAGCGCCCAGAATGTGGGAACACATAGATCAAGTGGCAAAGAAGCCATATGCCATGGCATGTTTGCCATCATTTAGGGTGTAAACGTTGGCAATCTGTGTTACAGCTGTATAAAAGTATAGTTGGACCACATTTGGAGCATAGTGTGCAGTTCTGGTGGCCTCATTGCAGGAAGCATGTGAAAGCTCTGGAGATAGTGCAGAAGAGGTCCATATCCCTCCAAACATGTCCCATCCATGTACCTGTCTGACTGTTTCTTTAATGTTGGGATAGTCCCTGCCTCAACTACCTCCTCTGGCAGCTTGTTCCACCCACCATCCTTTGTGTGAAAAAGTTACCCCTCAGATTCCTATTAATTCTTTTCCCTTTCATACAAGACATTTGGACAGGTACGTGGATTGGAATGGTTTGGAGGTATATGGCCAAATAGGACTAGCTTGGAAATACATTTTGGTCGACACGGACTTGGGCTAATGACCCATTTCCACACTGTATAAATCTATGACTTTGTAGATACACAAGGAACTGAAGATGCTGGAATCTTGAGTAAGATGAAACGGGTCCTGACCTGAAACGTTGCCTGTCCTTTCCCTCCAAAGATCAAGACAAGAGTCAAGAGAGTTTATTGTCATGTGTCCCAGATAGGACAATGAAATTCTTGCTTGCTGCAGTGCAACAGAATATTGTAGGCATAAATACAGATCAGATCAATGTGTCCATATACCATAGAATATATATATACACACACATAAATAAGCAGATAAAGTGAAATAGATTATAGTTCAGAGTTTGTTTGAAGTTGTGTTTAATAGTCTGATGGCTGTGGGGGAAGTAGCTGTTCCTGACCTGGATGTTGCAGATTTCAGGCTCCTGTACCCTCTACCCGATGGCAGCGGAGAGATGAGTGTGTGGCCAGGATGGTGTGGGTCCTTGATGATGCTGGCAGCCTTTTTGAGGCAGCAATTGCGATAGATCCCGTCGATGGTAGGGAGGTCAGAGCCGATGATGGACTGGGCAGTGTTTACAAACTTTTTGCAGCCTTTTCTGCTCCTGGACGCACAGGTTACCGCACCAAGCCACGATGCAACCGGTCAGCATGCTCTCTACTGTGCACCTGTAGAAGTTCGAGAGAGTCGTCCTTGACATACCGACTCTCCGTAATCTTCTCAGGAAGTAGAGGCGCTGATGTGCTTTCTGTATGATTGCATCAGTGTTCTGGGACCAGGAGAGATCTTCGGAAATATGCACGCCCAGGAATTTGAAGTTCTTGACCCTTTCCACTATCGACCCGTTGATATAAATGGGACTGTGAGTCCCCATCCTACCCCTTCCAAAGTCCACAATCAGTTCCTTGGTTTTGCTGGTGTCGAGAGCCAGGTTATTGTGCTGGCACCATTTGGTCAATCGGTCGATCTCACTTCTATACTCTGACTCGTCCCCATCACTGATATGCCCCACAACAGTGGTGTCGTCAGCGAATTTGATGATGGAGTTCGCACTATGTCCGGCTACGCAGTCATGAGTATAGATTGAGTACAGCAGGGGGCTGAGCTTGCAGCCTTGAGGTGCTCCCGTGCTCATTGTTATCGAGGATGACGCATTTCCACCAATATGGACAGACTGTGGTCTGTAAATGAGGAAGTCGAGGATCCAATTGCAGAGGAATGCGCAGAGACCCAGATCTGAGAGTTTGGTAACCAGCTTGAAGGGGATGATGGTATTAAATGCCGAGCTGTAGTCAATGAATAACAGCCTGACATACGGGTTTTTGTTGTCTAAGTGGTCCAGAGCGGAGTGAAGAGCCAGTGCGATATCATCCAGCGTTGATCTGTTGTGGCGGTAATCGAACTGCAGTGGGTCCAGGTTTTTGTCGTGGTATGAGTAGATTTGTGCCATGATCAGCCTCTCAAAGCACTTCAACACCACAGACGTTAGTGCCACTGGTCGATAGTCATTGAGGCACGTCACCTTGCTCTTCTTGGGCACCGGTATTATTGATTCCCTTTTAAAGCAGGTGGGAACCTCAGACCTCAGAAGTGAGAGGTTGATAATGTCCGTAAAAACACCAGCCAGTAGGTCCGCACAGGTTTTTAAAACACTCCCGCGTATACCATCAGGTCCAGGCGCTTTCCGAGTGTTCACCCCTCTGAAGGATCTTCTGACGTCGGCCTCTGTGACTGTGACCGAAATACCATCACGGCGAATGGGGGCTCGGGAAGGCATTGACCTGCTTGACCTGCTGAGTTACTCCAGCACTTTGTGTTTTACTCTGACTATAGTTTGGCTGTCATCTTTCTTAAATTCTGTTGATCATGGAATGGTTCCTGCTTATTGGAGGGTGGTAATTAAAACTCTAGTTTATAATCGAGGAGGGTGAAGTAAGGGAAGAACAGACTGATTAGTTCAGCTGTGGCAATAGGGAAAATGCTATTCTATTCTGTAGTCTTCTTCAGAGACAGCTGCTCAGAATGAAAGATAATTTGATTTCACTCGAGTTTTATAGTTTCTGAGATGGCTAATGAGGCTAATTTCTCTACATGTTGGTAATAAATGTCATCCTATTTCCTGAGACTATTACCGCTCATGGTATCCAGAACATCATGGTCTCAGGATACGGATTAGACATTTAACATTGAGATCAGGAAAAACGTTTTCACCCATAGAATGGTGAACCTGTGGAATTCTCTTTCACAGGGGCTGTGGAGGCTCCATCGCTGAATATACAAGGTAGATATCTTGATACAAAAGGCATTAAGAGATATGGGTAAGAAGTGGGAATATGGTATTGAGACAGAGGAAGAGAAAGCATTGCAGGAAATGTTGAATGGCTTCCATGTTGCTTTTCTTTATTTCAGCTGCTGCCCCTGCTCTATTCATTCATTTTGTGAGGTCGAGATGTGTGAGAACATGTGTACATATGTCTGAGAGTGTATGTATTTACACATGTGTGTGCAGTCATGTACAATTTTAAACGTGAGAATGTCTGTTCATGTGTGCATTCGTGTCTAACTGAGTGCTTGTGTGAAGGCTGTTTAGGACAGGATGTGGCTGAGGTGAATCATGCCTTACAGTCAGTGTTCTCATGTGATGAATGGGCATCTGAGCTCAGCACTCAGAGAAAGTTTACGGCCATGAACTTGCATTCATCAGCAAAAGTGATTGGTAGTGTGCAGAATATTGGAAAGGAAGCAAAACAAGTTATATTTTTGTATCTGTTTCAGCTTCACTGAGATGTCCTAGGGGAAGGAATTCTTGCTGGATCCCATGGCAGGGGAAGGTTTACTGGAATCATCGCACACAGTTCCAGCAATCGTAAAGATGAACCAGAAAAGCACCCATTGTCGCTGGAACGTATGGGTGCTGATATTCACTTTCATTCTCCTTGGCTCAACCAGCATTTGGCACAGGGGGGATACTGTGAGACGGCTGACCAGCCGGGAGGCAGGGTACCTGGAGCCAGAGGTACGCATCGCCCTACCACAGAACAAGCATGGTAGTGGAGACACCTGCCTCTCCATCCCCGAACAGGACAGGTTTGATTGCTACCCAGAGAGGGACCGAGTGGTCACTCAGAAGCTGTGTGAACAGCGTGGCTGCTGTTTTGCCCAGGACATCAACGATTCAAGTGGAGTGCCTTGGTGCTTCTACCCGCCAAACTTTCCAAGTTATATCCTGGGAAACCGGACACCTACGGAACTGGGCGAAGTGGGGGAGCTCACTCGAAAGAATAAAACTTACTATCCCCGGGATATTTTGAAGCTCCAACTGAACGTAATGTTTGAGACTGATCACAGACTTCATATTAAGGTGGGGACCCTCCTTTCTGAATAGAAGATGCTCTACCAAGATAACACTGCTAAAACACCAGCAAGCTCTTTGGCTTTTCACAGATTGGGTGATAAAAAGTCAGCCTAGTTTTAGGGGGCCGGGAGTCATGATCTGTGCAAGGCAAGTAAAGTGGGATTGCGTGCATTTCTCTTTTTCATTGGTGAGCCAGTTAGATTAGGTTTGTAATAAAATAAGTGCAAATGATGGAAATCTTAAATAAAAATGGTAAATGCTGGAAATACTGAGCAGATTAACAGCAAATAAGGAAAGAGAAACATTGCCGATTAATTCTGGGGGTGGTGGGAGTTATCATCACCCTGAAATGTTATCTGTGGTGTTGTGCACCACATTGCTTTTATTCTTTGACTTCTGTTGTCATTCATCTTCCACTATTCGCACCTCCTCCAGATAGATTTGCTGCCACTAACAAGACTTCACCCTATCTCAGGCAACACCAATTTGTCATCCATTTTCTCTCGGTTTCTCTTCCTATGTTAGACGTTCTCCCAACCCACTATCACCCTCCTTCTCTGCAATTAAAAATATCCAGTTTTTGACCTGTTACAAGTTCTAATAAACAATTATCGTACTGAAACTGGCTCTGTTACTCTTTCCAGAATATTTCTAGCATTTTATTTTTTATCAAAATTACTTAATTATCTGCAATGGGGTTTAGAGGTACCTGGCGTTTGTGAAAATCCATAGAGGATACTAGTACTTCAGCTGGTAATTCAGGGTGGCACAGTGGTGCAGCGGGTAGAGCTGTTACATCACAGTGCCAGAGACCCGGGTTCGATCCTGACCTTGGGTGCTGTGTGCGTGTATGTGGAATTTGCACGGTTTCCCTGTAACCACGTAGGGTTCCTCCGGATGCTCTGGTTTCCTCCCACATCCCAAAGACATGGGGGTCTGTAGGTTAATTGGTCTCTATAAATTGTCCTTAGTGTGTAGGGAGTGGATGAGAAAGTGGGATAACATAGAACGAGTGTATGAATGGGTGATCGTTGGTCGATGTGGTCTTGGGCCAAAAGGCTTTTTCCATGCTGCATTTCTATACTAAATGAAACTTTAACAGTGTTACCTGGCTGAGTAGCTGGGCCATCCACTGGAGGGGAAGGTTAGTCAGGTTGGTATAAGACTGGAGTTAGTCACACACAGGCTGCCTAGTTGGGTTTTTATAACAATCCTCAAATCCATGGTCATCTTTACTGACTGAAACCTTTAAATCCACAAACTGCCATGAAGAAATTGGAACTGAGCTTTGAGCTGGTCATTGAGCACTAAACTGATTTGTATGGTACCTTTCACAACACCTCCAATGAGCCGAGGTATTTTTGATGTGCATTCATTATAAAACATATTTACTGCCCACAATGTCTGTGCAGAATTTAATGACAATTTAATTAATCGTGACCCTATCTCTATCTCTGACTTCTCTCTCCCCTTTCTTGATCTCTCTGTTTGCTTCACAGGGGACAGACTATCAACCAATGTCTACCACGTGATTATCTGGACTACACTTCCTCCCACCCAGCCTCTTGCAAACACGCTATTTTCTACTCTCAATTTCCCTGTCTCTGCCACATCTGGTCTCAAGATGAGGCCTTCCATTCTAGGACATCTGAGATGTACTCATTCTTTAGTAAACATGATTTCACCACTTCTGTCAGAGATGGATCCCTCACCCACATCTCCTCTGTGTCCAATGGTTCTCCTCTCACTCTCCCTCCCCCAGATCGAACAATGATAGAGTTCTTCCGGTCCTCACCTTTCACCTCACCAGCCTTCGCATTCAACACGCAATGTTCCGATATTTCCGTCACCTCCAAAGTGATTGCTCCACCAGTCCCATTTTCCCATCTCCACCCTTTTCCGCCTTCTGCAGAGACCGCTCCCTCTGAAACATATTGGTTCAATAGACAACAGACAATAGGTGCAGGAGTAGGCCATTCCCCTAGCAGTACGTTCCAGAACTCCAACCACTCTCTGTAAAAAGATTTACCTCATGAATATCCTTTAAGCTTTCCCCTCTCAATTTAAAGGTATGCCCTCTCGAATTTGATATTTCCACCGTGGGGGAAAAAGACTGACTATCCACCCTACATAAGCATCTCGTATTGTTATATTCTTGTCTCGGGTCGTCTTGGCCTCTGACTCTCCAGATGAAACAGTCCAAGTTTGTCCTCCCTCTCCTCATTGCTAAAACTCTTTCATCCAGGCAACTTCCAGTGAAGTCTTTTGCATCCTATCCAAGGCTCCTGCATCTATCCTGTAACGTGATGACCAGAACTGCACATAGTACTAAATGCAGCCTAACCAAAGTTTTATAAAGCTACAACATGACTTCCAAACTTGTATACTCGATGCCTTGACTGATGAAGGCAAGTATGCATTTGTCTTCATTACCACTCTATTTACTTGTGTTATGGAGTGCTATGGATTTGCACCCAATCATCAATGCTCCCAAGGGTCCTGCAATTAACTGTATACTTTCCTCTTGCTTTTGACTTACTAAACTGCAACACCTTGCATTGTCCAGAGACATTCTTCTGCCCATAGTTTAAACTAATTTATATCCTGCCGTATCACCTGCCACTCGTCCTCACTATTCACAACGGTGCAAAACTATGTGTCCTCTGCAAACTTATTAATCGGCCTACCTACACACAGACACATTACAAACATCAAAGGTTCCAGCACAGATCCCTGCAGAACACCACCGATCACAGACCTCCAGTCCAAAAAACGATCCTCCACCACTACCTTGTCTTCTATGGTCAAGCCATTTTTTGAGTCCAGTGGACCAAGTCACAATGAATCCCATGCGCCTTAATTTTCTTGATCATGAAACCTTACTTTTGTGGATGCGCCTGACAAATTCTGCACCATCTAGGTACCTAGTGCCTCTGACACTAAGGGAGTCCCAGTTATTATTGGGGAAACTAAAGTCACCCTCTTGTTGTTCCAGTTGTTTTTACACTCATCAATCATCTTTACAACCTCCTCAAAGAACTCAGTCAGTCATTGTTAGAACAAGGGAAATATGACGGCCAATCTCTGTACAGTGAACATCTGCAAAGCAGTGAGGTACTGACCTTGATGACTGATAAGTAGAATTTTGGAGTCTTTTTGTTTTAAGGTACTCCGTTCAGTGGAGATGTGTGCTGGATGGAAAATTCAAAGTACAAATCTTCACAGTGTGCAAGAGTTGGGTGAATATTCCTGGCCAGATTCTCATAGAGAGTGCCAGCCAGTTGGCAGAGTCAGTGGCTGAATATTGAGTCCCCTTTTTCTTTGAATGCATTCAGATAAATGATTCCTCAAATCCACGGTACGAGGTCCCCATCGAGGTTCCCAGAGCAGCAAAGAAAGCCACGAGTCCATTGTACACTGTGGAATATTCCGAGGATCCGTTCGGGATTGTCGTGAGGAGGAGATCCACGAGGACAGTGCTGTAGGTTTTTCTGTTTATTCCCTTTTGCATCTTGATGTGGGTCAAGAGGATGGGGATGGAAAGGAGCTCAAAGAAGTCTTTCCCTGTTAACGACATAGGTTGGGCTACAAAAGTGGCTCTGCGAGGGGCTAAATGTAGATAACAAGGAGGAGCTAGTTGAAAAATTTCAGAGCTTGCTCAATTCAGTGAGCATAGCAGAGGTTGTAAAATAGCCAATATTCCCCCCTTGTTCAAAACAGGAGGGCAACAGAAGGCAGGGAACTGAAAGCCACTTAGTTTAACATCTATTGTTAGCAAGATGCTGGAGTCAATAATTAAAGGAGAAATAACTATTCATTTAAGAATGCTGAATATAATTACATCTAGTTAACTTAATTTTATGAAATGTAAATAAAATGTGACTAATTTGCTTGAATCCTATGAAGGTGTAATGGGAAAAGGTGGGGAACCTGTAAATAAACCACATTTAGATGTCCAAAAGGCATCTGACAAGGTTGAGCATTAGGGACTGATGCATAAATGAGAACCCCGGGTATTGGAGGAAATGTTAGAATGGATAGAAAGCTGGTTGTCATGTAAAAAAGAAAGAGTTGGAATAAATTGCTCCTTTTTACACCAGATGCATGAAACAAGTAGTTCTTGGACCACAACTGTTTAATATTTACACAAACCAATGTACGATTTTGAAGTTTACTGCTGATTGATGGAAGAGCATGATGTGATAAATACATTGCAATCCAGCAGTGGGATATAGATAGATTGAGCAATTGGGCAAATATCTGGGACAAATGGAGGTAAGTGTGAAGTGATACATTTCATTACGAGGAGTCAGAAGGTGGATTTCATCTAAATAGGGAGAGACAGTAAATGTGTGGAGTTCAGAGGGACCTAGATGTTCCAGCGTATGAATCACAAGAAGTTAGTAGGAAGGTCTAACAAGTAGTTAAAGAAACAAACACCATGTTGGCCTTTATTGTGAAGGGATTAGAGTTTAAGAATAGGGAAGTTTGTTACAGTTGTACAGGGCTTAGTGAAGCGACACCTGGAATACTGAACTTGTAGTGCAAAGGACCGGACAAGGCCTTACGTAAACGTACCTGTAGTTTGGTCCCATCTTGGCTGATCTACCTCTCAGTCGCAGACACTATCAGGATTTTTTGCATTCAAGCAGTTATTGTAGCCTCTTGCTCCAAAACTGGTTACTGGTTATGGTGTAATGATGGCTGGCTTTGGTGTGGCATTGTTACTGGAGTGGGTGGGCTGGGAATCCTGGATTGGCAGAGTCCAGCTTGATCCCTGTCTGTTTACAATCAGGTTGAACACGACAGTTGCTCCTCTCTTCTTTGCTGACCAGTTCCTGCAGATATCGACCTCGTTGCCCTCAGCGTACCTCTACGGCCTTGGAGAACACCGGGCTGCTTTCCTGCACAGCGTCCAATGGAACACCCTAACCTTCTGGGCACGAGACACCCCTCCTCAGGTATGGTACAACACGACTTCTTCCAGCAACAACTTTGTGCTGCACCTATCCCTGTAGCCCATGCTGATAAACACAACTGTTTTCTCACATGATTTCTGTCCCATACCACCCCCTTCTCCCCCCTTAGTGGGTCCTGGTTATTCTTGCCCAACACTCAAGAGAATCTATTCCCCATTCCCATTCTACAGGGAGTTATTCTTTACATTTTGTGGTGACTGCCTTAAACTGGGTATGGAGGATAGCTCAGACTTGGTGACTACAACCTCTTCTTCCTGATTGATGAGGCCATAGAGTCGTGGAGCTATAGAGCATGGAAACAATTCCTTCGGCCCAACTTGTCCTTACTGACTAAGTTGGCATTCTGGGTGAGTCCAACGTGGCAGTATCTGGCCCATATCCCTCTAAACCCTTTTAATCCATATATCATTTGCTTTTGAGAAAGTCACAGGTAGAAATGTAGAGAGTCACAGGAAGGTGTTGTACACTAAGGATACCTATCTCTTACCTTTCTCCATTTAATATTATTTGCATTGTGAGATTCTATTTTCAAGGCTTCTGTAAGTCACCCAAGTGGGAAATGGGGCATAGTACAGATTATTGCCTACCTGCATTCAATGTCTCAATTCTAAAGGGCCTGTCCCACTTGGCGATTTTTTCGGCGACTGTTAACCATATAACTATTACAGCACAGAAACAGGCCATCTCGGCCCTTCAAGTCCGTGCCGAACACTTTATTTATTTATTTATTTATTTTTATTTTTAAAAAATTAATTTTTTTTATTTCCCCCTAGTCCCATCTACCTGCACTCAGACCATAACCCTCCATTCCTTTCCCGTCCATATACCCATCCAATCTATTTTTAAAGGATAAAATCGAACCTGCCTCCACCACTTCCACTGGAAGCTCATTCCACACAGCTACCACTCTCTGAGTAAAGAAGTTCCCCCTAATGTTACCACTAAACTTCTGTCCCTTAATTCTCAAGTCATGTCTGTTGGCATCATTGACTGACGTATCAGGTCACCGAAAAAACTGGCGTGACGCAGCGTGATGACGTATTGACACGCGGTGTCTCAAGTGTCGCAATATTTTTTTTGTCGCCGCTGGATTTTGAAATGTTCAAAACCTTTCGACGACCCTGATACGTCAGTCAATGACGCCGGCAGTCGCCGAAAAAAATCGCCAAGTGGGACAGGCCCTTAACTCAGCATTTAAGTGCTGTGAGGGGCGTGCTGTGAGGGGCATGCTGTGATTGCAGCCACTTCAGCTAATTAGTCCAATTAGGCCCACTCCACATCTACACAGGGACTTGGGCAGATGCCATGTTCTCACAGTAGGTGCTCAGGTTTTACGTGAGAAGGGAGCCACCCTGACAACAGAGCATGCCTGCTTAATGACTGCAACTTGTCGCATGTTTCCTTCCAATGCATCTGGTCCTTCTAGAATTCACAGTGCCAGCATGGAGTAAATGAAGGATCACAATTACAGGACACAGGGCCGGCCTTAGGAGGTGCGGGGCCCAATTGGGAACAATTTTGGTGAGCCCCAGGTTCCCAGCCAAGGTCTGTCAGCCCTGTTATTTAGTATATATTATGAAATTGTACTAAGGTGCTATGGATTATACACTGTCTTAATCTTTCCTGCTCACGTCTGACTGTCAGTACCTCCGCTGGATTCCAACCTTTACCGTAGCTGCTAATTACCATTAAACTGCATTATTCCACACATTAATTAACGAAGGTTTACTAATATTCTGTATGGGCTCTGCGGTTGCAACCAGCTCCTTGCAATGAATGTTTCAGTCTGTGGTCAGGGAGAATGTCGTCCCTGTACAGCTCCCTCCCGATGGGTGGGAATGAAGGGCGGGAATCGGAAGGCCCCGAGGTTGATGATGGGAGGGAGCAGGGAATGTGATCTGCTGTCACTGCCGCCACGCTTTCGCCGCACAACTGCTCCCGGCAGCATCTCAAGCTTCAGCCTTGTGAAGCTGATATTGACCACTTTTTTTCCGACACACTTGTTAGTTACTACAAATACCAATGGCAGCCGTGGCTTACCACTGGGTCCTGTATAGGCACACACACACACACGTTTTGTGTGCGAATGGGGGGAGAAGTGGACGTGATGTTTCTGTTGATACGACGGTTACAACAGGCCTTTGGGACCGTGAAATGGCGCCAACACCTGGCGACTAATGCACATAGACTCAGTGCCTGTTTCTGTGCATTATGTGCTAACCAGGCAGTGTACTTGGGTACGGCAATAATCGTACTGATCTCTATGCAAAATAATTTCACTGTACCTTGGTAGACGTGACAATGAAGGAACTATTGTGTCCACACGTTTATGCATGTGAGTGTGTGACGTAAATCAAACGCTATTCCATTTGGTAACTGCTGCTTTTTGGAGCGGATTGAGCTGTTTGCTTCAGATGCACCTTGACTGACTAATTCCAGATAAGAGTCGGCTGCTCGGTCAGTGACTATCCTGGTAACATCAGGCGTGTGTACACATCCGCTGGCGGGCTCACTGTAACTGTCTGAAATAAAGTTGTAGTAACGGGTCCCCCGTGCCCCGGGTGTAAAATACCGGTAAGTGTGGGTGCAGAAAGGGATACGGGAATAGTATCCCGGAAAGTGGTGACAGTATTGAGAGTTAACAGCGGGGCTGTGTTGTTGTCCGTGAGGAATTTCACCTACTGGGGTTGCTGCTGAGGGGATAGAGTGTGTTGACCACTAGCCTAGCGCGGGGCCCCCTTAGGCGCGGGGCCCAATAGGGAGCAATTGGTCCAATTGGCTTAAGGCCGGCCCTGACAGGACAAATGCGGCTGTCCAAGACTCGATATCAACATCCACAACTTCTGAAAACTCATTTCCTCTGTTTGTATCACAACTAGATAATCCTGCTGTTAGTTATCTATCTAAGTATTCACTAGGTTTGTCTCTCTGTACCAGTACAGGCTAATTTACTGGACTTTTCCCACAACTCTGCAGTTCACAACTTTTAGATGTATTTTTGTGTTCTCTTTCTGAAATACACGAATTATCTATCAAACCAATGGTTGCACCACCACCTTATCACCATGGCAACCCCAGCCTCGCTTGATCAGAGATAGTACTTGATGGTCGGCAATGATGTGGTAGGCTGAGGGGCCTTTTTCTGAACTATATGGCTTTCTGATTCAACAGCTTTTGTTCTACCCATCTATGACCCCCCCACCCGACCACCACCCGACCCCATCCCTGCAATTTTGTTTTCTTGGGTTCCCAGCTCAGATGAAATATCTGATCTGAAACATTAACTCTGTTTTTCTTTCCACAGATGTTGCTGAGTGCTTCCAGCATTTCTGTGTTTATTTCCTCTTAAATAGTTTTTTTAATCAGATGTGAAGAATGGCCCATAGCACACACATCACAGTGAGCTGTTCCTGGAGTGCTTGTTGACATTCTTTTTAAATGTTATGAAAAGCCTGCCTCTACAACCTTCTGAGACAGTACTTTCCAGATTGTAACCGCTCTCTTGTTGAAAACCATCTTCTTCAGATCCCCTCTACATCTCTTGCTCCTCACCTCAACCCCCTGCCCTCTGGTCTGGGTGGGTAAGGTGTCGGGATACTGATCCCTAATCTGTTTCCTGCAATTTGGTTCCTTGGGATCTCAGTTGGTGCATAGGATACACCTGTTAATGCCTACGTCATTCATTAAGTGGAGTGTTAGATTTGGCAAAGAGGCCGTGAAAGGCAGTTTTCTTGCAACAAGGTATTGAAGATGCAAGGAAGGGTCAGCATTGAGTGTGATCTGAGCACAGTAAGCTGTGGATGGTGCACTGGAGTTTGGTGAAGGACCCAGGTTTAATATGATCGGTCCTTTAAACAGCATTGCTTTTGAGCCTTTGCCTTCAATTTAAACTGTTTCACCCTGAGTTAACAATGACAGTGGCTTTTCAGACCAATGTATAGCAATGTTACAAAATTTTGAGATTTTAAAAATCAAGTCTGCAATTTATCCCATCAGATAAAGCACAAAAAGAAGTTTAATTTGACACCTAATTCACTTTTATATCTTCAGTATTAAAAAGGTTATGGCCATTTTCATACTCGGAAATTAGCATCTTGTTCCCTATTGCCTTTCCATTGACTTAACACAAAAGCTGTGATTGAGGACAGTCAAAAGCCCATAACTTTCTTTAAAATTAAGAGAACTGAAATAAATTTTCAGTTATTATAGATTGAAGCATTCTGAAACAAATATGAAACAATCTTACTTGGATGACCTGAAATTAAAGCATATAATTAGTTAGTTACCCAATTGTAGCTAATTACAAAATTCAATTACTAGATCTAAACATCTATCCATTTCTTAAGAAAAGATTAACATTTTTAAATAGCCTAAGTGTCCAAATAACATTCACACAAGAATTCACAATATAACATGATTTTTAAATCTCATAGTCATGAATTTATAGGCCAAATGGAAGGAATTTAGTGTTTAATTCCTGTAAATTAATGGCCATTTTAATCATCTTGCGAGTGGGTTTTTGTGGAACGCGATCGTTTGGAACGTTGCGGTTGCGGTGAATTTATACCTCATATCGGCAGGAAAAATACTGCCGGTTCGTATGGGGCCTAAGTCACCTTTTCGCAACGTAAAATTTGGATTAAGGTAATCCTAAGAAGCACGTTTATATGTAAAATAAACGGCTTTCCTTTAGCTGTCCCGTACCTGAAATCCGTCCCGGTTATCGGCGTTCACGGCATTAGAAGCGGATTTTTATTTTACTCCAGCGCTGAAATTGTCCCGCGATTTAAAAAATAAAATTCACAGAACGGCCGTCGGAACAATTCTTCAGCATTAGCTAGCACCCCGAGAATATATATCCAGGACAGGCAGGAGAAAAACCACATTTTATCCCCGCCCCCCCCCCCCCTCAAAGGCGCCAAAGTCGCGCACACGGCCAGTGACAGAACTGCAGCGCCGCTGAAGGTAAGTTTTGTAACATACCTACAATGTAGTGAAAATCACACTGATGTCAAATTTAGGGATTTATCATCGTAAAAACATCCCCTAAAATCATCAGGTGCTGTTTGCAACAGACACAATGTGCACACAATTGCTTTACTCTGAATTAATGCAATTTTCATCTCTGGAATACAGTTTTATTGACCTTGTATGATTGAAGATTGGCCCTAACTGGATAAACGAGTGATGAACAGGGTGTGCTGTACAACTTGTCTTGCAGACTTTTGGGTATAACATCCTGTTTGTCTTCAATGCCCTGGCTAACATTTGCCAGTCATTCAGCGATACTGAAAAATAAGTCATTATTCATTGCGGTCTGCAGGTTCCTGACTTAACCAGTTCGTCTACACACTGACCCCCTCCCCTCAGGCCACAGGAACCTTCTGTCTTTGATGCTTTACAGCTGCTGAGATATGGTAGTACCTCAAGGATTTCATAAGGAAGCCTTGTTCCTTTGCCACTACCCATCCACCTCACCTCTGCCTTTACATATCTATTGTGAACTAGCATTTGTTCAACAATGATCAAGAGAAGGAATCTCTTTGGTAGTTGGGTAAAGGGAAGCACTCTGAGCATCGCCCATAGCAACCTGTTTGAGATCAGCTGGTGCAGACCAGGGATTAAAACGGAAACATTTGAAACATGGGTTTCCTTGCAGAACGTAAGACAGAAACTGATTGCCTTCTGCAAGAGTGTTAGAGTAGAGTCAAGGTCGGCATGGTGGCGCAGCGGTAGAGTTACTTCCTTGCAGCTCCATAGGCCCGGGTCCGAGCCTGACTACGAGTGCTGTCTGTAGGGAGTTTGTACGTTCTCCCTGTGATCCCGTGGGTTTTCTCCAGATGCTCAGGTTTCCTCCAACACTCCAAAAACGTACAGGATTGTAGGTTAATTGGCTTCCATAAATTGTAAATTGTAAGTTTGTAGGATAGAACTAAAGTATGGGTGAATGCTGGTTGACACGGACTCGATGGGCCGACACAAAGACTAAATTCTTAATGTAACTTACTTGAGTTACTGTGAAACTTCTTTCAGTAATTCTTTGTGATATATCTTCAGATGTTTTGTTGTAGCACTACTCAAATACAATGTGTATAGACACTGGGCTCCCTAATGTGCAGCACATCTACTTGTCCTTATTTCTCAGGTCATGCACCACTGCTCTTTGTATGCTCAAGTTGGATGGTTTGCCCTGTCCACCCGCAGACTCCATCATTGGCATATTCTTATTTATAAGACTATCCTCGGTGTTCTTCCTTCATACCTGCAGAAGTATGTAATTCGAAAAAGCACAGGAACTTATCAGCTCCGCTCTGAGGACTTGTTCTTACTAACTGTACCTAAAGTCCGTACTGAACTGGGGAAAAGGGCATTTAGTTATGCTGCTCCCTTCGCATGGAACCAGCTGCAGAATGAACTGAAACTTAAGGAGCTGGTTTCTATAAACAGATTTAAATCCCTTCTTAATGATGTTGAAGCGGGCTCTTCTGTCTGTACATGCTTTGTTTGATGATATTCTGACTGTGACTCTATTTATATGTTCTCTGTTGTTTTTAAATTATTGTCTGTAACTGTGGAACTGTGCTGCTGCCTGTCTTGGCCAGGACTCTTGTAAAATAGATTTTTAATCTCAATGAGACTTCTCCTGGTTAAATAAAGGTTAAATAAAAATAAAAAAAACAGTCACTTACCTTACCCCATAAGCAGAGCTTCTTACCAGTATGTGATGTGAGCCTTGGCTCTGAATACTGCTTCTTGTGCTGTAGGAGTCTATTAACCTTTATGGCGTCCACCCCTTTTACCTGTCGCTTGAGCCAGATGGGAAGTCGCATGGTGTTTTCCTTCTCAACAGCAACGCAATGGGTAAGTAGGGAATTGCAAGAGTTACTGGTGTGAAACAAAACACCTTGGAAAAAGCAGGTGGACATGGTCAATAGCAAATGTTAGTACCTGATGTACATGGGGAGATGTTTGATGACAATGTACTGTTTGATATTAGCTTTAATACCCATTGCTATTTCATGCAGTCTTTTGATTGGGATTAAGTTTCTGATGTTTGAGGTAGTTTGGGCTGAGGTTACTGGTGTTGGAGTTTTGAGTGGAATGGGTGTTTCCGGTGCTGGAGTCTTGGTATGGTAAGAGGATTTTGGTATTGGGGGCTTGGTTTGGGATGAAGATTCTGGTGTGGTCTTGGTTTGAGAATGTTTTTGACAATGGGTAATGTTTGGGGGTGAGAATTTCTTGGGAGAGGAAAAGAAACAGAGAGAGCATCAACCACAGCTACTCTGTTTCCCCACTTTGGATAGTTCAGAAAGAACTGGATTCCAATTGATTGGGACTTAGATCAGGGAACAAAAAAACTAATTGTTAAACATAAAGCTGAGTGCCATTCAGCATAACTTTCAAATGTTGGCCAGAGTCTCTGTGCAGAATCATTGAAGAATATGAGAAATTGTCCAAAAGATGTTGGTTAACATGATAGTCATGAGATATTTGTCTTCCCTTTGTAGATGTGGCCCTGCAGCCCACTCCCGCCCTGACATGGAGAACTATTGGAGGCATTCTTGACTTCTACATCTTCATGGGACCTGATCCAAACTCAGTCATCCAACAGTATCTGGAGGTCATTGGTAAGTAAAAGGTTATAGGGAAAGAGAGTGCATAGTCATGAGTCTCTTGAAATATATTGTATCAGACCTATGACGCTACTCCTCAGCAGGAAGCCGTGATTTATAATGCCAACAACTATGTCAAATTCTGATGCTCGGGTTCAGATGCACTGGCATGTCTCTTTAAGTCTGCAATGTTGACTGGTTTCTAAAAGTGTGAGATTTATTGCGGTTATCAATGAAAGTTGTTGACAAGATCTGGAATATACTGTTTACAGGGACAATAAGAGGAGACTCTTTAAAAAAGGACTCGCATATGTACTACACGGGTTATGTGGGGATGGGGAGGAGATATTTTAGTCACAGGGAAAGGGCAGGAGAGAAGAACTAATTTCCTAAAAGAGAACTAACCCTTTCATAGAGCCAGCATGTCAGATAAGCCTGGACTTATCCTGTACAATCCTGGACTTGCTTACTTGATGAGGTCAATTAAGTAGTTTGACACATTGTGAAACGAGTATTTTATCAGAACTGAAAACTTCACTCTTACACATCATTTATACATCTCTATGCTGCACTGCAACTTCTCTGGCAATCATGGTCATCACTGATGACTTGTTGTGCAAAGAGCTGATCCCGGGACTGATCCTGATCCTTGACACCCTTCACTAATCTTTGCAATGTATTGACCATGATTTGTTGTTAATTTCCTGTCACCCTGAGACATTTACCGCTTTGTGTGTGGCAGGTTTGCCTTCGATGGTATCTGCTTGGGGTCTCGGATTTCATCTCTGCCGCTGGGGATACGAATCAAGTAACGCCACCTGGGAGGTGGTTAAACAAATGAGGAAAGCAGGCATGCCCCAGGTTCATAACACTAACGCCATCAGCTATCAGGCCAATTGGAAGGGGTGGGGGTGGGGGGAAATGACTATCAGAGGAGACGGCGTGCATGTTGAGAAGGGTGTGATGGGTATCGGACGAGTAGGAGAGCAGGCCAGAATGAGCGAGGTGCAGTCTGGAAAGGACAGGGGTGTGGGCTGGTTGGGGAAGATTGCATAGGGGGGTTAGCAGAGATCTGAAGGGCATGCAGTAGATGTGGTTAGAGGAGGTGCATGTGAACGTCTGTCCCTTGGAGGGAGGAGATACAAGGACAAATGCTACATCTCCTATGTTCAGCACATCAGCATATCATTCTTTGACATTTCAGGCACCTTCAACGTGATCCTACCACTAGTCACATCTTCCCATCCCCAGCCCTCTCCACCTTCCCCCGAGACCACTCCCTCCACAACTCCTTCCCACCAAAACCACCTATGCCCCAGATACTTTCCCCTGTACCTGCAGGAGATGTAACGCCTGTCGCTATACCTCCACCCTCATATTGCCAGAGTGAGGCCACACACAAACTGGAGGAACAGCACCTCGTAATCCACTTGAGCAGCTTATAACCAAACGATATGAAAATTGAATTCTCCAACTAACACACGAAATGAAACCCTTTCTTCCCCCACCCTCCCACTTTCTTCACCCACTTTTCCCTCCTCTCTTCCCTGTGCCCCACCTGGACTCACAGCCATTTTCCCTTTCCCCCTCTCCTTTCAAATACATTCCTTCCTCTGGCTTCACAAATTGCACCTCTCTGGTCTTTGTCCAACCTGCCAGGCTTTGTCTTGCCCCTCCTCCCTTCCAGATTTCTTCCCACCACAAATGTGAGAAGGACCCTAACCCGAAATGCCACCTATCCCATGTTCTCTAGAGACCCTGCCTGACCCGTTGAATTACTCCAGCACTTTGTGTCTTGATTTGTGCAGTTGAAGATGAAATGTTGGCAGGGATAGTGTCTGGGTCATGACTTGGTAAAGGTTTAGGGGATGGGCTGGTATGATGGAAGGGAGTGTTTGGGCCAGAATGGGCGAGGTACAGGTCAGAATGCGTTGTGCTGCAAGGTAAAAGGTGGAAAAATTTGGGACACATTGGAATGAATGTGGCACAGGTCAGAAATGGCTGGAACTCCAAATGAAGGGTGGCCTTGGGTGGGAAGGGGTTGGGACGGGATCTGCTGCACCTGGGAATCGACCTGTGGGTGTGGGCAGTCACTGAGTGTTGGGTGAGGAGTTTTTCTGGAGGGTTTCTGAGATATTGACAATTTTAAGCATAAAATACTTCCTGTTCCCGCAGGATGCTCAATGGAATGATATTGATTACATGACTGACTATCGGGACTTTACCTTTGATCCCAAGAATTTTGCCAGTCTTCCTCAGCTGGTGGCAGATCTTCACTCCCACGGACAACAATACGTCATGATTCTGGTAATTCTGGGCACCCAGTATCCCTGTGAAATATATGGGCCACCAAGTGGTTTGTGAAGACCACAGTACATATGCACAGGAAAACTATCGCCATTTACTTTATGTATCCAAGGGTCAGCATTCACAGGCAAGGCCAGCTTTTGTTGACGTTTTCAAACTGACCTTGAGAGGGCGATGGCGAGTGTCTGCATTCCCTCTGATGAAGGAGCTCCCATGATGCGGTTGGGAAGGGGGTTCCACGATTTAGACTCAACAATGATGAAGTAGACACAAAATGCTGGAGTAACTCAGCAGCATCTCTGGAGCGGGACGGGTGATGTTTCAGGTCGAGACCCTTCTTCAGACCTCGAAGTCTCTTAACGCGAAACGTCTGGATAGGCCTGAGCACATTATTGAGTCAACACAAGTGCAATGCAGAAGAAATTGCTGCATTACTTTGAGTAACGTACAAACCAAATCTGCCCATTCTGGAGAGGAAAATAATCTCGTGTGACAACAGCAGTCGATGTCCTTCATATTGATCCTTCAACTCATGTCACCAAATAACATTTTTTGTTCATTGTTGAGGGCTTGCTGCATTAATTTTGTGAATTTCCAATAGCAATTGGAAACTACTCTGCGGGCAGTAACATGCTCTGGGATGTGAGGGGCAGCACAGTAATGCAAGTCGCTCTAACTCGGCAGCGTTTGGGGTGTGGGTGGAGGGAACGACTTCTGCTGAAGCTATGAGTGGTCTGGGGTGGCAGGAAGAGAGGTTAAAGATGCTCTGGATGTGGGATAGGAGTGACTAGCTTCACACTCCATCTGTCTGTGTCTCCATGTGTCTGTTCTGTCTGCAGGACCCAGGGATCAGCAGCAGTCAACCACCAGGCTCCTACTGGCCATATGACGAGGGCCTGAAACAGGAAGTCTTCATCACCAATGCATCTGGAAGTCCTCTGATCGGAAAGGTAGAGTCCTTGCAGCAAGTCAGTGAACTTAATGGGAGCAACTATTGGGTTAGCTGGCCGAGATGTAAACTTGTCTCCATGTAGAGTTTGCCACATTCAGTGTATCAGGCTGGTTCGTAGACGTGGCTTACAAATTTACCCTTGAGTTCAATGACTGTCCCCAAGGAAGGTAGTGAGCTATGAAGAGAAACAATGCTCAGTGCATCACTGTTTGAAGGTAAATATAAAGCAAAAGAACTGTAGGTGTTGGAAAGCTAGAAACAGGTACTGCCAGAAACACTCAACAGGACAGGCAGCATATGTGGAGAGAGAAATGAATTTCATGTCTCAGGACATGCTATGAATTTTAATTAATGGTAAATTACCTGGGCTTCCCAGAGGCTGCCCGACCTGCTAAGTGTCCTCAGCACTTCTTGGCCTCATGTCTGAAGGTAAATTCAGATCAATATTATTATGATGCGATCACTGCTAAATTCACTGCTCTTGCAAGAAGGGTCAGGAGGAGAATGAGCGCAAAGATTGTGACAGGGGTGCTTTGATTAAATGGGATTTTCTCTGCTTTTTATGGGATATAGGTCTGGCCTGGATTGACAGCATTCCCGGACTTCACAAATCCAGACACGCATCAGTGGTGGTTTGAAAACCTGCTGCAGTTCCACAAGGCTGTGCCCTTTGATGGGCTCTGGATTGTAAGTGCCATTTGGAGGACAGGCTTTAAGCCTGTCCTACCTTTTAATTCATTCACAGCTGATCTATATCTGAATTCTATCCACTATCCTTTTCTTCATATCCCTGAACTCTCCCACCTGACAAAGATCCTTGTCTTAAAATCTCCAATGTCTCCCAGAGGCCACAAGCTTAGTTGGGATGAGTAGGGAGGAACTGCAGATGCTGGTTTAAACCGAAGATAGACACAAAAAGCTGGAGTAACTCTGCGGGACAGGCAGCATCTCCGGAGAGAAGGAATGGGTGACGTTTCGGGTCGGGACCTGAAAGAAGGGTCTCGACCCGAAATGTCAATAGACAATAGACAATAGGTGCAGGAGTAGGCCATTCGGCCCTTCGAGCCAGCACCGCCATTCAATGTGATCATGGCTGATCATCCCCAATCAGTACACCGTTCCTGCCTTCTCCCCATATCCCCTGACTCCACTATCTTTAATAGCCCTATCTAGCTCTCTCTTGAAAGTATCCAGAGAACCGGCCTCCACCGCCCTCTGAGGCAGTGAATTCCACAGACTCACAACTCTCTGTGAGAAAAAGTGTTTTCTCGTCTCCGTTCTAAATGGCTTACCCCTTATTCTTAAACTGTGGCCCCTGGTTCTGGACTCCCCCAACATCGGAAACATGTTTCCTGCCTCTAGCGTGTCGAAACCCTTAATAATCTAATATGTTTCACTAAGATATCCTCTCATCCTTCTAAATTCCGGAGTATACAAGCCCAGCCGCTCCATTTTCTTAGCATATGGCAGTCCCGCCATCCCGGGAATTAACCTTGTAAACCTACGCTGCACTCCCTCAATAGCAAGAATGTCCTTCCTCAAATTAGGGGACCAAAACTGCACACAATACTCCAGGTGTGGTCTCACTAGGGCCCTATACAACTGCAGAAGGACCTCTTTGCTCCTATATTCAACTACTCTTGTTATAAAGGCCAACATGCCATTCGCACCCATTCCTTCCCCCCCACAAGATGCTGCCTGTCCCACTGAGTTACTCCAGCTGTTTGTGTCTATCTTAATCTTAGTTAAGATGTGAGTTTCAAATTTCCACACAGATTATGTGTGGGCTCTGGATTTCACACAGTTTATATGTTCAGTGGCTTAGCTCACATCTTAATATTGTCAGTTTGTTTTTGACTCCTTCACCCGAGGGAGGGCTACTATTTGCGCTAAAGGCATAAAATATTAATTGACAAAGATTTGCTTCATCAAATAGTATTAGCGGACAATTTTCTATTCATAATACTGGTTAACCACTTTTTGTACGAGCTCCAGCTTTGGATGGCAGTGGTACAGCTGGTAGAGCTGCTGTTCACAGCTCTAGTGATCTGGGATTGATCCTGACCTGTCTAGGGTCTGACCTGTCTGTCTAGAGTTTGCACATTTTCCCTTGTGACCTTTGGGTTTTCCAGTTTCCACCCACATCCTAACGACATGCAGTTGGTGGGTTATTTAGCGACTGTAAATTTGAGGATGGTACCCGGACTGCAAGGCCTGAGTGATAAGGAGAGGTTGGATAGGCTGGAACATTTTCCCTGATCGTAGGAGTTGAAGGGTGATGTTATAAAGGTGTATAAAATCACAAGGGGTGTAGACAAGGTGTACGGTCACAGTCTTTTTCCCGGGGTAGAGGAATCTAAAACTAGAGAGCATAGATTTAAGATGAGAAGGGAGAGATTTTTAAAAGGAACCTGAGGGGCAACTTTTTAACGCAGTGGTGGATATGTAGTTGCCAGAGGGTGCTCTAGATGCGGGTACTATTACATTGTTTAAAAGGCATCTGTACAAGGACATGGGTAGAAAATAATTACATTTCAGACAACCTATCCCTTTTGGTGTTTATGGTACATATGAAACTTCTCCCACTTCTGCTGATCGTATCATTCCTTGTTTTTCCTCAGTTACAACTTGATGTGGTCGACCCAATGCCCTTGGCAGAATCTAGGGACGTGTGATAAGTGCAGTGTCACCAACATCAACAACGTGATGCAGCTACCAGAGCTGATGCCTCACAATGCCAGGTTCAATGCTGATCTTCGATGCTGTCTACATTGAGTTTGCGCTTTCTCCCTGTGACTACATACAGTTGGTTTCCTTCGGCTGTTCCTATTTCCACATCCCAAAGACATCCCAAAGCAGGTTGATAGGATAATTGACCTCTACAAATTTCCTCTACTTTGTTGGTGAATCGATATAATGTAAGGAGGATAAAATGGGATGAATGTGAGATTAGTGTAATAGGTGGTTGATGATTGGCGTAGACTCATTCGTCAGAGAGCCAATGTTTCTGTATTGTATTGCTCTGTGACTCCATGATTGAATCATCTGGGTTCAATCCCCTCCGCAACCTTTGCACATCTCCAATCCTGGCCTTTCCATTCGTCACTTTAATTTCCTGTTTCATGTACCATGTTGTGTTTTTTGACTGTTGGCAGACTAATTCCCCTCCTGGGATAAATAATCATAATCATAATCATAATAGTAATTTATTAGCCAAGTATGTTTAGCAACAGACGAGGAATTTGATTTGCCATGCAGTCATACCAATAAAGAGCTACAAGACACCCAAATAAATTTTTAACATGAACATCCACCGCAGCGACTCCCCCACATTCCTCACTATGATGGAAGGCAATAAATAGTCAATCTTCTTCCCTTCTTTGTTCTCCCACGGTCGGGCCATTCGAACCTTCCGCTGTCGGGGCGATCTTGGCTCCTGCAGCCGGCGGTCGAGCCCTCCGCGTCGGGGCGATCAAGCTCCTTCATCGGGGGGGGGGGGGGGGGGGAGAATCTCTGCTCCCCCGTGCCGGGCGATCTGACCCCAGGTCTGGGCTAATCGAACCTTCTGCGACTTTGGAGCTTTCCGACATCAAGGGAGGGTGAAGAGCAGGGGAAAGGGGAGTTCTGCGGGATGAGGGGGAATGGAGGAGGATAGGGGTAGGAGGAGGAATGGCGAGGTAATTGCGTTGGGGGACCAGGCCTCCCGTGTGACAGGGACCAGTTTAAATATAGTATCTTATCGTATCATATCGTTCCCCTGAAGTACATTGATGCAACTCGCTCTAATTGCTCCCTGTAGCAGCAAGCTCTCTGTTCATACCTCTGTCTGTACTGAGAATGTTCTAACTTCATTAGCTTTATTAGTAACTATCTTATTTGTATAGTCCCTGGTTTGTGTATTTAATATCATACAGCACAGAAACAGGTCCTTTGGTCCAACTTGTCAATGCCGACTTAGATGCTCCATCTCCACTACTCCCACCTGCCTGCTCTAGACCCATATCCTGCTAAACCTTTCCTACCCATGTATCTGTCCAAATGCCTTTTAAATGTTGTTTTAAACCTGCCTCCACTGGCAGCTTATTCCATATACTCACCACCCTCTGTGTGAAAAAGTTCCCCCTGAAGTTCCTATTAAATTCTTCCCCTCTCAGCTTAAACCTGTCCCCTGGTTCTTGATTTCCCTACTCCGGATAGGGAATACCTCGAAAAGATCACTCCCCATCGTCCTGCGCTCCAAGGAATAAAGAATAAGTACCCAAAATTATATTGTATTACATTTTCTGTCCGATGGATTGCATCATTTTAGTTTAAGCCACTGCTCCAATTTCCCTTTCTGGAAAAAAAAGCTGCCTGTTTAATCATACTCGAGGTTAGATCCTCTCTTGCTTTCACAAAATCATTGTAGTCATTAAAAGCACAGAACAGTTACTGCCCAGGAGGAGACCTAATCCTGCTCTCTATCCGAGCAACTGACTTTTCCCGCAGTGGGACATTTTTTCTGCATCCTATACCTGCCCAATTCCCTCTTGAGGGGTGCGATGGAATCTGCTTCCATCACATTCGCAGGCAGACTGTTCCAAATTCTTACCACACTCTGCATTAAAGGCTTTGTCTCGTTTCATCCTTAATTCTCTTGCCCTTATTTTTTACCTGTGAGCTCTAATCCTCAACTATTCCACCATCAGAATGAGTCTACAACTTTTTAGACCTTTAGATTTTAGAGATACAGGGCTGAAACAGGCCCGTCGGCCCACCGAGTCTGCGCCGACCAGTAATCACCCCATACACTAACACTATCCTACACACTAGGGACAATTTACAATTTTTTTTTACCAAAGCCAATTAACCTACAAACCTGTATGTCTTTGGAGTGTGGGAGGTAACCGGAGCACCTGGAGAAAACCAATGTGGTCACAGGGAGAACGTACAAACTCTGTACAGGCACCACCTGTAGTCAGGATCGAACCCAGGTTTCTGGCGCTGTAAGGCACCACTGTGCCACCCAACTATCCACTCTATTTCGGTCCCCTATCATTTTATATACTATTGAAGTTTCCCTCAAGCTTCTCTAATGAAAACAGTCCCAGGCTCTTTACGTCCTCCCCAGTGTTGCTGTACTGTTCCTGTGTAATGAAGAGCAGGCATCTGCACAGCTCGGGCAGGCCTGTAAAGTTAATTTTTCCAGTGGTTAATCTCATTATAACATTTTTCTTTCATCAATGTCTCTCTGGAATATTCTAGGACATGAACGAGCCTTCCAACTTTGTGGAAGGATCAGAGAGCGGGTGTCCGTCCAATGAGCTGGAAAATCCCCCGTTTATTCCGGGTGAGTCAAATCCCAGAGACCTGCTGTGGAAATAGAGAGCAACACTTGCCAAATAGAAGCAGAGAACAGGATATCCAGCCAGGAAGGATAAACTGGAAAGTAGAATACTAGGACAAAAAAACAAACCTGCTCGAATTCGGCGGGTCAGGCAGCATCTGTGGAGGAAATTGGGCAGATGATGTTTTGGGTCGGGACGGTTCTGCAGACTGATGGAGTAGAGGGGAGGTAGCTGGCAGAGAGAGGTGAGGGGCAGATGAGTCAGGCAGGGAAGGTGGGACCGGAAAAAGGGGTGTGCGTGAGGGTGGGGGAGAAAGCTGGGTGGATGAATATGGGGAATCAGCAGTGAGAGGAGAGGGCAGTGAGGAGCAATGGTGAGCTGGGGAGATGGGGGAGGCATAGAAGCAGATGGAGTCTGGAGGGATTGTGGTGCGATGTGAGGATGGGAGGGTTCTGAACTGGCAGAATGGGTGATGAGTGGGAGGGTCACCAGTGATGAGGAGAGGATTAGCAGTGAGAGGCAGGGATGATAGGATGAGGAGGATCGATGGTGAGGGGAAGAAGGTCACTCTTGAGGTGGAGCAGGTCAATGGTAAGGGGTAAGTTTGGAGGTGGGGACGGTGGGATAATAAGGGTCAGGAGTGAGGGGCAGTGTCAACGGGGAGGGGTATGTGCCTCAGTATTTTGAAAGCCACATTCTGTGTGGCCTTTTCTCATCAGGTGTGCTGGGCGGCCGCTTACGCAGTCAGACCATTTGTGCCTCAGTTAAGCAGAAGGTATCAACGCACTACAACGTGCACAGCCTGTATGGACTGATGGAGGCCAAGGCCTCAGCAAGGTCAGTATGTGAGAACTTGCATTCAGCCCACGGGGAGAACTATCAGCCAATATAGGAACCAGAGTCTTAGGGTTATACAATATGGAAACTATCCATATTGTCCAAACTATGCATGTCGATCAAGGTTCCTACCTTAGCTAGTCCCATTTACCTCCGTTTGGCCCATATCTCAACCTTTTCTATCCATCTTCGTGTCTAATGTCTTTTAAACATTTGTAATTATATATGTCGCTTCCACTTCCTCTCGTAGCTTGTACCATGTACCCACAAACCCTGTTTTAAAATGTTGCCCCTTGGGTCCTCTTTAAATTTTCCCCTCACACCTTAAACCTATGCCCTCTAGTTTTAGATTCCCCTACCCTTGGAAAAAATACCATGGCAATCTATCTTATCTGTTCCCTTCATGATTTTATTAACCTCTATCAGGTCACCCATCCGTCATCTTCGCCTTCGCTCCAGAGGAAAAAAAAGCTGCCCATTAACTCACTTTCTAACTCAAGCTCTCCAGTCCTGGCAACCTCCTAATGAAACTTTTCTGCACTCTGTCTAGTTTAATCACATCCTTCCTTTAGAATGGCGATCAGCCCTGCATACAGTGCTCCAGGTGCATTCTCACTGACATTTTGTACAGCTGTAACATGATGTGCCAGCTCTAGTACTCAATACTCCAACCCGTGAAGACAAGTGTGTCATATGCCTTCTTCACCAATCTGTCCATTGGTGTTCTCTGATGATTCGCCCAAGACTGTATAGGGATACAACATTTTCCAATGCGTTGATTGGATGAAATGCTACGTTTTTCCCCCAGTGCCTTGGTGAAAATCCGCAAGAAGCGGCCATTTGTCATTTCCCGATCGACGTTCCCAAGTCAAGGCAAGTACTCGGGGCATTGGCTGGGAGACAACAGGAGCCAGTGGAAGGACATGTACTTCTCTATTCCAGGTACGGGAAGTGAATGTGTTGTAAACTCTGAAGTTCTTTTTTTTGTTGTCAAGTAACTACATAACTGGGAACTAGATCTTCAACTTTTCACATCCACATGGCAACAAACCAAATCAAAATCTTGAATGCTGCTGCACTAGAGAGTCAGAAATTGCGTGTAGATTGGATTGCATAGTTCCCATTTTTTAAAAGAATGGTTAAAGTGTTTGTGACCATTTCACGTGAAGACCTGTCCTTCAGGAAATTGGGCCAGCCATGTGCAGTTGTAATATGTCTCAGCAAGGCTGCCATTTTTATGATGTTATTATCTGCTCTCTGCCTTAGGGTAGTTCTACAATAACACAATAGTTGTGTTCCTCAGAAACCTCACGTTAGAACCAATTTTGCTTGTATAATATAAATAGCGTTCCCTAATTCATCAATCGCATTATGTCCAATTTATGTTTAGAAACGTGCTTTATAGCAGGTCTACCTGTACACAGCCTGTGAGCTTCATTGTTAACTCCTGGTCAATTAAGGAGCAAACTCCCACTGTACATTGGGTCAACCAAACAAATAGTCATCATTGTCATACCACAAAAAAATATGCCCTCCTCTCCACCCCCTCCATGCCGACCATTTCTCCCAGCTACACTAATCCTATTGACCTGCACTGTCCATATACTTCGATGCCTTCCCTATTCAAGTGCCTGAATAAGTGTCTTGTGATTGTATTTGACTTCTCCACCTCCACTGGCAGTTCCAGATATCAACCACTCTCTGTATTTAAATAAACGTTCCCATCAAATCCCCTCTAAATCTCCTTCCTCTCAACGGGAACGGAACAATGAAACTCTTTCTTGCTCAGAATAACAGGTACATTAATGCAACAATAAAACAAATAAATAAATATAATCAATGTGGCGGCACAAAGGCGCAGCTGATGGAGTTGCTGCCTCACAGTGCCAGAAACCCGGATTTGATCCTAACCTCCGGCCTTGTCTGTGTGGAGTTTTCACGTTCTTCCTGTAACCCTGTGGATTTCCTCCAGGTGCTCCAGTTTCCTCTCCAAACCCATCCCCAAGCCTGTTTGTGGGTTCATTGGCCGCTATAAAATTGCCCATATAGTGTGTCGGGAGTGGATGCGCACGTGTGATATCATAGAACTAGTGTGAATGGGTGATTGATGGTCGACGTGGAGACGATGGGCCGATGGGCCTGTTGCCATGCTGCATATTTCAATCAATCAATCAATGATACAATAAATTATCTATAAGTAATACTAGATAACCAGACCATAATAATAATCATTGAAACATTCTAATTGTACCTACCTTTACCACTTCCTTTGGAGATGGTTCCATATATCCGCCATCTCTGAGTGGAACACTTGAATGTGAGTTAGGGCAAGGGCAGCTGGAGTTTGGATGGTATGAAGGACCAATAATGCAGACACCTGACATCTGCCAGTGCGTGAGGCAGGTTGCAGTGGGTCCTGTTGTTATCATCCTGAACCTTGACCTCTTTCTGTCCCACAGGTATCCTGAACTTCAATATGTTTGGAATTCCTCTGGTGGGAGCAGACATGTGTGGATTTGGCGGCAGTACCACGGAGGAAATGTGCGTGCGATGGATGCAGCTCGGTGCCTTCTACCCCTTCTCCCGAAACCACAACTCTCAAAATGAGAAGGTAGCCCGGAGTTTATAACTTCCTGGCATTTATCAGAAAACTGAACTGTCCTCTCACTAGAGTGTGGTCCTGACTTCCCATCTACGTCATTGGAGAACTTTGAACCATCCTTAATCAGACTTTATCGGACATTATGTTGCATTAAATGTACCCTTTTATCCTTTATCTGTGCAGTGTGGATGGCTTGATTATAATGATGTATAGTATTTTCTTTGACTGGAAAGCATGCAACAAAAGCTTTACGTAACAATAATAAACTAAACTAAACTATAATGTCCACCTGCCCAAGCAATAGGACTGAGACTCGGACCTCTGGACTTTAGCCATTCCTTGAACTCCACAGCATTTTGGTTGTTCCTTTCACATTTATCAATATTTAAGACGAAAGACAGTACTATGTTTGAATTTTTAGTTAATGTAGTTGAGTATTTTCTGTCATTAATTTTGTCACAGTTGTTTTTCTCTGATATGGTTTCTCTATCTTCCAGGCTCAGGACCCAACAGCATTCAGCGAATCTGCTCAAGCTGCAATGAAGCGTGCTCTCCTCACCCGTTACTCTCTGCTCCCATACCTCTACACGCTCTTCCACCACTCACACATCTGGGGAGAAACTGTTGCCAGAGCCCTTCTCTTTGAGTAAGTTCACGTCCTAATATTCTATTCCAAGAATCGTCAGGGACCGGGCTCCAATGCTGGGGTTCCCAAAGCACGATGGCGCAGCGGTAGAGTTGCTGCCTTACAGTGAATACAACGCCAGGAGACCTGGGTTCAATCCCGACTACGGGTGCCGTCGGTACGGAGTTTGCATGTTCTCCCCGTGACCTGCGTGGGTTTTCTCCAAGATCGTTGGTTTCCTCACACACTCCAAAGACGTTCAGGCTTGTAGGTTAATTGGCTTGGTAAATATAAAAGATTGTCCTTAGTGGGTGTAGGATAGTGTTAATATGTGGAGATCGCTGGTGGGCCGAAGGGCCTGTTTCCACGCTGTATCTCTAAACAATTAGTGTTAACTAATGCTGTCCCCCAGATTTATCAGGCACCTGGCGCCAATTATCCCATTCCACAAAATTGGCTGTGTGGAGTTTGCATGTTCACGCTGTGACTTTATGATTTTCGTCTGGGTGCTTCAGTTTCCTCCCATATCCCAAAGATGTGTAGCTTGATGGATTAATTGGCCACTGTAAATTATCCCTTGTGTGCTGGTGAGTGGTAGAATCTGGGGTGAATTGAAGGGTGGATAAAATAGATTAAGGGTAGGATTAATGAATAGTTGCTTTATGGATGGTGTGGACTTATTAGTCCAAACGGTCTCTATCTATGAGTGTGACACAACCCTGCAAAGAACATTTAGGATTGACAGTAATAGAATAATACTATGGTGTGCATTGTTCATTAATTAATGGAAAGAAAATTGAGTAAGAATAAATGGGTCTTTACTGATCAGCAGGCTCTGACCAGTGGAGTACCAGTCAGATTGGTGGTTGAGTTCCAGCTGACAAAATAGAATAGTGGATTTTTTAAAATGTGGGAAGAGACTAGCTGGTGTTGCTACTCATAGGAATCTGGATGTCTTTGTACACATATCACTAGAAGCTATGAAAGTACAGCAAGCAATTGAGAAGTGGAACAAAAAGAGTTGGCCTTAATTATAAGAGGATTTGAGTACCAGTGTAGAGAAACCTTGCCTCGATTATGTAGCAACCTGGTGAGATCACACCCTGATTGCCTTGATTTTTGCATTCTTTTTCCTTTTACTATCTTGCAAAATTTATGTGTAATTGATGAATAATTCTGTGTTTTTGTGTGTTGTTTGAGTCTATGTGCTTGTGATGCTGATGCAAGCAAGATTTTCATTGTACGCACCTCACCGTGTGAATATGACTTCAGTGTCACTTGACTTGACTTGATACTATGTGTAGTTCTGGTTTGGTTTAAAGACTTGTGGAGAGCCCTCTTTTCCTTTGCCTGAGAATTTCTCTTATTTTTAAATGCAGGTTTCCTGAAGATAGGAATACGTACTCCATCGACAGGCAGTTCCTGTGGGGTCGAAGCCTTCTCATTACACCAGTGTTAGAGCCAGGCGCCAGCTCTGTAGCCGCATACTTCCCCAGAGGGGTTTGGTACGATTTTTACACTGTAAGTTGTAATGGGTTGCTTGTTAACCAGAGAGAACCTTAAGCATTTGTCATACACATCTTTCACCTTGTGACGGTAAACTTGGTGGTGGCTTTACAATAAGCTGTGCCTCTGTGGATAACAAACTTCCCCAGAGGGGTTTGGTACGATTTTTACACTGTAAGTTGCAATGGGTTGCTTGTTAACCAGAGAGAACCTTAAGCATTTGTCATACACATCTTTCACCTTGTGACGGTAAACTTGGTGGTGGCTTTACAATAAGCTGTGCCTCTGTGGATAACAAACTCACCTTTGGAACATTAAATTGTACAATTAACTCCAGACACAGGAACAAAAATCCGCTGGCACACCAATGCTGCATTGAGCGAGGGGAGCTGCCCTCCCCCCCCCCCCACCCCCCCCAAAAAAAGGGGCTGAAGTGTTAGCCCAAACTTTTCAGCTTGATTTTAAATGTAACATAGAATAGGGAAGGTTCTAGAAACATAGAAAATAGGTGCAGGAGAAGGCCATTCGGCCCTTCGAGCCAGCAATGCCATTCATTGTGATCATGGCTGATTGTCCCCGATCAATAACCCGTGCCTGCCTTCTCCCCATATCCCTTGATTCCACTAGCCTCTAGAGCTCCATCTAACTCTCTTAAATCCATCCAGTGACTTGGCCTCCATTGCCCTCTGTGGCAGGGAATTCGATAAATTCACAACTCTCTGGGTGGAAACGTTTTTTCTCACCTCAGTCTTAAATGGCCTCCCCTTTATTCTAAGACTGTGGCCCCTGGTTCTGGACTCGCCCAACATTGGGAACATATTTCCTGCATCCAGCTTGTCCAGTCCTTTTATAATTTTATATGTTTCTATAAGATCCCCCTCATCCTTCTAAACTCCAGTGAATACAAGCCTAGTCTTTTCAATCTTTCCTCATATGACAGTCCCGCCATCCCAGGGATCAATCTTGTGAACCTACGCTGCACTGCCTCAATCACAAGGATGTCCTTTCTCAAATTAGGAGACCAAAACTGTACACAATACTCCAGATGTGGTCTTACCAGAGCCCTATACAACTGCAGAAGAACCTCTTTACTCCTATACTGAAATCCTCTGTCTGAGATGCTGCCAGTATTCAGTCATCAACACTGATTAAATGCCTTGTTTGTGTGAACTTGCTACGCACAAGTTGTATTTGAGGTGTTCTACTTTATGAAGTGACCACATGTCAGTGAAGTTATAAATTGGCTGTAAGTTGCTTTGAGACTTGTTGGCTGTGAAAGATCTTTCTGAACCTGTTGTTCCATTTTAAGTTTGTGATTCTACCAACATCCACACACACATCTTCGACAAAGCCAGTGAAAATATCTTATTCCTATTCTCCATCCAGACATTAATGATAAAGAGGTTGATTTTTCTAATGCTTCTTGATGTTGTATCTCTCATGAGCCACTAGCCTAATGTTAAAAAGATTAGCATTTAAAGGTAACACAATGGATGTCTATAACTTAAAAAGGGTTGGATGTGATACATGGAGAAAGAAAATGTTGAATTTAGAACTAAAATCTATAAATCCTTGATGATCAGTATCTGGGAATAAGAAAAAACTGTCTTCAGTCAGGGAGTCGCTCGGATATGGAACTTCCTGTCACAGGATGTGGTAGATGAGATGAACATAGATATATTCAGTTGGAAGCTAGAAGAGCTGTTAGAGAAGAGGGAATAGAAACTTTGGCACAAGAGCTAAGATGGGGAAGACAGAGCGAGAGGTGACTTCTGTGGAGTTTAAAATCCACCAGAGGCTGGTTGGACCAAATGACCTTTGATCTGCATTCTGTGGAGTACTGTATAAGAGTTCAAGACAGTATCAAGAGTTCAACATTTACTAGGGAATTGCCAACTCTGCCTCAGTGCATGGGTTGTTCCAGGGTCACTGGCAGTAGACCATGAGCAAGTCTCCTGACTATTGCCTGTTGCAATATTAAATGATGAACAAGGCTGGGTGCATTAAACACAAAAAAACTGTTAAGAGGAAATCAGTGAGATAGGTAGCATATATGTCGAGGGAAATAGACAGACAACTTTTCCAATCAGGACCCTTCTTCATCTGTGGAGAGAAATGAACAAAGATTCAGGGTTTTGACACTTCTTTCAAAGTTCCTGACCTGAAATGTCAGATGCATATTTCTCTCTATAGATGGAGAGGCTTTGGAGAGTGTGCAGAAAGAGTTTTACCAGAATGCTGTCTAGATTTGGGGATATTAACTACAAGGAATGGTTGGACAAATTTGAATTGTTTTCTCCGGAGATTGAAGGGAGACCTGAAAGAAGTATATAAAATTATACGATATGATAAACTTTATTCATCACCGGAGGGAAACGGGTCTGCCTACAGTCACAACGCATAACAAGGGACACAAAAAACTTGAAATTAAAAGTGAAAAAAAAGAAAAGGACAAGCGACTGTTGGCTGGCTGCCGTGTGCACAGCGCCTTAAACGGAGCGAACAAACAAACGTTGACTTATCCCCTGGGCAGAGGATTCTGAGAGACATAGATAGCGTAGACAGTCAGAAATGTCAAAGACCAAAGGTGGTAAGATTGGTAAACTTTAAAGGAGATGTGCAGGATAAGTTTTTAGAGGATGGTGGGTCCTCGGAATGTGCTGCCAGGGGTAATGGTGGAGGCAGATACGATCGTGGCATTTAAGAGGCTTTTAGATAGATAACTGGCTATGCAATGAAAGGAGGGCTATAGATCATGTGCAGGCAGATGAGATTCATTTATTTTGGCATCATGTTCAGCACAGACATTGAGAGCTGAAGGGCCTGTTCTGGTGCTGTACATAGATACATAGATACATAGAAAATAGGTGCAGGAGTAGGCCATTCGGCCCTTCGAGCCTGCACCGCCATTCAATATGATCATGGCTGATCATCCAACTCAGTATCCCGTACCTGCCTTCTCTCCATACCCCCTGATCCCCTTAGCCACAAGGGCCACATCTAACTCCCTCTTAAATATAGCCAATGAACTGGCCTCAACTACCCTCTGTGGCAGAGAGTTCCAGAGATTCACCACTCTCTGTGTGAAAACGTTTTTCCTCATCCCCTTATCCTTAAGCTGTGACCCCTTGTCCTGGACTTCCCCAACATCGGGAACAATCTTCCTGCATCTAGCCTGTCCAATCTTCTATATATGCTGCCTGACACACTGAGTTCCTCCAGTACTCTGTTTTATTGCTGAAGATTCCATCTGCGCTTACTTGTATCTGGGTGAAGTGCACTCAGTATTAGCTGGAAGCCATTTTTCCAGGCCTGCCTGTTCTCTCAGATGGTGACAAAAGATTCTATAATACCATTGAAATCAGTGTTTATTCATCATCCAATGCCTGACTAAAACAAGCTCTAAATATATCTGCTTTCAGATAGTGATTGAATGGTATATGTTAGCCAGGACACCACCAATAACTGCCCAAAGCTACCTTGAAATAGTAGCCATGGGATCTTTTAAATGAACATTAAAGGACAGAGACTTTGGTTTTTAGGCTCATCCCCAAGGCATAATTTCTGCCAGTGCAGGACATCAGCCTGATTATACCCATGAATGTCTAGTCTTCAGAGATTAGAACATGATATACTAGACTTGGATCATTACGATGCAACTTTACAAAATGCTGGTTGATCGTTAGATTGGAGTTTTATGTGCAGCTCTGGTCACCACACTATAGGAAGGATGTAGTTGTGCAGGAGGGTGAAGATGAGATCTTATAAGGAACTTGCCTGGGTTGGAGGATTTTAGTTATGGGGAAAGATTGGATACAGTAGATTAGTTCCGCCTGTTATATAGAGCTGGACATCACGCAAACACCTTTTCTGTGCCCCATTTTGGATGAGACCCATTTTCCTGCATTTGGCCCATTTCCCTCTTAATCCTTCCTATCCATATTTCTGTCCAAATGTCTTTTAATTGTATCCTGTCAGCTTATTCCAGATATGAAAGGCCCATTGAGTCAAAACATTTGCCTTGAAGTCCTCTTAACTCTCTCCCTGGAGCAAAGGGTGTTGAGGGGTGACCTGCAAGAGGTACATAGAATTATGAGAGGCTTAGATAGGATCGTTAGTCTGAATCATTATGCCATTGTTGTAGTGTCAAGAAGAAGGGGCATAGGTTTAAGGAAAGAGGAAGAATCTTTAAAGAGGGAAATGTTTTCACACAGAGAATAATTGATACCTGGAAAGTTCTGCCAGAGGAGGAGGTCGAATGAAATACAATCACCATGTTTAAGAGTCATGTAATTAGGCATGAATAGTCAAGGCTTGGAAGGATACTGATCCATTGCAGGCAACTGGGATTAGTGTAGTTGGGCAAAAAGATCAGCATAGATGTGATGGGCCAAAGGGCCTATTGCTGTACTGTACAATTATGTATAATACTTTGTTCCTCCCCATTATCATTTTATTGAAGGGCACTCTTGCCTAAGTCCATGTTCAGACAATGTCTAGGGTGATATCACACATTTCCAGTTGCTTTTTTACCAACAGGGCTCCCCACTGGTTAGCACAGGAGAGTTTATCAAACTGCCGGCTCCTCTGGACACTATCAACTTGCACCTTCGAGAGGGAGAGATCATTGCCACACAGGTACCTTGTTTTCACATTTAAATTTCTTGTTTTTCCTTTTAACTCCCTTTAAGATTTCTCGGAGTATTTTCCCGATTGCAGGCTGTGTCCCAATGCAGAATTACAATTTTCCAACATTTCTGCCACGTTCAACAGGGTCCTACCACTTGTCACATCTTCTCATCCACACCCCTATCTGCTTTTCATAAATACCACTCCCTCTGCAACTCCTTGGCTTGCTTCCCCAGTTACTTTCCCCCTCGACTGCAGGAGATATAACACCTGTCCTTACGCCTCCTCTCTCACTTCCATTGAGGGACCCCGGCAGTCTTTCCATGTGAAACAGAGGGTCCAATCCTTCTTCAGACTGATGAATAGTCTTGACCCAAAATGTCACCTATTCCTTTTCTCCAGAGATGCTGCCTGATCCGCTGAGTTACTCCAGCATTTTGTGTCTATCTTCGGTGTAAACTAGCAACTGCAGTTTCTTCCTCCACCTATCACTTGCCAGGTTTTGTCCTGCCCTCACCTCTCTTTTCCAACTTTGTCCTCCCTACTCCATCATAGTGAAGAAGGGTCCTAAACCAAAATGTCATAGGGCAACAATTTATCCCACTACCAACACCAAACCACAACTGACACACATTGAGCTTATGGGACCAATCTCTGCCCCAACTAACAAAGAATAGTGACAGCACTTCAGATGTTACTAACTAGCGGCAAAGTCCTTTGGGACTTGCTGAGCTATGAAAGGCAACAAATTGTGTAGATGCAAGCCTTTCTCCCAACAACACGGATTCTTTATTTTAGATATTTTGTACAGCAAGGACCAAGGAAACCGTAGCAGGGCCCATCAACCCCTTACAACTGCCTTGGCAGGCAGTAGTTGATCTGCACGTCGCTTATTCCTCTTGTCTTCATAAACCTTACCCTTCGTCAGTAATGACCTCAAAGTGCAAAGTGACACATTGTATTTGCCTCTGCTTTTCAACAGGAACCTGCCACAACCACGTGGGTGAGTAGTGGCAACCCTCTTCACCTGCTTGTGGCTCTGTCTCAGAACACATCAGCAAAGGGCTGCCTCTTCTGGGATGATGGCGAGAGTCTGGATACATACGAGAGAAACAATTATACTTACGTTGAATTTACTACTGATAAAGTACGACCTTTAACCTATAATTTCCTCATTTATCAAAGTGCTTCAACCAAATCCTGACCTAATAAGTAACTGGTAATTAAACATTAATCACTGTGCATGTTTTATAATCTTACGTTTTTCCCACCACCTCAAATCTATTGCCCCAACAATGAAATGCCCTCTTCACTGCTGCGGGTGACACACTGAAGCCAATAAATCTAGATGCTGACTCACCCGCTGAGTTTCTCCAGCATTTTTTGTCTATATCAATGACCAATATCATCAGAGACCCACACTTCCCTGGTCACATTCTCATTTGGTTACTGCCATCGGAAAGAATGTACAAGAACCTGAAAACGTGACCACCAGGTTCATGAGCAGCTTCTCCCCAGCAACCATTAAGGGCCTGTCCCACGAGCACGAGCGCGACCTAACGTGGTCGCTTGAGCCGTACGGCCTCGCGGGGCCGGTCACACTTTGATCGCCGGAGCTGTATGGAGTTGTGCGGAGATGGTCCCGACATCGCGCGGGGCTCCGAAAAACTGACAGTGTTCAAAAATTCCGTGCGGCAACGGCCTGTCGGCCCGCAGCCGCCTCAACGCCGTACGCAGCGTCTTGACGCCGTACGTCACGCGCGAACTTCCCACGGACTTCGCTCGAACTTCACGTCACTCACTCGACCTTCGCACGACCCCCGCGATGCCACCGCTTCCGGTTTGGTCGCGCTTGCCGCATGCAGTCGCATGCTCGTGGGACAGGCTCTTTAGGCTCTTGAACGCTGCACAACACTAACTACTAACTCAGCAACTTTAATCATCTATGTTTTGTTGCAACATCATTTGATTTTGCTTTATGATGGTTCCCAAGTATTACTGTCATTGATTTATTGTATTACTGATTATTATATATTAATTTGTAGTTTTTTTAAACATTAATGGGCCTGTTAGTAAGTAAGAATTCCATTGTTCCATTGCCGGTACATATGACAATAAATTCTCTTGACTCTTGATCATGGGTGATTTGCCTCTCAGCAACGTTCACCTGTGCAGATGCCTTTAAAGTCAAACCAGTTGGGTATGTGAGGGAGAAAGGTATAGAAAGATAAGCAATGGGTTAGAGGAACTCATATGGAGCAGAAAGTATCAGAATGGACCTGCTGATTCTGCTGTGAATACAATGCACCTTATACTATATAATACTATGTGTATAATATTAAGGCTGGATGTGGACATATTAAGATTGGACCTATTCCCAGAAATGTTATCACTTGCCTCTCAAACGTCCACACCCTTTGCCTATTTGTCCCAGATTACATTTCTAATCGTGAATAAACAATAGTGCTCAAGGAGAATTTAAGAAAAGTGTTGTTGCTTTTTCTCCTCTTGGCTGTATTCTAGAGATTGATCTTCAGATCCAGGGCAGAAAGGAAAAACTACATGTATCCCAGTTCAGGACAGAACATTCCAATAGTTCACACCGTGTTGCATCCAGTGGGTACATTTAGTGGTGAAAGTACAATTGCCCAAGTGACCCCCTTTCCAAATTTGCTGGGGATTCCTGATGGGCCAGAGTTGTTAAGTGGCATAATCTCAGCTACATTCTTAATGTTGGACTACAGACTGAATTCTGACAAAGGCGTGTGTTATCTATTCACTCTTTAGAACGAGCTGACCTCCAAGTTGCTACATGTGAATGTGGAGGCTACCTATATCAAGGTGGACACCGTGAGTGTGTTTGGAGTCAAGTTTCAGCCATCGAAGGTCATCGTAAATGGATCACCTGTTCCCTTTTCACACTCTTCAAACCAGGTGAGGTCCTAACGGCAGGATTTTATCAGAACCATTCTTCCCTTTAATTTATAAATGTTGAACCCCACCCCGACACCCTGCTGCCTCCCTCATCTACTCATTCTATTCCTTCCACTTCCACCCCCTCTCCCATTCTATCGCTCTCAACGCTGCTCCACCTCCTTCCTCCTCAGATCCTGTCTCTCCCACCTGTACTTCAACATTCTATTCTGATATCCCCACAACTTTCCTCCTCCACTCATCCTACCCACTCAGTCTCCACCAACTCCAGACTTCACAGCCTATCATTCTGAACTCACACCTCTAACATCCCCTGTCACGTCTTTCCCCATGTACCCTATCCCAGCAACCTCCCAGTATCAACCACTATCTTGTCTAAGTCTGACATATTTTTTCCCTATAAACCTCCTCACACTCCTGTTCCAGTCATTTTCCCAATACTCCACCACTGACCTCTGTAGCATCATCCGTGTTCTTCCGATGGTCTGGAATTGGAAATGTTGTGCCTCTCTCTTTGCTTGGATGAAGTTTTTAGACTCCCCAGGGTAGACAAGTCTACAACTAGAGGGAGTAGGATTAATGGTGAGATTTTAAAAAGGACCTGCCTGGCAACGTTTTCATACGGAGGGTGGTGCATACATGGAATGAGCTGCCAAAGGAAGTTGTAGAGGCTGGCACAATTGTAACATTTAAAAGACACTAAGATAGATATGTGGGTAGGAAAGATTTGGAGGGATATGGGCCAATCGCAGGCATGTAGGACGAGATTGATTAGACAACCTGGACAGTATGAACAAGTTGGACTGAAGGACCTGTTTCCACGCTGTATCGCTATATGACTCTATCCTTCATAAAAATGTGGTAACCAAAATTTGGCCTTGTCGTCCAGATGCAGCTCTCGAATTTTATAGACTTCCTCATCAGCTCACTATATTAGGCTTGGTTCTTAATTCAACTGTCGATCTTACAATCATATATCCTATTTCACAAGGTTCTCTATGCAGCACTGACTTTTGTTCCGCTATCTTTGCTCCTCCTGATATGGCCAGAACCAGATCAATAACTCCTCTTTCCTCACCCAGATGAAAACATGCTGACCAAGATGAATATCCTGAACACATTTCATATGTTCCCCCGAACCCTTACTTCTTGCTCTCTCAATATTTCCTCTCCCTCTCCTCCCTATTTGGTGGTCTATAGAATGTCCTCAGCATCTTCACTCTAACCAAATAGATTCTCTCTTTAGACACAAAAAGCTGGAGTAACAGCGGGACAGGCAGCATCCTCTGATCTTTCAAACACCCTCTCCAGTGTTACTATATTCTTTGATCGGTGTTGGCAAGCTTTTTAAAAAATCTTTTCTGAACATTTATCATCCAGGAATATTAAGCCTAGCCTTGCCCTTTCTTTGCACCATGTTTCAATTTTGCCAGTACATCACAGCCAAATTCCAGTTGCTTTTCGTATATTTTCATGCATTTTCAAACATTTTCCATAGTATAGGTTTCATACCTGCACAGTTCCCCGTACTAAGTGTCCGCCATACACCAGGTGCCTTGCAATAACCAATTTTATATTCAATCAATTACATGTGTAAGGGCTGCCTGAATGAATCTATCTACATCTTTGACTGCCTGCAGGTTCTGATTGTCGATAAGCTCCACCTACCTCTTGAGAAAGAGTTCTACATCTCCTGGTCGTAATTTCAGCATGCAGAGTTTGCACTGAGGATGCGTAATGCTTTTATAAAGCAATCTCCTTTCTGCTACACGCCATTACCAACAGAGACCTTTCTGCAAATATCCCACGAACCTGCCAGCACCTGTGGAATGAACACCTGGATGAATCCTTGGCAAAGCATCTTGACTCGAATGGTACAAGGCATCCCAAAGCACTTTACAGTGAACAAGCCTTGCTTTCAATGGTTGCACGTACAGCATGGCCTGTCCTATATAACATTTGCTCTTTTTATTTCCGATTTCACTGTCTGTCTGGAAGTTAAATTTCAAGTTGAATGGGTGCTGAGTGTAGTGTTGAGTCTAATCGGAGGATGCCAAAGAAATTGGGGAAAATTGCCTTTAAGAAAAATGCGTGGACTGTTTCTGCCCACTCATCACATTAAATTGCAGTGTATACATTTCCCAATTGCAGCTGCCCATAGAGATCACTGCTCCTGCCTCTTGCCAATGGTAATCATGGGAAGTGAGTCACAGCTTAAGGAACTCCTTGTACGGCAGCCAAGGCAATTGCAGAGAAAGCTGCCATGAAGATGAGGGAAAATGTAGTGGAGGGGGGGAAGTTTGTTCGTTGAGTTATCCCTCAACCCCTCCCCCTTCCTTGAACTGGTTCCGTGTTGCCAGTAATTTTACATCACTGTCGACCGCACTCCGCTGAGATTGCAGAATGCAATGAATAGCTGTGAATAGCTGCAGTAAGCACCTTGAGACCCTGTCATGACGTCAGCAAAACCTCAATGCCCCAGTGGGAATCCTGTCATTCTGATTTGTTGTGCAACTTGCAAGTTGTTTAACTAAAAGTTGCAACTATTGCTGAAGGTCATAGCTCACATGGTATTGGTGTAATGTTTGTTGCCAAGGCTGCGCATCATGTGCATTGACGTTATCATGCACGAGTGGTGCTGGAGAAACGTCAGTTGTGTTCAGGCCAGTCAGTCTGCAAAGCTCAGTCCAGTTGTACTCCACTGGAAATGGTCGCAATTGCAAAAAAATGTGCACTGAATTGATTTAAGTGCAATTGTGCATTTTAAAATAGGCTTTAGATTTTCAGGTAGTTTTCCCTTTTTTTTCAACTCTGCTTAGATCCCTAATTCGGTTTCTATCCCTTGCACTCCAAAGATTCGATACCTTGCTGACTCGGTCATGTACGATATTGCTCAAAATACCTCTGGTGGGAGCTGCCTTTAGTACAACTGAAGAAAAAAAATGTTTGGTTCATCACTCACCCAACTGCAAACTTACTTCTTGGCAAAATAAATCTCCTAGTGCAATCACTGGATCTGACGTGGAAAATTCTTCACTGTGCAAATCTGATTTTAACGTGTGATGTAAAAGAATGAATTTCTCATGCCTAATACAGCAGATTCATGTTTCTCAATTATATGAATTAAAACTCTACCCGGCAAATTATGCTCTGTGCGTTGTTGTAGTTCTAGGTGGGAATTTCTGAAAGATTCGTGCAAGCATACCAGTGACACTCTAAAGCTAAATGGATGCAAACTGGTGAAGGGGAGAAAAGTTACTAGGTCTGTGGAAGGGGCTGAAGGAGGGGGAAGATTTAATGAGATCTTTTAAAGAGCTGCGATGATGGTGATTGAATGGCCTGTCTATACTGTCCTCACCTTTGGTTTGGAGTTTCCTCTGCTTAAAGTTGGAGGACAACTTGTTCTATTTGATCGTATTTGATTGTGCACACCAGGTTGATTGCATTTGTCGAAACAGGTGAAGGTTGCAATCTCCCACCCCACCTCTCTGCTGTTATTGAATTTTAAAGCCCATTGATCAGTGAAATTGAGACAGGTTGAGGTCATGATCAGTCTTGGTTGCTCAGAGTAAATTGTCATCTATTAATTCAAATGAAAACAGACTGATCCCCATCTCCTGACCTCAAAACTGTGGAACACTTCTTCTCATTGGCCCTCTCTGCTTGAGGTACAAGTATTTCAAATTTGCATTGTATTGATGCACAGGTTAGAACTGACTATCCATCCACAGTGGTCTTGGAAAGTGGGCAGCACTCAGGTCTACATGACCATGGCTTTTAGTAAGAAGTTCCAAAACGTTGACCCACAATAGATGGTGATCCAACAATATTAGATCCATTTGGTGACAAGGTTACTGGTGGTGTGGTCAACCTGAATTAATTTTGTTCAATAGGGGCACGGTGGAGCAGTAGATTTGCTGCCTAACAGCGCTGGAGACCCGGGTTCGATCCTAACTATGGGTGCTTGTCTGTATGGAGTTTGTACGCTCTCCCCATGACCTGCGTGGGTTTTCGCCGGGAACCCCGGTTTTCACCCACATTCCAAAGATGTACAGGTTTGTAGGTTAATTGGTATAATTGTAAATTGTCCCTAGTGTGTGTAGGATAGTGTAATGGCCCTGTCTCACGGTGCGAGTCCACCCACGAGTGATCCCGAGTGAAAGAAAAAATCAAACTCATGGTTTTCTACAAGATTCCAAGTTTATGTTCACGAGTTTAAACGAGTTCCCACGTGTATGTCTAAGTTTTCCGTTTACTTCTCATTTCTGCGATGTACCAAGTTCCTCTCCCGAGTTCATCTTGAGCCAACAATAACTACCGACGTGTGGAAAAATCATCACATGGTAAAAATGATGTCATGCAGTTTTTTTTTTCCACTATAAAAAGCCTCCCATGTTTAAATTTCTTAGGGTTACGGAATCAAGGGATATGGGGAGAAAGCAGAAACTAGGTACTGATTTTGGATGATCAGCCATGATCATATTGAATGGCAATGCTGGCTCGAAGGGCCGAATGTGATCACTTCCATTATGTAGAGAGTCTCAGAACGTTAATAGAGATTCCATTCCGTTTACATTGCGCTTTGTGCAGGGATCAAATCTTAGCCCAAAGTGTACATTAGGCGGCAAGGATTAATTAAAAAACTTCAAATTATTTCAAACAGTGTTTTATCCGAAGAACGGATCAGGGCAGATGCCAGCCCCTTTAAACATCACGGACAGCTCAGTGTGAAGTGGTGCTGAAATTATATATGTGAAATAGTCTTGGGAATTTTATTATCGATCCTAAATGCTCTATTTAAATTATAGGTCGTTTAGTTTGTTGTGAAGTGGCGCCGGATTTAACACCTCAGTCTATTAAAATTGAATTATCTCACTGAACGAAAACATGCAATATGTTTCCAGTCAAATATCCAGTGGTTGAGTATTAAAGAGCAGTCATTAGTGTTTTTAAACGGGCAGTTGTAGTCAATAATACGGTAACCGAATGATATTTATTCATTGCTAGAGAGGACGATGTAAACATAGTGATGTTAGTGAGCTGCCTCTAACATTAACCGCTCCTCGTACTGTTCTGTTGTGTAGGAAGGAACTGCAGATGCTGGTTTACCCCAACGATAGACACCAAAAGCTGGAGTAACTCAGAGGGTCAGACAGCATCTCTGGAGAGAAGGAATGGGTGACGTTTTGTATCGCGACTCTCCCGGTTGCTACCTGGACCTACCTGATCTCCCGGTTGCCAAACACTTCCCATTCCCACACTGACCTTTCTGTCCGAGGTCTCCTCCAATCAGAGTGAGGCTAAATGCAAATTGGAGCAACAGCATCTCATATTTCACTTGGGCAGCTTACAGCCCAGTGGTATGAATATTGATTTATCTCACTTCGAGTAACCCCGGCATTCCCTCTCTGTCTATCCCTCCTCCACCAAGTCGCACCAGCTTCTCGTTTTCACCCAACGAACAGCGAACAATGGTCTGTTTCCTTTATCATCGTTACTTTTTTGCATTCATTGTTCTTTATCTCTCTACAATACATCATCATCTATATCTCTCGTTTCCCTTACCAGTCTGTCGAAGAGTCTCGACCTGAAACATCACCCATTCCTTCTCTCCAGAGATGCTGCCTGTCCCGCTGAGTTACTCCAGCTTTTTGTGTCAATCGTCGCCCTTCTTCAGACTGTTCCGTTGTATTGACCGAAAACGAACGATGTGACAGTACCGGCGACATAATGAATGAAATGGAGACACGCGGAATTAAATGGACTTGGAATAACTGGGGCGGTGGGGTTTTATCGAAAAGTGACTACATGAAATCGGTGGAAGGAAACGGGCAGGCGAGGTTTCGGGTCAGGGTCCTTCTTCCGACTCCATGACCCACTGAGTTCTTCCAGCTGTCAAATGGAGACATGGGGGACCACAGATGCTGGCATGTTGAGCGAAACACAAAGTGTTGGAGCAACTCGATGGGCCGAATGGCCTAATTCTGCTCCTATGACTTATGAACTCACGAAGTGTCGAAGTAAGCCAGCAACGTTTCGGATCGGGTCCCTTCTTTTCGAGCCGAATCAACGTCTGTCCATTCCCTCCGCTGATGCTGCCTGTCCCGCTGAGTTACTCCAGCGCTGTGTGAGTTCCTCCAACACTTTGTGTGTGTTTTATGATCATGATTCCAGCATCTGCAGTTTCTTGTCTCTACATAAACTAGGCTTCAGCAACACTGAGTGTACTAACCGGGAGATTATGTTGCTGCTGCCAAAACAATAGTTGGCAATGTATGCACGGTAGATGTCACATTGCGTGGGAAACGAGGTCTCCAGGGAGACAGACGCAAAGTGCTGGAGTAACTCCGCGGGACAGGCAGCATCTCTGGACATTTATAAAGCATTACAGTTTGGAACACAAGGAACTACAGAAGCTGGTTTACGAAAATAGACAAAGTGCTGGAGTAAATCAACGTGTCAGGTAGTATCTGTGGAGAACATGGACAGGTGACGTTTCGGGTGAAAGAAGGGTCTAAAGTATGAAGAAGGGTCCTGACTCAAAACGTCACCTATCCAAGTTCTCCGGAGATGACTAATCTTCAACATTTCACTTCTGGCACTCAGGCCAAACCCACGAGTTACTCACGAGTCACTACGGTAAACTCACGGGCTACTACGGTATTACAACAAGTTTAAAAGTTTCAAATTTTTCCTTCAGGAGTAGATTTGACTCGTGGAAATCTTTCAACATGTTGAAAAATGTTCACGAGTTAACAAGTTTCCCGAGTACCTGCCGTTAGCGTTACGAGTCGCTAAGTTACGTCCACGAGTTCCAACGTTCCCGCTACCTTAATTCTACGTGATTACCACGAGTTTGATTTGTTTTTAACTCGGGATCACTCGTGGGTGGACTCGCACCGTGAGACAGGGGTTTAAGTATGCAGAGATCGCTGGTTAGCGTGGACTAGGTGGGCCAATGGGCCTGTTTCCACGCTGTATCTCTATATTAAATTAAACTGAAAAGTATTTTCTGGTGTTACTCGTCTCTTCTGCAGCATGGCGCCTGGAATGTGCTGCCGGAAGTAATGGAAACAATGGCTTTTAAGTCTTTTAGATCGAAATATGAATATGCAGGGAATAGAGGTACATGGATCACTTTCAGACAGAGATAGACACAAAAAGCTGAAGAAGGATCTCGACCTGAAACATCACACATTCCTTCTCTCCAGAGATGCTGCCTGTCCCACTTAGTTACTCCAGCTTTTTGTGTCTCTCTTTGTTTTAAACCAGCATCTGCAGTTCCTTCTTACACTTTCAGCCAGAGATTAGTTCAATTTAGAATCATTGGCCAAAGAGCTTGTTCCTGAGTTATACTATTCTACGTTCCAACCTTTTCAGATACACACCATATACCATTTCTGCCGGAATACACAAGGGCAAAGAAAAGTTGTTACCTGCTACATATTTTTGATCCTAGTATCATAGATTAAAGTTGATAATTTTAATGAAATATAATCCCATCATTCACACCCACCTAAAGTGGCTGCCATTTCATACCATAGCCCCTTTGTATAAGAACATGCACAATATCAGACATACTCAAAAGCACTTTATAGCCATTAGTCCTTTTAGTGTAATAACATTAAGTAACATGGGAAATGTGTATTGATCTCAGCCTGAGAGCAGTAGGGTGATGGCAAGATGGTCTGCTTCCGTGCTGATGGCTGAGGGGTGAATTTTTGAACAGTGGACCAGGAAGAAGAGCCATGTAATCTTTTCTTGAATTGAAAGTGCTATTAGCTTATTGCTCAAGTCCAGTTTATTGTCATATGTACATATGTGGTGGGGTATAGGTACAATGAAAATCTTGCTTACAGCAATATCACAGGTACAGACACAGCCCAACACAGATTGTTACATAAAACATAGATGCTGCCTGTCTCACTGAGTTGCTCCAGCTTTTTGTGTCTATCTTTGGTTTAAACCAGCATCTGCAGTTCCTCCCTACATAATTTGTCTGCTCCACTGCAAAATCTCCTCAAGATATGCCTACTTTGAAGAAGTTCTCCTCCTCTCTCCCATGAGAGTTTGGCAACATCCTCATCGTCTATATCTCTCCTTTCCCTTCCCCATGACTTTTAGTCTGAAGAAGGGTCTCGACCCGAAACGTCGCCCAATCCTTCTCTCCAGAGATACTGCCTGCCCTGCTGAGTTACTCCAGTTTTGTGAACCTACAGTATCTGCACATGTCTGGTCCAATTTTGTGTTGGCTCAATATCATTTGACAATGATTGCTGACACATACTCCAGGAATTTTTTTTTAATGTGCTTACTGTAGAATAACAAAAAGGTCACTAATTGATCTGATTTCCATATTCGGGCATCTTTAATAAACGATCTATCCTCTCTCGGTTTATTGAGAAAGAGGAGGCATTTTCAGCTCTTCCTCACAATTTCTCTAAAATTATTCATCTTGACTGAGAAGGGGAGAGGAAAATAAGGCAGGCAGCATGGAGGGAGATGGGTGAAAGAAAGAGCAGGAAAGATGGTCAGGAAGCTGATAAGAGGGGAGCGTGGCGGAAATACATAGATCACTAGAGGGAGTGGGCAGGGAGAGGTGAGAGAAGGCCAAGGGAAGGGCACAAGGGAAGAGAAGTGAGTGGTAGCATGAGGAAGTGAGGGAGAGTGGAGACACAGCTCCCACTCTGCCCCTGCATCTCAGTTTCTGTTCATTTTGCGGTGTTAATCCTCCTCGGATGAATTTGCTCGCCATCCGCCACTACCAATGGGCATCCCGCAACTCAACGACGCTCTTCAGGAAGCGAGTGTGGCTGGCGTAGAGCTGCAGATTCTGGTCAATGTCAAACCACTGGACATCCCCGGCATCGTCACCTGCATGTAGATTCAGGTCTCCCACGCTGTCCCCTAGAAAGAGAGGCTACATTACTACCAGAGCAAGTGATCAGCACCTCTGACAAAAGCAAGACCTTGTGTCTGTATACTGCCGTGCACAACCTCCAGATATCCCAAACTGCTTTACAACCAACCCTCTCTGGAGCCTGAAGTTATCTCTTCCTCTTCCTCAACTTTTCATCTTCCTTGTTCAACTTTCTCCCTGCCTTCCTCATCTCCACGTGCTCCTTCTCCACCACCACCCTTCCTCCTCTTCCACTCCCAATGACACCTTCCCACACATACCAGCATCATCATGGAAATTCACGGCCTGTGTCTCCATCCAGGCATTGTCGGTGTTCCGAGGATCGTCCACATATCCTGCGTATATCTGGGTGAGAGTATGAGTGAGACACAATGAACTGGAGCAGACCTGACAAAAGTATATTTTGAGCCAAGGATAACTTTAAAATTACATATTAATCACCAGCTTAACCTCTGTGCTGACTCGCACCCAACCCCAGAACAATCCCAAGCCCAATTCCCCACAAACCTCAAAAGCTTCTACTTAGATCACCCGCAATCTACTCCAGGCCCCCTGCACGTCAACCACAGACTCCACTTCCTGACTCTAATGCTCACAACCCAATGGTTGCACATCATCCATTTCACATCCCAATCCCCACATCTCAACCCTATCCACCTTACAGTCCTGGAGAGGTACAGCACAGAAACAGGCCCTCGGCCCCCCAAGTCCACACCAACCATTTACACTAATCCCATATTTTGTATTCTCTCCACATTCCCTTTAAGTTTCCACAGAGTCCATCACTCATAGACACACCATGGGGAATTTACAGTGTGCAATTAACCCATCAGCCTACACATCTTTGGGACGTGGGAGAAAACCAGTGCATTGGGAGGATGTGCAAACTCCACACAGACAGCACCCAAGATTAGGATTAATCATGGGTCCCTGGTACTGAGGCAAGGATTTATTAGTTGTACCACTGCGCCACCACATTCAAATAACACAACCCATCCAATCGCAAATCCTTTCAAACAACACCCATGGAATTAAATTCTCCTTCCTCATTTGCTCCTGCATTCTCACCCTCCAAATAAACAGCCCAAGAGCCCAGAGGAACTCTACCACTAGAGTAATTGCACAGGGCCGTGGAACTGATGCTGGCACTGGATGTGTCAACTTTCTATCCCTGAGTGCGTAAAGATCAAGAAACAGGCCTTGCCCCTGCTCACCTTCACGGCGTTCTTTTTGCTGAAAATGTCTCGGAACTGTTTTCTCATGCGGACCTTCTCTGGGCCAGGAAGTTTGAGAGAATTGAGCGCCTCTTCCCCGAACTCGCGCTTCAGCGTGGTGGACAGTTGCTCACCAGCATCCACCATTCCCTGCCGCCAGACGGAGAGGCGATTATAGTCAGCTGAAAATACTACTCAAATCAAACTGTTCAGTCCAATGACTTGGGATCTGGGAGAGGGGAACACTCCATAATCTATTGCCCTTGATTTCCGAGATGAAGGGATCACATGGGTGAACAAAAGGAGGAAGACTGACTGAACTTTATTGCCTTCCATCACAGTGATCACTGTGGTGAATGTTTATGTTAAGTTCTATCGTTCTTTTAAATTGTGTTGTGTTCTTTTAATTGTATGGCTGCATGGCAACTCAAATATCACTCACTGTACCTTAATTGGTGCATGTGACAATAAATGTGAATCTGAATCTTTGGCTGTGGGATTACTTGAGAAAACCAAAATAAGAACACAAATTTGATCTTGTAGAGAGTGCACAACATCCTTGGATATCTGAGCGCCAGGGTTACAAAGCAGATCTGGGTTCAAATGGTGGTGTGATTGAATGAAATGGAGAGTTAGTGACATGTGCCTGCAATTTAATACCATCCTTCACGTGATCAGAAAAAATACAAACAGGTAATTTAGGAAATACCCAGCTGATCCGGCAGCATATGCGGTGATAGAAACGGAGTTAATGTTTCTGGCACATGGGCAACACAGAGGCGCAGCTAGTAGAGCTGCTGCTTCACGGCGCCAGAGACCCGCGTTCGATCCCGACCTCGGATGCTGTCCATGACTGCGAGTTTCCGCCTGGTGTTCCACTTTCCTCCCACATCCCAAAGACTTGTTGGTTTGTAGGTAAATTGGCTTCTGTAAATTGTCCCCATGGATGTTGGGAGTGGATGAGAAAGTGGGATAACATAGAACTAGTGTGAACAGGTGATCGATGATTGGTGTTAACTTGGTGGGCCCAAGGGCCAGTTTCCACGCTGTATCTCTAAAACTAAAGTTAGAGGACCTCTCATCGGAATATTGACTTTAATAACTTGCCAAACCCCTGTCAATTTGGTCTTGAGACCCTAGAAATTAAAGACGAGGCATTGACAGAAAAGGCAGTTTGATTGTGTCTCAGAATTCAGGTAAGCCGTTGCTTGGGGATCAGTGGGCCATTGTGACAATTGGTCAGCTCATCAATGGGAAGGAACAGGGTTTGTTGGAGCCAAGAGATGTGATGAAGCTTTCTGGAATACAACTACTACTGGAGTTGGGAGGGTTTGGTCCTCGTCAAAAGTAGCGTTCTTATGTGGGGACACATGTTGAATGAAACAGGAATCAACTAATTTGTTCCTCTTGAATGTTTGGCTTTCTTGCAATATTATTCAAGATGTATGATGAAATCCAACACTCACACCTCCATAACTGGATGCTTTCCAATAAGAAACATGAGGAAAACGTGCAAAGAACAAAATCCACGGAGTCGTTCCTGAATGGGTCCTGTCCACTGGCTCAGTATTAATGATGAGGCAAGATTTGATGGGTCAGTTTTTCTTTTCTTGCCAGTAATCTACACTCACATCCTGCCACACCCATAGTTGGCAGAAACCACACGACTAATGTGTCTTGTCCAAGATTGAGGTGAAAGCGTAGACTGTGTAAGGATGGTGACACAAGGACCCGCAGATTCTGTACTTTTTAGCAAAACATAAATTGTGATAGAGTAACTCAGCGGGTCAGGCAGCAACATTGGAGGGAACGGAAAGCGATGTTTGGGGTCAGGACTCTTCTTCAAACTGATTGTAGAAAGGGGGAGAAAGCTGGAAAAGAGAGATGGGGGCGGGACAAAGCCTGGCAAGTGCTAGGTGGATACAGGTGAGGGGATTTTGATGGCAGATGGATGGAGTAAGTGACCAAGGCCAGAAATGAAAAGGAGACAAAAAGGTGTCAGATAAGGAAAGTAGAGGAGTGAAATATAAAACCAGAGGGAAGGATAAGGATGGAAGGGAATTGGGAAGGGACATAAAGAGGGACAGGATTGTTGGAGAAATGGGTGTCAACCCAGGTGGAGGTAGGGCATAGGAAAGAGAGATGTGATGGGGGAATTTATACTTAAAATTGGAGAATTCAAAGCTCATTTTGATGGCATGTCAGCTACCCTAGAGGAATATAAGGTTCCATTCCTCCAGTGTGCCTTTGGCTTCACTCTGGAAATGGAGGCTGCCCAGGACAAAAGATTGGTGTGGGAATGGGTAGGGAAAATAAAATGGTTGGTAGCTGGGAGATCCAGGAGGTCTTGATGGATGGCGCGCATCTTCGGTGAAACGTTCGCCTAGTCCACATGGTCTCACTGACTTAAAGGATGTATGCTGTGCAGAGACACTACGTTGTCCTCACCCCTGGAATCGCCCATTGCTTGCAGTCCTTCCTCTCTATTGAGATGAACTGTAAGATGGGTTTTCCAGAGAGCTTGTGGATCACCTTTCCACCTCCTTCTCTCTTCCACCTGCATGAGAGAGAGATGTCAGGACCAAAACATACATTATTCATGCGAGCTTGGTATGTGCAAACTGACTGTTGCATTTCCTCCATTACAACCATGACCGCATTTCAAATATAAAAGCTAAAGTGTTTTGGATGAGAAAGTTGGTGCATGCTTGGCTGCCTCTATTTATTTACGTACCGTGTAACAATTGGATCAGCTGCATGGTTTGGTCCCCACTTTCCCAGCAAGCCTCGGGAAATCATTCCTGTTCTTCCCATCGGATTCCTAGGAATAACAGCAAGAGCCATTGAAGTTTCATACCGCCTCAGTGACAAATCATGAAACTAGCATGAATTGAATGAGAGGCACACACCACATCATATGCATTAATCTTATAGCAATGTTCAGTGAGTTGTAAGTGATAGTTTTGCAAGCACAGAAACACAATTGCATGTGTTGCTGAGCAAGTGGACCCAGATGGTATCAGGTTTGTATGACAATAAGTTAATGCAGACTTTGATCAACAGTGGAAGAGGCTGATTGTTAAACTTTAGTCACGAGGTTAATGATAGGTGTGATATCTGGAAGCCAATTTAGTTTAGTTTAGTTCAGAGAGATATAGCGCGGAAACAGGCCCTTCGGCTCACCGAGTCTGCGTCGACCTACGATCCCTGCACACTAACACTATCCCTCACACTAGGGACAATTTACAATTTTACCAGGCCAATATACCTACAAATCTGCACGTCTTTGGAGTGTGCGAGGAAACCGGAGCTCCCACAGAAAACCATGCAGATCGCGGGGAGAACGTACAAACTCTGTACAGCCAGCACCCGGTGTCAGGATCAAACCCATGTCTCTGGACCTGTAAGACTGTGCCACCATGCCACCCTGTGGATATTTGTTTAGATGCAAGACCTTCTCTAAGTGTTAGTGACCTGATTTGTCACATCTCCTTTGTTACCTCAAGTCTGACTATATTAAAAAAAAAAATTTAGTGGCTTAACCAAAAGCACTGCTTCCAGATTCCCAACTCCAATATGATTGTCGATCCAGGGTTTTAAAAATCTTTCCCTTGTTCTCCAATCCTGTCATCACTCCCTGTCACTGTCCCTTCTTGCAAGCAGCGAAAGTAACAAAGTACACAGTATGGGCTTGGTTCAGCACAGTGGTAAGAAAGTGGTTGAAACATCCTGGGTGTGTGGATAAAATATTATTTGCTTACTGGTACAATATCAAAAAGTGTTAGGTGTAGATTGACCCTCTAGCCATAGAAGACTTCTCCAGTAACATTCTCAGAAATTGCTGCATTTTTTAGAAACCATTTTTCAGAATCATCATCAAGTGAACTGGGATTTGCCCACATCAAGGATACTTTATATATAAACATGGGTATTGATCTTTTGCAGAATAAATTCTGCTCAAAATGTGTTTTAGTTGTATTTATCCAAAATTCTAAAATATGCTATCCAGCCCTACTCTTTGCTGGACTCTAAATTATTTTGTTCTTAATTCACAAGAGGAGGGCATTGTCGGACATGTCATCATTCACTGACCAAGCCTAAATGGCTTGACTGTCTTTTGGGGACATTTAAAAGGGCAGTTAAGAATCAATCAAATTCCACTAAGGCTGGAATCAGACAGGGCAAGGAGAGAAGTTTAATTTCCTGAAGGATATGACTGAACCAGTTGGGTTTTTATGAGAATAAACTAAATCAGTGGTCCCATTTGCTCTTCTGATGATTCATTACTTGAGTTTAAATTTCACAGCTATCGCAGCAGGATTCAGATCAATGGCCCATAACCGTGTACTGGTCCAACTAGGCCACTGTCTCCCACATCCCATTATGATTTCATTGAATATTTATTAAACTTTAATGAGCTTACTTTTCAATGTTCCCTTCAGAGTGGTTGATGTTTCCGTTCATACTCCTTAGACAAGGAATTGCTAAGTGTTGTTTTATTGTGCTCTAACTAATGAAGATATGTCCATCTTTCTCTGATATGTTAATCAATATTGAGAGGCTGAATCTGTGTTTTAGCTTAATCTCTGGAGACCACTACTCTGAAGAATTGACTGTTAGGACTGAGATGTCAGTTACCTTTGTAAACTACACTGCTAAATGATAAAACGCAAGCATTGACAAGTCTATTATTTCTCCTGTGCATTAGCCCAAGTCTCCAGTGATAATTCTGCCCAGTTCATAAATAGTTCTAATTTTCTCCCTAATATTCACATAGTCACCTTACAATTTGTTATGCAATTGCAACAATTGCAAATAAACTATAGCAAAGTATTAATTCCATTATCTGGAATAACTTGGAATTTTGTAAAAGCATCCAAAGATGCGTGGGTTTGTAGGTTAATTGGCCTCTGTACATTGCACCTAGTGTCTGGGAGTGGTAAAGTGGGATAACATAGAACTTATGTGAATGGGTGCTCGATGATCGGCATGGACTCATGGGCCAAAGGGCCTGTTTCCATCCTATATATATAAAACTAAAACTTTTTACCTATCCATTGGATATGGGCAATGTTCACAAGGCATATATTTTGTGCCCTTCTCAATTGCCTGGAAGTTCTAAACAGCAATTAATCCTCAACTAACATTACCGATATCAGAAAAACACATTGACATATAAAAGTAATGAAAAGTGTTGGGTAAATGCAAGTCATTCCTGCTTCATCCTAAGGCACAGCCAACATATGGGGTGGCCTCTGGTATCTCACCCTAGCGATCATTGTTTATTTTCAGATAATTCAACTGTGGAAAAGTCACAGTCCAACACAATCCAACTACTCTTACCACAAAATCATATTTCTAATGGGAGTATACATATAGAAATTAGTACTGGCAGCCTTCACAGATTTCTTCCATCTACTTCAAAAATATCCCTGATGCCGAAAACTCGGATATTTCAGATGAAGAACTTAGCACAGACTAAGTATTGAACCTTTGATTTTTTTAATGAGCGAGTGTTGGAAATATATAATTACAAAAATATACAAACATACACAGTTACCAACAATAATGAGGAGGTGACATAATTTTCTTTATTTCCATTTACACAGCTTCATTAATTTACTAAAATCACCTGATGCAATTGACAAAGGATATCAAACAAAATCTCTTTCTAAACCAGTTAGATGATATTAAAGCAGGTAACAAAAGCTTAATCAATGTGAAGAAGGAGAGTGGGAGGCAGAGAGGTTTGGGCATAATCTCTGGTCTGGGAGGCTCGACAGCTCAGGTGAGTGGGCAATGAATGCAGCAATTAAAACTGGAGTTAGAAGGCGGATATTCTCGGACGTCATGTGCCTGTCACTGCTTCAAAACACGATAGCTCACCCCCCCAGTTGAAACAAATGAGTGGAATCAGCACTCACCGAGGCAGGTTGTCCTTGTCCAGATCGTACACACCCAGGTAGCTCCTCCGATTGATTACCCCATCCAGTGCATTGAAGCGTGGAACATGTTTCAGTCGGCTGCTGTCCCTGTGCCACAAACAATATGGTAGATTGATTTTAATTCTATGTGTTGTGAAGTTAACATCAATCATCAGACAACTCCATAAGCATTGTGGTGCAGCTCAGAATGAAGGGTGCCACACAAATTTGGCCACACATAATTGTGGAACTTGGGTTAGGTATTTGGCTCTTCAAGCCTGCTCTGCCATTCAATCTACCACCTCAGCAGCACTTTCCAATGCTAACCACATATCCCTTGATTCACTTAATATCTGTAGATGTATCAATCTGTAATAAATAAGCCACTGAGCTTTCACAGCCCTCCAGGTGGAAAATATCAAAGATTCACAACACTATGTGTCATTTAATTGCATCCCATCAGTTTGGAATAGCTTGCCCTTTATTTTGAGACAAGTTCTATACACACCAGCCAGGGGAAACATCAACAGAACATCTACCCTGTCAAGCCACAAAGGCTTTGTGTTTCAATGAAATCACCTCTCATTCTTTAAAATACAGAATATAATCCCAGTCTGATCAATCTATCTTCCTGCAACAGACCTGCCATTCCGGGAAAATCTGGTGAACCTTTGATGCACTCTCTCTATCGCAAGTAGGTTGGGGCACCAGACAATTTCCACATGGTCTCACCAGCACACTATATAATAGCACCAAGATATCTCTTGCCTTCAATTCCCCTTGCAATAAGGACCATCATTCTGTTTTACTTTCATAACTGTTTGCTATACCTTTATGTTAATTTTCAGTGACTTGTGTACGAGAATACCCAGTTCCCTCTCTCACCATTAAAAAAATACTTTAAAAGAAGAAAGACACAAAATGCTGGAGTAAATCAGGCAACATCTCTGGATAGAAGGAATGGGTGACGTTTCAGGTAGAGACCCGTCTTCAGACCTGTTAAAACATTTTTTTTTAAACTCTTAGCAGATTTATATTTTTACTCTCATATCACTGCTTATTTCTTATCAATACCAGCCTTCCTTTCCAGAATTCTGAAGTTTTACAAATCCTCAGGTATACTGTTTTTTTTGGGCACCATTGATTTGATCTAATTCCATCCATAACTTGCAATGACAACCATAGCTAGACTTATTTTCCTGTTGTCCTTTTTGGGTTCAAGAGGGGGACTTGTAACTCCATGCATTTATCACTTAAAAGTTCGTAATGAGTGGTTTGCTGTCACGCCTTTTATGGTAGATTCCCGCTTTACCCGAAAAGTAACCAATTCCTTTACTCCAGAGATGCTGCCTGTCCCGCTGAGTTACTCCAGCTGCTTGTGTCTATCTTCGGTTTAAACCAGCATCTGCAGTTCCTTCTTACAAAAAACGAATCCCGTTCCTTTGTAATTTGCTTTATTCAGACTCAAGACCCTGGTCTCAGCATGAACTAAATCATTTTCAATTTATACGTAAACTTGTCATAATTTCATTACGATTACAGTTCCTTAAGTCTCCTGAACTAATATATCAGCAATAAACCCTTTTTCATTAAATAATATCAGATCCAAAATACCCCATAAACTAAAGTAACTCATCAACATCCAGATCAAGAAAACCATCTCAAACACTCCATTAATTCATCATCCATGCTATTACTGTTGCCCAGCCTATATATAATAATAATAATACATTTATTTTTTTATTTTATTTTTTATATAGCGCTAAGATTTCCCGATTTATACTATGCCATTCATTACCACTGGTGTTTAGGGACTGTAGACAATTCCCATTAATATGTCCTGCGTTTTGCTGTTCCTCAGCGCCACTTAAACTGATTCTACGAATTAGTTCTCCACGCTAGGTTCCTTCCTTTCCACTGCTTCATTCTTTGGTATCTGGAGTACTCAACTTCCTTTCCATTTTTTATACCTATGCTAAAAGTTAGGTTTTCTGGAATTACAGGTCACTTCATGGCTGTTAGACCCTACCTATTTATTTCTACACGTGACATTTATTCACCCATCTTATTACTAATTCTGCACAAAGCAACCCGTACTACGCACTCTGATCGCAGCTTACTAATCAGGAGAACTGTGTGCCTCCCAATTATGCCGAGCCTTGGAGAGTGAACACCATGAGTGGGCTTCACTTCTTCAAAGTACACACACCTCCATATTGCTAATGCCCCACCACACCCGCTATTTCCTATCTTATCCCATTTTCCCTTTCCTAATCTCTCTCCTTGACAATCCTGCCTTCTCTTCATCCTCTTAATCTCACTCTTTCCCCGCATCCTAATTATTTTCCTATCCAGTTCAATCGTCCTCCCCAGCCTTCAATCCCCATCCTGATTTCCTCTCAAAAAACCTGTTCCTTCTCTCTGATCTTTTTCTAATATCCCCCCCTTCATATTTACTCTGCTATTCCTGCCTCTCTGTCTTCCAAATTCCCTCCCCAACCCATGAAACGTTACCTAAAGTCAGGATCAGCCCATTCCGGCCCAGCCTTGACAACCTCTGCCGTGTAGTCCACCGGATAATATTCTGCCCACTCTCTGCTCCACCTGACTTTATCACTGTGGACAGGGAACCGCTTGACCTGTGACCCTGGGTAGGGCGAGCTTCGTGCTTTGATGTGAATCATCGGTGACCCTGTATCGCAAAGCATGATGGGACACACAGGGTAACGTTCAGGTAGACACCAACTGGACTGGAGGAGACTGGTGCTGAAATAGACAACATTACCATTAGGAGTTTGCTTCCTCAGGATTTCTGCCATTCACAACCAATTCTCTTCATTGTTTATATACATACTACACATTACGAGGATGGGCCTGAGCTACGGGGAAAGGTTGGGCGTGATGGGAATAAACAGGGTAAATGCCCCTAGGGGAGGGGAATTAAAAACCAGAGGACATAGGTTTAAGGTGAGAGAGGAACTTTTTCCACACAGAGGGAGGAATGTGCTACCAGAGAAGGTAGTTGAAGCAGGTACTATAACAGCATTTAAAAGACACTTGGACAGGTACATTGAAATGGAAAGATTGAGGGATATGAGCCAAACTGGGGCAAATGTAATGAATTTAAGTGGGGCATCAGTCGGCATGGACGAATTGGGCGAAATGGCCTACTTCTGAGCTATATGACTATTTCATAAACTATGCTACTGGCTGCGACATGTTTTAGGAACAATCTGGATTCGGAAAATCACAACATAAATGTAAATCTGTGCCTTATTATTTTACACCTTTTAGTATTTAGAGATACAGTGTGGAAACAGGACCTTCAGCCCATCGAGTCCATGCTGACCAGCGATCACCCCACACACGAGCACTACACACTAAGGACAATTTACAATTTTACCAAAGTCAATTAACCTACAAACCTGCACGTCTTTGCGGTGTGGGAGGAAACCAGAGCACCCGGAGAAAATCCACGCGGTCATAGGGAGAATGTACAAACTCTGTACAGACAGCAACCGTAGTAAGGATTGAACCTGGGTCTCTGGTGCTGTAAGGCAGTAGCTCTACCGCTGTGCCATTGTGCCACCCTTACATTCCAGAGGCTTTTAGTCTGTTAAATTATCAACATATTCCCAGCATTACTTTTATCACTCATGCACCCCTAATTGCAACCTTCCATACCACACCCATTCTTGTCTTTCTCTCCGACTGCTCAATATTCACACTGCATTTCTTACAACTGACATTTCCTCTGATTACTTGCCTATTTTAATCGGCAGTCTACTGCTCCACCCTGATCTTCATGGATCGAGAGGCTGCCAGCAATTGATCTCCGTGGCTGCTCTTAGTATCCAAAAGCTATACTGCATCACAGCAACCTGTCCTGTGTAATTAATGATCTCTTGTTAACTGGTAGACATGACTAATCCCTGCATGACATTGCTTCTGTTGTCAGCGGCTTTTCAAGTCAAGAAGTGAAACCAATCAGAAGAAGCAAAAGCAGAACAGAGGGAGAGAAAAAAAAATCAATCCACTTCCTCCAACCTAAAAGCAGAAAATAATTTAAAGAGACCTCTCGCGTTGTGGCGGTTTAGCAATTTGATCCTTTATAAAGTAAACCATCCAGTTCTCTCTTGAAGTGCAAGGTGATACAAGCTGTAATCAAATAGCAGCCTGTAATTTAGCTGGCATCTCAGCAATAGTGTGAATCATGGCTGTTAGGCCATGGAAAGTAACACCGTCAGTCACACCAGGTTAGTATAACCCTCAGCTCAGAACCAATACTTCATGGCTTCCAATCCTCTAACATTGTATGTGCCAAACCAAGAGACGATGCTAAACTGAGATCCTATCTGCTTTTTGGATTATATGTGGCAAAACTAATCCCTTATTGCCTTTGAAGAGCAGCAGGAGAGTTCACCATGCTTAATATTCATCCCCTGACCAAAGTCACTACCACAAATGATCTGGTTTTGTCACATTGCTCGTTGCAAGAAAATTAGACATTCTGTTCCTTGCATCACCAGAGCAATTACACTTCAACACACTGCATTAGTTGTTTGGAAAGGAAAGTGAAAGGAGTTTCATAAATTCACAATTTGTCTTTATCAAACCAAGGTCTTGTCTGGACAAGGCGTATTTTGCTGCACGGGGTAGTCACAGGAGTAAAAAATGTTGATTTGATTATCCAGTGGTCTTATTGTGTCATCCCAGCACTTGCATAAAGACAGGAGCACGAGTAGGCCTGCTCCAGCATTCAGTAAGATCATAGACAAAAAGTGCTGCAGCAACTCAGCAGGCCAGTCAGCATCTCTGGATCATTAATTGGCCTCTGCAAACTGCCCCTAGTGTGTAGGGAGCAGATGAGAAAGTGGGATAACAGAATTAGTGTGAACGGATAATCAATTGTTGGTGTGGACTCGGTGGGCCAAAGGGCATGTTCCTCAGCTGTACCTCAGCGCCACTTCATGCAGTAACTCTCATGCTGCCATTTCTTCAATATCTAAAAATGTATTGAGCTCCCTGGAATATACTTGGCAACACAGCCTCCACAGCTTTCTTGGGTAGAAAATTCCAAAGGTTCACCATCTCCACATAAAGACATTTCTCCTCATCTCAATCATGGCAGGTAGCCCCTAATTTTGAGTCAGTGACCTTGGTGCCAGACGCATGATTCAAGGGGTATTTCAGAGAAGGATATTTGCTGTTGTGCTCAAAATGTCTTGTATTATTTGCCAACATACCATTTCTATTCTTCAGAACAGAAATTCCTTTCACTCTCCCACATTTAAAAAAAGGTTTTGTTACATTTTTCCCCTCAGTATGGGTAATACACACACACCCACCGCATTTAGCAAGTCCTTGTCCAATCTTTTAACCCATCCATATATTCCTTAATCTTCGCTGTGTTTTCCTTGAGGCTCATACTGCCATTTGGCTTTGAATCAGGGGGAAACTTGGTAAACTCTTTGAAGTCAATGATATAGTTTGTGATGAGCCTGGTCCCAGCACTGATCCCAGTTTGACCAGTTAGAGTGAGGCCTTTTTGCTCAACTCGCTGATGCTAACCAAGTTGCCTAGCCAAGCTAGTCCCAAATGCCTATGCCTTGCCCGGCCCATTTCACTCCAAACCTTTCCTGTCAATGTACTTGTCTTTGAAATGTCTATTGAATGTTATAATTATACCCATCTCTATCACTTGTTCTCCCAGCCCATTCCATGTACACTACTTTTTTACAGACTGAAAATCAACCCTCTACCACCACCTTCTGTCTCCTAACTAAAAACTATATACAATTAGCTTGCTCACCCTGCATTTCATATGATCTAATCTTCCAGACTACGTGGTACCTTATCAAAGGCCTCGCTGAAGACAATGCAGACAGCGTCTACCATACTGCTTTCATCAATCCTCTTCAAAAAACACAATCAACGCCAGTATGTTAGCTTCAGTGCATGTGGTCTAATCTTTTTTTTAATCCACATTTGGCACCATATTAAAGGTCTTCTGAAAATCAAAATACACCATTATCAATTGGTTTTCCCTATGTGTTAGAAATTTGAGTCAAGGATCAAGTGTTTTATTGTTATATCTCAGAATGAAAACTGAAATTCTTACTTGCAGCAACACAACTGAATATGTAAACATTGTACACTGTAAACAATATAATAAACGAGAAAAAAAAGTTCAGTGTGTGTTTATATATATACACATACCCACATACATATATATATTATATACATATATATTTTTTTGATTTTGATGAAAATGTGATTTTTGATGTTCCAACTGATTATTTGGAATAATGTTAATTTCTTTCAGCTAGACTCAAGACCTGTAAATCCTTCATTATTTTAAGAAGGTTACTACCTTTTTATCCATGTAGACAAGCACAATATTTAATTTTGCCATTATTTCCTTATTCCTCAAAATATTTCCTCCCGAGTCCAAGTGACTGACATGAATTTTTACTTAGCTTTCCCATATCTATAGAAGCTGTTTCTATTGCTTTCCTTATCAGGATTTTAGCTCTCCTCAGCAAATCCTGATGCTTATTTGATTTTTGCTGGAAAACTTAGAAGCCTTTTCCTTTGATCAAACACTCACCACTTTAACTTTCCTTGAAAGCTGATGATGGACAACTTTCATTGTTTGCCTTAAAATGGATCTACACTGTTAACTATGTAATAATTTATTATGTTAATTATTTGGGGCTTACTTTTTAATGTCTCCCAATCTACCATAGCCAGGTCATATCTCTGCTCTGCATACTTTAATTCAAATTTAATATCCTACTTTCAGACTGAATTAACTCATTTCAATCTTTACATAAATAATTCTCATAATTGTGATTGTACCTGTGTTTTATCCAAAGGAAGCATAGGATGGTAGGATAGCGCATACACAACCTCATTGTCTGATCCATAGTATTTATTTGCGATTGCCACAAACACACACATTCACCACCACAGCACAATATTCCACACTGTTCCCGTTTAGCTCCTCTCGTTTACAGTCTCCATCTCCTGTCCACAGTTTATGTACACTCAAAGGCTTAGTGCCCAGTCCTTCCCCACTGTTCACTGTCAGGAAAGTGCCTAGCGCTGCCACCCCTGCTCATACTCGTCCCTCACTCTTCCGCTCACTTTGGCCTCACTCCCCTGCTCACACTTGGCTCTCGCTGCCACCGCTCACACTCAGCCCTCACTGACCCCGCTCACACTAGGCCCTTGCTACCTCTCTTCACACTTGACCCTCGCTGCCTCCAACTCACACTCAACCCTCGTTGCCACCTTCTTACACTCGGCCCTCACTGACCCCGCTCACATGCAACCCTCGCCGTCACCTCCATACATTCGGTCCTCTCAGCCCCCTGTTCATGCTTAGCTCTTGCTGCCCTCCGCTCACACCCTCAGTCCTCACCACCCAGCTAAACAAACCCCACAGTCCTTTCACTGACTGGATAGCACACAACAAAAAGCTCTTCACTGTACCTCGGTACACTTGACAATAATAAACTAAACGAACGTGAACCACAATTCCCTGTCACATCAGGAACACCCTATCACACCAGATCTCCTCACACCCGGAACTCCCTATCACATCAGGATCTCTCTGTCACACTCGATGCTCCCTGTCACACTCGATGTTCCCTGTCACACCCGGAGCTCCCTGTCACACTCGATGCTCCCTGTCACACTTGATGCTCCCTGTCACACTCGATGCTCTGTCACACTCGATGCTCCCTGTCACACCAGGAGCTCCCTGTCACACTCGATGCTCCCTGTCACACTCGATGCTCCCTGTCACACCAGGAGCTCCCTGTCACACCAGGAGCTCCCTGTCACACTTGATGCTCCCTGTCACACCAGGAGCTCCCTGTCACACTCGATGCTCCCTGTCACACTCGATGCTCCCTGTCACACTCGATGCTCCCTGTCACACTCGATGCTCCCTGTCACACCAGGAGCTCCCTGTCACACTCGATGCTCCCTGTCACACTCGATGCTCCCTGTCACACTCGATGCTCCGTCACACTCGATGCTCCC
>CM075981.1:67026321-67144200 GCA_038087875.1 Malacoraja senta
GTTTTACTTTCATAACTGTTTGCTATACCTTTATGTTAATTTTCAGTGACTTGTGTACGAGAATACCCAGTTCCCTCTCTCACCATTAAAAAAATACTTTAAAAGAAGAAAGACACAAAATGCTGGAGTAAATCAGGCAACATCTCTGGATAGAAGGAATGGGTGACGTTTCAGGTAGAGACCCGTCTTCAGACCTGTTAAAACATTTTTTTTTAAACTCTTAGCAGATTTATATTTTTACTCTCATATCACTGCTTATTTCTTATCAATACCAGCCTTCCTTTCCAGAATTCTGAAGTTTTACAAATCCTCAGGTATACTGTTTTTTTTGGGCACCATTGATTTGATCTAATTCCATCCATAACTTGCAATGACAACCATAGCTAGACTTATTTTCCTGTTGTCCTTTTTGGGTTCAAGAGGGGGACTTGTAACTCCATGCATTTATCACTTAAAAGTTCGTAATGAGTGGTTTGCTGTCACGCCTTTTATGGTAGATTCCCGCTTTACCCGAAAAGTAACCAATTCCTTTACTCCAGAGATGCTGCCTGTCCCGCTGAGTTACTCCAGCTGCTTGTGTCTATCTTCGGTTTAAACCAGCATCTGCAGTTCCTTCTTACAAAAAACGAATCCCGTTCCTTTGTAATTTGCTTTATTCAGACTCAAGACCCTGGTCTCAGCATGAACTAAATCATTTTCAATTTATACGTAAACTTGTCATAATTTCATTACGATTACAGTTCCTTAAGTCTCCTGAACTAATATATCAGCAATAAACCCTTTTTCATTAAATAATATCAGATCCAAAATACCCCATAAACTAAAGTAACTCATCAACATCCAGATCAAGAAAACCATCTCAAACACTCCATTAATTCATCATCCATGCTATTACTGTTGCCCAGCCTATATATAATAATAATAATACATTTATTTTTTTATTTTATTTTTTATATAGCGCTAAGATTTCCCGATTTATACTATGCCATTCATTACCACTGGTGTTTAGGGACTGTAGACAATTCCCATTAATATGTCCTGCGTTTTGCTGTTCCTCAGCGCCACTTAAACTGATTCTACGAATTAGTTCTCCACGCTAGGTTCCTTCCTTTCCACTGCTTCATTCTTTGGTATCTGGAGTACTCAACTTCCTTTCCATTTTTTATACCTATGCTAAAAGTTAGGTTTTCTGGAATTACAGGTCACTTCATGGCTGTTAGACCCTACCTATTTATTTCTACACGTGACATTTATTCACCCATCTTATTACTAATTCTGCACAAAGCAACCCGTACTACGCACTCTGATCGCAGCTTACTAATCAGGAGAACTGTGTGCCTCCCAATTATGCCGAGCCTTGGAGAGTGAACACCATGAGTGGGCTTCACTTCTTCAAAGTACACACACCTCCATATTGCTAATGCCCCACCACACCCGCTATTTCCTATCTTATCCCATTTTCCCTTTCCTAATCTCTCTCCTTGACAATCCTGCCTTCTCTTCATCCTCTTAATCTCACTCTTTCCCCGCATCCTAATTATTTTCCTATCCAGTTCAATCGTCCTCCCCAGCCTTCAATCCCCATCCTGATTTCCTCTCAAAAAACCTGTTCCTTCTCTCTGATCTTTTTCTAATATCCCCCCCTTCATATTTACTCTGCTATTCCTGCCTCTCTGTCTTCCAAATTCCCTCCCCAACCCATGAAACGTTACCTAAAGTCAGGATCAGCCCATTCCGGCCCAGCCTTGACAACCTCTGCCGTGTAGTCCACCGGATAATATTCTGCCCACTCTCTGCTCCACCTGACTTTATCACTGTGGACAGGGAACCGCTTGACCTGTGACCCTGGGTAGGGCGAGCTTCGTGCTTTGATGTGAATCATCGGTGACCCTGTATCGCAAAGCATGATGGGACACACAGGGTAACGTTCAGGTAGACACCAACTGGACTGGAGGAGACTGGTGCTGAAATAGACAACATTACCATTAGGAGTTTGCTTCCTCAGGATTTCTGCCATTCACAACCAATTCTCTTCATTGTTTATATACATACTACACATTACGAGGATGGGCCTGAGCTACGGGGAAAGGTTGGGCGTGATGGGAATAAACAGGGTAAATGCCCCTAGGGGAGGGGAATTAAAAACCAGAGGACATAGGTTTAAGGTGAGAGAGGAACTTTTTCCACACAGAGGGAGGAATGTGCTACCAGAGAAGGTAGTTGAAGCAGGTACTATAACAGCATTTAAAAGACACTTGGACAGGTACATTGAAATGGAAAGATTGAGGGATATGAGCCAAACTGGGGCAAATGTAATGAATTTAAGTGGGGCATCAGTCGGCATGGACGAATTGGGCGAAATGGCCTACTTCTGAGCTATATGACTATTTCATAAACTATGCTACTGGCTGCGACATGTTTTAGGAACAATCTGGATTCGGAAAATCACAACATAAATGTAAATCTGTGCCTTATTATTTTACACCTTTTAGTATTTAGAGATACAGTGTGGAAACAGGACCTTCAGCCCATCGAGTCCATGCTGACCAGCGATCACCCCACACACGAGCACTACACACTAAGGACAATTTACAATTTTACCAAAGTCAATTAACCTACAAACCTGCACGTCTTTGCGGTGTGGGAGGAAACCAGAGCACCCGGAGAAAATCCACGCGGTCATAGGGAGAATGTACAAACTCTGTACAGACAGCAACCGTAGTAAGGATTGAACCTGGGTCTCTGGTGCTGTAAGGCAGTAGCTCTACCGCTGTGCCATTGTGCCACCCTTACATTCCAGAGGCTTTTAGTCTGTTAAATTATCAACATATTCCCAGCATTACTTTTATCACTCATGCACCCCTAATTGCAACCTTCCATACCACACCCATTCTTGTCTTTCTCTCCGACTGCTCAATATTCACACTGCATTTCTTACAACTGACATTTCCTCTGATTACTTGCCTATTTTAATCGGCAGTCTACTGCTCCACCCTGATCTTCATGGATCGAGAGGCTGCCAGCAATTGATCTCCGTGGCTGCTCTTAGTATCCAAAAGCTATACTGCATCACAGCAACCTGTCCTGTGTAATTAATGATCTCTTGTTAACTGGTAGACATGACTAATCCCTGCATGACATTGCTTCTGTTGTCAGCGGCTTTTCAAGTCAAGAAGTGAAACCAATCAGAAGAAGCAAAAGCAGAACAGAGGGAGAGAAAAAAAAATCAATCCACTTCCTCCAACCTAAAAGCAGAAAATAATTTAAAGAGACCTCTCGCGTTGTGGCGGTTTAGCAATTTGATCCTTTATAAAGTAAACCATCCAGTTCTCTCTTGAAGTGCAAGGTGATACAAGCTGTAATCAAATAGCAGCCTGTAATTTAGCTGGCATCTCAGCAATAGTGTGAATCATGGCTGTTAGGCCATGGAAAGTAACACCGTCAGTCACACCAGGTTAGTATAACCCTCAGCTCAGAACCAATACTTCATGGCTTCCAATCCTCTAACATTGTATGTGCCAAACCAAGAGACGATGCTAAACTGAGATCCTATCTGCTTTTTGGATTATATGTGGCAAAACTAATCCCTTATTGCCTTTGAAGAGCAGCAGGAGAGTTCACCATGCTTAATATTCATCCCCTGACCAAAGTCACTACCACAAATGATCTGGTTTTGTCACATTGCTCGTTGCAAGAAAATTAGACATTCTGTTCCTTGCATCACCAGAGCAATTACACTTCAACACACTGCATTAGTTGTTTGGAAAGGAAAGTGAAAGGAGTTTCATAAATTCACAATTTGTCTTTATCAAACCAAGGTCTTGTCTGGACAAGGCGTATTTTGCTGCACGGGGTAGTCACAGGAGTAAAAAATGTTGATTTGATTATCCAGTGGTCTTATTGTGTCATCCCAGCACTTGCATAAAGACAGGAGCACGAGTAGGCCTGCTCCAGCATTCAGTAAGATCATAGACAAAAAGTGCTGCAGCAACTCAGCAGGCCAGTCAGCATCTCTGGATCATTAATTGGCCTCTGCAAACTGCCCCTAGTGTGTAGGGAGCAGATGAGAAAGTGGGATAACAGAATTAGTGTGAACGGATAATCAATTGTTGGTGTGGACTCGGTGGGCCAAAGGGCATGTTCCTCAGCTGTACCTCAGCGCCACTTCATGCAGTAACTCTCATGCTGCCATTTCTTCAATATCTAAAAATGTATTGAGCTCCCTGGAATATACTTGGCAACACAGCCTCCACAGCTTTCTTGGGTAGAAAATTCCAAAGGTTCACCATCTCCACATAAAGACATTTCTCCTCATCTCAATCATGGCAGGTAGCCCCTAATTTTGAGTCAGTGACCTTGGTGCCAGACGCATGATTCAAGGGGTATTTCAGAGAAGGATATTTGCTGTTGTGCTCAAAATGTCTTGTATTATTTGCCAACATACCATTTCTATTCTTCAGAACAGAAATTCCTTTCACTCTCCCACATTTTAAAAAAGGTTTCGATACATTTTTCCCCTCAGTATGGGTAATACACACACACCCACCGCATTTAGCAAGTCCTTGTCCAATCTTTTAACCCATCCATATATTCCTTAATCTTCGCTGTGTTTTCCTTGAGGCTCATACTGCCATTTGGCTTTGAATTAGGGGGAAACTTGGTAAACTCTTTGAAGTCAATGATATAGTTTGTGATGAGCCTGGTCCCAGCACTGATCCCAGTTTGACCAGTTAGAGTGAGGCCTTTTTGCTCAACTCGCTGATGCTAACCAAGTTGCCTAGCCAAGCTAGTCCCAAATGCCTATGCCTTGCCCGGCCCATTTCACTCCAAACCTTTCCTGTCAATGTACTTGTCTTTGAAATGTCTATTGAATGTTATAATTATACCCATCTCTATCACTTGTTCTCCCAGCCCATTCCATGTACACTACTTTTTTACAGACTGAAAATCAACCCTCTACCACCACCTTCTGTCTCCTAACTAAAAACTATATACAATTAGCTTGCTCACCCTGCATTTCATATGATCTAATCTTCCAGACTACGTGGTACCTTATCAAAGGCCTCGCTGAAGACAATGCAGACAGCGTCTACCATACTGCTTTCATCAATCCTCTTCAAAAAACACAATCAACGCCAGTATGTTAGCTTCAGTGCATGTGGTCTAATCTTTTTTTTAATCCACATTTGGCACCATATTAAAGGTCTTCTGAAAATCAAAATACACCATTATCAATTGGTTTTCCCTATGTGTTAGAAATTTGAGTCAAGGATCAAGTGTTTTATTGTTATATCTCAGAATGAAAACTGAAATTCTTACTTGCAGCAACACAACTGAATATGTAAACATTGTACACTGTAAACAATATAATAAACGAGAAAAAAAAGTTCAGTGTGTGTTTATATATATACACATACCCACATACATATATATATTATATACATATATATTTTTTTGATTTTGATGAAAATGTGATTTTTGATGTTCCAACTGATTATTTGGAATAATGTTAATTTCTTTCAGCTAGACTCAAGACCTGTAAATCCTTCATTATTTTAAGAAGGTTACTACCTTTTTATCCATGTAGACAAGCACAATATTTAATTTTGCCATTATTTCCTTATTCCTCAAAATATTTCCTCCCGAGTCCAAGTGACTGACATGAATTTTTACTTAGCTTTCCCATATCTATAGAAGCTGTTTCTATTGCTTTCCTTATCAGGATTTTAGCTCTCCTCAGCAAATCCTGATGCTTATTTGATTTTTGCTGGAAAACTTAGAAGCCTTTTCCTTTGATCAAACACTCACCACTTTAACTTTCCTTGAAAGCTGATGATGGACGACTTTCATTGTTTGCCTTAAAATGGATCTACACTGTTAACTATGTAATAATTTATTATGTTAATTATTTGGGGCTTACTTTTTAATGTCTCCCAATCTACCATAGCCAGGTCATATCTCTGCTCTGCATACTTTAATTCAAATTTAATATCCTACTTTCAGACTGAATTAACTCATTTCAATCTTTACATAAATAATTCTCATAATTGTGATTGTACCTGTGTTTTATCCAAAGGAAGCATAGGATGGTAGGATAGCGCATACACAACCTCATTGTCTGATCCATAGTATTTATTTGCGATTGCCACAAACACACACATTCACCACCACAGCACAATATTCCACACTGTTCCCGTTTAGCTCCTCTCGTTTACAGTCTCCATCTCCTGTCCACAGTTTAATGTACACTCAAAGGCTTAGTGCCCAGTCCTTCCCCACTGTTCACTGTCAGGAAAGTGCCTAGCGCTGCCGCCCCTGCTCATACTCGTCCCTCACTCTTCCGCTCACACTTTGGCCTCACTCCCCTGCTCACACTTGGCCCTCGCTGCCACCGCTCACACTCAGCCCTCACTGACCCCGCTCACACTAGGCCCTTGCTACCTCTCTTCACACTTGACCCTCGCTGCCTCCAACTTACACTCAACCCTCGTTGCCACCTTCTTACACTCGGCCCTCACTGACCCCGCTCACATGCAACCCTCGCCGTCACCTTCATACATTCGGTCCTCTCAGCCCCCTGTTCATGCTTAGCTCTTGCTGCCCTCCGCTCACACACTCAGTCCTCACCACCCAGCTAAACAAACCCCACAGTCCTTTCACTGACTGGATAGCACACAACAAAAAGCTCTTCACTGTACCTCGGTACACTTGACAATAATAAACTAAACGAACGTGAACCACAATTCCCTGTCACATCAGGAACACCCTATCACACCAGATCTCCTCACACCCGGAACTCCCTATCACATCAGGATCTCTCTGTCACACTCGATGCTCCCTGTCACACTCGATGTTCCCTGTCACACCCGGAGCTCCCTGTCACACTCGATGCTCCCTGTCACACTTGATGCTCCCTGTCACACTTGATGCTCCCTGTCACACTCGATGCTCTCTGTCACACTCGATGCTCCCTGTCACACCAGGAGCTCCCTGTCACACTCGATGCTCCCTGTCACACTCGATGCTCCCTGTCACACCAGGAGCTCCCTGTCACACCAGGAGCTCCCTGTCACACTTGATGCTCCCTGTCACACCAGGAGCTCCCTGTCACACTCGATGCTCCGTCACACTCGATGCTCCCTGTCACACTCGATGCTCCCTGTCACACTCGATGCTCCCTGTCACACCAGGGGCTCCCTGTCACACTCGATGCTCCCTGTCACACTCGATGCTCCCTGTCACACTCGATGCTCCGTCACACTCGATGCTCCCTGTCACACTAGGAGCTCCCTGTCACACTCGATGCTCTCTGTCACTCGATGCTCTCTGTCACACTCGATGCTCTCTGTCACACACCGAGCTCTCTGTCACACTCGATGCTCCCTGTCACACTCGATGCTCCCTGTCACACTCGATGCTCCCTGTCACACTAGGAGCTCACTGTCACACTCGATGCTCCCTGTCACACTCGATGCTCCCTGTCACACTCGATGCTCCCTGTCACACCCGGAGCTCTCTGTCACACTCGATGCTCCCTGTCACACTCGATGCTCCCTGTCACACTCGATGCTCCCTGTCACACTCGATGCTCCCTGTCACACTAGGAGCTCCCTGTCACACTCGATGCTCCCTGTCACACTAGGAGCTCCCTGTCACACTCGATGCTCCCTGTCACACTCGATGCTCCCTGTCACACCAGGAGCTCCCTGTCACACTCGATGCTCCCTGTCACACTAGGAGCTCCCTGTCACACTCGATGCTCCGTCACACTAGGAGCTCCATGTCACACTCGATGTTCCCTGTCACACTCGATGCTCCCTGTCACACCAGGAGCTCCCTGTCACACTCGATGCTCCCTGTCACACTAGGAGCTCCCTGTCACACTCGATGCTCCCTGTCACACCAGGAGCTCCCTGTCACACTCGATGCTCCCTGTCACACTAGGAGCTCCCTGTCACACTCGATGCTCCGTCACACTAGGAGCTCCCTGTCACACTCGATGTTCCCTGTCACACTCGATGCTCCCTGTCACACCAGGAGCTCCCTGTCACACTCGATGCTCCCTGTCACACTAGGAGCTCCCTGTCACACCCACCGTCCGCCTCTTCCTTGAACAGTGACGTCAGCGACGCCCCGCGCTGCAGGGGGATGCACCAATCAGGACGCGGAGTGACGTGGTGATGCGGTTCCTCGGTCCGCGGCGAACGTGCTCCGGACGGGGAGGCGGGTCCGGGGGAAGGGATTCAGCGCCGGACCGCTGTGTGACCGGGAGCCGGGGGAAGGGATTCAGCGCCGGACCGCTGTGTGACCGGGAGCCGGCGGTCTCCGTGGAAACGGCCCCATTCTCATCGGGTCCAGGTAGGGGCAGCGTCTCCGCGGCTCCCTCCTCGTCCCTCCCCCTGTAACCTGAGTCAGGTCATAAGTAATAGGAGCAGAATTAAACCATTCGGCCCATCAAGTCTACTCCGTCATTCAATCATGGCTGATCTATCTCTTCCCCCTATCCCCATTCTCCTGCCCTCACCCCATAACCCCTGACACCCGTACTAATCAAGAAAAATCCGTACTAATCAGGATGCAGGAGAAGCGATGCCGGGACTCTGTGGGGTGATAACGACCACATCCTCTGTCCCCCCCCCCCCCCCCCCCCCAGTGAAAACAAATCGTTTTGGCTGTGATTGTTAAAAATGTACTTAATTTTATTTTAAATACACGTTTAACAAATGTATTTATTTAACAGTGAATATTATTTAGTAGGTAAAAAGTACTATATTTAACAAATAATATATTTGAGACAGGAGTTGTTGGGATCTGCAGTAAAAAATCGAGGAACTCAGTGGGTCAAGCACAATCTGTGAAGGGAAATGGGCAGCTGATGTTTCGGTTGAGACCCTGCACCACTACTTAGAGTGTAAATGGGAGATAGGGGGGTTGCACGTAAGATCACTGGGTCATAGGGCTCCACGCACGGAGCCGCTCAATCCATCTGGAGGACATCCGTAACTTCCGGTATATGTTATTAATGCTAGAAACGCGTACTTTCCTGCCTGTTAAAAACCGCCAAAATGTTGAATTTTTTCGCTGTAAAAAACTGTGGCAGTTGGGGTAAGTGTGAGAGACATGTACCCAACTTCAGAATTCCAAAAGTGAAGCGAAATGAAGGTAAAGAGAAGCGAGAGCTGAAGGGACAACAACAGCTAAAGTGCTTGGCGAACATTGGCGGTGCAGATATCGGAATTGAAAATATTGGGAATTATCGCGTTTGCTCACTGCATTTCATCAACAATAAGGCATTATTTGGGTTTTTTTCTTGATTCCTTTGGTATCTAAAAAGTCTCAGAAGTGATAAATCTGGCTGTAATTTTTGCTTCAGAGGCGTTTTCGTTTTGTATGTAAAATCCCACTTGAGAACCAAAGGCCAAAGGACATTTATTGTCACATACACCAAATGGTGTAGTGAAATTTGTCTTGCCATGCAGCACAACTTAGACACAACATTAAAGAAATTTAACATAAAACATAAAAACATCCCATGGGCGATTTTAAAATTTTACAGCCAGATTTATCCCTTCTGAAACTTTTTAGATGCCAAAGGAATCAAGAAAAAACACAAATAATGCCTTAGTTGATGAAATGCAGTGAGCAAGCTGCCAATGTTCGACAAGCACTTTGGCTGTTGTTGTCCCTTCAGCTCTCGCTTCTATCTACCATCATTTCTCCTCACTTTTTGAATTCTGAAGTAGGATAAATGTCTCTCACACTTATCCCGATTTCCATAATTATTTACAGCGCAAAAATTGACAATTTCGGCGGGTTTTAACGGGCCCGCTACGCTGGAAACAATGGTAAGTGTAAGCTTACCTGCACTTCATCGCGTGTAATCCATTTGGCGTAGCGTAGCAACAGTACGGGTCATGGGTCGTGACCCGACTGCCGTGAAACCTCCCTATAGCTAATATAAAGAGGTAAGACGCGGGAGTGGGGTGATCCATGAGTGATAGATTAATCCAGTTGAGGAGGGGTTGATGGGCAGATAGAGACAGGTTAGGGAAGGAAGGGTGGAGATGGTGACGAAACTGGAAGGTGAGAGGTGGAAATAATAAAAGGTTACAGATTATGATACTTTTTGATTGTCATTTACATTTGTTTTCTGACAATGCTTTACATTTTGAGGGATCCACATCTAACATTGACCATCTGGTAGTGATGTTAATCAACCGAAAAGCTAAGAGTTTATTTTTGATTTTCCAGTAATTCAGCATTTCTTTTGCTTACATTGTCTCTGTAACTTTGTATTTCTTGTTGACAGACTTGGGCAACCCCTTCAATTCACAATAATAACGAAGGGCGAGACACGTAATCAGTCGTGATGAACCGACCAAAAGCTGTAGCAATTCGGCGGCCCAGCAGTGCCAAGCCCAGCGGTGAGTGAGACCTCCTTCACAAGGTGTAGCTTTGTTTTTCACCCAAAATAAAATTCTCCAGCATAGTTATGTTGAGCTGTAAAGAGTGCACCATTGTTTTGTGGTTTTACAAATATATGAATTATCAGCATGCCCCTGATTTGTAGATTTTATTCTTCTTCACTCCGTGATCTTTCCTGATGTTATCTTAGAAAATCTACATTTTAAATGGTGACATTTCCTTGTTCAGTTTCTGCTATTTAATGAGATCATAGGAATTATAACGTTAACTCAGTCTTCATACCCACCCATAATAATCTTTCAGCTCGCATTGCTATCAGGTATAAACCTCTGCCATAAAAAATATTCAATGCTTCGGCTTCACATTGACAAGGAGAGTTCAAAGACTCGTGACCTTTATGAGAGAAATAATTTTGCCTCGTTGTTGTCTTAAGTGGGTGACCTCTTTACTTTAACATGGTAATCATAATTCTAGATTCTCCAATGAAAGGAAACGTTCAGCTTATCAAGACCCCTCAAAACTTAGAAGTTTTAACATCTAGTTCTGATATTAGCTATCGACATTCAATTTAGGTTCATGTTGTTCGTTCTTCCAAAGTATGAAGTGAGAGAGAAGATAGCATTTGCACTAACTTGAACCATGGGAATTTACACTTTAACAGTTTGTTTCAAATGCGACTCCAATTGGGGAACAATCAATCATTTAGAACATGGTTGATCTTAACTCTTCAGTTTGTATATCCTCACCTGACGATGATCCATCGATCCCACTTTTGAAAGAGAATGCAGATGCAAAATTTTGATCGGTCCAAAGTCTCGAAAATATAATATCGCAGGATATCTTGTTATCCTGTCATAGTGAAACCCGATTTCACTACTCTGCACTCCATAGTCATTCATGATACCATTCACATAAAGCTGATCTTAAGTGGTCAGCTTTCTTGTTATTATTATACTCTGCTATTATTGCACGTTACTATTACTGACACTTTGCAATCCTTTGATCAATCTTAATGTTTAGTTTTGTGTATCTTTTCAGGCCATCCTCCACCTGGAGACTTTATAGCGCTGGGCTCGAAGAGTCAGGCCTCTGACACTAAGGCGCCTGCAGCACTCCTGAAGCCAACGCAGGCAGGACTGCAGTCTGATCGGAAACGAGAGGGAGCATCAGGATTAGCCTCAACCTCTGGCCTTTCAAAGCGTCCAAAGATCTCTTCCACTCCGCCACTGAGTGCACTGGGGCGCCTGGCAGAGGCTGCGGTCGCTGAGAAACGAGCTATATCTCCTTCAATTAAGGAGCCTTCTGTTGTACCAATTGAAGGTATGAGTTGCAGGATGTTGTCTTTTCAATTGTCCACCTCTGTCAACTTGACCTAATGCCTGGTGTTTTGATCTGATCTGCTGTTGATCTGCTCTCTGATCTGCTGTTGTTTCTTCTCACAATTTAAACAATTTAACTCAATCCTTCAAAATTAAACAGAATATAATTTTTCATAACCTCCAGATATTTGCCAGCTTTACGACCTGTTTTGTCTAATTAGGTCACTGTTGTAATTAATGTTGGAAGCATGGCAGCCAATCGGAACACAATTAATAATTATCCAACAAATATGGAAATACGCGTAGGACCTCCTCAGCTTACAAATACCTTACTTAAGTAGAGCTTGTACATATAAACAAGCATTTGGGAGACCGGTGGGATGGATTTGCACACTGCTGTGGAGCTACAGGTGACTGTTTTTAACACCAGCTCAAATTGTCCCACCTTGAACCCAAGAAGAATACATGTTGACATGTTGATGTCCATTTTGTGAATCCTACCTAGAGACACGCAGTCTAGGCTTGCAGCAATGTTTTTTTTAATACTATGGATAGCATTTAAAACCTCATCTGCAGTAAAATCTTTTGAACGAATATCATTTATTAGCTCGAGATAGGTTTGGGCTAATTTGTTAATATCAGCTTTATTATTGAGAATGGCAAAATAATATTTAGCAAGCTTCTCCAGACTATCTATTCCCTGGGACAACCCACCACTGTAGACATCTTCTGCCCTGTGGAAACTCTGCACATGGCCGACTGACTTGTGTACTGTTCGGGTTAAGACCAATTCTCGGGATCAGTAGGGTTCTGACCCGAAACGTCACCTTTTCTCCAGAGATGCTGCCTGACCAGCTGAGTTAGTCCAGCATTTGTGGTTCACCACAGCTGCTTCAGAGCACATTAAAAGGCTTTTGAAGTAGTCACTGTTAGAACCTAGATGCACAGCAGCCAAATGTGTTCAGTGGGGTTGCCACAGATAATAAAACACTAATAATTTAATCCATTTTACTACTGTTTGAAGGATAGATACTGGGGACACCACTTCTGCTCTTCTTCGAAGTGGTTCCAAGGATCCTTAATGGCCACCTGACAGGACAGACAGGGCCTTGGTTTATGATCTGGTTCAAAAGATAGCCTCTTTGACAGTGACTGTGCTGGCGTGCAAGTATTTGTGCCCGTTTACTGTGACTGCACTGAATGTACATTGTGGAATGCTTATAATACACAACCAATATTGATAACTTAGATTTAAAAAAAGTTTAGAAATTTACAGTAACCAATTAATCTGCCAACCTGCATGTCTTTGGGATGTGGGAGAAAATCGCTGCACCCGATTCACAGGGACAATGTGCAAACTCTTCACAGTGAGCATCAGAAATCAGAAGGTAACCCTTTTCCTGGATCTAGGAGGCAGTAGCTGCACAGCTGTACTGACCATGGTAGACATAGTCTTGGACGTGTAACCGTGAAGTACTATTCTATCACTCTGGCTAAAAGGTATTGTAACTTAATGGCACATTTACTGCAGAGGCCGATAAAAGCTTTGACTTTAATAGTGATAGTGAACATTGATAAAAGAGGCTTAATTGTTGCCATTTGACAGGATATTTCTAGGGTTTTCTGTTATAGGTGATTTTTATGTTTTTTGTTTTGCACAGTTCCCCCAGCAGCATTGCTGGACGAGATTGAGGCTGCAGAACAAGAAGGAAATGATGACTGCATTGAAGGGCTGCTTTGCGGAGCAGTGAAACAGATGAAGCTCAATCGGGTGAAGCCAGATACAATGCTCTTTCTCAGCCTGATGTATCTAGCCAAAATCAAACCCAACGTCTTTGCAACAGAGGGTGTTATTGAGGTGAGGTTTGGTATAGATTACATGGGAGGAAGGAAGGAATGGCTGCAAAGTAGGACCTCAACTGGAATATTCTGGACAATAATGGGCAGCTTGATTCAGGAAAGAAAGGCCTTAGAAAGGGTGCTGACAATATCTACTTGAATGTTACTGGGCATGGTTACTTCATTTATGATAAACAACCTTCAGGTTCAGCCTATCACTTCTGGTTCGTGTATTGTGGGCAAGGTGAAAGAGCTGCTCCTGCTTCATTATACAGGTCTTTAAAGAAAAGTTCAGTTTACTTCATACCTCTATCTTAGAAAATATCTACACAGCAGTTAAAAGAAGTTTGCAACTTTAAATATTTCTTACTCTTGAGTCATCCTGAAGGGCTTTACGGACATTTTTTTTGTTTTAAATGTATTTGTTAACTATTACCATGGATTTTTTTACATGCATCTGGAAGTGTAGATAGGACCTTGACTGAACATTTCATCTGAAACACTGCATGTCCCTTAATATTGCACCACATTACAGTGAAGAAGCCAATATAGATTGTCTTTGACGTAGGGTGTGAATCCCAGATCTTTTGACTGAGCCAAGACTGGAAACTGAGCAAATCTTTCACCTTCTTGACCTGCACAATGAATTTGGCAACTGTCATCAAAACTATTTTTATATAATGCTTTAAGGGGAAGCGTACAAACTATTCCTTGGTGAGTGAAGCAGACATGTTTGGTAGGATTAAATGAAGTAGGAGTTGAGAAGGCTCGCCTTGAGGGTTAACACCAGCATGGATCACTTGCGCACATGGGTTCCTGCTTTGTACATTTTAAAATTTAATTAGATGTTTGAGCTCTTGCTAGTCCATCATGGTGGAACTGAGGGAAAAGAATCGTAAGCAAATCATGCAGGGATTGATGTGTTATTTTAATGTCTTTGTATTAGGCCCTTTGCAGTTTGCTTCGACGAGATGCTGCTATTAATTTCAAAACGAAAGGCAACAGTTTGGTTTCAGTGCTCACTTGTAATCTCCTCATGGCAGCCTACGAGGAAGATGAGAACTGGCCTGAAATCTTTGTCAAGGTATGGACAATTTGTTCATCAATTAACCACTGTTTTTGCTTTTTCGACACAGTTCTATGTCTTTTATTGTTTTATGTTCCATTCTTGTGAGTTCTGTGAGCTTTTTAATCAACTGCTTTCTGGCTGGCAGTCTTGGTTAAAACAGGACTACACTGTGTGTTAGTTTAATGCAGAGTCCGGGTTATGGACAAACTTTTTTTTGTTTCCGTATTGGTACAATTTTGGGAGAATCCTGAGCATAATGGTATGCCTCATCACTGTACGATGAATCAAATTACTTTTCAACAACATACTCTAAATGATCAATTCATTCACCATACTATTGGCCATTTAACAAAAAACATTTCTACACCGCCTCATAGGTCTTGAATGTCTTAAAACACTGCATCCAATAAAATCCTTTCTGCAAGTCACAGTTATAATAAAGGATCCTATAGGCAGTTTATGCATGCAGAGCTCCTCATAGATCAGCAATAAAATAAATGGCCTGTTCATCTGTATTCATGATGTTTGTTGAGAAGTAAAGAATGCTAAGGGCAAAGGAAAGAATTCTGTTCCTATGTCTCAAATAGTGCCATTGGATTTTGACTTCACCCAGTAGGGCAGATGGAGCCTTATTTAACACCCCATCATAAGACATCACTCCAATAGCACTGTAGCACTCTTGCTTATTAACCATAAGGTAGCCACAAAATGGGGGAGTAACTGAGGAAGTGTCACCCATTCCTTCTCTCCAGAGATGCTGACTGTCCTGCTGAGTTACTCCAGGATGTTGTGTCTATCTTTGATTTAAACCAGCATCTGCAGTTCTTTCCTACTGCTTATTAACCATATCGCTTCTTGCAATGCAATGAAACGTTTAGTAATATGTCACTTGTATTATGGTATATCATCCTTGTGTTATATTAATTTCAATTAGCTGTCTCTTCACTCAAATGGGTTTATAATTGACTCATGAAAGTGGTGATTTGATGAACTACATGAGTTCTTTCACTGCAACCTATTTATTGAAATCAACATTACAAACTTCTTCCCTTCAGGTGTATATTGAGGACTCCCTCGGTGAACGTATCTGGGTGGACAGTCACCAATGCAAGACTTTTGTTGAGAATATTCAGACTGCTTTTAACACAAAGGTGTCTCCGAAAAGTATGTTGCTGCAAGCGGATGGAGGCAGGATTGGCAGTGACCTCAGTGCAGGTGAGAATTCCAGTCCCCTTAAATGCAATTTTCCTGTAAGCTTCAAAATAACACGCATAAACTTCTCATGTTATCAACATTCTTTAGTTAGATATTTTACTTCTGCCTTTGCACCATTTGTGGTGCTCTGCTTGCTATTGGCAATTCCATGGGTAATGTTCGGATGTTTCTTTTAAGTGGCTGCTCTTCACACTTGATGGGGTTTACCAGATTATCCAATACCATTTTGGGAAGCATATGGAGACAAGAAAATCCTAGATATTCCCCATATCAAAGCCTACATGTTTCCTTTTGGACATCAATGCTCTGGTTGAGATTGGATATCTAGAGCATTAATTAGAGAATGAGGCAAACTCTGCAGTACAAAGGCACTCCATGCAGTTAGGCTTAGAAATAGACTTATAGTGTAAAATCTTAAAAGCACAGATTTTTTTCAGCACATAAATTTCGTAGTCTTGGTTCGTGCTGAGATTTATGTTCCGCACAATTATTTTTTTCCAGCACGTCCTTTATTTCTTTCTCACTATTAAATTAGTTTCCTGAAATGGACCTGTGATATTTCTTCTGGTGAGAAGTTCTTCATTCTCTCTGCTCTCTTGGCAAAAGAATTGCTACTGAATTGACTGTTAATGATAGCTTTGTAATATGATCTCTAAAGTTGTGCTTTTTATAATTGTTTTTCTTCTGTTGATTCTCTGCAGGCGGGAGCCCACATCCATCCACACCAGACGATGACGATAATCAGGCCGAGCTGCTTATTGCAGAAGAGAAAATGAGCCCAGATGTAGAGGCAGGTCAAGTGATGCCAAGGTGAGAGCCCATTGCATTATTCCAATCACAGGCCATGGACATTTTGGGTAGTCAAGAAGAGGAAACCTAATATTTTAACTGCACTGTAGTATGATATTGAGGAATATGGTAAGTTGTTTTAATTAAAATAACATAACTTTGGGCCTTTGATAGATACTCATCAATAGTAGGCCATTGCTTTAGAGTTGTGCAGGTGAGGAGTGTACATGTAGGTATGTTACAATACCTACCTTCAGCGGCGCTGCAATTCTGCCACTGGCAGAATGGGGGGGGGGTTAAAACGCGGGTTTCTCCTACCTTGTCCTGTATTATATTTCGGACAAGCGTTTGCTGAAAAATCGTTCCTACGGGCGTTTTGTGTATTTTTAATTTTTATTAAATCGACAATGTCAGTGCTGGAGTTATTTTAAAATCAGCTTCGAAAGCCGTCAACGCCGACAACGGGGACGGATTTCACACACGGGACAGGTAAACGAAAGTAGTTTATTTTTTTGTATAAAAGTGCTTCTTAAGAAGCCTTTAATTCATATTTTTTAATGCGAAACGGTAATTCTTTTCCCCGAACTAACGGCAGAATTTTTCATGCCGATACGGGGTTAAATTCACCGCAAATCAACGTTCCAAATGATCGCGTTCCAGAAAACCTCACTCGCAAGATGATTTAAATGGCCATTAATTTACAGGTATTAAACATGAAATTCCTTCCATTTGGCCTGTAAATCCATGACAATGAGATTTAAAAATTATGTTATATTGTGAATTCTTGTGTGAATGTTATTTGGACATTTAGGCTATTTAAAAATGTTAATCTATTCTTAAGAAATTGATAGATATTTAGATCTAGTAATTGAATTTTGTAATTAGCTACAATTAGGTAACTAACTAATTATATGCTTTAATTTCATGTCATCTAAGTGAGATTGTTTCATATTTGTTTCAGAATGCTTCAATCTATAATAACTGAAAATTTCTTTCAGTTCTCTTAATTTTTAAGATAGTTATGGGCTTTTGACTGTCCTCGATCACAGCTTTTGTGTTAAGTCAATGGAAAAGCAATAGGGAACAAAATGCTAATTTCCGAGTATGAAAATGGCCATAACTTTTTTAATACTGAAGATATGAAAGTGAATTAGGAGTCAAATTGAACTTCTTTTTATGCTTTATCTGATGTGATAAATTGCAGACTTTATTTTTTTAATCTAAAAATTTTGTAACATTGCTAGTACATGGGGGGTGGGGGAGGTAGTTGCCGAGAGAAGAGCCCCTTTGGCTATTTTCCCATTTGTGGCCGTTGGATAAGAAACTGTAATTCAGATTCAGATTCAGATTCAGATTCAACTTTATTGTCATTGTGCAGTGTACAGTACAGAGACAACGAAATGCAGTTAGCATCTCCCTAGAAGAGCGACAATCAGATATGCTGAGAGAAAAGTGAAAGTTACCCGATGTTTATGAAGTTATTCTGCAGCAGTTTTAAAAAACAATCTGATTCTTTCTCTAGGTATGAGGACTTGGCCGAGAGTGTGGAAGATTATGTAATCGACATGCTTCGTGACCAGCTCAACCGGCGACAGCCCATGGATAATGTCTCGCGGAATTTGCTGCGATTGCTCACTGCCACCTGCGGTTACAAGGAGGTTCGCCTGATGGCTGTTCAACGGCTGGAGATGTGGCTGCAGAACCCAAAGGTGGGACCTCATGAAGCATCACAAACTAAAGGTCAAGAGGTTGCAGTTGATGTTAAGCTAAAAGGAATTACATTTAACTGGCATTTTAGGACAGGATGAAATGTTCCATCTTCTGCAATTCCTGATCTTGCACTGGAACCTTTTTTCCTTTACTGAGGATTTTTTTCTAAATATGCTTTGTATATAGTTGATACAACTCCAGATTTGACTTCTATACAGCATAAAAAACATCCAGCTTCCCTCCCTGACACTCTGGTGTTTGCAGACCTTCTTTGGTACTCTTTCCCTCTCTTTCCAAACTAGCATCGTCTGTCTTTCTGTACAAAAGCAACACCTGACCTGCTTTGAGCTTGCAAACAAGCATCCTTTTCTAACCTTGTCTTTACAGTGTTCTTCAACATGTTGTAGTCTTCCAAATACACTTTTTGTGCAACTCATTTGACTCCACCAGTGAGATTTTTAACCTTGCCACTGTGGCTAGATGACTTGGATCAAAATAAGTAATAACATCCCAGTGATTCTGCCAAAAGGGTGATGTGCCCTTTCCCATTCTTCCAGATGTAGGCTGGTGATAATTTTCTTCTACCACTGCCCATGATTATTGACTATACTGCTGCCTCAAAGTTATCTAACTGCATGTCTGACATAGTGCATTGAATGAGAAAAAGTTCCTGCATTGTGAAGAATGAAAGCATGCTTATCGTTCCTATCGTAATCTCAGAGGCTAGAGAATAGACTTTTCCTAACTGATCAGAGATATTTGTAACCCTGGTGCCATCTAGGCCAACATGAACATGATGGGTGGAGGGTCATTTTCTGAATCATAATTGAATAAGCTTCCATATTTTCATCCCCATGATGAACTTTGAATCATACTGTGCCATAGTTAGCTGCCTGTTTCCACCTTATTTGTTGCCTGAATCCTCACATGTTTCAACTCATCTATTGCGGAAACTCCCATCCAAGTCTTTTCTTTGGACTTGGTTATTGGTGTATTCCTGAATTTTCTTGCCCAGTTATGTGCTGTGAAGTGATTGTTCACTGTGTAAGTGATTGTGACAAAGAGTGACTGTAGACAAGGGCATTCAGGCCACCCACGAGTGTATTGATAGAGACGTATAAGGCAGCTAAGGATTCTAGCAATAGTAGTGAGGTCGAAACAGGTGGTCTTAGCAATGGCACGGTATGATCCAAAGTTCATTTCAGTTCTACAATTGGAGAATCATATTTGACTATAAGTTCATAAATGGTAGGAGCAGAATTAGCAATGAATTCCACATATTCACCACCATCTGACTAAAGAAATTCTTCCTCATCTCCTTCCGAAAGGAATGTCCTTTTATTCTGAGGCCATGACTATGACACGTAGTGAATGTCTACATCCACTTGTACATTTATCCATTACCCTAGTGCTTGTTGACCTACATTTCCGCCTGATAGGCAACACCTAGGGCGGCACGGTGGCACAGTGGTAGAGTTGTTACCTTACAGTGCTTGCAGCACCAGAGGTTTGATCCTGACTACGGGTGCAGTCTGTACGGAGTTTGTACGTTCTCCCCGTGACCACGTGGGTTTTCTCCGAGATCTTCGGTTTCCTCCCATTCTCCAAAAACATACAGGTGTGTAGGTAAATTGGCTAGGTAAATGTAAAAATTGGCTCGTGTGTGTATGATAGCTGGTCGGCGTGGGCTTTGTGGGCCGATGGGCCTCTTTCCGCGCTGTATCTCTAAAACTAAACTAAAACCCCAATTTACAAAGTCCTCTCTGTTCCCTGTCTGGAACAGAGAGGAATTCATCCTTATAGTCCCCCTGGATTTCTGTGTTGATCCATTTCTGGCCTTTTGTTAACAGTTTTGTTTTGTATCTGTCCGTTAGCTGACCCGTCCAGCTCAGGACCTGCTGATGTCGGTCTGCACCAACTGCTCTTCACATGGAACAGAGGACATGGAAGTTATGTCGAATCTCATCAAAATCCGCCTGAAGCCCAAGGTTTTGCTGAACCATTACATGCTATGCATAAAGTGAGTACCAGAATTACAGGGTATCCTGTAAATATGTTACAGAGAGACTTTAAAGCCAAGCATCTACAGAGGTCAAGAAAATGAATCCATGTCAATGAAGCTAGACATTCATAAAATGTTCTTCAAACTAAAGAGGTATAAATTCAGCTGAGAAAACTGAAGAACTTCAACATCTTGAAAGTGCTTGGAATGCTTCCACAGTGGGTAATTGAAGTGGTGGTTTTAAAGGAAGTTTTTAAATCCACCTTATTTTTGTATCCTATAATTGCATAGAATTTGGTTAAGTGCAATTTAGTCAGGAGAATGATTGAACAGATTATGATCAAGGTATCGCACCTTGCGCTGTAGTACAGCATCTCAGTCTGTCAACATACACACAATTCTCCAAGCAACAATGTCTAATTACTAAGTTTCAATTACATGCTACTTACTTCATGAAGATGCTTGGTCACTTAAGCTTGGTCTTGTATGTCTTGTAACCACACATTTCACTGTACCAACTGGTACATGTGACAAATAGATGTATCTTGTATGTTCATGTCCATTCAGTCACTATTTGTCACAATCACTTACTTTTCTCATAACTGGACAAGGACATTCTGGAATACACCAATAAGGCTTGGATGGGAGTTTCAGCCGTAAATGAGATAAGATAGGTGACGATTCAAGCGACAAATGAGGTGGAAACAAGAACAATGAAACCATGCTTTTAGACTGCCTGTTTCTACCTCATATCTTGGATGCACACCATCTCTAGTCGACAATCGAATATCAGGGAACCTCTTTGCCAGAGGTCATCTGTCGCTGGCTTTGATTTGTTCTGTCTTTTTCCCACCAGTCTTTTCTTCCCCCCCCCCCCTCAACTACAACCAGTCTAAGGAAGTGTCCCAATCTGAAACGTCACCTATCCATTTTCTCCAGAGATGCTGTCTGACTCGCTGAGTTACTGCAGCATTTTGTGTCTATGTTTGATTGTAGTTAGAATGGTTTGGGCTCAAATTTTCATTTTCTACCCGAGCAGATCATCAAATCAGATAACCGCAACCAATCTGTGCTCCATCAATACAGGTCCAACTTGAACTCGCCCCACCAAAGATCAATCCCAATGGAAGTTCAGGCCAGCCTCTCGTGTGGACCATCAGTTGCCAGAAAATCGTGTTCAACCTGTTCTGTGTAATTGCTTCACTGTAAAACTGTTCTTCCTTTTGGTATTAGGGAATTGCTGAATGCCCATCGTGATAACCTGGGAACACTGGTGAAGTTTGTAATTTTCAATGAGCTGTCTAATGCACGGAATCCAAACAACATGCAGGTCCTCCACACGGTGCTGCAGCACAACTCTGAACTGGCCCCCAAGGTGAGCTCTCACCTACCTAGGTTACCCACAAGCAGTCCAATGGTTCTGGTGTCGTGCAAGAAGTTAAATTGAGCTATTTTGTTAATTTGTTCATGGGAAGACCATAGTGGATACTTCTGTGCATTGTGCAATTCATTTAAGAAGATAACATTTGGAGTAAAAGGAGTCATTACTGGCCTGAGTTTTGCTTTGTATTTCAAAAGGCACTCTCTATCAAAAGGAAAAATTAAGCTGCCTTATGCAAAGTAAGCATGAGGCCACGTTTTTTTTTCCTTGAAGGTTTCCCTACCAGAACTACAAAGATTGAGTCTCTTTCTTGCACACAGTTTTCCCAGTAAGGCAGAACAAGTCCTGCACAAAAAGTCCTTTAACAGTCATCCAAGCTATTTGCCCCTGACTCAGATGGTTGCCAAACAGTATCTGCGAGAACTAACTTCCACAAGTTAGCACAGCCTGATGGACTTCATGAGGAGCACAGGCAACAGGTCATAAGATGTCAGCCTAGGTTGTGCCAGGACTGGACTTATCATAAGAGATAGGAGTAGAATTAAGCCATTCGGCCCATCAAGTCTATTCCGCCATTCAATCATGGCTGATCTATCTCTGATCTCTGACACCCGTACTAATCAAGAATCTATCTATCTCTGCCTTAAATATATCCACTGACTTTACCTCCACAGCTGTCTGTGGCAAAGAATTCCACCTTTAATTCGGAGGCTCTGACCTCTAGTCCTAGACTCTCCCACTAGTGGAAACATCCTCTCCACATCCATTCTATTCAAGCCTTGGGAAGAAACACAGCGAATTCCAGCATTAGTAATGGGAAGGGAATTGAAAGCTCTCATTGAAAGCAAAGACAACATTTTGGCTGCTTGATCTTCTGCTGGCAGAAACAACAAAAACAGCCTGCCCTTTATATTTTGAAATACAATGTTGGAAACTCTGCCAGTCAGCTCAGCCAACTCTGTCAGTTGTCCAGCACTTTGCTCATGTCCCCTGATTACCTTTAAATCCCAAATTTCCACTTTTTTTTGTTTAGTTTAGAGATATAGCGCAGAAACAGGCCCTTCGGCCCACTGAGTCCACACCAACCAGCGATCCACGCACACTATCCTACACACACTAGGGGCAATTTACACCAAGCTAATTAACCTACAAACCAGTACGTCTTTGGACTGCGGGAGGAAACCGAAGATCTCGGAGAAAACCCACGCAGGTCACGGGGAGAACGTACAAACTCCGTACAGACAGCACCTGTAGTCAGGATCGAACCCGGGTCTCTGGCTTAGCAAGCACTGTAAGGCAGCAACTCTACCGCTGCGCCACCGTGGCTGCGTGGCCGCCCACTTATTTCAATGTTACTCACTGACTAACCATCTATATTTCCCCGAGGTAGAGAATCCCAAAGGTTCACGAGGCACTTGGTGAACACATTTTCTTTCCACTCAGTCCTAAATGGCTGTCAACCTTTCACGTGGACCTATAGCCGTCATATCAACCTTGTCAGCCTCAGGCAGTCGCCACTCAATTCAGTCAATCTAGTGATTATAAGGACAATCCCCTCATTACTGGTATCAGTCTTGCAATCGGCTTCCAACATATTTTGCTACAGAAATGAAAGCTCTTAGAACATCCAAAATATGTAAGGTACTCTCCATGGTTAGACATTTGGAGTTAAGTCAAATAGCATGGATAAATAGCATGGACAGCAAGCCAAATCGGGAAAAAGGAATGAATGTTCCGATGAAGGAGGCTAATGGGCCTGACCATGTCTTTCTTTAGGTACATATAATTCACACAGCCAGTAAAGGGTTTAAATAGTCCGTTTGAATGTATATCCATTTCTTTCCTGTCCAAAGTAGATTGAGGATTATATAACCACCTTTTGCTAAGTTTACTTTAATGATGACAGATCAGAAGCTAAAGTTGGCACCTACTTCATCCCAAAATTGGCGAGTGCATTAAGTCACCTGGAGTTTGAGTAATTCCATGACTGGTTAAATGTTAGTTGACGGCAGTTTATGGTTTCACTGTGGTTTGTTTTTTTCAGTAGCTGTGTATATTATTATTTGACTCACGCACTATATTTTCTCAGTATCTAGCTATGGTGTTCCAGGATTTGCTCACCAATAAAGATGATTACCTTCGAGCATCTCGAGCTTTGCTGCGGGAAATTATAAAACAAACCAAACATGAGATCAACTTTCCCTCCTTCTGTCTGGGCCTGATGCAGGAGCGAAAGGAGCAAACATACCTAGATATGGAATTTAAGGTGAGTGCTGGTTCTTAAGTGTGCACAAAATCCTTTATAGTCAAATGGAGCTAACAGAGGTGGCCTGTTTTATGAGATCAATATAAGCATTAGGTTATTTTTGTTTTTCTTCTTTGCAACACTGCAATTGTTCCCATCTGCTCCTTGTAGCATTGCTTCAGTATCTTCTTGTGTTAACCAAGATGGTGGTTTACCAGGTTGATCAATGTTATTGTGGAAACACATACGAGACCAGTCCTGATTCCTTCCGTTAGCTGGGACAACTTAGATTGCAACCGTACTCGAAAGCTAGCCCTGTTAAGATCCATTAACTTGAGCACTGCCGATGCATTAGCCAATTGCCCTGTATACATCTATGGTTAGATGAACACAGAAGTAGAACTGTGTTCGATTTTCACAGAATGACCCAACTTGTTCATGCGAGTGCATTTGCTCCACACAAACCCCTTGCCCTATTCCAACACACTATATAAATGTTATTCCTTTGTTTGTCTTTTTTCCCCAACTTCCTCTTGAATACACATTGGCTATTCACCTTAACTCTTACATGTGAGTCCAAGTATTGCATATGTGACTCTTCTTAAGGAAATAATTTTGCGTTGCAGTTATTAGGGACTCTTCTTGTTTTGGAATCATTCACAGTTCTCCATCCTATCAAAGCACAATCGGAGAGACCTGCACCTAATTCAGTGTTCTGCCACTGAGCTGTTCTTCATTTGTCAGATATCAGACTTTCTGCTCTCCTCTTGCAAAAGACATAAAATATATGCAGATTGACATAGTTGGGTTCCAGTGTTTACATATGACTTATTACCACTCCAGGCTATAAATTCCCAACTGAGCTTTTTGAAAAATATTGTTTTTAATATATTGTTTAATGATAGATTTTTTGCAGAAACGACTGCAAATTGTGGTTGAAAACTTTGCAGCAGTGATCATAGTAAGCTTGGTCAGAAGTTCATGATTTGATTTAGATCAGAAGCATGGTATAGGGAGGGGGTACATAGCTGGGTTGTTTGACCCAATCAGCAATGGCATAGTGGGTGACCAAAAGAATGGCAGAAAGATTCAGCAATAGCTTTCTTATCACAGTTCATGAATTGATATAATCCTATTGGACTGACAGTTCTAGAATCAATGGCAGATTTTGTCAGCATATTGCCATATCTTTCTTGAGCTCATTTTATAGCCCAGCAGTGTAGAATGAGGAATAATGAAATAGGGAGAAATCTTCTGAAACTGTTGAATGCCAGAAAAAATCAGTTCAATTATCAGTCCATTGATTAGATTCTCTATCGACCCTTCTTAAAGGACAACAAGCCAAATGGATGGTGTTAGCTGGAATTGTAACTTGCTTTCTTGGTTCTGCAGGAGCGCTTTGTGATCCAGGTGACAGACCTACTGACCCTGTCAATGATGCTGGGGATTACAGCACAAGTAAAGGAATCAGGGCTTGCATGGGACAAAGGCGAGAAAAAGAGTAAGTACAAAGACTTGGGGAATAGTGGGCTGGAATTGTTCAAGTGCACGTCTTCTACATTCTATGTAATGCAGAAATCAATAATAAGGGAATAGTTAGATAAAGTGATAGTGACTGTGATATTCCACTGTAGAATTATAACAAATTTGGCCCTTTAAAAAAAATACCACGTCCTAATTTGCAGTTTCCAGCACAAAATACGGCTTTACAGATGAATCTTGTCCATATCAACCTTCTGCTGAGGCTGCGCTGATCTATCAACACTATGCTCCTGGGCTTCTCGTTCCCACTGTTTACCTTTATGCTTCGGGCCAGCCCTGTATATTGGATCTGCTTGGGTCCATTGTTGCTCTGCTCCTTGGCCTCTAGTCCCCATTCGTTATCTTCCCATTCTTGTGCTGGGCCTATGTCCTCTAGAACTGCTTGATCCATCATTGCTCTAGATGTTTTAAAATGCAGCCACTGTTGTATATAGGAAACACACAGCCAACCTTGCCATAACGAGATGCAGCATGCAACAATGGGAAAGCAAAAACATATAATTTGTTTTATTGTTATTGGATTAAAATACTTTGAAATATTTCTGAGTAATGACTTTAAAGTATTAAATTAAAATGGGTCATGGTAAAATCTAACTCCGTCAAAAAAGAATTGAACATTAAATGAGCATTTATTAATGGTATTTACCTGGCTGTTGAACCCTGACAGCATAACTCATGAAGTCCAGGGAAATAGCAATTCTCAAGTCTGTTTGCAATTCTCAATTCTGTTTTTAAATAACTAGAACAAATTTACTTTCCAACTTCAGAGTCAGAGGTCATGCGCTCAAACTCAACTTTGGACTTCAGCACCTAATCTAGGTTGCTGCTGTGGATGGGATTAGTTTAGATTGGCATCACAGTCAAAGCATTCATGATGGGTCTTTTCCTGCACTGTACCGTTCCCAGTTCAAAGATTCTAATATTACTGTTTTGAAGAGCCTTGGAGTTTTCCCTGGAGTCCTGGTGAATATTTATCAGTCATCCAAATCCCTAAAATAGATGAAAATCACAAAAAGTGTAGATGCTGGAAATCTGAAATAGAAATGGTAAAGGCTGGAATCAGGTAGCATCTGTGGGTAGATAAATAGTTAACGTTACAAAGCATCTACGGATAGATGGCGTTACGAAGAGATAACCATGGTTGTGATTAATGGTCCGCGACTCTGTATCTCTGTATGTTAACTCTGTATCTCTTTTCCCTGAGGATGTCTGAACCGCTGAATATTTCCTGCATCTTCTCTTGTCATTTCGTAAAAAATGATTAACTGGACTTTATCACATTTCTGGTTGTGTGCGAAATTAAGAGCAATTTGTCAGTTTAATAAATTGGAAGAACTAATTTTCAAACAATATTTCATTGGCTGTAACGTGTTTTGGGCATTTTAAGATTATTGTGGACGTTATATCATTTTTTGATTCTTTAAATCGGTTTGTAATGAGATTGAGATAGACATGTTAATGTGAACAAGACTTTAAATAGGCCTTCAAGGTTCCACAAAATTACAAAGGTGAAAAGCTCAGATGCTTATGTTTACAGCTGCATTAATACATCTTTAAACAAAGCAGGCTGTATTATTCAGAATGTTTTGCTTATTAAAATTGTTTGGTCCCCCGATAGCAGTGTGTGATTAACATCCATTAAATTGTGTGTTCCTCTGTGGCAAGCAATGTTGAGAACTCTATTAATACAATAAATGAAAATCATACTACTGCCAGAAGCAGATTCAGAATGGGGAGCAATGATCAACACTTTTGTATATTATATTATGCTCAGCTAACACAGAGCTGCATGTCGCTTGTTACCTGTCAGTATTCTTCATTTGCTTGTACTTTTGATATCCTCGCTCATTTTATGGCTGTTGCATCACAGTGCACCCACGCCAGAGGAAGTTTTAAATCTGGCCAGTTTAATGAGAAGCTTCCTGTTGCTGCAATGTACCAATATGGAACAGAGTTATACAGGCCCAGACATTCTCCAGAACATGTGGGTTAACGTTCAGCTGATTAGGACACCAACATCAAAGATTGGGTGTTTTGTGTTCGCTTTGCCTGCATGGATAAATACTGATGAGAAGCTTTGTTGTTGGTCTGTGCTGTAATCCAGGGAGGTTTCAAGGTCAGTTTATTGTCGCATGTACCAGTTAAGGTACAGTGAAATTTGAGTTGCCATACTAAGTGAAAAGCAACAAGACACACAACCACATAAAAGTTAACATAAACATCCACCACAGTGGATTCCACATTCCTCACTGTGATGGAAGGCAATAAAGTTCAAAATATTCTTGTATTCTTAAAATGTTTTGACAAATAATTGTGGAAGTGTGAAATATATTTGTCTTTTCTCTCTGCATTTTTTCTCCTCACCGTTATGAACCAAAGACCTGGAAGGGCTGCGTGCATTTCAGACTCAGATTGCAACCATCCAGCGAGATACTGTGTGGTGGCTGCACACTGTGGTGCCAACCGTTTGCAAACTGAATCCCAAGGATTATATCCATTGGTAGGTGCCCTTTCTTGATGACTTGAGAGGAAAATAATCTTCTTTGGACATCAGTGGTAAATGTTTGCTGAGGATCAGTAGGTTGGTTGCACTCATTTTTTGTATTTAGTGCTATTGTCCTTTTATTTGGAATTGAATGTGCAGTTGTCAGTGTAACCAATAGTTAATTTGCACACATCCTTCAGAACCAGCAACCAAAGATAATTCTTCCCTAACTGGACATATTGGTAGATTTTTCTAGAGTAATACATATTAATTGAAACATATCCTAAACAGAGTGAAATTATTTTAGCCAGGTGGAAATTTAGAGCAGGGAGGAGGAGGAGGAAGTGCTGTACTTGTCTCAATACTAGTTGTGCTTTCTATAAACTTGTGAAGTTAGTCGTTAATGTTTGTGTCCAGTATTTTCAATGTTTAATATAAATCAGTGTGTTTAATTTGAAGAGCAGTGTTATAAAGGACTATAAGTAAAATATAATTGTTATTTATGGCAGTGCAGCTGGTGGGTCTGTAGTGTAGAACAAGACAGTTAATGAAGAGTGGGATAGCCGTTAATGAAAATTTCAACACAAAATGTTTCCGTGTTGAATCTCTGTGGTTTAAATTCATTGAACAAGAATTAAAGTTGGACACGATGGAAGTCGGAAGAGTACCTGGACAGTTTTCAGCAAGCCTCAGATACACCTCGTGGAGAGGCCCAGATGGTTTGGTGTGAAAGCATATAGAGAGAGGAACCAAAATATGATAGAAAATGAAGATCTTCAGAAACATTGTATTCAACAGATGTAATGATCTAATTACGAGAAAAACGATGATTGCTGTTGGAAGTGCAGCTAGGCAGTTTACCGTGACACCTTGGAGTGGGAAGTTTTCTGCTGAAGTATGGGAGGGAAGAAAAATATTGCAATGGTCAGGGAATTTCATCATTATGGGATACATATTCTCCCCTGTGATACTTTTCCTACTTGGTGCCTGGATGAAGCTCATTACCAAGTGACAATGAGAAATGAAGTGGAAAGGGAAGGATCCACTCATGGTCTTAAAAATACGAATAAAAGTAAAATGTTGGAATTATCTCTATGAGGTGTAGACCGTATACGGACAATTCCAGGTATAAGAGCTAAATTTAAGAATGGGATCTCAGAAGCGTATTGTGTAATAATTATTAAAATGAAGTATTAAAAGTTTTGGAACACATGACAGGAAAGATAATTAAATTTAAGACTGGGAGAATCCAGGGAATTACAGGCTGGTGAGCCTCCAGTTGTAGGGTCTTGGACAGGAACATACGTAGAAAAGATTTGTTATGAGGGATATGGGCCAAACGTGGGCAAATGGGATATTAACCAAGGATTACAGCCTTTTCTGTTGACACTAAGTAGCACAGTGTAATGGGGTGGGGGGTGGAGGAGTAGATGAATGGAGGTTGGTCAGAGGGCTGGGGTGGGCTGTGTTTCATGCATGTGGCAAAGTGGTCCAAGCTAGAATACCTACCTGTGGGTGGAAACGTCTCCCAGACCCCTGCAATATGTTGGTCTCGGCAAATTGTTTTTTTTATTAGAATTTTATGTGGGCTGTGCCTGGTAGATTATCTGAACTTACATGCTCTTACATGCTCATAACAAACTTTAACCATCCTCCTTACAGTTTGCATAAGGTGCTCTTCACTGAACAGCCGGAGACATACTACAAATGGGATAATTGGCCTCCAGAAAGTGACAGAAAGTAAGCACTTCGTTTCCAATAGTTTCCATACGCCCAGTGATGTATGAGCACAATTCCCTGACAATATTGCTGCAGAATCAGTTCCGACATCAGCTGGTAATTAGTTACTGTTCAAAGGCAAGAATGTGTTTTCACCACCTCTGCTGTGTTATTGTGTTTCCGCAGTATTACAATGGGCCTTAAGCGCCCTGGGTCAGTGAGAGAGTAAGTAAGCCAATGGTTTCCAGAATAGGGTTGGACTCTTTTGTGATGCTTCCTCACCAACGTAGGGTCCATTAGCTTGGTAATGTTCACTATCTGTGCTTACAGATGAGGAATGTTTATCCACAGAATGAAAATGAAATGCCCACTTGTGTATATCTCATCATTTATATAAGAGGTATAATTACTATGGAGGCAGGTCAGAGAATGTTTGCTAAATTGATTCCTGGCTTGAAGGGTTGCGTTTGTATCATTTGGAGTTTAGAAGAATAAGTAGCAATCATGTTGAATTGTTTGAGGGGGATTCACAGGGTTGATGATTAGAAGATGTTTCTCCACTGCAGGAGTCTAGAGCTAGGGAACAATTTCAGCAAATGAGTCTCCATTTAAGGCAATATATTTTCTGAGGAGGTGGGAGGAGGGGCGTGGAGATCATGAATTTTTAGATTCTTTACTGCAGGGAACTGCGATGGCTGATGAACGTTTTGACGGTAGGCTGGTGGAAGGTTTTGGGATCCAGCAGGAATGGAGTACTGGCTGAGATCAGTTCAGCCGTGGTATTATTGAATAGCTGAGCAGGGTCTGAGTCACGTGGTCCATTCTTTATGGTATACTTCAACTACACTTCTGACATTGACTAGAATAAGGACTTTGATTATAAAGGCAAATTAACCACAGCCCATTTTTTGCCAGTGATTGGGGTGGGGGAAAGGGGGTGGGGAGTAAAAGCAACTGAAATTGTTTCCTTAGAACACAGAAGACAATGAGAAGATTTAATAAACACATTCAAAGATTTGACTGATTATATAATATTTTTTAATAGAGTAGCTCGGTAGATGCTGTTTCTATTTCAGGGAGCGCTGGTGTCCAGAGGAGAAAGATTTAACATAATTGGTTCAAAATCCGTTGGGGCAAATGAATATTAATGCAGTGAATTATGATCAACAGTGCATTGCCTGCAAGGATTGATAGAAGTGGTTTCAGTAGTAACTTTTAAAATGAATTTGGATAAATACTTAAAAATCGGAATAATTAGCACGGCTTCAGGGAAAGATAAGAGAAATTTAGATTAATTAGGTTGCTGTGAAAGAATCAGCATAGACAAGAGGGTTAAGTGTCCTCCAAGTGCATGAATCTGTGAAAGCTAGTAATTCCTTATCCCTTTTCAGCTTCTTTCTTCGGCTGTGCTCTGAGGTCCCACTCCTGGAGGACACCCTGATGCGGATCCTGGTCATTGGATTATCACGGGATTTAGCTCTGGGGCCGGCTGATGCGATGGAATTAGCCGACCATCTGGTGAAACGAGCTGCATTGGTGCAGGCTGATGGTAAGGTGGCCGGTAGCTTGTGTTTGTTATTCGTTTTTTTATTGCCATGTGTTCCAAGATATGGTGAAAAATATTGTTTGCATGCTATCCAGTTAAATCATGCTATACATGAGTACAATCAAGGACAGCAGGTAATGCCAAGAGAAAAATACCAGAGTGTAGAATAGTGTATCGCAGCATTATTGTGTTACAACTACAGAAAAAGTGCAGATGTAAAAAAAAAGTGCAAGACTGCAATGAGGGTGGTTGGGAGATCGGGACTACATCCTTAGTTTATGAGGGGGGTTGCAAGAATGGGTCTATACGCTTATCTTATGAGTTTATTGAGGTGGACATTTTTAATCCTTCCTAGCAGAAGGTGGTGATTGGTTATTTTCTTGAGTAATGCATAGTTAGTTTGAGGATTGCTTTCCTTTGCACAGTTTCAAAACCAGTGAATTCTTTTGGCAAATGCCTGGGAATACCTTGATTTTCAACATTCTCCCCAAAGGTTCATGGCATCCAGACAAGGAGATGTATTTGGACTTTCTTCAATGTACTAGATGCCCCCGATCATTTCCCTAAACAGTAATATGAGAGCCTCTCTACCACATGATTGCAGCTGTCAAGAAGAACTATTGCAACACCTTCTCAGTATCGTAAGGCCTTGTCATTGATGCCCACGTCGCCAGAATAATTCTGTTTTTAAATACCCTATTATGATCAGGTACAGCAGATTGAACACCAATGACCTTCACACCTAATAAGGGAAATGCTCTATTTGCTACGCATGCATAGAGCACTTGTCAATTTAACACATGCTCTTGATGCTAGTTTATCAGTAGGAACTGTGAATGTGTTCATTTGTAGTCAATAACTGGACTCAAACATGTCAATGTAATGCATCATGTGATAATTTGTCTTGGAATACTTGTTCAGTTTTAATTTCTTCTGCCACGCTTGTTTATAAGAATCTTCTCTACCAACAGGAGCAGTTTTGCTGCATCTACCCTCGTGAATCCCTCTGTTATTTTAACCAACTCAATTATATTTCTTCTCAGTCATCTAAACTCAGGGATTGCATATCAAGTTTGTACAAACATTGCCTGAATAGGCGCTGTTCTCAACATTGAATCATAGAGTCATAGAGTACAGCACGGAAACAGGCCCTTCGACTCAACCTGTCCATGCTGACCAAGATGCCCCATCTATCTAAACCTTTCTTATCCATGTACCTGTCCAAATATATTTAAAACTACTTGCCTCAGTTACCTCCTCTGGCTGCTTGTTCCAAATACTCATCACCCTCTGATTGTAAAAGTTGCCCCTCTGGTATCTATAAAATCTTTCCCCTCTCACCTTAAACCTATGTACTCTGGTCCTTGACTCCCCTACTCTGGGTAAAAGACTCTGAATAGGCATTCACCCTATCTATCCTCTCATGATTTTATACACCTCTATAACGTGTGTACAATCCCTCAGCTTCCTGCATTCCAAGGAATAAAGTCCGAGCCTGCCCAACTTCTCAGCCTCTTGAATCCTGGCAACATCCTCGTAAATCTTCTCTTCGCTCTTTCCAGCTTAATGGCAGCCTTTCTATAACAGAGTGACCAAAACTGAACATAATACACCAAATGTGGCATCACCAATGTGCTGCGCAACTGTAACGTAACATCGCAACTTCTATACTCAATGCTCTGACTGATGAAGGCCAATGTAAGCCTTCTTGCCCACTCTATTTCCTGTGACACCACTTACAGGGAACCATCCCTCAGCCCAGCTGATCAAGAACCTGCATTGATTTTTAATAACCATCTTCAATGTCTTCCATTCCCTTCTTTAATATAATGCTCCACTGTCTATATCTCTGTTGTCTGTATTTGTCTTCAGATATTTTTTTCAAAATAAAGCAAATGCTGAAACTAATACAATGTAATAAATAGAAGGAATACATCTCTAAGTATCTAAAAAAGAGGCTGCTGAGGATCACTAGATTTCAAGGTTTCACAGAGTGATGATAACTGGAAAGTATGATATGTTGTTTATGAAATAAAATTATAACAGACTGTCAGACGTAGAGGGAGCTGCTCTTCTACTCTTGTTTTGTAGTTGCTTAATGCTCATTGGACAGCATTCTTTGGGATTGAGTCACATTTTTTAAATCTTTTCTGCTCCCATCCTTTTGGCACAGGTAGATGCAGAAATAATGTTTCCTTTAGCAGCGGTATCTCAAACCAAATCTCAGTATTGTAAAAAACGTCACTTAAGGATTGAACTGAGAAATATTCACCCAGAGAGTGGTGAACCCATGGAGTTCCCTATCTTTGGTCTGGAGGCCTGGTTTCTGGCCTCAGGAATGCATGAACGGATAAGGGGAAAGCAGAGAGATAGTGTTGGCAATAAAGGATCAGCCATGATTGTATTGAGCTGAGGCTGGAAGGATTTATTGTCCTACTCCTTCACCTATTTTGCTATATTTCTCCCAGTATCAGTAATAGAGTATCTGGGATGTTGTCACTTATGATGCTCATAAGTGAAGTTCATAAGTGATAGGAGCAGAATTAGGCCATTCGGCCCATCATCTCCTCCATTCAGTCATGGCTGATCTATCTTTCCCTCTGAACCCTGTTCTCCTGCCCTCTCCCCATAACCCATGACACCCATACTAATCAAGAAGCTATCTATCTCTGCCTTAAAAATAGCCATTTACGGCCTCCACACCCTTCTGTGGCAATGAATTCCACAGATTCACCACCCTCCAACTGAAGAAATTCCTTTTCATCTCCTTCCTAAGAGAACGTCCTTTAATTCTGAGGCTATGACCTCTGGTCCTAGACTCTCCCACCAGTGGAAACATTCTCTCCACACGCACTCCATCCAGGCATGTGAACTGTGAAGCTCTATTTACTTTTGGATAGAAGAGAATCCCCTAGCTGTTGTTTGCAGATATGTTAGACAGGTACATGGATAGGAGGTTTTAGAGGGATCTGGGCCAAAAGCAAGCAAATGGAAGGCTACTTGTTTGACATAGACAAGTTGAGTCAAAGGGCCTGTTTCCATTCTGTATAACTCATTGACTACAAATTCTATGCCTATTTTGTTCTTCTTTCAGATCTGCAAGTTCTTCATGTGGAGAGAGTTCAGCTGATCGATGCAGTTCTTAATCTCTGCACTTATCATCACCCTGAAAACATTCAGCTGCCACCAGGGTTTGTCTGCACTCTTTCACCTATCCACAATGTAGCATATTTTGCTACATTTTAATACGCAAAAGCAGCTTATGGGAGGATACTTCTTAAATCTATTTTAAGGTTGATAATTTCTACTGTCTAAGCCTCACGAGTCCTACAGCACAGTAAGAGGCCATTCAGCTAATTATTAACTGTGCTGGGCTTTTGATAGAACTATGCAATTAATCCCACCCCTCCCTCAAATCTTCAGCTCCCCTTTTCCCCATTTAACAGGGTTGTTCTTTTATTTTAATTTTAGAAGATTCTACAGTATCTGCTTCCACTTCCCCATCTGACACTGCAATGCCTGGCATTATTTTCAAAAAATATACTTGTATCCCTATTGTGGCTCTACAAAACAATCATCCTGCAGTAGCATGGAGAAGTACCTGCCTGTTTTTGGCAATTAATTCATTGATTGTCACTGAGAAAGTGCATATGTAGGCTCTGCAGTTCAATAGGGTATTGCTGGGTATAAGCTCATGCATGGAAACTGTTAGTGTGGTGACATATGTATTTGTGGTGATTGCCGATGATTTATTTTGCCCCTAACCACCTCTTGCAACTCATCCTTGGTGAGGGAATTTGGGTGCCTCCAGAGACACGGCTGGGGAATGTGAGCTCACCTGCAATCAATCTGCATAACTCCAGAATAACACAAAATATATAATTTGTATAGGATGGAATTGCAGATGCTGGTTTACACCAAAAATAGACGCAAAATGCTGGAGTAACTCAACGGGTCAGGCAGCATCTCTGGATGGAAGGAATGGGTGACATCAGTTTGAAGAAGGGTTTCGACCTGAAATGTCACCTATTCCTTTTCTACAGAGATGCTGCCTGACCCACTGAGTTACTCCAGCATTTTGTGTCTATATATGTGATTTGTAGGTTGATTATGCATTTATATATTTTGTACACAGCATTTTATTTCATATGTTAAATAGCACATTATTTCTTTGTAATCATATATCATTGATATAGATACAATGTTCATTGCTTTCCCAAATGCTGTCTGAATCTTTGAATGTTCTAAAAAAAAAATGATTTGAGCCATTCCCCTTGTAACCTTCAGTGAAGTCCATACAGTGTCACCACTGAACTATGCCAGTTTTGCTTGTGACAACATGTGATGTCCTCCATGATGTTTGATTTGAACGGATATTTTCTTAATCATTCAGGTACCAGCCTCCCGCCCTGGCCATCTCCTCTTTATACTGGAAGGCTTGGCTGTTATTGTTAGTTGTAAATGCCTTCAATCCGCAAAATATTGGTGAGTTTCTAAGTGACCTGCAAATATTGATTTTCACAAAGTACATTTTCACAAAATCTTTATGTCCCATGCGGTACAGTAACTGTAAATGAAGCAAATTACAAAAACCTTTATATTAATGTTAGTTAGATTTGTTAATATTCATTGTATTCACCTTTGCAAACTGTCCCTGTTGCATGAAAAAGCAGAATGTTTTCACCTTAGTTTTTGGAGCAAGTGACACAGCGCAGAAATTTCCAAGTTTGACTTGGAAGTTCTCCAAGTCATGTCCTAACATACTCCAAGTATGTTAGGAGCTCTTGAGGTGCAGCAACTGGTGGAGAGACTATTTGCCTTGGAGCTTGGGGAGAGAAGTTGCAGTTACGACTGTCAAAATTAGTGATCGGTGGTATGTATTGCACTTTGCGTGCAAACATCAGCTGAGGGTGGAATCCAGCTTGTCTCTGGCACCATCTAGAGTCAAATAACCAGATTCAAGACATTCATTGTCTTGAATGATACTCAAAGTCGCCATCTGGATGAGTTCTCAGGTTGCGCAATTGCATACCTGTGGGAGTGATAAAGGGAATGATGAAGAGAGTAATAAGCAGCTGTTGATTGGAAGTGTGCATCCCAAATATTAGTGCCAACTTAGAAAGGCTCATGAAGGAAGGATTGATATCTATAACAAAAGTTCTCATCTTGTTTGTGATTCTGTGTGCGTGCGTGCTTCCGGAACTACGCCAAAACGGTACACGATAGCGCTACAATCGTTCGACCACCTTACTTACAGTTGTCTTGTGGTGTGTTTTTATCAAGTTTTGTTCAGATTGATGTTATATTTTACAAGTTATTCACAATTTTAACTTTAGAAAATCTAGTTTGAGAAAGAATCACGAACTTGCAGTGGCAGTTACAGCTATGATGTCACAATGGGATCTAATTTACATAAACTGCCTATCAACAGTGTTTCACCCAGGGCAATGAGAGATTTGTTACATTGTTGTAAGGGGAGTGGGGGAGGGGAGGGGAGGAGGAGAAATGTTATTTAAACATTGTGTTTAGTGGGGGTGTGCGATAGGTGAGGAGTGAGAGGGTTAGGGAGGGGAGAGGGGTTATGGAGAGAGCGAGTGACTGAGGGTAGGGAGTGACTGAGGGTAGGGGAAAGGAGAGGGAGGAAGAGGTGAGGGAGGGAGTGGAGGAGGGGTGGACGAGAGGGGATAGAAGAGGGAGGGTGAAGAAGAGGGGGATATGGGGAAATGAGCCACACCTGAGCAGTTGGGGGCTATGGATGAGTGGTGGAATATTGCATTGGGGGAACGGGTTGCGTTGGGGGAATGGGTAAGTGGTGCAATATTGCGTTGGGGGAACGGAGCACAACGGGTCCCACTTGGTCTAGTATTGTTCTAAAATCATCTCAGTTGCTTAAGCAAGGCTCTCACAAGGTTTTAACAAAAGTGAGAGACTCTGCTTGTGATCCCTTGTCTGCAAACTTACCTGCATCATGTAAACGGCATCCTTGCCCCTGGCAAAGCATCAGCAGCTGAGAGGTTCCCCACCCTCCACTTCTCAGAAATTAGTGAGTCCATATTTCCATCCCAGTTCCAAGGTTTTGACTTGCTAACAGAACTGGCACAAGCAATTGATATTGGTTTAATATTGATTTGTTATTGTCACGTGTACTGAGATATGGTGAAAATGTTGTGTGCTATCCAGTCAAATCAAACCATACGCAAGTATAATCAAGCCATTACACTAGTCCAACAGGTAGTGCAAAGAGAAAATACCCAAGTTCAGAATGTAGTTTTATTCTTAGGCCTCCTTCGGTTGTGGCTAACCATGGGTGTCCCTAGGGTTCTATTCCCTATATGGTGGACGCCTGTGCGTGACTTTATTTAACGTGGGGAGACTGGTGCACAGACAGCCACCCCACGGTCCTTGACAGATCTGGGTCAGGATCCAGTGGCATGGAGTCCAAGATGACCGGAGACCCTTTAATGCTGCAGCCTTCATCCGCCTTCCCAGCCGTTGTGACGCTCCACTAAGGTCAGCCATCGTCCTTCGCCTGTTCCACCATTGAGGCCTTGGTTGAATTACTCTTTGTCAAAGACCTCCCCCTCGACCTTACCGCCATGGGTGACCCTACCAGGAACACAGCTCCAGACGGCATCGCTCTCAGGATATCAGGTCTACACATTACAGTAACAGAGGAAGTGCAGGCCGTAATGCGGTAGGTTGGGAGATCAGGATTACATCCTTAGCCTATGAAACTATCTTGATTACAGCGGGGAAGAAGCTGTTCCCAAATCTGGCGGTATGTACTTTCAAGCTTTTATATCTTCTGCCTATTGGGAAAGGGGGAGAAGAGGGAATGACTGGGGAGTAAATGGTCCTTGATTGTGTTGGCTGCTTTTCCGATGGTGTGTGATTTAAAAAAAAAATCTAAATAGTTTTATTTTGATGATGTAGAGAATGCTGATGAAATGTGTTTGTCTGCAGGACTGGCTGCATGGGAAGGTTACCCCACTCTGAAGATGTTGATGGAAATGGTGATGACAAAGTGAGTTATTTTACCATGGAATAACATTTTCTTATAGGAGATTTGATCTGGGCACTTCTTTCCCTAGAGAAGTGTTGTTGTTGTGTGTGAGGAAATCCAAGTAGTGAATCTGTAGAATTTCCTATGTTCTGGGTGAAATAATTTTGTATCTCGGATCTGAATGACTCATTCTTATTGTGTGATTGTGTCCCCTGGTTACAGACAACACATTCAGTGGAAACATCAATGTTACATTTAGCCCCATGAGTGTTTTGACAAGATCTGCTCTCATCCTTCTAAACTCAGGACAGTTTCCTCCTACAACAAACCAACCATCCCATATTTTAAAATGCTTTTTCTACCTCCAGAGTAACGTTTCTACTCATGAAGACCATCAAAACTTTGTTCCTGTGATCAGAATCATGTACACGGATGCATGTGTGCAAAGGGTTTAGAGTGGTGGCATGACCGATGTTGCAGCGGCCTCTGCAGTCCGTCCGTCTGTCTTTTTTTTTTTTTGTCCCGTTGAGTGTAGTTTGTAGTTTTTTTTTAAATTGTTTTTTAACTGGGTATGTGTGGGGGCGTGGGGGGGGGGACTTTTAAATCTCTTCCCTGTACGGGGGACCCGACCTTTTCCCTGTCGGGTCTCTGTTGTCGTTGGGGCCTAGCACCGTGGAGCGGCCTCCAACCGGAACGACCTGGGGCTCCAGTCGCAGAGCCTGCGGACCTACCATCGTGGAGCTGGCCGGCTTCGGAGCGTGGAGAGCTGTGGTGGCGCGCTGCTGCGGCCCGACTTCGGAGCTTCGGAAGCTCCAGCCGCAGGCCCGGTGGACGGTGACGGCTCGCGGGTCCCTGGTGGGAGACCGCTTTTCGGAGCTCCCACAGCGGCAACTTCTCCCGCCCGAATTGCGGGGTTGAAAATGACCTGGAGCGGGGCCTTACATCGCCCGGCGCAGCTTTAACGGCTGCGGGACTTGCTAGCGCCCGTCGGGGGTTCCAACATCAAGACCCGGAGCGCGGCCTTAATGGCGGCGGGACTTACCATCGCCCGCCGGGGGGCTTTGACATCGGGAGAAGAATGGAGAGCAGGGGAGAGACAAGACTTTGCCTTCCATTACAGTGAGGAGGAGATTCACTGTGATGGATGTTTGTGTAAATTGTGTTGGTGTGTGCCTTGGTTCTTTTCTTGTTGTATGACTGCAGAAACCAAATTTCGTTTGAACTTCATTTGAGGTTCAAATGACAATAAACGGTATTGTATTGTATCAGACATCATATTTATTCTCCTGTTGAAAGAAAAGGTACACAGCTGAAGTTCTTTGTTGATATTAATTGGCCAACTGCATATTTGCCTGTTCCTAGCTCTTGAAAAGGGATGAGAGAAAGCTGACGTCCAACATAAATACCAAAATAACCATTTGGTTTCAGTAGACAGCTTCTCACATAGTTGTGTAATCTACTCTGCATATCTCTAACATCAAAACCACAAAAGTTGGAGGTAATTATCAGATCGGGCAGCATTTGTGGAGAGGGAAGGAGAGTTAATATCTCAGGCCAATGACCTTGCATCAAAAGGCTCTGATGAAATGTGATCAACCTGAAATGTTAACTGCTTCTCTGTCCTCAGATGCTGCCTGACATGCTGAGTATCTCCAGCATTTCATCGAGTCATAGCTATCCAGCATGGAAACGGGCACTTCGGCCCACCTTGTTCATTTTCTTGCATTTGCCCTATAACCCTCTAAAACACTTCCTATCCATATATCTGTCCAAATGTGAAAGTTGTGACTATTCACTTCTATAGCCTCCTTTATAGCTCCTTTATGGACCTTCCTCTGTATGAAACAGTTGCCCCTAACGTCCCTCTTTAATCGCTCGCCTTAACCATATCCCCTTTAGTTTTAGAATCCTCTACTCTGGGTAAACGAATGAGTTTTCACATTCTTCATGTTCTTCATGGCCTCTACACCTCAATGTCACACCCCAACCCCCTGCGCTTCATAGAAAAAAAAACATATTCATCCGCTCCCTATAACTCAAGCATGCAAGTCCGGGTAACAACCTAGTTCATCTATTCTGCACCTTTTCCAACCTAATGACATTGTTCCTATAGCTGATCGACCAAAACTGCACACATTACTCCAAATACAGTCTCACTAATGACTTGTGCAGCTGCATCATGATTTCCCAACATTTTTACTCGATACTCTTCCCTCCTCACCATGCTATCCACCTGACATGCTACTTTCAGGGAACAATGCATTTGTACACTAAGATCTCTTTGGTCTACAATACTCTCCAAGGCTCTATCATTTATTCTGTAAGTCCTGTTCAGTTTTCCAGCATCTGCAGTTTTTCTTATTTTTCAATTAATGTCGGTGATACCTTGCTACATTTCTCCGTGAAACATGTCAGAATTACGATGGAGACCAAGAATATGAACATCGGAAAACACCTGATTGTGTTCATGACTCTATAATACTTTTGCTTTTCTACTTTCAGCAACTTCTCTTACCCTCAGTGCACTGTGACTGATGAGGAAACCCGAAATGAAATGATCACTCGGGAACTGCAGATGTCACAGAGAGAAAAGCAGGAGATTTTGGCTTTCGAAAGCCATCTAGCTGCTGCATCGACAAAGCAGACTATCACCGAAAGCAACAGCCTGCTGCTATCACAGCTGACCAGCCTCGACCCTCAGTGAGTGTTGGGGAAGGGGCACCAACATTGATGTCCTCCCAGTGAATATGAGAGTGTATCCTGGTCAGTGACCTTGTATCACTGCTTCTCATTCTCTTCTGGTACTTACTCCTCGTCTCACAAATAGCAACACCAGCAAATGTGATGCAATTGAGAGTGCATGAGAGCTCCATCTATTTATTTGATGGTTTTTCAAGAAACTCAATGTCCTGATCATTATTTTACTTCATGACCCTCTAATATAAGACTGTTAATGACAGTTACGCCAATGCATTTATTACATTTTTCTAACACTTCCATTGGATATAGCATTTGTTGCTCATCTGGAATTGTCCATCAGGAGGCAGTCATGAGCCATCTGAACAACTGCAATCTGCAGAGGTAATGCTCCAGTGCTGCTATTTGGAGAGTTACAGTGTTTAAACTCAGAGAAGATAACAAAAGAGCATATATGCAAGTCAAGATGGCATGCGACTTATAAGGGAACTTAAAGCCGGTGAAGTTCCCACATACAGTATCTACAAGCCTTGGCCTGGATTGTAATGGTCGGGTGGTTTGGAGATGATGTTGAAATTTTTGCAAGTTGCTGCAGTTGGTATACACTTATTCCATGGAGCTTCAATGATCGTGGCAATGATGGTTGAAGCGACATATGTGGGTTCCATGTTTTTGTATACTCCTTACTTAACATTAGGGTTTGAATGTGTCGAGGTACATACAACCAATGTCAGATGCTTGGTGTTAGTGACTAAGGATTTTTTTTTTACCCCCTTTCTGTTGACTACGTTTTATTTGGTGTCTTATTTACTGACTGAGATCCCCTCCTCTTCAGGGGCCCCCCTCGCCGGCCACCTTCACAAGTTCTCGAGCAGCTAAAGAGCTTGAATCAGTCTCTTCGCTTGGGCCACCTGCTGTGTCGCAGTCGTCATCCTGACTTCCTGCTGAACATCATTCAGAGGCAGGTGAGTGAGCTCAGTTTTGTCTGGAGGTAGGAATCATTTACAAATGGATAGAACCTACCTGTAAGTAACACTCTTCACATCCTTAGCACTTAATAAAGTGCATCACAACCAAATAATTACTTTTCAAGTGTTGCCACAGATGGAAGAATCTCAACCGAAGGTGACATAGTTACAAGATTTGGAAGGGGTCACTTATAACTGAGGTGCACAGGAACTTCTCGCAGAGGGTGGTAACTCTCTAGAATTCACTACTCCAGAGGGTTATAGAGGCTGGATCATCAGATTTAAAAAATCAAAGGTTGAAGACACAAAATAAACCCAAGGTTCCGAGTGGCCTGGTCTGCTGCTGTATTTTTAGGTTCTAATGTACATAAACACATAGAGTAATACAGCATGGAAACAGGCCTTTCCGCCCAATGCATCCATGCCAGCCAGGATGCCCATCTAATCTAATCCTTTTTGCCCATGTATGGTCTGTAAACCCTTCAAACTTTTGTCAAAATATCTTTTAAATGTTGTTATTGCACCTGCCTCAACCACATTCTCTGGCAGCTCGTTCCATATACACAGCTTCCATAAATATACAGAGACTACTGCAACCTTTGTAATAAGTAATCCAGGAAAGGTCCAGAAAAGTGAATGGGAAAACTCAAATGGAGCTGGTACAAGCACAAATATAATAAGGCATATTCAGACAAAGGACTTGGCAATGGGTTAATGGCATTTACCTACAAATCTGGTAATCCACAGGTGCTTCACGGCCATTGCAGTATTGTTGAAGCAGAGTCAATGTTGTAATGCAGGAAATCGCAGCGTGAAATTGTATGCTTTAATTATCGGGGTCGAAATATAAATGCTGGTCAGAATATTGGAAACAACTATCCTGCTCCTTTACAAACCACTGAACAAGGATCATCTACTTTTCACGCTCAGTTTAATATCTCATCCAAAAGACAGCTCCTCGGACAGCGCCTTTCCTTCCTATGACATCAATTGTACTGAAGTGTCAGCCTTGATTATGTGCTCAATTATTTGGAGTACCGATTGAAGTCGTGACCTTCTGAGTCAGAAGTGAGACTGCCACCCTCTGAGCCAAAGCATCTGCTGTGCCCTATTGTAAACACCTGCCCTGATGACCTCCACAGAGTGCTGACTTGAATAAAAGCATGTAATGTCTCACTTAGTACGGCAATGTGGAACTATAGGTGGCAAATTTATTTCATTGCTCTCTGGTACAGTGTGTCAGAATTTATTGCACTGGTAATATGTGGCAGTAAGACATTCATTGAGGGGTTTTATGTTGGCTTTCATTTCTTAGTTTTTTGGTTTAGACTGAGAACTTAGGACATTAACCCTAAATGTATAAGGCTCTGATCGTGTTGGAGATAGTATGAGAAAAACTTGCCTTTCACTGAGCTTGTGCTTTGCGGATGATTCTGTACCCCTCTGAGGGAGCTGTGTCTGAGGTGGCCAAAAGAAGTTGCACTGTTTGAAACGTTAAAGTAGGTGATTCTGAGAGATTGAAGACCCCTTTGCCCCGGGCACATTGCACCTAAACTGTGTCTTTTGTTCTTGCTGTTTGGATTTGTACCAAAGAATCAAATTTTTGGATCACTGTGCCTGTTTCTGCTTTTTGAAAGAACTATCTAATTAGTTCCTCTCTCCCACACTTTTCTTTCATAGCTCTAGATTTTTCTTTTAAATATAACTATCTGGTTTCCTTTTGAAACGATCTATTTCCACTGTTTTTTTCAGGCAGCACATTCCTGATTAACAATTTGGTGCATGAAAGAAGTTTTATCAGTTCCTGGGCTTTTTTATCTGTTATCTTAAATCTATGTTCTTTGGTTACTGATCCTCCAGCCATCCAGGAAATTTTATATTAATCAAAAGATATGTTTGAAATCTCAAGCGACTGATAAATTGTCTCATTCCTACTTGTCCTTTCCTCCAGGCCTCGTCTCAATCCATGCCCTGGTTAGCTGATCTGGTACAGTCGAGTGAAGGGTCCTTGGATGTGCTGCCTGTCCAGTGCTTGTGCGAGTTCCTGCTTCACGATGCAGCTGACGAGGTGGCCACCACAGAGGAGGAAGACGAGGGGGAGAGCAAAGAACAGCGGGCCAAGAAGCGGCAGGTAAGACTGTATCTAATCAAGTGCACAGATAGGATGAATGGTTGCAAATCGCTGAAAAAGCCTTGTGTTTACTCAGCATATGGAATTTTTATTTATTTGCTTGTTTTTATTTGGGTGGTGAGACACCTTCTTGAACTGCTGCTGTGCTTCTAGAGTTGGCATTTCCAAAATGGTATTCAACTGATGGTGGAGAATATAGACTTGTGGGTCAGTGAAGCAGCGGTGATGAATTTCTAAGGATGATGAGGAACACGGGTCTGAGGTCCTGAAGTTCTCATCCGACATGATAGTAAGTGTCACTGACTTGGGAGATGCTTCTGGAGTAGCTGGGCAGGTCACTGCAGTGCATTCTGTGGGTGGTCCACACTAGGCCACTGTGGAGTGAAGATTGATTTCTTTGGGATGTTGCAAAACACTTCAGCAGCACAGAAGAATGTTGATGTCCAGTTAAAATGTGATTGTGAGAAAAATGGATATCCTGTTTTGGTGATGCCATTTGGCCATATGTGGACAGAACTCACTTGGTCTTGAAACAGAGCTGTGAGATCTTATATGTTTGCTGAGACAGCATCAGTTTAACATTTGATTCAAAAGTTGGCATCTCCGATACAAGTACTGGGAGCCCGGGTTTGCACTCACAATCTGGAGTGGTAGTTGGACCCAGATGGGTGGCATGCTAAAGCCAGTTTGCTTCCTAATTTTAACTTCCTAATTTACTCATGATTACAGAGACAACAGAAGCAGCGGCAGCTGCTGGGGGCGTCTGCAGGACCTCCTGTTGGGCAGCAAAGCTGATGAACAGACCACCTGCGAAGTGCTGGATTACTTCTTGAGGCGCCTGAGTTCTCCACAGGTGGCCTCCCGTGTTCTGGCCATGAAGGTGTGTTGGAGTGATGTGCGTCTTTTAAACGTCCTGTACATTTTTAAGAAGATGGGTATGGTTTTATTTTGATGTTCATGGGCATCATTGCCTTGTACCTTTAAGCTGTCTGTGGTGAGGTACTCTCATTAACCACTGTAATTCCTGTACTCTCACTGTGACATTAGATTTCACCAGTGGAAGAGTCACAAACTAGAGGACATAGTTGTAAGATAAGGGTAATTTTAAAAGTGAGGTGTATCAACATTTCTTCTCTCAGAGGACTGTGGATCTCTGAAATTCTGTGCCCCTGATGGAGAAGGAGGCTGGATTATTCAATATATTTAAGGTGGAGATTGATAGATATTTGAAACATCAATGCATTGTTGATATGGGGAACTGGCACAGGAGTTAAGGCCAGCATAGATGTGCCATGATCATATTGAATGGTGATACAGAGGGAAAAGATCTAAAAGGGAACTTAGAGCCACTTGCCGCTACTACTTCCACCAAGAAGGTGGTGGGTATGTCGAATGAGCGGCCAGAGGAACTGGTGGAGGTGGGTGTAATTACAACATTTAAGCAACATTGGGATAGATACATGGATAAGAAAGGTTATGGGACAAATGCAAGCAAGTGGGACTCAAGTAGGCGACTTGGTCAGCATAGACAGGTGAGGCTGAAGGGCCCGGTACCATGCTGTATAACTGCTCTCCTCCTACTATTTTCTTGAGTTGTGTTGTGGGAGACGAAGGATGTTGACTGAGTAACTTTAATGGAACAGGATGTTTCAAGTCAGGATGGTGTGTGATCTGGAAGATAGTGCTTTTTCCCCACACACCTTTTCCCCACGTCGTTCTAGGCAGTAGTAGTCATGGTTTTGGGCGTTTCTGCTGTGCATCTTATCAATGTTGTAAGCCAAGATGTGTGGTACTCGATTGGATGCCAGTTGAGAAGTTTTTTAATTTTTTTACCTGAATGTTGCTGAGCTAATTGCACTCAATCGGGCTTGTGGAGGATATTCACCACATTTCTGGCTTGTGTCTTACGGAATGGCTTTGGGTTGTTCGGAGCAGAGTCACTCACTGGAAGTTACTCGGTCTTTGTCCAACTCATGTAGTAACTGCAGTATTTTTATAGCTGGTATTTTTCCAAGCTCCTGTGAATTATGACACCTAGGATGTTGAAAGCAAATGTTTTGGGGGGTGGCAATTCACATTTTGGGGTAGCACCAAAATGTAGTGCAGGTGAGAACTGCGATTTTTCATTGTGTTCTGCAACTGCATCTATTACCTGGAACTGCTACTTTCCATTCTCTGGGTGTGAACATGAGGATGTAAGCACAAGAGGGGAATCAGTCCAGATAGGACAAATCAGTGGATTATTTGGCTGCAATGCTAAATTTGTCACAATACTGGTTTTTGTGTCACATGTGCCTCCTCCACTCCATTTGTCTTAGACTGGTGATTCATGAGTTTTACAATGTCAGATGAGGAGGGGTGCAGAGGGAGTGTTGTAAAATAGGTCAGGTGTCCTTCTGCTTTGATATTGTGAAATAAACATTTTTATGTTTTGATTTGATGCCACGTTCAAAAGACCCCTCATATGCTGGGGATCTAATGTGGCATGAACATTAAACTTTATCCTTTGCTGCAGGGCTTGTGTCTGGTGCTGACGGACTCTGAGAGCAGTCTGCGGGACATGGAGGAGCGAGAACAGATGATGGAAGAGGACTCGAGTGATGGTGAGCCACTCCCTAGATATCAGTGGCTGCTGCGAGATCTTCCCAATCTGCCCCTCTTCAGCAGTGTCTGTAAGATGACTTCTTTGGCACTGCAGCAGGGTGAGCTTTACAAACAATGTGGGGTGGAGTGGCTGGGTGTTAATGTTTTATATGGAGTCTTACAGCATTGGCAGAGGCCTTGGCCCACTGCATTATTGAAGAAAAATTGTAGTAAAAGAGCGGCCAGTTTGAAAAGTGAAGAAATATGTAATGGGCAGGTGAAAAAGGGGGAAGGCAAACTGGAGTAGCTTGAGTATTCTATAATGTGGTTGAAATAAAATTCATTTATGGGTGGAGGGTTTAATGCCTTCATATACTCATGCAATAAATTATAAATTCAACAAAATTTGTGCATTTTTATCATGCCTTTTCAGAATTGTATCCAGTCATTCAAATACATGAAGCTTAATCACTATTGTAATGTCAGAAAAGTAGCACCAATTACCAAGAGCAAGTTTCCACAAGCAGCAATATGGTTAACGCCCGATAATCTGTACTTTTAATTATGCTGGCTGTGGGATAAATATTCCCCAGGGCACTGCAGATCCCCTATCTCTTCACCAAAATGATGCTCAGGGATCATATTTGTGAGTAAGATGGGACTTTGGTTTATTATTGTGAAGATGCAAAGTTCAACAGCGAGGCAGTCTCATTATATTGCACTGACTTGTCAGCTTCGATAATATACTCAAGTTTCTGGAGGGGTCTTGAATTACCTAAATGAATGATCACAGTAAGTGCACAGCAGTCTTTGCACCCTTGCACTTGCTGTGTGGGCTGTGGCAGCATTTCCTCCAAGAGCAGGGCTTTTCACCACATGGTGGCGCTGGATTCCTGTTTTTGTTCACCTTCTCAGGAGTGAACCCTGTGCTGATCTGTTACTGGGTCTGGTGTGTTAAACTATTGAGGATTTAACCAGATTGGGGAATGGTGTGGTATATAGCCAAAAGAGGGAGAAAAGACTAGGAACATACAAGAGATGAATTGCTGACATGAAAATGTTGCCGTTTATTTGAGTTGTTTCATTTTTAAACAATTGACATTAATTTTGATTTGCAGGCAATTCATGTGGAGACCGATCCCCAGACCATCAGTGCCTATGTTATTTATTTGTCACAGCACGCACCAGTAGAGGAGCAGGTTCAGCACAACGACCTTGCCTTGGTAAGAATAACGTGACAGGTTTGAATGGTGTGGAAGCAAGAAGAAAATAATAGAATAGTGTCAGAACATGGGCTGCCTGATTCACCCAGCAGTATATTTAATAAGATGCCACATAATAGGTTTTGCCGGCGCATTAGGCTGAGGGTGTAATATGACTGGATTGTGGAATGGTTAACATCCAAGAGGCATAAATCAGTAAACTAGAACGAGGGGTTGGAAGTTGACTGCTTAAAACTGAGATGAATGGGAAATTCTACTGAGAGTTCTGAATCTTTGAAATTCAGTATCCTGGAGAGTTGTGGAAATTGTATCATTAAGCACGTTTAAAACTGAGTTAGGCTTTTGGATTGCTGGGGATCAGGAAGGAAAGTCAGGCATGATAAAATAGCAGAACAGGCTCAAAGGACCGAATGGCTGCCAGCTTCTTTCGCTTATGTTTTTGTGGGTTGTGAGACAAGCAGACCTACTTCCTCTCTGAATGATCTACAGCTAAACACCGATTATACACTGTCTGAATATTCATAAATCCCAGTTGTTTGGCATCTCGTTCTTTGCGGCTTGTTTCTCTTGCTCTCGTTAAACTCAGCGGGGGCTCATTTACCATGCTTCCTTTAAACTTACCAGAGCTCTGGTTCAGTTGCTTTCTTTAAAAACAGAATGGTCCTTATTTCTGCGTTCCTTTAGACTTTTCTGGGATCGGTTTCTCATGCTCTCCTTAAACAAACTATGCTCTATTTCCCTTTAATCTCACTGGGTCTTCATTTCCTGCACTCCTTTAAGCACACTGAGGTCCTGTTCACCAATGTCCTGTTCTCTGATTAAACATACAGGGTTCAGTTTAAACTAACCAGTGTCCTGTTTTTCTTGCTACTACTACGTGCATTGTGTTTAACTTAAAAAAATTATGTTAAAGTGTAACAACTTTGAAGAATTGAATTCGAACTGTGTTGGGGTACTAATATGATTAACATACAATATAGTCTGAAAGCTCTGTACAGGAAGGAACTGCAGATACTGGTTTAACTCGAAGATAGACACAAAATGCTGGAGTAACTCAGCGGGACAGGCAGCATCTATGGAGAGAAGAAATGGGTGACATTTCGGATCGAGACCCTTTTTCAGACTGATTCTTCAGTCTGAAGAAGGGTCTCGACCTAAAACGTCACCCATTCCTTCTCTCCAGAGATGCTGCCTGTCCCGCTGAGTTACTCCAGCATTTTGTGTTTATCTTTAGTCTGAAAGCTCTGCTAGGTTAAGAGAGTTTTGCTGCACTGCATGTTCCATTGTGTTCATTTCCTTTGAGCACCTTTTATATGCAAACTTAACCGAAACAGTAGAAGTGCTGCTAATGGGAAAGGTGGGTAACGAAACACCATACTTTCCCTTGTTGTAATGATGTATATTTTTGTGACCCATCATTTTGATCACTCAGGATGTTGCTCGCTTGATTGTCGAGAGGTCCACCATCATGACTCACCTCTTCGCCAAACACTTCTACAGATCGGAGTGCGAGTCAGTGTTGGTGGCGCTCATCGCCATCTTCTCCCGATACGTGAAGCGGATGCGGAAGACGAAGGAGGACGAGGAGGTGTACAGCTGGGTGAGTGGGTCCCCTCAGTACACTGGCTGGTCACGCAGGCACAATCTCCCAAGGTGGTGATGACCACATGGAGCTGGTGGAGCACGTTACCGCCAACTCTGTCACTGGATTCATGAACTACTCGATGATCTGCGTTGTCAATTGGGTGTCCTGGTGTCGGCTGGGGATCGTGCCACATCTCCATTCTCTTCATAGTCCATTATCCATGTGAAGAATTTCAATCAGAGTTTGTGAGAAAATGGGACATTCGTATGATTGAAGGAAATTTAAAACCAAAGCTGTAATTGTTTTCTTTAAAGTAGAGAATCATTTATACAATGGGAAAGATTAGGAATTAAAACGCTCGGAGACTTGTATGAAACTGGAAAATTACTATCATTCCAACAATTACAAATAAAATATAATCTGGGAAACAATCAATACTTTAAATATTTTCAAATATGTGATTATCTGAAAAAAGATACAAAAGATTATTATAACATGCCACCAGATGTACTGGACGAAGCAATGCAGATAAAAGCTGAATCAGCAAACTTAATATCTTATTTGTATAATATTATCTTAAATGTAGAAATACCAACTACGAAAGGTATTAGAAGAGACTGGGAACAAGAATTAGCTATTAAAAATTCAAAGGAGAGGTGGAATGAACATTTATTAAATGTGCATAAATGCTCGATTAATGTAAGACACACTTTAATACAATTCAAAATTTTACACAGATTATATTATTCAAAAACCAAAATTAGGAAAATGTTCCCCAATGTATCACCTATTTGCGATAAATGTCAGTCTTAAGAAGCTACTATAGCGCACTCATTTGTTTTTTGTACAAAATTCAAAAATTTTGGATTGAAATTTTTGAAATCTTTACAAAATTATTAAAAATAAAACTGATACCAAAAGCAGAATGGATTATCTTCGGAACAACGGAAGATAGCCCTGAACTAAATGTGTTTCAAAAGAACCTATTTGATTATGGGTTAATAACTGGAAAAAAGCTTATCCTAAAATTTTGGAAAAATGCTCCAATACCAACTATAAACATGTGGATTTCAAACATGTTTGAAACATTACACCTGGAAGAGATAAGACTCCTCCTGGCAGACAAATTAGATCACTTCCATCTGACGTGGTCTTCATTTATAGAACTATTACAAGCATAAGGTGCAAAAGTACTTTAAAAAGGTACCGATGTCAGGACTTGGTAAAGGGGGATGAAAGGTGGCAAGTTAGTATATCCCATTTGCGTGATGCTCATAATACAGTACTTGTTTTTCTCTCTTCTCTTCTTTCTCTTTTTTTCTTCTTTAGGGTCTATCTCTTAATCTTTTCTCTCTAATTTCTCTTCTACATGGTCTCTGTTCTTTTCTGCTGACACGCTTTTACACTATCACTATTTTCCTTCACTTTCTCTTAATTTCAACCTTTTCTTTTTATTAGCTTTAAAAAATGAAGGAGTATATTAATTGTAATAAGATATATGTGATGAGTACTAATGTAATTGTTTGTAATTTAGTGTACTTCTAATAAATAAAATTTAAAAAAAATAAAAAAAAGTAGAGATCTTTAAAATTATAATCGTACAGCATGGAAATAGGCCTTTCAGCCCATCAAATCCATGCTGACCATAAACACCCATTTACAGTAATCCTGCACTATTCCCATTTATTATTTCCACTTTCCCATTAATTTCCCCCAGGTTCCACCATCCACCTATGCACAAGTAGCAATGTACAGTGGCCAGTTAACCCACTTGCACATGTTTGAGATGTGAGAGGGAAAGTGAAAAGTCTACATAGGTAACAATAAAGGTCAGGATTGAACCCATGTTGCTGGAGCTGTGAGGAAGCAGCTCTTCTTGCTGTGGCACTGTGAAGATTTAATCCAGGCATTGACAGTGGGAGAGATAGAGCGTGAAGATGGTGGTGTTGCAGAACATCAGTCGTAATGTTGTTGAATGGTGGAACAGGCTCAAGGGGTGGAGTGGCCTGCTCCTGGTTCCTATGTTCATTGGCTATATTTAAGAGGGAGTTAGATGTGGCCCTTGTGGCTAAGGGGATCAGGGGGTATGGAGAGAAGGCAGGTACGGGATACTGAGTTGGATGATCAGCCATGATCATATTGAATGGCGGTGCAGGCTCGAAGGGCCGAATGGCCTACTCCTGCACCTATTTTCTATGTATCTATGTATCTATGTTCTTCATTTATTTCAAAGAGGCGCAGAAGTCCTCATATTTTAATGTGCCTTTCTATAAATTGAATGTCCTATGAGAAAGATTAATTTAAGATCTAAAAATTCTCATTCAATCTTTTTGCACAGAAGAAAGCTATCTTGTCGACTGCTCATGTGTTTTTTTCAAAGGCTAAGCAATTTGTTCTGTTCTCCTTTCCCAACAACTCTTCAATGTTTTTCTAATTCTGTTTAGAAAGTTACTGCTAAGATGAATGCTTAGGATTCTAACATAGAACTTTATTCTAAGAATGTGAAGCCTGCAGGGAGAACTAACTATTTTTTTCTTTTTTCTGATGCACAGTCTGAGTCCCAGGACCAGGTCTTCCTGCGTTGGACCACTGGGGAGACAGCTACCATGCATATTCTGGTAGTTCACGCCATGGTCATTCTTCTGACGTTGGGTCCACCTCAAGGTATAAACGTGGGAGTAGGACGCAGGAGATTTAAACAGTTGTGCTTTAAAGAAAAATCCCTGTGTGTGTAAGTTGGGATGGTGCAGGTGGGTAGGTTGATGCTAAAATAATTAACATTGCAGGTATATGCTGCAATGAGTGGTCTGACCGATATCGTAGGGAATTTACTCTGCTACTTAAGCACTCAATGCCTAGTCTTAAAACTGTTATAAACATTTCTGCTAAAAGGGAAAAAAAATAATGTCCATTTCCATGCCCCTCATAGTTTTGTACCCTTCAATGTACCCATGCCCCCCCCCCCCCAGCCTTCACTGAAAGGAAAACAAACACAGCACATCCAGTCTCTCTTAACTGAAACATTAATGTCCTAGGCCACATTCTAGTGAATCTCCTTTTCACCATCTCCATCATATCTTTCTTATAATGTGGCGATCAGAACTACACACATCAGAACTACATAGGCTCCAGTTGCAGCCTATGATGATTTGTATAGTTTTATCAGAACATCCCTGCTATTATAATATTTTACCATAGGTCTTCCTAATCGCATTATCTGCCTGCACTGTTGCCTGCTTGGATATGTACACCAAGGTCCTCCAATTACCTTGTGGTGGCAGGGAGGTCATTAGTGAAGCAGCTGGTCAGGTCTGAAATACTGCCCTGAGGGATTCCTGCAAAGTTGTAAGGGCTGCTCCCCTATAATCGCAACCATCTTTCTCTGTTCCAGTCACTGCTGTGATTTTCCATTGTTGCCCATTGGTTGCAGTCTTACCACTGTTGATGCTACCCCATTGCAAATTCTGCTTTGATGTCATTCTCACCTCTGGAATTTAGCTCTTTGCGCCTGGCTGTGGTGTGGTTTGGAGCTGAGTGGTCCTGGGAGTAGGTTATATACGAGTAACCGCTTTTTGCCAACATTGTCTATGACAGTTTCTGTCACTCTGCTGATGATTGAATAAACTGATAGTTAGATTCTTTCTGATTTTGTGAACATGATTTAGCTGAGTAATGTTCCACAGTGTGGCTTGATGCCAGGCTGTAACTGTACTGGAGCAGTGACCGGTTCTGGAGTGCAGGCCTTCAGCACTATAGTAGGGGGGTTTCTGCTCCCATTGCCTTTTCTGGACCAGGTATTTCATGATATCAAATGGAGTGGAAATAAATTGGCTGGAGGCTGGCTCTAGCAGAGGCAAGAATCTCGGGTGAAGAGAGATAGATTGTCCACCTGTCGCAAACATCTCAATTTGTGCTATTCTTTAGCACTGACAACTCGCTCCTGTCATCTTTGAGGATGTTATGTTCTTGAAGTTTCTGCATCCATTAGCTGTTTAATTGTCCACCACGAATTCAAGACTAGATGTGATACGACTTAATCTGATTCATTGATTGTGAAATCACTTAGCTCTATCTGATGGTAGAGTGATGGTTCGTGCTGGACCCTGAGCATAGATTGTGATGGTGAACGTCTGATGGTCCGCAGTGTTAATGTATGCCCAGCTTTGAGCTCCCTGATCTGTTCCGAATCTATCCCATATAAGACCTTTCGAATACACCACATTATGATGGAGGCTATCGGTTTCTATCAAATTGCAGTTTGTTACCATGTTCTACACAACTTGGCTGCTCATTACATTGTTAAGACTACAGTTCAAAATGTTAACGTCTGTGTCTTGGTTGTTTATTTCTTTGAATTTTTGGAAAAAAACAATCATTCTCTGAATGTTTTTCCCCAATGCAATATATATTTATCTTAAAGAAGTGGGTTTGTTATTGTATCAAGGGAATAACTTGGATTCTATTCATTTTCCAACATATTTAGTTAATATTCATTTAATTGCAGGAACTACTTGCTGATCTTGGTTCTCATCTTGTTCACCTCTCACCACTGGCTTCATATTCAACCTGAGCTAGTTCCTCCTCTCTTGTCACAAAGGCATTTCAGGATGTCAGTCCCCATTCGTTCTGAAGCTGCGGGAATTGGTTGTGGAAAGTTGCTCACAGTTTGACATAATTAGCAACTTCTCTTGATAATACGAAAATGGAATGTGTGGGCAATGTAATGAGAATCCTGTTCTGAAGTTGTTGGAGAATTTTGGAAAGTATACTTTGGTCCTTGTGAAGCTGACTTGAGGTGATTTGGGGATTGGTTATAAATTATAGAATGTACTCTTTTCCCAAACACCTCACCATGATAAATTGAAGGCTATGTGGGTTGATCACATATTAAAGAGTGTGGTGCTGCACTAAAGTGTCTGTATGACAAGGCTATTTATTCATGGCTGAGAGAGAAGGCCACTTGTAGCATTGCACCACAAGAATGTGGTTTAGTGCAGGAGCATTTACATTGCCTGTGCCATCTTCTATGCCCTTCGGGGTTGAGTGTTTGTATTATTGAGACAACACCCATCAGGTTAAAACTTTTACTTCCTCCATTATTTGTGCATAGTGACTGCAATTTGTCTCATTTACAAGGTGTACTGCACCAACTTGTCAATGCTACTTCATTAGTATCCTCTAACCTTGAAACTGTACTGCTGAGATGGAGAAGGATGACGACCACATGAGAACATTACCTGCAAGCTTTCTTCCTAAGTCCTACATCATCTTGCCTTTGCATTTTATCATTGACCCATCATTATTGATCAGTCCATATTCCCGATCTCCCAAACAACACTCTTGTTTTGTCACGTGAACTTAAGCAGTTTCCAGAGTTGGTCCACCATCTCAAAGACAAATAACATGTGGCTATAAGTTGTGGTCTTGCTATGTCCTAAGAATAAATTCATCTAACCAACACATGTAGAAAAAGTGCCTTAAATATGAGAGAGTGCGTTCTGCTGTTAATATCTGTAGAGTGATGCTGCTTGCTCTTAAACTCTATGTAACATTGAATTTTCATGCCAATAACATGATACTTCAGCTCATGTAAGCGTTTTCTTGATATCTTTTTCCAGAAATCTCTCTCGAAAATCTTACAAATGTTGCTGATATATAATCGTTCTTGAATTGTGTGTTTTCAGGTGACAGTGATTTCTACCACCTTCTCGACGTGTGGTTTCCGGACAAGAAGCCTCTCCCGACGGCATTCCTAGTCGACACTTCAGAAGAAGCACTGCTTCTCCCTGACTGGCTGAAACTCCGCATGATTCGCTCAGAAGTATCTAGATTGGTGGATGCAGGTGAGTAAATACACTTCTTTATGAGATCCAAGTTGACACCATTCTCTATATTTTACTAGGTAAAATAATCTTTCATGTTTAACGAGTTCTGACTGTTTGCACTTGATACTGCTTTGATTCTGGTGAGTCACCTTTTAAATAATTTTGCTCCAAATTCATCCAGGCTAAAGAAGAGTCTCCTTGATATTAGGTGAAATGAAAGTGGCCACAGTGACATGGAGCAATGAGGTCACAAAAGATTTTTAAAGAGGGTGGGAGCAAGCTGATTTAGAGCATGATAGATGCCTGGGTGATGTGTGTGGCTGTGATTCAGTTGACCCTACTGAACACTACAAGACAAGATATCAAAGCTTGAGTCCGTTATGAAGGGCATAACAATATGAGATTATTGAGATTTTTTTGTACCTTTTTCTACAAAAGGTTACATTCTTTCAGAGATTGTTCAACTGCTACTGCTTAGAAAGACGTTTGACACTAACTACCTTGTAGTATGTTCCCCGTTCCCCGTTGTTCCCCGTTCCCCTTGTTCCCCGTTAAGATACCTTTCTGACAACAAGAGGAATTGCAGCTGAGTCCTGTCCTTGATGTCCATATTTATCGTTCCTTCCAAAAGGATGTTTAAATTGGCAGGCTTTTGAGACACTCCAGCATGACAGTCCTGGTTATTGATTTTAGAAACAAGGAACTGCAGATGCTGGTTTAAAAAAAAAAGAGACACAAAGTGCTGGAGTAAATTAGTGGGTGAGGCAGCATCTTTGGAGAACATGGATAGGTGAGGTTTGTAATGGGACCCTGCTTCAGACTGATTGTAGGGAGGGGGAAGAAAACTGGAAGAGAGGAAGGGTAGGGAAAAAAACTGGCAAGTCATCGGTGGATACAGGTGAAGGGGGCTTTTGCTAGGCAGATGGTTGGGGTTGGAAAAGGCCAGAGATTAAAATACAGAAGGTATGACACAACAACCTCTCTCAATGTCAGCAAGACAAAGGAGATTGTGATTTACTTCAGGTGGTGCTGAAGTAGGAATGGTTGAAAACTTCAAGTTCTTAGGAATAAATACCAGCAGCAAAAAAGCGCACCAATGCCTCTACTTCATTAGAACGTTTTGGAAGTTCGGCGTGTCCCCAACAACCCTCACCAAATTCTACAGATGCGGTGTAGAAATCATTTTATTGGGATGCATCTCAGCATGATTTTGGAACAGCTCCATCTAAGACCACAAGAAATTGCAGAGTTGTGGACATGGTCCAGACCATCATGCAAACCAACATCCCTTCCATTGACTCCATCTACACACTGAGCTGTCTTGCCAGGGTACCAGCAATAATCAAGGATCAATCTCACCCCAGTCGCTCCCACTTCTCCGCTCCCCCACCAAGCAAGAAGCACAGAAGTTTGAAAATGCATACTCCAGATTCAGGGACAGTTTCTCCCCAGCTGTTATCAGGCAACTGAACCATCCTCTTACCAGCTAGAATGTGGTCCTGACCTCATCTACCTCATTGGAAATATTTTAACTATCTTCAATCAGACTTTATCTTGCACTAAATGTTGTACCCTTTATCCTTATCTGTACACTGGACAGCTTGATTGTAATCATGTATAGTCTTCTTTGACAGGATAGCATGCAACAAAAGCTTTTCACTGTCCCTCAATACATGTGACAATGATAAATTAAACAGAACTAAACGGATTGAAAAGTTGGAAATTGTGAAGCTAGAGGACAGAATGGAGGAGAGGAGAGAAATAGGTGCGACTAGCTGGGGCACAGCAGAGACGGGGGGAGGGTAAGAGAAAGTGCGGGTGCTTGTGGTTACTAAAATTGAAGAATTCGGGGTGCATACCATTGAGTTGTAAGCTACCTACGTGGAATGTGAGGTGCTGTTCCTCCAGTTTGCATGTGGCCTCACTCTGGCAATGCAGGCGACCCAGTGCACCAAGTTGTTGCAGGTGAATGTACCTTGGGAGGGGGCTGTTAGGGTGCGAAGGAATTTCTGTCACCTCCAAAGCGATCCTACCAGCAATTGCACCTTCCCATCCCTTGCCCTTTCCACTGCCTTCCGCAGAGACTGCTCCCTCCGGAACTCCTTGGTGAAAATCCCTTTGTACCGAAACCCCCCCCCCCCCCCATGTTCCCCTGCAACTGCAGGAGGTGTTACACCTGACCCTCTACCTCCTCCCTCACCTCCATCCAGGGATCACAGCAGTCCTTCCAGGTGAGACAGTGGTTCACGTACACCTCCTTTAACATCATCTAATGCATCGAGTCTTCTTGATGTGACCTCCTGTACTTCGGCAAGACCAAGCTTAGAGTCGGCCACTATTTTGCCGAACACTTGCACGCAGTCCACCAAGGCCTACTGGATCTCCTGGGTACTAATCATTTTAACTTCTCTTCCCATTACCGTACTGACTTTTCTGTCCTGGCCTCCTGCTTCGCCAGAGTGAGGCCACACACAAACTGGAGGAAAAGAACCTCATATTCTGCTGGGGTGGTTTATAATCCAAACATATGAACATTAAATTCTCCAACTTAAGGTAGCTATCAACAAGCTTCCCTGTGCCCCATCTGGACTTGCACCTATTTCTTCCCTTTCACCTATATTACTTCTCCTAGCTTTACAATTTGCAACACTTCAATCCTTTTGTCTCACACCTGTCTTTTCATTTCCGGTCTTCGTCCAACATTTTGCCTATCTGACCCCCCCCCCCCCCCCCTTCACCTTCACCCACCGTTTACTTGCCACGCTTTTCTCTGTCCTTCCAGATATGCTGCCTGACCCGTTGAGTTACTCCAGCACTTTGTATCTTTTGCTGATTTTCTTTCCTTGTTTAGAAATGTGAAAAGCAAGGTTTTCTGACCTACAGCCTAAAGACATGATAGAATAAGACTTCCCAGTCAGATGATGGGGACTGGGAGGTTGGGAAACCGATAGGTTTCATTTGGGGTCAGCTTGGTCTTTGTGGTCTTTCCATGAAACCACCAGAGAATTGTGACAGGTTTACTGTCAATATACTTTCAGAATATTGGCTTTGAACAATGTGCTGGTTTACTTGTAGATGAAGGTTGAGAAAGTGGTGTATTTCTGTTATTGTTCTGTCTCGCTGGTTAATCTGAGTCACAGCATGTCAGCAACATGGAGCTCACTGACAGAAACGGATGCTCAATAAAAGCTGAATAAAGCTACGTTCAGAAGTTGATTACTTATATAATTAGATGTCCTGGAGTGATTTCAAGCCTTGGCGTTAAGTTGACAGTTCTAATAAACCACTTGAGGTTCGCTGTCAGGGTTTATGGTGTCATCTGTACTTTGTGAATTAAATTGCAATCTTGTAATCCCTTCCAGGTGTTTATTTTTTAATTATGGTACTGGAGGTGGGTTTGTCTCTGTTGCTTGACTTCACCAATGGTGGAATGAACCAGTGAAAATTGCAGATAAATCGAGCAGTAATTGTTAGGTACGTTAAGCTCATGTTTTTAAAACATTGGATTATGTCAGAGGGAGATGGCAAGAAGAGGGAATTGTAATCTGCTGTTATGGGGCAAGGAAAGACGAGCTAGAACAGGAGAAATGTGATCCAGTTAAGTTATTTTCTGTTGTTGTCTCGCAGGATCATGAACTGAAGTGGGAAGAGTTTGCACTGAGCTCTGAACGGCTTGCAAGGCAGCTATGTTCTCATTTCCCTTTTCTCTCCCACAGCTCTCCAAGATTTGGAGCCGCAGCAGCTGATCCTGTTTGTCCAGTCCTTCGGAATCCCAGTGTCAAGTATGAGTAAACTCCTGCAATACCTGGATCAGGCCGTGTCCCATGATCCACAGACACTCGAACAGAATATAATGGACAAAAGTAGGTGTTTTGGTAACAATAATGGGTGAGAATCTTTTAATTCTGTCTCGTGATCTGGGTCTATATGTCAGAGTGGTAGAAGATGGATGGGGGCAAGTTCCGCACATGTCATCAACTGGAGAGCAAACTTCATAGATGTTTGGCGAAATAGAACAGTACAGCACAAGAACAGGTCCTTCAGAACCACAATGTCTGTGCCTAATATAATGCCAAGACCATCTCTTACCTGCTTGACATAATCCATATCCCTCCATCCCCTGCATATCCATTTGCCCATCCACAAATCTCTAAAATGACACTGTCATATCTCTCTCAACTGCCACCCCCGGCAGGGTGTTCCAGGCACTCCCTACCATCTATGTATTAAAAAAAACTTGCCCCGCACATCTCCTTTAAACTTTGCCCCTCTTATCTTAAATTTATGCCCTTTAGTATTTTATGTTTCGATCCTGGGAAAAAGGTTCTGACTGTCAACTCTATCTATGCCAAAGTATTTACTTCCATCGTCTCCCTACAACCTTCAGCATTCCAGAGAAAACAATCCAAGTCTGTCCAACACTGGCTGTTAGAGGAAATCCAGAGCAAAAAAGTTCTGAAAATGCTGAAAATACTCAGCACATCAGGCAACATCAGAGAGAGAGATATTAAAAAAATGTCAATGTTTCAGGTTGATGTCCTTTCACCATAATTAGGAAAAGTTTTTAAAAAAAAACAATGGGTGCAGCACAGTGGTGCAATAGTAGAGTAGCTGCCTTACAGTGCCAGAGATTCGACTTTGATCTTGGTATAGGTGCTGTTTACAGGATTTGTACATTCCCCTGTGACTGTGATTGTAATATGCATTAATGATTTGGATGTAAACGTAGGAGATATTATCATTAATTTCACAGACCGCACAAAGGTTGACCAGATTTTCTGCAGGTGTGCAGGTTTCCTCCCATATTCCAAAGATGTGCAGGTTTGTGGGTTAATTGGCTTCTGTAAATTGTCCCGAGTGTGTGGGATAAAACTAGTGTACGGTGCAGACTCGATGGACTGAAGGGCCTGTTTCCACAGTGTATCTCTAAACTAAACTAAACTAAATAACTTGTTTTCAGTTGCGGTGAACCAAAAATGTTGCTTAAACTGCTGTGTATTCCCGGCAATTTATTTTGGGGTTCCGGCGTCTGCATCCAGTGCACCAACAGCTGTTTACACATAGCAAGCTATGACAAACAATCATGAGTTATTGATAGTTTGCTTATGTGATGTTGGTTGAAGCATAAACATTGGCTGGATCATCATTCCTTTTCAAATAGTGGTTATGAGATTGTTGACTTCCTCAGAGGGCAAAGGAGGCCTTGTTCTAGTGGCTCAACTTCCTAGAAGTGAAGTACTACATTACAGTGTTGGCCTGGATTTTGTGCTCATCTGGGGAGTGGGATTGAACCCATGACCTTCTGGCTCAGGTAAGAACACGGTGCACTGAGCCAAGGCCTGATCTTGTCTCTCCCAATGACAGCGGAGACATTTATCCACCAGGGTTCACCCGACCAGAGACTGGGAGAAGTGATTCTGGCTGCATTTATTATTAAGTCTCCCTACTGCTTTGCTTTAAGAGGCTGCAGAGACTGCAGATGAGTATAGACCCTCAACTTGCTGAGGTTAGGAGACTGTATTTCAAATGGTGCTTGTTGTGAATTGGCTGTTGTTCATTCCACTTTCCGTGTATCAGGCCAGAATTAGCAGGGGATTGCGTGGGCCTCTCAGTAATCCATCTTGGACCATCTGCTGTACCTAGCATAGTCATTGTGATTAAATTAGATGGAGTTACTGAATGGATAGTTGTAATAAGCAGACGACACAGGGGAGTGGATGATTGCAATGTTCTAATTCAAAATAATGGATGGTAATTAAAAATGAAGGATGAATGATTCAGAAGTGGAAAATTACAAATTTATTGCGGTGTTCTTTATGATATTGAAACATGAATTATATTTTTTTAATTCCCGATTATTTAACATGCTATTATTTCTGGTCATGCAATGCTGATTGTTTGCATCGATACCCAGAGGCAATGTTCACTGTTTATCTGGCGTTAAGTGACTTGTGTTTGTTTTATTTATTTACGATTGTTCTAATTTTCAGACTGTGTTTCATACAAGGCGCCTTGTTTTCAAGGGAATGAATTTGCCAGGTTTTCTTTGTTGACAATAGATTTGTGTTAGTATGGTGATTCAACAAATAATCATGATGCTATAAAAATAAGAACGGCGTTTTGTTTAAATTAGTGTAACATTATATAATTCAATGAAACCAAGGAGGCCACGTTTGAATCTTCCTGTTCTTGGAAGACCGAGGGCTATAAATGATATGAGCTCTGTGTCCCATTGCCATCTCATTATAGAGTCCCTGGCGCAAAGGGAGGCCATTTGACTCGTCCCTGTGCTGGCTCTTTGAGCTTTTTATCCAGTGTGCCATTTCCCCCCCAGTGCAACATAGATAGTTCCATCTCAGCTATTTGAAAGGTATTATAGAATCTGCTTCTGCCACCCTTTCAGGCAGTGTATTCACATATCATACATAGCCATAGAGGGAGTGCAGAGAAGGTTCACCAGACTGATTCCTGGGATGTCAGGACTTTCATATGAAGAAAGACTGGATAGACTTGGCTTATACTCGCTAGAATTTAGGAGATTGAGAGGGGATCTTATAGAAACGTACAAAATTCTTATGGGGTTGGACAGGCTAGATGCAGGAAGATTGTTCCCGATGTTGGGGAAGTCCAGGACAAGGGGTCACAGCTTAAGGATAAGGGGGAAATCCTTTAAGACCGAGATGAGGAAAAACGTTTTCACACAGAGAGTGGTGAATCTCTGGAACTCTCTGCCACAGAGGGTAGTTGAGGCCAGTTCATTGGCTATATTTAAGAGGGAGTTAGATGTGGCCCTTGTGGCTAAGGGGATCAGGGGGTATGGAGAGAAGGCAGGTACGGGATCTCAGCCATGATCATATTGAATGGCAGTGCAGGCTCGAAGGGCCGAATGGCCTACTCCTGCACCTATTTTTTATGTTTCTATGTTTCTATACCAATTCACGGTAAAATGCTGTCTTTGTTCTTTTTCGGTAATCCCTTGGGATCGAGGATAACTTGTTTCCACTCTGGTTTTGTAACTTTTGAGTTGGGATACGAGGCCAGTGTGGGGACTGCAGACCCTTCGACACGAGGGGTGGGTGGTGACTGACAAGATTGGATAGGCGGATAGCTTGGGAAGTGGTGGGCTTGTTCTACCACCTATGAAGGCTTCTCGGTTCTAATGAATGGCCTCAAGATTCTGAATACCATCCCCAATGCTAAATGTCTCCTCCACTTTCTGCAGCCTTGGGCCAGATATTCCCAGACATCAGGTTGCATATCCTTCAATCTTTCCCTATCATAGAGTTGTCTAACATAGAAATATCCCTTTGACCCACTGCATTTATGCTAACTGTTATGCCTATCTATATTAATTCTATTTGCCACATTAATTCTATATTCCTCTATGCTCTGCTCATTCAAATACTGTTCCAGATGCCCCCTAAATGTTGTTACTATTACTGCATCTGCTACCTCTGACAGCTCATTCCAGATACTGTCTACTCTTTGTGAGAAAAAAAAGTCTGCTTGGATCCCCTTTAAACCCACATTAAATGTGCTATCTATTTTTAGAAACACCTACAATGGGGAACAGAAAATGTTTTCCACCTTACCCATGCATCTTGTAATTTTATATATCTTTATCATGTAACCTCTCAGCCTCCTTTGCTTCAGGGAGAAAGACCTGATCAAACCTGATAACGCCACCCTGGAATCCAGGCAGCATCCTTGTGACTCTCATCTGCAGTCTCTCTATCTGGAATACATCCTTCCTAGATGCTGGAGTAACTCAGCGGGACAGTTAGCATCTCCGGAGAGAAGGAATGGGTGATGTTTCGGGTCGATAATTTCAATCAGAGGCAGCATCTCCAAAGATGCTGCCTGTCCCGCTGAGTTACGCCACATTTTGTGTCTATCTTCGATTTAAACCAGCATCTGCAGTTCTTTCCTACACATTGCGTCCTTCCTATATTGTGCCTGCCTCGTAATCTCCTCCCAGGGCAGAGTTTGGACTTTCCCCTAGACTTCATTTTACTCAATGTGCAGCGCTTTCCTTCAGAGCTGTTAGCCCCAATAAACAGTGCATCTGAGCTAATTGGTATCCCGGATGCTCCCTTTGGCTTCACCACCCTGGGCTAGAGAGTTGAGAGGGTTTCAAGTCCCTGCTGCTGCTCGTTGTCCCCTGGAATGAATCGTTTGTAAGATGGTGTTAGCGGTGGCTCAGTGGATGCCACTTCCACCACCAGTGCATTAGTCCCATCTCAGTATTGAGACACTCAATCTCGAGGGAGTGTTGTGATGTGTTTGATTTGCTGGTCTTCAGCAGCCTCACCTTCCCTTCTGATAGTCCAAAAAATATCTGTGGTAATATTACAAATCTGAGCATAGAAATGTGTGTTTCTTGGCCAATATTTTTCCTCAGTCAACATCTCAAACAATCTGCCTGCTTATTATTTAAAGGTAGCCCGTGGGTTTTTGCACAAATTAGCTGCTATATTTTCAACTTTGCAGGAGGGGCCACATTTCTTAAGTATTTACATCAGCTGTTGCAACCTTCTTTCAAAGAACAACCTTCCTTCATCGAGCAGGTAATCTGTGCCTTGGAAAGAGGAAAGGGAGGAAATTGTCAATTTGCAAAGGGGTGGAATGAAGTAAAATCACCTAATGAATAACAAACGTAACATATCAAACCTGATTGTACTTTTACACACACCATAGAACCATATCCAATGCAATTTTCACTTAGTAATAGGAGGCAGAGGGTATGGTGAAGGGTTGTTTTGTGACCGAATGTTTGTGTACCACAGGGATTGGAGCAGGGACCATTGCCGATTGTTATATGCGTTAATGATTTGGATGTAAATGTAGGAATATTGATCATTAATTTGACAGACCACACAAAAGTTGATGTTGTTGTTAATAGGAGGGTAATCATAGGCTACAGGATGATATATTGGTCAGTTGATAAAGTGGATGGACAAATGGAAAATGGAATTTAATCCTGATAAATATGAGGTGATTCATGTGGGAGAACTAATCGGGTAGGACAATAAATATTTTGAGTCTTAGGAAGTGGCAGCACAGGTAGATAAGGTGGCTAAGAAGGCATTTGAGACACTTGTCTCCATCAACCAAGATATAAAACATATCAACAGAGAGGTTCAGGTGCAACTTTATAAATACAGCTGGATTGCTATGTTTAATCCAGGTTACTATACTATAGGAAAGGTGATTACACTGAAGAGGGTTAAAAGGAGGTTCGAGTCATAGTGTTACACCGCAGAGAAACTGGCTCTTCAGCCCACCATACCCATACTGATTAACGCTAATGTCTTTATTTGCCAGGACCATATCCTTCTCAGTCCTGCCTGTTTAAGTGTCTGTCTAAATTGTCTCTTAAACAGAGTGTGTGATTCCAACAGGCATTTGGCACTGTGATTTCAACTGGCAGCAAGATCCTGATAACAACCACTTTGTGTGTAAAAAAAAAAACACTTAAAAAACGATCTGAGGAACCTTTTCACCCAAGGAGTGGTTGAAATCTGGAACACTGCCTCAGTAGGTAACAGGCAGAGATTCTCACAATATTTAAGAAGTATCTCGATGACACTTGAACTGTTATGGTTTCAAAGGCTTTTGGCTATGATTCGTATAGTTGGCCACTGATGTGATGAGCTGAAGGGCCTATTCTGCGCTGCGTCAACCCGAGATATGGTTACATTGTCTGTTGGGTCACCATATATATCTTGCAGTGGATTTGTGTGTTTTTTGCAAACATGTCCTATCTCTGATTTGTCACTGCAGATTACATGGCTCACCTGGTGGAAGTGCAGCATGAGAGGGGAGCGACTGGTGGCCACACCTTCCACACGCTGCTCACTACCTCCCTGCCTCCAAGCAGAGGTACCATTAGCAACCTTCAGTTTTGCTGCATTATAGTCACCATCAAAGTCTTGTTGGCAGTTTACACTGGAGAATTTGGGACAGCACATTGGCGCAGCTGGTAGACTTGCTGCCTCACAGCTCCAGAGATCCGGGTTCGATCCTGAGTTTGGGTGCTTTCTGAGTTCGCATTTTCTCCCTGTGACCACATGGGTTTCCTCCAGGTGCTCATTCTCCCACATCCCAAGACATGCTGTTTTTTAGTGTTAATTGACCTCTAAATTGCCCCTAATGTGGAGGGAGTGAATGAGAAAGTGGGATGACATAGAAATAGTGTGAACTGGTGATTGATGGTTGGCGTGGACTGAGTGCGCCAAAGGGCCTGTTTCCATGCTGTATCTCTAAAAGTAAATTCCATGTGCATTGTGTGTCTTACCGCACGTTCTTGCTCAGTAGTGTTTTGGGACCTACAGTTGTGTTAAGCCCAATCTCAGTTTCTTGGTCAGGTTACTTTTGGAGCGGCACACTGGCGCAGCGGTTGAGTCGCTGCATTATAGCGCCAGAGACCCAGGTTCAGTCCTGACTACGGTGCTATCTGTACGGAGTCTGTACGTTCTCCATGATCACATGGGTTTTCTCCATGTGCTCTGGTTTTCTACCACATTCCAAGGACGAGCAGGTTTATATGTTAATTGGCTTCTGTAAATTGACCGTAGTATGTAGGATAGAATAGTGTATGGCTGATTGCTGGTCAGCGTGAACTTGATGGGCCGAAGGGCCACTTTCCACACTGCATCTCTAAACTAAACTCCAATATAGGGGCAGCCTGTGACCAGTGGAAGAGTAATCAAGAGTGGCTCAAGTGATGCTGACTAGAGAGTAAAGTGAAAGAAAGTGGGGTATGGCCAGATGTGGAGAGTAGTGGGGAACATTAGGAAGTCTCCACAGGATGAAGAGGTGTTTTTTTTAATGGACCTTGTGTCACGAAGCAACATTACATTGTGATCAATGGGAATGTAGTTTGGAATGGGAAGTCAGTGGATCATGACTGAGAATTCATTGAGGGACTTTAGAGAGGGTGGGTCAGGACTCACTGCACAGTAACTGGGGGGAAATGGTGAGAGCACGATGAGTCGCAACTGGTATGGTGTGTCGGGTTGGATTAACTAAACACTAAATAACACAGCTGGTGAAAATGTTCTGTCCTTGTTTCAGTGCAAATGATTTGTTGCTAATGATTTGAATTCACTGCATTTTTAGAGTTATTAAAACATAGCTTTCTTGTAATCCTAGATAATATAGACCTCAACAGGCAGAGCTCCAGCAACACAGCACCACTGTGTCCCATCCGTATTAGGGGGCCAACGCAGATTCCTGTAATTGGACCAGATGAAGATTTAGCTGGGCTTTTCCTTCAGGTACACACAGGGAAGATGTTTGTCCTTCACATTAAAAACAGCAGTATTGCTAAAACACTGACCATATGATCACTTGTGCTGGTATCATTTATCTAGGAGTTCAGTGAGAGCCTTTTTCTCCGTTCTTGGCACTGAGTGCTCTTCCCTTTTTTTCTTTTTGCCTCTTCTAGTATATTATATGTTGATGGGGGTTTTGCATGCTGTTTAATTCTGTTGTGGCAGGATTAATGGACTAGCTGGAAATGAGGATCTGCAGATGCTGATGTACGAAAGAAGACATAAAGTGCTGCAGTAACTCAGTGGATCAGGCAGCATCTCTGGAGAACATGGATAGGTGATAGAACGAATCTTGAGTCTGAAGTAGGGTCCCAACCTGAAACTTCACCTATCCATGTTCTCCAGAGATACTGTCTGACCTGCTGAGTTACTCCCAGCAATTTGTTTCTTTCAATGAACAAGCTGTTTTTCCTGTTAATCTTATGTATAGCAAGATGCATTTAAAAAGATTCTTTAATGTAGAAAACATCAGGATGCTTCAGAACGCTTTAAAACTGAGATAAGAAAAAACAATTCACCCAGAGAGTTGTGAATTTGTGGAATTCTCTGCCACAGAAGGCAATAGCAGCCAATTCACTGGATGAATTTAAAAGAGAGTTAGATAGAGCTCCTGGGGCTAGCGGAATCACGGGATAAGGGGAGAAGGCAGGCATGGGTTACTGATTGTGGTTGATCAGCCATGATCACAATGAATGGCGGTGCTGGCTCGAAGGGCCAAATGGCCTCCTCCTGCACCTATTTTCTATGTTTCTAAAGAAAGTGCACCCCTGAAGTTTTGGTCAAAGGGTTCTTGCAGGAATGTTAAATATCCACGCACAACTTGGCCTGTTGTCAATCTTCAATAATATCATAATCATGAATCTTTTCCTCGCAGCTTTTCCCCATGAATCCTGACCCAAGGTGGAAGAACACAAGCAGCCGCTCAGTCTCACTAATGCTGCAGCACACACTGGCTCAGGAGGTGCGTCACGCCCGCCTGGGCAAGGCCGAGGACACCGGGATTGCTGTCCGTCTGCTCCAAGCCATCTCTGCACTACTGAACTCACCACATGGCAGAGCCTTTGTCTTGTCCATGCAGAGGAATTATGTCATCTCCTGTCCTTTAATGAGACAACTGTATCAATATCAGGTATGGATGTAAATGTGTTGGGATTGTGAAAGTGGAGTGTCCATGCAGCAAGCATTTACCCACATTGGTGTTTATGTTGGCTTGCGAGAGGGATATTGGGACGCTTCCTGTTGGTTGGAGTCAGTGGTTCAGCCATGTAAACCTCAGTAAGTGTCGGATTTCTATGAGTTTATTATTAAATCTGGAAGTCTGAGACATCTTGCCAGATGACTAATGGAGCATGTGTCAGTGCACTCCATCGCCAGGCTCCATGTGGCTGAGCTCAGTCTTGCTGGTGATCTCTAGCATCCTCTTGGGAAATGGCTGCTTAAATCCTGTGCAGGTCAGACCTGGTATGGAATTTGAAACTTCACTGTGTAAAATTGGGATTCTCGGCTCAAGGACCAAGAGGCAAAGGTAAAGGGAACAGTAACAAAACGGAAAATGCTGGGAATACTTAGCTATTCAGGCAGCTTCTGTGGCAAGATGGTGTTAATGTTTCCATCTGAAACCGCATGGAAAAGGGAAGGTGAATTGTTTTTTAATTGTGTTCTTCAATTATAATGGTTTGGACATCACTCCGACCCTCCACTCTTTGTCGGCCACCAATTAACCGTGGCACACAGTCGAAAAATACCATTGTCCTCCTGTACCTGCTTGTGCTGCTTCAATCAGGTTATCAAGTGTGAACTGGCTTTTGAAATCAGGGCTTCCTGAAGAGATCGATGCTGCATTATCCAGCTTCCACCTGTGGGTGTTCTCTGACAAGTCTGTGTTATTGACTTCACCAATCTGGATCCACACCTGGCCACCTTTTATTACCAAGCATTTATGTTTTTGTAGAATAAGTGACATTTAACCAGTTCAGTGCCACCCTCAAGTGTACTCGGGTCATGGCCAATAGTGGGAAAAGAAACTTGGCAGTGAACAGGTTAACTTATGTATTTTGCAGTGGCTGACAGCTTGTTTGGTGTTGTGATTTCATAGAAAAGCGGGCCTCAGGACTCTGTTGCCGTGTCCCTGTTCTACAACATGGTGATGCAGCTGCGGACGTGGTTGGAGAACTCGGCGACAGAAGATGGTCCTCTTCGAGCGCTTCTGAAGTCCCTGGCTGCTCAGTGTTCACTCAAGCACAGGACAGGCGACGGTACTTTACTAATTATGTGTGACTGGCTGAAAATACACTTTAATGTCTTTAAACCTCAAGCTGATGAAGGAACGCTTAACCTGCCTTGATTCAGCTTTCAACCTTGTTCTCATTACATCGCAAAGCACTAACAGAAAAAAGAAGTGCAGATGATGTATGGTCTCTTTTGTAGAGTAGAAAACGTAGTGGCCAATTTGTACACACATACCAAATGTAAATACCCCAGTTCTGGAAATAAAATGCTGGAAATACTGAGCATTACTAAGACAGCACTGTAGAGAGAGTAACCAAGTTTAATGTTTGCGCCAATGATCTTTCATCAAAACTGAAAGGGGTGAAGAAGCAAAGGACACACAGGACTGTGACAGAGTGGCTTGTAGACACACAGGTCTGTGACAGAGATGGGCAGACACACAGGTCTGTGACGGAGACGAGCAGACACACAGATCTGTGACAGGCAAATACATGGGTCTCTGATGGAGTGGCGGGCAGGAGGGATTGAGTCACAAAAGGCATGACTTAGTACTGTGGGAAAAGGTGACAGGGCAGCAGTGAAGCACTGAAAGAGTGTAATGGAAATATAAACATGAGAAAATGAATAAATATTCGGAATTACAGTTGGTTTAAAAAAAAATCTTACAAATGCTGGAATTTTGATATGGAGACTGGAATAGCTTTTTTTAAATTTGTGTACTCTGTTTCCACATGGCTATAATGTAAAGTGCATGAAATTTCTTTTGACCTTACACAAAGTTTTGTGAGACCGTATAGGTAGACGAGAAAGGGCAGAGAAGGATTAGGCTGGCGAATTACTGACAGACAGCTAAATGCTCTGGATCATTCTTGTGGATTGAATGGAAGTATTGTGAAAAGCTGTTTCCACATTTTCTCACGTTCAAACAAAAATGGACTAAGTACTGGATGATAGAGTTATTATGGAAGGGTGCCCACTGATTGGTGTAATGGAGTTGAGTAGAAGGGCCTGTTCCCATGCTGTACAATTCTATGATATATGATATATTTCTTAATAATGTTGGTTGATTAATAAATCCCAGCCAGGACATTGGAAAGAATCGCCCTCCATTTCTGAAAAATAGTAACCATGGTTTATTTTATGTCCATCGGAGGGGTGACAAGTGGATGGTATCTTCTGTGCTGTCCAGTACCTTGTCCTCTCTGGAGAAAAGCTTAGGTGATCCTTTTCTGGATAAGAGGAACATTAAAAGCAGAGAATTCTTCACTTATCTCCTGTTAAGCCTGAGAGGAGCCTGCTCTCTCTCTGCTGCCCTGAAGAATCGTGACCAAGATTATTGAAGGAGATAGGAATAATTTAATAAGAGGTTTTCATCATTCTTCTTTCCTTCCCCCTCCCCCCACCATCACCAAGAGACCTCAGGAGAATTAAACTGAAATCAGCTTACTGTTCAGTATCTCTCCTGAAGCAGTCGGCTGGAGCCTGCCTGCTAACTATTTGCTTTCTATCAGCCTTGTAAAATGCCACAATAGTTAGCAACACTGAAAGGGAATTTTGACATTTGGTGCCACTGGTCATTCTCTGAGACTGTCCTTGGTCAGGGTGAGTTAGATGCTGCATTGAGATAACACTGCTGTCACAAGCACATAGGCCTCTATTTTACAATTGGTTGGGCTCAAAGTCCATTTCTCATCCTAAGTGAATCTGTGCTATCGGCCCAGTATACGTACATAGGTTCATTAATTTATGTATCAGGAGCAAAATTAGGCCATTCGGCCCATCGTGTCTGTTCTGCCATTCAATCATGGCTGATCTATCTTTCCCTCTCAATCCCATTCTCCTGCCTTTTCCCCGTAACCTTTGACGCCCTCACTTATCAAGAACCTGTCAATCTCCCCTTTAAAAATACCCAATGACTTGGCCTCCACAGCTGTCTGTGTCAATGAATTCCACAGATTCACCACCCTCTGACTAAAGAAATTCCTCCTCGTCTCCTTTCTAAAGGTATGTCCTTTTGTTCTGAGGCTGTGCACTCTGGTCCTAGACTCTCCCACTAGTGGAAACATCCCCTCCACGTTCACTCTATCCAAGCCATTCACTATTCAGTAAGTTTCTTTGTCCCCCTCATCCTTCTAAACTCCAGCAAGTACAGGCCCAGAGCCGTCAAATGCTCCTCATATGTTAACCCAGTCATCCCGGGATCATTCTTGTAAACCTCCTTTGGACCTTCCCCATTACCACCACATCCATCCTCAGATATGGGGTCCAAAACTGCCTACAGTACTCCCAATACAGTCTGACCAATGCCTTGTAAAGCCTCAGCATTACATCTCTGCTTTAATATTCTAGTCCTCTCAAAATGAATGCTAATGTTGAATTTGCCTTCCTTACCACCAATTCGACTTGAATATTAACCTTTATGGAATCCTGCACCAGCACTCCTATTACTGAATCTTCTCGCCATTTAAAATATAGTCTGCGCCTTTACCCTGCTACCAAAATGCATGGCCGCACACTTTCATAAGATCATGTGATAGGAGTAGAATTCGGCCATTCGGCCCATCAAGTCTACTTCGCCATTCAATCATGGCTGATCTTTCTCTCCCTCCTAACCCAATTTGCTACGTTGTTCTGTCTTCTAGACCCAAGGCTCTTTGATGCAAGTATCAAAGAGTGTTTTTTTTAATTGTTTCATTTCTCGCAAACCTTGCCCCTCAAAGACTTGACTCATGTTTGTGTGAGGTTAGACAGAGGTTGACTGCATAAGACCTGCACTACTACAGTGTTTTTCATTACTCTCATCAATTATGTACTTATGGGGATTAGTCACTGCTGTAATGTAGGAAATACGACATTAATTCACCCTTCCTAAATTTCCACAAACATCAATATTGCTTGGGTACCTGTGAAAACTGTTATTTGAAATAATGCCATGGGATTCATCACGTTTATGTAAGAAAATGGACGAGGCTGTGTTTAAGTTCTCATCTCCAGCTGTACAGCACTTCATCAGTACTGAACAGGGAGTCTTGGCCTAGATTTTATTTTAAACTAAAACTCTCTCACCAAAGTGAAAATGCTACCCTTTGGCTCATGACTGACTGAGCTGAATGTCCTGAATTCAAAAGACTAAACAATTCTTTATTGAGTGTTAAATTAACATTTTCACACTAGGTTCAACACGCAAAAGATTTTTGTCAAAGATCATGTTGGTCATTTGGCTTAACTAATTAATCATCTTCCCGCTCATGTTGCAAATTGATCTCTCTACATTCATTTCTAACTACATTACTGTATTACATCTAGATGTTCTAGATTTTCTGAATATCTTTTCTCAGTGATTCCTGGAGGATCTGCCAGATTTTGGTTAAGGATTAACATAGAATATTCATATCTAAGTATCTAATGATACTTAATTTTTGAGAGTTCAATGTAATGTTGGTTAGCCTGGATCATCCTGTATGCGATATTGTGAAAGGCGTCAGCAAGGATCTGAAATTTAATCCCCCAAAGGATTGATGGATATTGTTTCAGTTGCATGAAATGTTGGTCTTTAACTCTCTTCTGATCCTTTACTACTAGTCTATTGTTCTGCAAATGCAAGCAGATCATCTCTAGCTTATCCAAACGGTCAAGCCCTTATGCATTTACATGTGGTGCTGTATGGCCATCCTACCCTAAGGAGGAAGACTGGATCCTGCACAGTTGATATTCCACTGCGTACAGTTCTGTAGCATGTTAGTGGTTAAATGGCCTGGAGTTGGTTTTGCTCTATCTCTTATTCCCCATCATTTTCTCACTTACACTTGGAAGTGTTCACACGCAGAGGGACCGACCTACACAAAAGTGTATGTACAAGCAGGCAGTCACACACAGCGGCATGCACACACAGATGGGCGTGTACAGAGACACCTGCAGGGATAGACAGGCATGCGCAAATAGACACGAGCACACACAGACACGCACATGCAGAGATACAGACACATTTAAGGGCCTGTCCCACTTACGCGACTTTTTCGGCGACTGCCGGCACCTGTCACAGGTCGTTGCAGGTCGGCGAAAATTTTCAACGGTGAAAATTCAGCGGCGACCAGAAAGATGCTACGACTCTTTGGGTGACTGAGGAGACGACTCACGACCATACAGGCGACGCCCTGGCGACATGTCGTGGGGTGAAGACTGTATGGTCGTGAGTAGTCACTCAAAGAGTCGTACCTTGTTCTGGTTGCTGCTGGATTTTCAACATGTTGAAAATTTTCGGTGACCTGTAACGACTTATGACGGGTACCGGCAGTCGCCGAAAAAGTCGCATAAGTGGGATAGACCCTTTAGGAATACACATTTGCCAATTACACGAGAGAGGTGGAGAGCACGTTGGGTTGAGGATATTTGGACTTTGCTACAGAATATAGATTGAGAGTGGGCGAAAACTTGGCAAATGGAGTTTAATGTAGAAAGGTGTGAGATCAGTCACTTTGGTAAGTGGACTGTAAAGATAGGTTATTAACTAAATTGAGCAATCTTGTAGATGAGTGGTACAAAGGTCTTCTCAGGCATGAATCACACACATTAGCAGGCAGGCACAGCAAGTGATTGTGAGTTGGCCTTTAGTGTAACAGGGTTGGAATTTAGAAATTGGGAATATTATTACCATAGTATAGGGTACTGGTTGGTTAAACCAGGAGAAATGTGCACAGTATTTGTCCCCTTATTTAAGAAAAGATATATTGGCATTGGAAGCAGTCCAAAAGGGATTCATTAGGCTATTTTTTGGGATGAGAGGGTTGTCTTGTCATACGTGACAGAAGTCCAATGTCTTCAGTGGGTTAGAGGTGAATCAAACAGTCCTCTAGCTTATGGAAGGACTGTTCAGAAGCCTGATAACGGATGGGAAAATGCTTTTCCTGAGTCTGGTTGTGCACATTTTCAAGCTTCTGTATCTTCTGACAGACTGGAGCAGAGAGAAGAAGTCTTTGATTATGTTCTGATGTTCACATACATACTCACCCATCATTTGCACACATGCACCCACTTTCCCCCACATACTTACAATTCATCCAAACAACGACCTACTTCCCTCAATCCATGTTAAGCATAAGAGCTTTGCCATTTGTAGCATCCCATTGCTCTCCCAGCTGGGATCAATTAATGCACAACAGCTTGGGAATGCATTAGAAACTGTCTCAGCCCTTGTGGTCAGAACTCTTTTTAGGTGGCTTTTTAAACCCAATTAACCACCAGTGAATTCATTAGAAGATATTTTAAATAAGAAAATAATGGATTCTGAAGCTGTTCTGCAAAATTTAGATAATACCTTACTCGAGGAGCCAAGTTAGCACGGTTTGAACAAATGTGATCCTTCAGGTCACGGTTTCAAAACGTATGCCCGGGATGTTGATTTTTTAACATTTATTTGGTTTTGCTTGTATCTTTTTGAGTTCCTCAGAGCAGCTGCTGGACCACTGATCTATCACGACATACACTGAATAATTTAAAATGACAACACTTATTATATCAATGTTGTAAATAATTGGGGTCGCATATAAAGTACATCACACAAATTCTCAATTCAGACCAAATGGTGTTTATATGAGCCTCTTCCCAAACTACTTTATTTAATCCTGTTTGGGATAATGGCTCGATGATGTCCGTTTAAAGCCCAGCCTAAGTGAAGGTGTTATCTTATTCGATGAGCAAGTGTCTACCACGTAGCTTGGACATCTCATAACTTTCTCTTGTTACTTTCTATACTATGATGCCAGACTTTTTACACAGCTTGGAATATATTATGTTTTCACAGTAAGAGCTAACTTCAGGCTCCTGGCAGAGCAGCTGAGCTATCGGCAAGACCAGGAGTTGATCGACTCAGCAGTACAAGCAATAATGTCGGCTCTGAAAGCTGGGGAGGCAAGCAATGTGGAGCCAGAATTGATGGAAAGAGGTATGAAGCCTCAATAAAACACTGCAACCACATCCTACTTAGTTCTGAATTAGTTACTGGGTCGATGGAAGAAAAAATATTTTTAAAACTATTGATGGAAACATGTTGCCTACTGTAGAACTATTAATGATACTGTGAAGATAGACACAAAAAGCTGTAGTAACAGCGGGTCAGACAGCATCTCTGGAGAAAAGGAATAGGTGACGTTTTGAGTCGAGACCCTTCTTCAGACTGAAGAAGGATCTCGACCTAAAATGTAACATTCCTATTCTCCAGAGATGCTGTCTGACCCACTGAGTTACGCCAGCTGTTTGTGTCTATCTTTTGTTTAAACCAACATCTGTAGTTCCTTCCTACATATTCATGATATTCTGTTGCTGAGAAAGATCATATATTTGATGCTGTGATTTTAATAGCCACAGCATGTCCTACAGTGAGGTTTTCCACTATAGTCATCAGCATTGAATATGCAGCAACCAAGTACTGCATATCATTCTACAGGAAGGATATAATAGCACTAGAGAGATCGCAGAGGAAGTTTATGAAAATATTACCAAAGTTAGAGAATTATAGTCAGGGAGAGGTGGCACAGCTGGAGCTTTTTCAGGCATAAAGGAGGCAATGTGGAGATTTAATCGAGATGCATCATCCTGTGCAGCCTAGTCATGATGACCAAGAAGGACCTATTTTAATTATCAGGGTAGATAATAATTGAAATTATGGTGGAAGGAATAGTGGGGGAAGGCAGTTGAGGAGGTTTTTCACCCATAAAATGCTTGTTGGTGGTTAGCTAGAAAGCCATACAGCACGAAAGCAAGCTCTTCGGCCCAACTGATCCAAGTCCTGAAACGCTAGTCCCACTTGCCTGCATTTAACAAATAATCTTGAACTCGGTGCTTGATGTGGAAACCTGCGCATTTAAAAATCAGGTGAATGACTAATGTGTTGTAATTTATAGAAGTATCGATGAGGAGCTGGGAAATTGAATTAGCTAAAATAGCATTTTTTGTTTTCCTGACATGGACATAATGGCCTCTGGTGCGATAGATTTTTTATGATTATGTAAGTACCAAACAGCAAGATCCCACAGATAGCAATGATTGGATACCTATTGTTGTGTTGTTTGAGACTTGAGTATTGGGAACTGCCTTCATTTTCTTTAACAGTGGTGGAACCTATAGGCCTTTTATAGTGGTTTATGAGCTACTTTGGAGTTGATCATACTGGTGCACAACTGAACCAAGTGGGGACAGCAAGATAACCTTCCTCAAAGGACATTAGGAACCAATAGGTGTTGTGGTAAATTCTGTTGATTAGAGTATTTTTATTTCCAAATGTAATTTAATTTCAATTCTTAGACTGCTCTTCTGAGATTTGAACTTTCTTTCCCCGCAGTCTTAAGGCTGCCAGTCCAATAGCACAAAATATAATTGAATTATTCCTGATCATTAAGGCATATAGGTACCAAAATATTAAATACTGACCATGGATTAAAAGACATTTGGACAGATATGTGGATAGGAAGGCTATGGGACAAATGAAAGCAAATGGGACTAGCCCAATATGCCAACTTGTTCAGCCTGAACAAGGTGGGTTGAAGGCCCTGTTTTTGTGTTGTACAGCTCAATGATTCTATTAAGACAAGATTTTTTTTTTTTAATTAAAAAAAGACAAGATTAACCTAGGTTGCTGCCATTCAAGTTCTTGACGCATCAATCTAAAAACAATGCAAACCTCCATGTCAACCTGAATTACACGATATGCAAAATTATTTTTAAAAAACGGATAAGAATAAGCATTCAGGCCTCCTCTACCATTCAGCAAGAGCAATGCTGATCTGTTCTCATCAAGATGATTGCCATTATATTCTTTCAGTCCTACAGTAGTATTAAAGGGTTTAATTGAGATGCTGTATCCCTACCTGAAGGAATTGCTGAGTTTGACACCTTTACCAGCCTGAAAGTGGTGTACAGCATACATCCATGGATCCATAACCACGCATCCGCATCTTTTGCAGCGTCAATTCCACTTTCCTACCCAATCACTATCTTTTTGATTCTCTGGGGCAGAGAATTTCGAAGACTTGCATCCCTCAAAGAGAAGAAATGTTTATTCATGTCAGTCATAGGTGGTCAAACCTTTTTCTTGAGATCATGCCTTCAGGTTTACAATCCCCTACCAGAGCCCGATTGTGAGATAAAGATTTAAATGTTCAATATTTAACTGTGTGGGGTCAGGTTTGTGCATGTGTGAGGTAATCCAAAACTGCAAAAATCAGGATGAATGAAAATGAAATTTATCAATAAAATCAAAGAATGTTGTATGGAATACTAAGTACTTGGAATAATTATGCCTTCTATTACGGGTTAGTAGTGCAAAGGGCATTTTCTTTGTTTTTGTGGACATCTGTTCTGTTCAAGATCATCACTAAAATTCTCTCAATCTCACAGTATTGAAGGGGTTAATTGAGATGCGGTCTCCCTACCTGGAGGAACTGTTGACACTTGTGCTCACTACCAGCCCAGAAGTGGCCACGCAGCAGACAGCCGTGGATCCAGTAGCTCTAATAACCACACTTCTTCATCAGGAAGGAGAAGACTCGATGGTAAAGATGGAGGTCGATGGCGACAGGTATTTCTGGGGTATCATTGGGGGATTTTTGGTGAAAGGTGTTTGTGAGGAGGTTGTGACCAAATAACCTGTGCAGTAGATTAATCTGAGGGTGTATAATCAGCAATCATTGGGACTGAGCGATGACAGTAGACACCATAAGGAATGGAAGTATGGAGCATATTGCTGTCCAAAATGTCAAGTAAACTGGCAGCTAGGTAATGACTGTCACAAGTAGCATACCTACCCTGATCAGGTAATGGTTTGCATTTGAGGTTCTGATATCCGCAACTCCAATTCAGTGACTCCAGTAGTCTTAATAAACTGTCAATGATGTGTGACCCTCACGTCAGTAGAGCTTCTTGGGCTATTCGCACTATGATTAAAAAATCATCTCAGATTCATGAAATGAAAGTACGCCTCTCCTGTCCTTTACAACGTTACGGAATCCTTTGACCTGAGGAAGATCAGATGAGAAGCTTAGACACTAAATACTGGAGTAACTCAACTGTTTAGGCAGCATCACTGGAGAAAAGGAATAGGTGGCGTTTTGGGTCGAGATCTCTGATGAAGGGTCTCGTTTCAAAATGTAACCTATTCCTTTTCTCCAGAGATGCTGCCTGAACCACTGTTACTAGCATTTTTTTGTCTATCGTCGGTGTAAACCAGAATCTGCAGTTCCTTGTTACACAGATGAGAAGCTTGTTGAATATCTAATTTTGAGTAGAAGGCCCCCAGTCTTGAGATTCAGGAGCAGTAGTATTTAACACTGGAAGTGCACATATGAAGCGTGGAAACTCATGAGAACATACAACCATCTAACCATCACCTGCAGTTCTTTCCTAAAAAATAAGAATGATGATGTCCCATGGCAATTATGAACTTCCTTGTATTCCTGGATTTACAAAACAGCTCAAGAATGTTGATAAAATAACTAAGCATTTTAAATACCCAACATAATTAAATGAAATAATATAACATCATTTTATTAACAATCAAACCTTAAGTTAAAATAACAGCAGCATACATGTGTTTCTTTTCAATATTGTGACCAAATAAAATATACAAGATCCTGACGGGTCTTGATAGGTTTGCACATCCTCCTGTAGAAAAATCTAGAACTTGGGGGTCATTGCCAGGGGCTCACCAATTTAAGACTAAATTGAGGTGAAATATTTTTACTCATAGGGCCATCAATCTTTGAATATTCTTCCTCAGTAGCTGAACTAGAATCTATGAGGCAGATTCTTGATAAATAAGAGGGTGAAAGATTAAATGCTGGATCAAGCTTGAGGTGTCCCACTGCTAATTCATGATGGCTTTGCGGGGTAGGGTGATGTAAGGAGGAGGCAGAGTTGCCATTGGTGTTTGAATGATAGTGATACTTGTAAATTTGAGCTGCTTGAGTTTTGCGACGTTGACAGCGGAAGTTCTTTCTGTGACTGTACCTGGATGTTGAACGTTTGACGGCTCTGGGCCTGTAATCGCTGGAGTTTAGAAGAATGAGGGGGGACCTCATTGAAAGGTACAGAATAGTGAAAGGCTTGGATAGAGTGGATGTGGAGACAGCGTTTCCATTAATGGGAGAGTCTAGGACTAGAGGTCATAACCTCAGAATTAAAGGATGTTCTTTTAGGAAGGAGATGAGGAGGAATTTCTTTAGTCTGAGGGTGGTGAATCCGTCTATGCCACAGAAAGCTGTGGAGGCCGTAAATGGCTATTTTTAAGGCAGAGATAGATAGCTTCTTGATTAGTATGGGTGTCATGGGTTATGGGGAGAAGGCAGGAGAACAGGGTTCAGAGGGAAAGATAGATCAGCCATGACTGAATGGAGGAGATGATGGGCCGAATGGCCTAATTCTGCTCCTATCACTTATGAACTTCACTTATGAGCATCATAAGTGACAACATCCCAGATACTCTATTACTGATACTGGGAGAAATATAGCAAAATAGGTGAAGGAGTAGGACAATAAATCCTTCCAGCCTCAGCTCAATACAATCATGGCTGATCCTTTATTGCCAACACTATCTCTCTGCTTTCCCCTTATCCGTTCATGCAATCCTGAGGCCAGAAACCAGGCCTCCAGACCAAAGACAGGGAACTCCATGGGTTCACCACTCTCTGGGTGAATATTTCTCAGTTCAATCCTTAAGTGACGTATTTTACAATACTGAGATTTGGTTTGAGATACCGCTGCTAAAGGAAACATTATTTCTGCATCTACCTGTGCCAAAAGGATGGGAGCAGAAAAGATTTAAAAAATGTGACTCAATCCCAAAGAATGCTGTCCAATGAGCATTAAGCAACTACTAAACAAGAGTAGAAGAGCAGCTCCCTCTACGTCTGACAGTCTGTTATCATTTTATTTCATAAACAACATATCATACTTTCCAGTTATCAGAACTCTGTGAAACCTTGAAATCTGGTGATCCTCAGCAGCCTCTTTTTTAGATACTTAGAGATGTATTCCTATTTATTACATTGCATTAGTTTCAGCATTTGCTTTATTTTGAAAAAAATATCTGAAGACAAATACAGACAACAGAGATATAGACAGTGGAGCATTATATTAAAGAAGGGAATGGTAGACATTGAAGATGGTTATTAAAAATCACTGCAGGTTCTTGATCAGCTGGGCAAGTGGGCTGAGGGATGGTTCCCTGTAAGTGGAGTCACAGGAAATAGAGTGGGCAAGAAGGCTTACATTGGCCTTCATCAGTCAGAGCATTGAGTATAGAAGTTGCGATGTTACGTTACAGTTGCGCAGCACATTGGTGATGCCACATTTGGAGTATTATGTACAGTTTTGGTCACTCTGTTATAGAAAGGATGCCATTAAGCTGGAAAGAGCGAAGAGAAGATTTACGAGGATGTTGCCAGGATTCAAGAGGCTGAGCTATAGGGAGAAGTTGGGCAGGCTCGGACTTTATTCCTTGGAATGCAGGAAGCTGAGGGATTGTACACACGTTATAGAGGTGTATAAAATCATGAGAGGATAGATAGGGTGAATGCCTATTCAGAGTCTTTTACCCAGAGTAGGGGAGTCAAGGACCAGAGTACATAGGTTTAAGGTGAGAGGGGAAAGATTTTATAGATACTGGAGGGGCAACTTTTACAATCAGAGGGTTATGAGTATTTGGAACAAGCTGCCAGAGGAGCTAACTGAGGCAAGTAGTTTTAAATATATTTGGACAGGTACATGGATAAGAAAGGTTTAGATAGATGGGGCATCTTGGTCAGCATGGACAAAGCATAATGAGTCGCTTTGGCCAATGGAAACTTGATCTTTTTGTGTTCTCTGTTGCTCATGCTGTAACAAATCCTTTGTTTGTATCCTGGTGTACTTCATCAACCCAGCCTAAATTGGACATTATTTTCGCAGAGATTTTTAAGATTTGTAAAACCCATTGTAGCAATGCGCCGCATTCAACCAGTAATTTATTCCATGCACAATTCATTATTGCATGGGTTACATCATCTCATATTTTCTATTGGTAGCAACCAAAGGGGAGGATATAGAGCAGAAAATTTGCAAAGATGTTAGAGAAAAATATGCTATACATTTCAAAAGGTGAGAAACCAAAGAGAAATAGGTATTTTTGTACACAGTGTTGTTGCATGGTTGAAGAAAACATTTTACTGGATATTATAGATATAGGCAAAGGTTATAAAAGTGAGGGGTTTGACTCGCTGTGAAACTCTGATTTGACCTAATTAGATTATTCAGTGCAATTCTAGTCTATATATTGTAAAAAGATGTGACTGCCCAAGAGAGAGAGTGCAGAAAAGATTGATAAGTATGATACCAGGTACGGAAGATTCAGCTAAGTGGATAAATTGAAGAAGTTGAGATTATTTTCCTTAGAGCAGAGAAAGTTGAGAAGTAGTCAAAATCAAAAAAGATTTAGACAAAATGAATAAGGAAGATTGTTTTTCTATTGCTGCAAGGGTTGAGAATTAGCAGACTTAAATTTAAGGTGATTGATAAAAAGAGCCAACAGGTGACAGGAATAAAAACTTTTATGCAGTCACTGATCTGGAATTCACTGCCTGAAGGATGGTGAAAGCAGACTTGATTATTTCTTACAAAGGGAAATTGCATTGATATTTGAAGGAGGGGAAAAAAGGCAAGAGGCGGATTGGGATTGGGACTGACTCGATTGCTGTTACTGAGGACTGTTGCAGGCTTTCCTGGTTGACGGGCCTCTTTCCATGCTGTAATGATTCTAGATTTAGCAGTCTCTTAGTTCCTTTACATATTATCACCATCTCTGTTTTTCTCCTGGTTGCTGAAGTGTGGAGCAGCAGAAGCCTGTTTCAGCATCTGGGCTCCTTATTGACTGGTCTGAGCTGCTGGATCCTGAAGTAATTTCCCAATGTCCTGACCAACAACAGAGGCTCCTGTTTGCTGACCCAAAGGTAAGGATTATTTAAACACCTCAAAACTTTGTGATTACTGCAAGTCCAGAGTTTGAAGTGGGGGAAGTAGCTTTTAACTTTGTTAGCCAGTTAAGGATTGAATGTCAATTGGGATTTTTGCATTTTGGCTACAAGAGCATGTGGTCAACACATTTGTTTGGAGATTTTCCTGTTGCTTCAAACTACTGAGTATGCCACATAGTTAAATTGAGTCAGATTCCACAGTAAAATTAGATAGATATGACCTGCTCTAAAAACATCAACTGAATAAACTTGTTCACTTTGAAGTAGTTCTGAGAGATGTGATAAACCGCTGTGTTTATTTCTATACTTGGGGGAATGTGGGCAGCATTTATTGCCATTGAGAAGTGCTGATGAGCTGCTGTGTTGAACCCCAAATACATATGGTAAACGGGCTCCCTGGTGTACAACATTAATTGATAATGCTGATTGGCATACTTACTAGTTCACAGTGCACTTAAGAGTCAACAATCTTGCCGTAGGTCTGAGAGTCACATAGGCCATTCTGCATAAGGACTGTGTCTTTCCTTTACTGAAGATATAGCTGAACCAGATGGTTCTTTGCAACAGTCCACTGGCATCATGCCCTCTTCACTAATTCAATACCGATTAATTAATAAATTTATGTTTCCTATCTGCCTTTGTGGCATTTGAACTTGTCTCTATGGATGTTAGCCCAATTTGTAAATTGCTGGTCCAGTAACATGCTGATTGTTGTTGCCAAAGCCCTGTCTTTTCTCTGTAAGAGCCAAAATAGAAAGACCAGCGTTTATTTCAGAAGTAAGTGCAGTTTTGATTTAATAGGCATACATAAAAAAATAGTGCCTCTAATGAGGAAATTTGTGTATAAAGGACGAAAGCCTAAAATTAGTGGATGACCATTTAATGGGGTAATCAAAAAACACTTGTTTGCTGTCAGGGAGAAATACTGTGGAATTCTGTCTCCCTGGAGCCTGGGGATGCTGGGGACAGCCAAAAAATTTAAGGCTGAATCATTTCTAAGATAAGAGTATTAAAAGATTCACAGTGACCATGATGCAATTAAATGGTGAAACAGCTTTGGGAGGATAAATGGTCTTTTCTGTTTATTTTTGTATTTCAAAATATCAATGTCAATTTGTGTATCTTTATCCAGACACATTTATTTTTGAAAAAGCTAATAGAATAGGGATCAATGTGTAAATCAGTAAGTTTAAAATTCTGATCTTGTTCGGTAGTGGTTTGGTTGGATTGTCTTTGGTTCTTGTATTAATCAGACGGTTCTTATATCCAGATTGCAGGTCAGCAAAGAATGCAGCTGCTTTCATTCCGACCCTGTCTTCTGGCGGTTCTCACTCACCAGTCAAACTGGACAACACTGCATCGGTGCATCGGCATACTGTTGAGTAACCAAGGGGGGCTCAGGTGAGTTGCAAACCAACAACATAGGCTACAAATATAAGGCAACTTGCTCACGAACATTTCAAGCAGTTACAAAGGAAGTCTTGTCTAGGGAAGAACTGCAGATGCTTGTTTATACCGAAGATAGACACATAATGCTGGCGTAACTCAGCGGATCAGGCAGCATCTCTGGAGAAAAGGAATAGGTGACATTTTGGGTCGGAACCCATCTTTAGACTGAAAGATAGAGGCCAGAACAAAACAGAACTGGCAACTGAAGACCTCGGGAAGGGTGGAATCTATAATGACCCATTGTTGGCTGGGGAAGATGTGCTAACATCAGGGATACAAGGATGCAAACAGTGGAACTATTAGGAAGACTTGGGTTGGGGACATACATCTCTGCACTGTAGTTTCTCATGGCAGTGCTCTGGACCAAACTACCTTCTGCTGCTACGCTAATGACCTTTCTATCCTAAGGTCAGGAATGTTAAAGAGGTTGTTGACCTGTTTACACTATGTCCAGTCCAATTTGCATGTAGCAAGCACAATTTATGATGCAAAAGTGACATGCAATAACCAACAAGTGGAAATCCTCTTATCTCTTCCAGAACAGGGTCTTCCACTCTCTTTGGGTCTGGTATTCATGATCTATTTCCTTTATTTTATTTGTAGGCTTGACCCTCCTGCAGCCCTGGATTTTCTTTGGGCCTGTACACACATTCCTCGGATCTGGCAAGGACGTGACCAAAGAACTCCGCAGGTAGGATTGCAAATCAGGTGGCATAGTGGAACGACCAGTTGTTGAGTCATTGAGAGAATGAAAATGTAAGACGCATTGGTTCTCTGAAGCATAAATTTACTTGAATATCTGGATAGGTGGACATTATCTGAAGCCTAAGATTTTAGAAATAGCCACCAGGCACTTTGAGTCTGTTCCACATTCTCCAAATACATGGCTGACCTTCTGCCCTGGTGCTGTTTTCTGTCATGAGCCCCACCATAGCACCATCTGATCTCGGTTTTGGATGAATTCAGTGACTGAACCTCCACCATTTTCTGGGCTAGAGAATTCCAAAGATTCACCAAATGCTGAGTGAAAAGCGTTCACCTCCTTGTGATAGAATGCAGGCCACACACAGAATGCAGGCCCAAATGTGGTCCCCCTCCTTTGAAGGAATATAACATTGGAGACAGTCTAAACGAAATTCACCGGGATAATTCCTAGGATTAGAGGGTTGTTCCATCAAGAGAGGCAAAACTGGTTGGGTCTGGATTCTTTGGAGTTAAGAGGAATGAGGGATGACCTTATTCAAGTGTGTAACGATCAAAAGGGGCATGACAGCAGAGATGCTGAGATGTTTGCACTATTGGGAGAGCCTTGAAAGTGGGAACATAGACACGGTAAGGGGCCAGTCATTTAATACTGAGGTATATAGAAATTTCTATTTTCAAAGGTTGGTGAATCTCAGACAGACAGAAATGGAAGCTAGATGATTCAAAGTGTTTAACATGGAGGTCAATATTTTATTGATTGAGGGTCGTGGGGATCAAGCACAGAAGCGGAGTTGAGGTCTGGTGTAGATCAGCTGTCACAACAAGAAGTCGGGAGGTACTGTATACTCCTGCCCTGGTTTTCTTGTGTTCATGTTCCTGATTTGCATTTCCTTGCTTTTGTACAACTTGATCTTGACTCAGCCCTCAGTGAAATCAAATCTGCAACTCCCTCTTTCCTTGCAAAGTTGCAGGGGTATTTGAAATCCAGCAGAAATAGTGCAACATCTGCAACAGTTGCCTGCGGGAGCAGAGAATGAACATGACAGTGATGTAGAGTGTAAAGATTAGTCATTCAGCCTCTCTATGCTGCCTGGTGGTATCACAGCTGTTCTTTATCCAAACACCTTCCAACTATATAGGGCATCCTTAAGAACACATCCACCAAAAATCTAGTCAGACATCATCTAGTGTGCCGCACGTTTTATTTCAGTTAAGATACAAATTATTTAACTAAATGATAGAACATGATTCTTGTAGTGAGTTGGTAATTCCTGCCCTCTGGTCGGTGACTGTGCATGAATCCAACTGATCAATGCTGCTGAATAAAGACTTTATGTGTTAATATTCCTGTGCCTTAACCCATCAGAACTCAAAATAACAATGCAGGTTATCGAAAATTGCAAATAATTAGCTGGAGTAGTAGAACTGAAAAGAGAAGGTAAAATTTGAAAGTCTAATAGTGCACATGTTGGAAGTCTGAAATTAAAAGAGAAAGTGCTGGAAACACTCAGTAGCTCAGGCGGCATCTTGAAAAGAGAAATTGAGTTAATGTTTCGGGTTGCAGACTCCTTTGGGTTTTGCCTGGAGTGTTTCCAGCAATTTCTGTTCTTACCTCCGTATCGAAACCTGCAGCCATTGAAGTACGATGTGTAATGTGGGAAGTGTGTGAGTCAGTTTGCACTCACCAGGCTCGCACTATCAACTCTGCCCTTGATGGTCAACTGGCAATGCATCACGGTCGGGATTGGGACGATAGCTACTGAGAGTGTCCTTTGCCTTTGTAGAAACATACTAAGGAGTATGTCCTGTGTTTGAAGAAGAGTGAGCTCATCAGCCTGGTGGACATAATTCTTTTGGAGTCTGAAGCCAAGGTCCACGTTGGGACTCTCATCAAGAAACCCTCCGAGGACGTCACTGGCACCCTCATCCGATCTCGAATTCCCTTGTTGCTCAGCTGCTGCCATGGCAATTTGGATAACATCAAGAAAGTGACAGAGTATCTGATCAGTTGCATCAAGCAAAGGGGTGAAAGGTAAACAAAACAAAAGCATTTATTCATCGTTTTGTCTTGCGGTGGACAGAAATTAACGCCCCATCTGCTAGATAAGGGCGGCATGGTGGCGCTGCGGGAGAGTTGACGGCTTACAAGGCCAGAGACCTGGGTTCGATCCTGACCACGGGTGCTGTCTGTATGGAGTTTGTACGTTCTCCCTGTTTCCTGCATGGGTTTTCTCTGAGATCTTCGGTTTCCTCCCACACTCCAAAGGCGTACAGGTTTGTAGGTTAATTGGCTTGGTATAAAAATGTAAATTATCCCTTGTGTGTGTCGGATAGTGTTAGTGTGCGGGGATCGCTGATCAGCGCGGACTTGGTGGGTCGGAAGCCAAACTTTAGTTTAGGCCGAACTAAACTAAAAGATTGATCATAAATTTAGACCATTTATCAGGAGCAATGTACTAACTGCTATAATGGTTTTGCTTTATTTTATTGATATACAATGTGAAAATACATAAAATGGTGATCTGAATGCACAAAGCTTTGTGTTCCATGTAGTAAGAATAAATATTTTGTCATTTTCTAGATGCTAGGCAGATACTGAGGACACGGGAAACTTTGGATGCTGGAATCTTGAGCAAACACGAATGTTTCCTTCTTCTTTTCTCTCCTGCTCTCTCTCGCTCTTTCTCTTTTCTTCCTGGCTGAAACTGCCGTGTTTTAAGTAGGAGGGTGATGAACTGATCCAAAAACAGCTAATTGGACACCGCTCTTGTTCCTTTGGTTGTGGCCTCAGCTCAGTCCACAGCACTATCCAGGGTACCGGGTATTTTCCGGCAGTCAGGCACTGTCCACTGTGCTGGTATTCTGCTCATCCTGGCCTGTCTGCTGTTAGCAAGCATCAGAGCGCCACACAAGGGAAGAGATGCCACCACAATAAATATAAAATCTCTTTGGATTCTCCTTAATGTTAACTGTCAGTGAGATCTCATGCCCCATTTTTGCTCTCTTAATTTTCTTCTTATGCTCCTCAATCTCCTGTACTCCAGAGAGGCATTTGATCCCAGCTGCCTATTCCCGACCCATGCCTCCTTTTTCTTAACCAGAGCCTCAATGTCTTTCATCATCCAAGGTTCTTTGCCCTTGTCCTCCACTATTGCAGGACCATCCATACCTTGAACTCTCGCCATCACACTGTTAAAAGCTTCCCATTTTACGGAAAGTCCCTTTGCCCGCAGACAACTCTTGCAAGTTCCAGTCTTATATAAAGTTGGCCTTGGCCAGTTTAGAACTTTAACATAGACCAGGCTTCTCCATTTTCCATAACTATTTATTTGCAGCCTATAGAAATGTGGTCGCTGGTCCCAAATGTCTTGCCCACTAGCACATCACTCACTGCCCAATTCCCTAAAAGTAGGTCAAGCTTTGCCCTTCCCCTTGGAGGGCTCTCTACATGTTGCCTGAGATAAAATTCCTGAACACACTCAACAAATTCCACCCCATCTAAGACCTTGACACTATGGCAATCTCAGTCTAAATTTGAAAAGATGAAATCCCCTACTATGACAACCTTATTAATCTTGCAACTGTCTGCAATCTTCCAGTATATTTGTTCCTCTCGTTCCTGTTGACTATTTGGGGGCCAATAGTACAATCCCAACAAAGGTGATCATCCCCTTTCTATTTCTCATTTCCACACATCTAGCCTCAGTGGGTGATCTTTCCGTAATGTTATCTCGGACTACAGGTGGTTTGTTCTCCTTAATCAGTGAAGCGGGTCATCCTCCTCTTTTATGCCCACCTCTACCTCGCATGCTGCACATGAACCCTAGAACATTAAGCTGTCAGTGCTGTCCCTTAGTTAGGTTTTTGTAATAACTATAACGCCCCAATCCCACAATCCCATCCACGCTAAGTTAATTGGCTTTACATGTCAGGCGTCTCATATTGAAATAAATGCAATTTAACCCAACTGGTGTTCCTTGCTCTCTGCTGTGCTCCTCCCTATCATGACCATTGAACTTGCTGTCAATGATATTTGTACCAACTTCCAGTCACTCACCTTTCTCACGACTGCATTGCATCCTGTCCTCTGGCTGTCCTTAGTTTAGACCCTGTTGAGTAGCGATAGCAATCATTCTTGTTTCTGGGATTACTGCAGAGTGGAATCTGACCTCTATTATTTAGAAATCCAAGTGGTTCAACATTTGACTTGCCAGTGATGTTTTGTGTACTCCCTTCAAATTTCCATGTACGTGTTAAGTACACGGGAGCCCAGTTTCCCACCATTTCTTTAGGCACAGTAAGTCCTGTTTCCTTTGCTCCTTTGAAAACTAACTAAGGCTGTCTTTCCCACACCCTTCCAAGTCACTCAGCTCAGTGACAAATTTAATAGCATCTTTTTGTTTTAAAAAAAGTGAATCAACTGTTTATTGGAGTATTAACAGGAATAACCTATAACAGTGCAGAATATCTGCCAGTACGGCACCACCAACGTGCCTAATTAATGGAGTTTTACAGCGTAGCTTCCGTTAGTATTTTGTAAAAGTACAAACACTTGCTTGCTGAGACCTGCTATGGTTCCTTACTGAATTCGATTTTGTCATTTTCTCTTCAGCAGTGTGATGGGCAAGTGTTGTCAGAACCTTTTGCTTCAGATTTACTTTGAGGTCCCAGAGGTTATCCGCCATGTCAACCTCCCAGAGTGTGTGTTAAGCAGTGAAGGTACCAGCAACGGAAGCACATGCAAGGTTTGAAGTTTTCATGAATAGTTTCGGACTCACTGCTACGTCTGTTGAAGTGGGTGGAACCAGTGCCATTATAGTGTCAGTCTTTTAGTGTATAGTGTCCATTTTGCCTATCACGGCTCCTTGAAAGAAAGAAAATAAGTACATATTCATGCCTCTGCAGGAACACCTATAGTCAAAGAAGTACAGCACAGGAGAAGGCCAACTGGGTCATTATGCCCGAGTCAGTATATAGAACAAACCAATTAATGTCAATATTTCTTCTCTTTCCCCATTACCCACAAATATTTGCCTCAAATACATATCCAGTTCCCTTTAGAAAGCTACTATTGAATGAACTTCTGCTACTCTTGAATGGCAGTTTAATGTAACTTGCCTAACAAAATGAGCAACAACTGTATTTGTTTATGTTGGACACTTCCAAGGATACATTGCATTTTTCATATAAAATCCCGATATTTATTGCTTTTCAATTGGTGCATTTAAAAAAGGTATGGAACACACTGCGTGATACTTTCCTTTGAGCAAACTGCATCAATGGCAGGTTTCATAGGAAATATTCCATAAATGTACCACACTTAGAATAAAGTGTATTTGTGCAACTATTACAAAGTTTTGGATGTAAGCACCATGTAAGCACCTTCTTCCATATGTAATATATTTGCTATTGCCTAAATGAAATGATATATCCATTTGAAAGAGTCACCTTCAGGGCAAAGTGTTTATATTGAGGCATTTACTATGTCTCTTGGGCTTGGGCCATGTATAGTAGCTCACATGACTAAATATGGTAAATGTTACTCCCATTGAATGAAGCGGACGAGCAGCGCTGTTGTACCTGTGTAAATATGAAGTAAACATTCCCTCTTGTTCAGCTCTTTCCCATCCGTTGAGGATCTAACCATCAAGAGACGAGAATTGGAGGAGTGCTCATACCTCAGAGATTGTAGCCAGAGGAGATCATAGAGGAAAAACAGACAAAACTATGGAAGGATCTGAAAATAGAGAAAATAATTTCCAATTGGGCACTGACTGCCCACAAACATAGGATGTGGCTGATCAGGAAGTGAGGGTTAGGGGATGGACAACAGTTGTTGCCTAATCCTACGGAGAGGGTATGGGTCAAACGCGGACAAATGGGCCTTGCATAGATGGGTAACTTGGCCAGCGTGGCAAGTTGGGCTGATGGGTCTATTTCCAAGTTGTATAACTCTATGATTCTATGACACTAGTGGAATGTGCAAGGTCAGCTGGAAATGCATTGAAATGCACAAATCAAAATGCACCGTAGTCCTGGGTCAATCTAACGCTGGAGATGAACAGAGGAGTGAACAGCATCAGGCAATGTTATACTGCAGGGAACAGGTTTTCTTGGTGATTGTGGGGATCTGTGATCAGAAGTTCATCACCGCTCTCTCTCTTTTCCAGCTGGATGCACTAGTGCATCGGTTGCTCATGTTACTTGCAGACACCAGTGACACAAGGACATCGGAGAACCGCACTGCTGACGCCAACATGGCCTGCCGAAAGTTGGCAGTTGCACACCCAGTTTTATTGCTCAGGTATTAACGAGTTTACTTTTGAAAAAAATTCATAATGATTAAATTCCTTGTTTCAAAATTTCTATGATGAACATATTGCTCTGAATCAGTATCACTTCCAGCCACCTACTCTCACTCACTCTATCTTTCTTGCTTTTTTATCTGCCCCACTGTAATCATTCCTTCTCAGAGCTCTCTTGGGTTGATAGAGGCTGGTTTCCCCATGTATTAGGGGAGCAGTACCCCCAATGGAGCGGACTGGGGATGGATAAGAGGCATGAATCAATTGTGGAATAGCAGAACCGATATTGGTTTTCCAAGTGGGTGGGTGAGGGTTTTTCCTAGTTAAATGTTTTCCCAGTGAAGATGGTGGATGTATCATAGTTTACATGTTGGGAGAGTGGGTGACTGATTTCCTGGAGGAGTAGGTGCTGGGATAATGATAGTCAGATCTTTATCTGTAGGGCTTTTGGTTTCTTGCTGAAAACCAAACACATCCTTTATGTGGGTAAGAAAAGGTATCAACCAGATGATTTTCTAATATTCCAAACCTGAATGCGTCCACCATTGTGTTACCATCACTGTTACAATCCTATTTTAAATGAATTTATTGATAAATTATTTGAACAAGAAAATGCATCTTGGCATAAAAAGAGATGTTGAAGCGAATCCTGCTCTTTTTGTGTGTTAGATGAACTGGGAACAACAGTTGTTGTGGAGGGGGAGGGGGTGGAAGGGGAATAGGATAGCGCAACACATGCTAAACAATGAGGGTAAATAGAGTTGAGGTGCAGCGGTCATAATGAATGTATGATGCAAAAAAAACAAAATAGTTACCTCTTACACCTGTGTATCTGCACTGAGCCATTATCCCTGATGTTTTGCAGTGATTTGTTTTCATTTGTTTACTCTTCAGACATTTGCCAATGATTGCCGCCCTGTTGCATGGACGAGTCCACTTGAATTTCCAGGAGTTCCGTCAGCAGAACCATTTGACTTTCTTCCTGCATGTTCTGGGGATCTTGGAGCTACTACAGCCATTTTTATTTCAGAGTGAACACCAGGGGGCAATGCAGGACTGTCTGCTCTCCTTCATTCTACTCTTGGAGGCGAGTGAGAGTCAGTCAAGAATATTGGAAGTCTCATTTCTAGGTTATTCAGAATATGGGCCAATATGGAGAACAGGAAGCTTTAGACATTAATTCAACTGGGGAAAACTTTGCCCTGGCAAAAAATTCTGCCATACTAACCTGACAGATGCCTGGTGCACTATTCACTAACTTGTCTGGTCTCAGATGGAGCCTGTAGTGTCAGGGGGAGAATGAGTCTGCTAGAAACTGAGAACCTGTCCCCATCTGAATAGCTCATGGTTGAAATGCGTCATAATTCCCATTTACCTGCATTGCAGTGAGGGTTTCTCCTCCTCTGCCATCTCGGGTTTTGAGCTTCAAACCCCCAATTACTCTTGAGGTGATAACAAAATTCTGTGATCTCTCTCTAATCCTACCATTAACAAATTTAGTTTTATCTTGGTTATTGGCTCACAGTTCCAGAGACCCGGGTTCAAATCTGATCTCTGGTGCTGCCTGTGGGAAATTTGCACGTTCTCTCTGTAATCACACAGTTTTCTTCAACATCCCAAAGATAACGCAGGTTGGTGGTTTAATTCGATAATTGCCCCTAATGTAGATAAGTGGTTGAATCTAGGTGGGGAGGTTGCTGGGAATGAGGGTAGAATGAAATGGGATGAGTGTAGGATTAGTGTAAATGAGTGATTGACGGTCTGTACGGACTGAGTAAGCTGAAGGAAATCCCAGACTTTTGGGGGAAATAGTTTCAACCGATCCAGGTTCCCCCTATACCTCAATCATATCTCCCTTAAATCAACACAAGCCCATTCCGTTCTCCTGGTAATTATAACTCTCCAACATCCCTGTGAGTTTCCTATGCACCCTCTCGTGCCATTGCATCCTTTCCTTTAGAACACTGCCAAAACAAAAATTGTTAGTTTGAGATTGGAAGTTTGAAATTGACACCACAGTTTCAACAGCTTTTTGGGTGAGAATGCACCATGTTTTTCCACCTGTGGTGTGACACACTTACTCCAGGCTATTTTAAGGTTATAATGCCTGTTTCTTAACTCTCTCCACTTGAGCAAATGGTGTGAAGAGAGGGGCTTTAATTGTTTTAAACACTCTTTACTCTTCTGTGCTGAACAAATAGGTTTCACCAGTTAAATAGTCAGAGGGCACAGGTTGTCACCATTCAGGCTATCAATCACATTACTGTAAAATGGGCATTTCCTGTGAAACAGCACCTCAGCATGAAAACAGAACTGGTGGAGATTAATCATGAGGTACTGCAACAGGCCTCAGCTGGAATGCAGGTTATAAAACATAATTCTGTTTGTTTTTTAAATTTAAACAGAACTATGGAAAATACTCCAGACTGCTTGCTTCCTTCATCAATAAGTTTGTGCATTTTATTCACAAGTTTATAACGTTCAATGCAACAGCAGCTGTGCCGTTCCTTCAGAAGCATTCAGATGTTCTCCAGTAAGTAGCCAATTTGATGTGTTGTAGAGAAGTGGCCCTCTTAATGAGGGTTAAGACAAAGTATATAATTAATGACTGTTATTCATCAAGATTACCCCCTTACCCAATCCCACAGGGGCGATGCGGTGGCACAGCAGTAGAGTTGTTGCCTTACAGCACCAAAGACCCAGGTTCAATCATAGCTATGGGTGCTGTCTACAGAGTTTGTACGTTCTCCCTGTGACCACGTGGGTTTTCTCCAGGTGCTCCGGCTTCCTCCCACACTCCAAAGATGTACAGATTTGTAGGTTAATTGGCTTTGGTTAAATTGTGAATTGTCCCTGGTGTGCAAGATAGAGCTAGTGTACAGGGTGATCGCTGATCATCGCTGTAACTCTAAACTAAAACTAAAAAGGACTCGGTGGGCCAATGGGCCTGTTTCTGCACTGTTTCCCCAAAGTCTAAAAATGCACTCGGTTCTTGGATCATAAGGTGGATCGGCTTTCAGTTAGTCACTGGTGCCTGAAGAACAATAGTTTATCATTTTATCTTGCTCTGTACAGGTAACAATTAATATATGGAATGCAGGTTCAATGTGTGGGGGGCCAGTCCAAATACCTGGGAAGGGACCAGGTTGCGAGCCAGGATATTTAGTTTAGAGATACAGCGCGGAAACAGGCCCTTCGGCCCACCGGGTCCGCGCCGACCTGCGATCCCCGCACATTAACACTATCCTTAATCCACTAGGAACAATTTTTACATTTACCAAGCCAATTAACCTGTACGTCTTTGGAGTGTGGGAGGAAACCGAAAACTCAGAAAAAACCCACGGGGAGAACGTACAAACTCCGTAGAGACAGCACCCGTAGTCAGGATCGAAACCGGGTCTCCGGTGCTGCATTCGCTGTGAGGCAGGAACTCTACTGCTGCGTCACCGTGAACGTGCATGGCAGCTTTACCTGGTGTAATATCCAAAGAGTTGCTGCACAGATCCAGAGGTGCAGTTTATACATTCACAGGAGCTGAATGATGCCCACATTGGCACTCCTGAAATGATTGGTAAATGGGCAAGGGTTGTAACATCATATAGCCTTGTTCAGGATCCTGACCACAGTCAGAATCTTAGCTTGGATTGGAAATAATGTTCTAATTTTCACCCAACAAAACAGTAATAATTAACAACTTGCAGCAGCAGTGGCTGGTTGTGAGGCTGCTTCTCCTCTGTGTCTTGGAGGTGTACCTACTAATATATGGTAGGCAGCATATTGCAAGATAAGGCTGCCTGAAGGAGTCTGGTTGTGGTGGACAGTATGTCATTTAATCCAGAGTGCAGGTCCTCCCCAGTTTACGTCTTACTGACATCCACATAGATTCAAGCGAATGATTTTTGGGAGACCAGTGGGATGGGTCATGGCTGCAGGCATCTTCAGCCGGGTGGGATTGGGCTTTTCTGTTTGCCGTCTCTCCCCACGCCGCCCAGAGCTGCAACAATCAGGGGTTTGGGTTGAGCTGAGCTGATTCTCCCACTCACTCACTGAGTGAGGACAGCTGGCAGCCGCTCCCCCACGCCTGCTCGCTCTCCCATCTCACCTGTTTCTGTATCTTTTCCCAAACACTTTTTGGGTTTATTTCTGACATGAACAGTTCAGGTTACGAGCAGTTCTCTGGAACGGAATCTTGTTGTAACCTGGGGTCTACTGTCTTTTTATGAAATCCTACCTCTTACTAATCAATATCGGGACAGGTTTAGGGGAGAAAGGGGTGGAGGTGTCAAATGCATTTAGCCCAAATGTGTATAAATGGTCATTTGTGACACAAGATAAACCAATGTGCCCCTTATCAAGCAAAGCTAATGGTCCTTTAAAAAATAAAGATTTGCAATTATTTGGATCATTATGTTCATCAGGGAAGGAAATCTGCTGCTCTTAAGTTGGTTTGACCTATTAATGGCTCCATGTGGCTTAGTAAGCATTCACTTGTAACAAGAGTTACTGTATTAAAACAGAACAAGAATAAAACAAGCTTGACTAGCCATTAGCAGCCTAAATTCAGGCACAGCAGAGCAGTTGACCTTACCCTTGTTTACATCTGGGTCCATGTGCCTAAATTGGAAAAGCTGACTCACCGTCTAGTCAAGCAAATGCTAAACATGCACACTGAGGATGAGATGGTATCTTACAGGCAGGGTTCCAGACTCCTCCATCACAGTACATGGAACAGTTCCGTGTCACCTCAAGGGCAGACTGTGGTAATAAAACAGTTGTATAACACATACGTGTGGCTACAGGAGTAGGTCAGAGGCCTGGAATCCTGCGGAGGAACTAGCCTCCAAATTCCTCAAAGCCTGTTCACCAGGAATGTGGTGGAATACTCTCCATTTGCATGCAGTGCAGCTTTAATAACACTCAAGATGCTCAACACCACACTAAATATTGAAGCCCGCTTGAAAGGCATCTCATCCACAACCAATCACTCACTCCATCACTGATGCACAGTAGCAACAGTTTGTACCATCTAATAATGTACAACAGCAATTTTACTGATTGCTAGGAGAAGGGTCGCAAAAGCATGGGAACACCGCCACCTGAAAGTTGCCCTCCAAGCCACTCACCACCTGACTTGAAAATATATTGTCGTCGCTTCACCGTCATTGGGTCAAAATCCTGGAACTCCCTCCCTAACAGCATTGCGGCTCTACCAACAACTCGAGGACTTCATTGGTTAAATAAGGCAGCTCACTGCCTCTATCTCAAGGGCAATTAAATGTATCCTCAGCAGGGACCAGACCCAATGAGGGCTCATGGCATCAGGTCATATGTGGATAAGCAAACTACCTACTGATACCACCTGCGGTCCTCCATCAGTTAATGAAGTACAGAGAGTAGAGTGGGAGATGTCAGTGTCCATTATAAGCAGGTTGGGATCACAACCACAGTCTTAGTTGTCTGAACCTTGAAACGTGTGGTAGTCAGAGTGGTTCTGTGGTAATGTTGAGTGAACCAATGTGATAATTGAACCCACCTGACCAGTCACAGGATGATTACAGCACAGAATGAGGCCATTTGGCCGATTGAGTCTGTAGCATCGCTAGTTAGTCCCACTCCACTGCCTTCCTCCTTTAGCCATCCAAATTATTAAAAAATATCTCTGTAATTTCTGTTTGAAGATCTGTCTGACCATACCTATATTGGTAGGAGTGATCACTGCACACTCCTTGTGAAGACAATCTGCCTTCGCACTATGTGACATGACTCTTATGGTCAATGGAATTAACTTGGATCAGAAATGGGAATCCTTGAGCCATCTTTAGTCAGGAGAATTATCCATTCTCAGCTTCCTCCTGAAGTCTTCAGCATCACAGAAGCCAGTTGGTGGGCAATTTTGTTCACTCCTGTGTCAAAAAAAGTAAATAAGAGCACATGACAATGGGCAATGGGACAATGGGCAATGGGACCAAGCATCATCCTGGCTCCGGTGCTGGAAATGTAAGCTTCAAGGTAACCGTGGGGACAGTACCACAGTCACTAATCAGAGCAAACTGTAGGCCTGAGTTCCCACCATGGCAACTGGACATAGCAAATAAAATAGAAACTCTTGGAAGGTCAGGCAGCACTCGTACAAAAAGAAACAACTTTAATGGTTCATCTTGAAGATCTTGCCTGAGAACTGTTAGTTTTTTAATGTTTTTATTTCAGATTTCCAGAATCTGCAAGGTTCTTTTGATATTCAACAGTAGATGAATAAATGTTTACGGGTATTAGATTGTTGTGAACACCCATCCAGTTTACCAGTGTCCTCAAGGGAAGGAAATCTGGTGTCCTTCTCTTGTTTGAACAATATCTGACTCCAGATGTATAGTAATTTGGGCTTTTTTTTTTATGGCTCTGTAATCCACTCTGTTCAGTGGAGAGTGAACAATAAATTCTGACCTTGGCAGCAATACTTACGGCCCAAAAAATGATTTTTTTTTTTTTAAATGTACAAATTAGCCAAGCTATCCTAATTATAACAGCAACGTCCACCTGAAAATGTGTGTAAAATTACCCAGGTATTTAAAAAAACAGGACAAATTTAATCCAGCTGACTACAGGTCCTCTCAGGTTATGTACAGCCCAGACATACAGTCAAATGTTTCAGAGACCGGCTGGATGAATTTACCAGCTGCTGTGGGGCTGTTGGTATCTTCTGCCATCTGGGAACTCAGTTCATTTTGCCCTTCGTTGGCCTATATTTTTATTTAATTATTTGCCTGGTAGTTGCATTTCCAACTTGTGAACTGTTAAATTTACAATAGTTCTCATGAATGAATCGCTGCCCTAACCTGGGGAAGCCCTGGACTGCTCAATCAGTCAAGTATCAAGTTACAGAGGGACTTGCCAACAGTGCTATCAAACATTGTTTACTCTCCGACGACTTGTTTACTTGGTTTGAGTTTTGCCAAGATTATTTTCCCTGGACCTTGTCTAAATATGGACCAAAGAGCTGAACTTCAGAGGGTAAGAATTACCTCCCTTACTGTTAACCAAGAAGCTAAAATGGAAGTGAGGAGAAGACTCTCCACTGACTGGAATCACTAAGAGAAAAACTGCTCTGGTTGTTGGAAGTTGATCAACCCAGCTTCAGGACTTAATGCAGCATCCTACATTCCAAACCAGCCCATTTTGACTAATTTATCAATTACCTTCCATCAAATGGTCAGAATGTAGGATATTTGCAGATGATGACACAATGTTCAATTCCAGTGGCAACCCAGGTAGAAACATAGATCATAGAAACATAGAACAATAGCACGGAGTAGGCCATTTAGCCCTTCGAGCCAGCACCGCCATTCAATATTACCATGGCTGATCATCTAAAATCAGTACCCCGTTCCTGCTTTTTCCCCATATCCCTTGATTCCTTTGGCCTTAAGAGCTAAATCAAACTCTCTCTTGAAAACATCCAGTGAATTGGCCTCCACTGCCTTCTGTGGCAGAGAATTCCACAGATTCACAACTCTCTGGGTGAAAATTTTCTTTCTCATCTCAGTCCTAAATGGCCTATCCCTTATTATTAAACTAACCCTTGGTTCTGGACTCTCCCATATCGGGAACATTTTTCCTGCATCTAGCCTGTCCAATCCTTTAAGAATTTTATGTTTCGATAAGATCCTCTCTCATCGTTCTAACTTCCAGTGAATACAAGCCCAGTCGACCCATTCTTTCATCATGTGTCAGTCCCGCCATCCCGGGAATCAACTTGGCGAACCTATGCTGCACTCCCTCAATAACAATAATGTCCTTCACCAAATTAAGAGACCAAAATTGCACACAATACTCCACGTGCGGTCTCACCATGTCCCTGTTCAACTGCAGTAGGACCTCCTTGCTCCAAAACTCAAATCCTCTCGCAATGAAGACCAACACGCCATTAACTTTCTTCACTGCCTGCTGTACCTGCACGCTTACTTTCAGTGACTGATGTACAAGCACACCCAGGTCAGTTGGGAAGCTCCATACCCTCCAGGACAAAGCAGCCCTTCAAGCAAAAATTTGACTGACATCCAATTTACCACCCTAAACATTCATTCCCTCTACCACAGCTTCGTCATGGCTGCAAAATACACTTGTTTACCATAAATACTACAACACCTGCCAAATCACAATATCTGGCACCAAATTAGTCAAGAGATGGGAATATCACCACCTATAAATTCCTCTTCCAAGTCACTCACCACCTTAACTTGGATCACTTCATGGGCCACTAAGTCTAAATGTTCGACCCCCCTTCCTTCACAACACCACACTGACCGCAGTTACTCAAAATAAGGCTGTGCCACCTTCTCCTGGGCACTTGGAGAAGAACAATAAATGATCAGCTTGCAAGTAATGCACACATCCCACAAATAAATAAAAACCTTTCAAATGTCACAGAGCAGCAAGAAACTGTCATGAGTTCAGTGCCTTTCCCTTCAAACTGCTTCAAGAAATAAGAGTGAGTGCTTGATGATATCAATATTGATCATCTTTAACGCTCTGTGAGCATTATAATTTCTTGTATGCTAAAAACATTCCCTTTATTTTGATGTGCCCCCCAGTTACTTGTCGCGGGAGTACCCGGAGATGGCCCTACTTAAATCTTTGCTGGCTGGTTTAACTCTCCCAACTCGGACTGGACTCATGGAGGAGAATGTAGAGGATGAGGATGGGGGTGAGTAGATATTCTACCAGTCAATATTCCGACCAAATTGATGTAGTCAAGCCATTGTGAATAATGCAGGAGAGGGAATTGAAGGTTTTGTGATCAGATTATTTATTTTGTTATTATCTGTTCTGCTGTTGTAAATCCAGCTTCCTTTCAAAATGCTCCAAGATATCAGTATGCCTGTACTGCCTGAATACTTGCATTTATATGGGGCCTTTCATTCCCTCAAAATGTTTGGGGGGAAAAACTTCCCAGCCAACTTGGCATTTCTTGAAGCTTGGTCACTATTTTTGGTCACTGAAAACACAAGTTGATATGCTTTCGATAGCAGTGTAATAACAGATAATGGCCAGCTCATCCTTCCCTTTTGCACAATTTCCCTCTGCTGGGCAGCTGGAGGATGGGTTTCAGCAAATCTGGAAAATAGTTGACTGCAATTCTAACTTTAAAAGATGTAATTATGACCTGCCAAAAAATGAAAAGATTGCATGAGTATAGAAAACACTGGGAATATTCATCTGAGGAGAAAATTAATGGTCAGGGTAATGAACTTCTATCAGTTTAGAAGGGTCATCCATTTGAAATCTTGTTTTTTTTTCCCATAGTTGTTTTTTATTCATGAAGTATTTCTGGCATTTTGTACATTTATACCCACTTAAATGATGTTGACATGTTTAAATTATGTTTCTCTCCCTCTCCGTCTCTCCCCGTCTCTCTCTCCCTGTCTCCCTTTCTCCGTCTCTCTCTCCCTCTCTCTCTGTCTCTCTCTCTCTCTCTCTCTCTGTGTCTCTGTCTCTGTCTCTGTCTCTCTCTCTCTCTGTCTCTCTCTGTCTCTCTCTGTCTCTCTCTGTCTCTCTCCGTCTCTCTCCGTCTCTCTCCGTCTCTCTCTGTCTCTCTCTGTCTCTCTCTGTCTCTCTCTGTCTCTCTCTGTCTCTCTCTGTCTCTCTCTGTCTCTCTCTGTCTCTCTCTGTCTCTCTCTGTCTCTCTCTGTCTCTCTCTCTCTCTCTGCCTCTCTGTCTCTCTGTCTCTCTGTCTCTCTGTCTCTCTCTCTGTCTCTCTCTCTCTCTCTGTGTCTCTGTCTCTCTCTGTCTCTGTCTCTATATATATATATATCTGTCTCTCTGTCTCTGTCTGTCTCTCTCTCTCTCTCTCTTTCTCTGTGTCTGTCTGTCTCTCTCTCTCTGTGTCTCTCTCTCTGTGTGTGTCTCTCTCTCTGTCTCTCTCTCTGTGTGTGTGTGTGTCTCTCTCTCTCTCTCTCTCTCTTTCTCTGTCTCTCTATCTCTGTCTTTCTATCTCTGTCTCTCTCTCTCTCCGTCTCTCTATCTCTGTCTATCTCTCTCCCTCTCTCTCTCTCTCTATTTCTGTCTTTCTATCTCTGTCTCTCTCTCTCTCTCCATCTCTCTCTCTCTCCATCTCTGTCTCTCTCTCTATCTCTCTATCTCTGTCTCTCTTTCTATCTCTGTCTTTCTTTCTATCTCTGTCTCTCTCCCCCTTACACACACCCTCTCTCTCTGTCTCCCAACCTCCCTTCTATCTCCTCTTCCTCTTTCAAAGAAGAAGAAACAACAAGCTCGCTGCCATTGGTCACTTTCTCGCCCACTACACCTTTGACTTCAGCCGAAGTGGCACCGTTCCTTCAGAAAATTGCACGGGCACGTGCTCTGGAAGGTAAGGTAACAGAGGACTTAAACAGAGCCACTACCACAAAGCGATAGGACCTGAGGTGTAGTAAACTGAACACATAAGGAATGATGGAATAGAAAGTTATGCCGAGTGTTTTATTGCTACCATTTATGGAGTAGTGTAGTAAACTAATCAGAAAAACAGAACATTGATGGTACACGCGAGGGATTAGTGGCATATGGGGACTTTCATAATAGATAGAATAGAATGGTTTAAATGAAGACAAAATCAAAGATGGGTCTGAGTGATTGACAGATAAGAAGCTATTTCACAGAACAAGCGTGCATATATATTAGGATAAGGGATAGGCATTTAGTACAAGACGAGAAGAAATGTCTTTACTCCAAATTCTGTGCTCAAAAAGACAGTCGACACCAGTCATTGCTGTTATAAGGGCAGATCAGAGGGTGGGTATCCTGAAATCTTGTTTATCCTGAAATGTGTCTGACCTCGTGGTCCTGTGACCATTTCAACCCTGTGACATTGCTGGGAGTACTGGCATTTATTGCTACTCCTATTATCTTCTTGTGAAGAAATATTCACCCACTCATTTGGATAAAAACAGCTAACACTTAAGATGCTCCACGTCATCCAGCACCATCCACCATCCACCATCCTCCATCCTCCATCCTCCATCCTCCATCCTCCATCCACCATCCACCATCCTCCATCCTCCATCCTCCATCCACCATCCTCCATCCTCCATCCATCATCCATCATCCTCCATCCTCCATCCTCCATCCACCAAGCATTCTTTCCCTTCACTGGTGCAGCATGGCTGCAGTGCACGTCATCACAAAATGCACTGTGGTGACTTTATCAATCTTTTCTGACAACAGCTCCAAAACCTGTGACTACCGCCTGCTGGTTCTCCAATCCACAAGTGGGAAATATGTCATCTGTCTTCCCTCATCACTGAGTCTAAATGCTGGAGATCCCCCCTGCAACAACTCTGCAGGAGCACCATCCCCGGAAAGACCACAGCAGTTCAAGAAAGTGACTCAGTGCCATCTTCTTGAGAGCAATTGAGAATGAGTAACAAATGCTGTCTTCCACAGTGTTGCTATATCCTCAAAAAAATGCATTAAAAAAATTAGGCCATTAGCGGAGCATAATCAGGGACCACTCACATCCCGGTCATTCTCTCATCCCCCTCTCCCATCAGGCAGAAGATAATAAAACTTGAAAGCATGTACCACCAATTTTTCCCTCATGAACGGTCCTCTCATATGCCGAATTATGCAAAAAAGTGCAAGAGCTGCAATGAGGTTGATTGGAAGAAATCCCAATCTGCCAATCAACCTCGTTGCAGCTCTTTAACTTTTTTTTTAAAATCTGCACTTTCTCAATAGCGTTAACATTATATTCAGCATTCTGTTTTCTTTCTCTTTGAACTACCTGTTGTAATCATGTATGGCAGTTGTACGGGGCCCAGGTGAGACCACACCTGGAGTATTGTGTGCAGTTTTGGTCTACAAATTTGAGGAAATACATTCTTGCTATTGAGGGAATGCAGCGTAGGTTTACAAGGTTAATTCCCGGGATGGCAGGACTGTCATATGTTGAAAGACTGGAGCGACTGGGCTTGTATACACTGGAATTTTGAAGGATGAGAGGGAATCTTATTGAAACATATAAGATTATTAAGGGATTGGACACGCTAGAGGCAGGAAACATGTTCCCGATGTTGGGGGAGTGTGCAAAACCAGGGGCCACAGTATCAGAATAAGGGGTAGGCCATTTAGAACGGAAATGAGGAAAAACATTTTCACCCAAAGTTGTGAATCTGTGGAATTCTCTGCATCAGAAGGCAGTGGAGGCCAATTCTCTGGATGCTTTCAAGAGAGAGTTAGATAGAGCTCTTAAAGATAGTGGAGTCAAGGAATATGGGGAGAAGGCAGGAGGGGGTACTGATTGTGGATGATCAGCCATGATCACAGTGAATGGTGGTGCTGGCTCGAAGGGCCGAATGGCCTACTCCTGCACCTATTGTCTATTGTTTATTAATTTGCCTGGATGGCACACAAAACCATATTTTCACTGTATCTCGGAACGCAACAATAATAATAAACCAAACCAAACCAGATGTTGCACTTTAAAGGGAATCGTGCTTGAGATTGAACAATGATCATCCATTGATAGACACAAAATGCTGGAGTAACTCAGCCGGACAGGCAGCATCTCTGGAGAGAAGGAATGGGTGATGTTTTGGGTCGAGACCTTCAGACACAATGATCATCCATGATGCCACCATGTTAAAATGTGAAGTTTGAAGGAATGTTAAAAAAGAGAATCAAACTGACAATAGTAAAGAATTTAGAAAGGGTAGAGTCATTGAAGTAGGGATACACAAGTAGCCAGCTAGGAAAAGCAGATAACTTGGAGGATTCTAGTGAGAGATTATGTCAGAGAGCAAGCTGAATCCATGGAGGCATTTGTTAACAAAGAAGATCATTTTAGTTTTGATGATGTCTTGCTGGGGCCCCATGTATGTCAATGATCATTCTGAATGGTTGATGCCTAACGTGTCCTCATTTACCCGCACAGACACTCTGGAAGTCCTGAACGATATTGATGAGATGTCAAAGCGTCGAATTGAGATCCTCTCCTTCTATGCTGTAAGTAGAAAACAAACTAATTGTGTCTCAAAGCAAACAAGACTTGGCCTCTGTTTGCCTGCAGCATTTAATTAGCACCAAAACTGTATAATGCCCTGCACTCTGCTAACAAGTGGAACGGACGGATTTTGATTGCAGCTAACAATGTCTCTAGCTGTGAATTGTTTGTAGGCAGCCTTTGAGAAAAGGCTATTGTAAATATTGAACCTGACGGATTTGCCTTGGCAGCAATGGTGAGATGTAGATGAAGCTCAGTATTGCCTTTGGAAAAGCAATTCTGAGCCACAGTTAGAATTGGAGAACTGTTACAGTGCAGGAGAGGTCATTCCTCCCACTAAGTCTGCACAAACATCTAATAAAACAGCCCATCTCTTTTCCCTCCACAGGCCTGATTTACCTGTTATTCCCACCACAGGCTATATTTATTCTCCATTAAATATGTATCCATTTCCCTTTTAAATCTAACTCAGAATAATTATTTCACTTTTTCCCAGCATCCCACCGCCCCAAATCTTTTGACGCCTCTTTAATCCACATCCTCTGGTTGCTGACTCATTGATAGTGGAAATAGATTTTGTTGACCCTACTTAAGTTTGTCATGATTTTGACTGTCTATTAAATCCTCTCTTAGACGTCTTTACTGCAGGGAAAAAACCTCTATCTATCCTTGTAGTTAGAATGGCTCACCCCAGACCATTGGAGCTAACAGTCCCTGGTGGTGATGACCAATGTCACTCACCATTTTCCTGGTTCTATGCAGGCTTAAATGGTTGTATCTATATTCTCAGAGTAGTAAGAGTTTGGATGGTGAGGTGAATCATATATTAAAGGAACTCTTGTAGCATTCTGCCGTCATCAGATTCTTAGCTTGGAGTGTGCTAGATGTGGTTGCACATTAATGACCTTTAAAGTGGATTGAATCTAACTCCACGTAACCAGAACATGGTTGCCTTGGGTTGAGGACTGCATGGCTGTGAGCCTGTGGAGAGCCTAATGGCTATGTACAGTTTAATCAACTTTGAAATGCTTTCAGACACAAGCCCTCCAAGAACACTTCTCAAACTCGCTGTGCACATTTTTCAAGCAGTTTGAGAAAAGCTTTCTTGCCTGCGCACTGAAAAGATTAACTTGCAAGAGAGGGTACTCTGCACATATCAAAGCAGGTGTCTTTAAAACTTCCTGGTGAAATTCAGACATATGCACAGCTCTTGCCCGCCTGAAAATACAAATCTTGTTGGCAGCCGCATGCTCTGTAGCTGTAACCTGTAATCACCTGAGAGATCTGACTATTGGGAGTCACAGGGAAGCAGATTGGCTTCCCACCCTAAGCCCTAACTACCAAATGTGTTGATGTGGGAGTGCAGCAGTGAGGAAACTCCACTATTCACTGAGCTTTAAAGTACAACCATCTTGGCTCAAAACATTTTTTTTTTAATTGGCAAATTGAGATCTGATGCTATTAACATTGTCACGTGCTATTACTGTACCAAACCTTTGCTCTTTTCTCACAGAATGATCTCCAGCGGCTGATGAGCTCCCCTGAGGAACTTGCCCGGAACACGGCATTTGTCTTGGCCTTGAGGAGCATTCAGCATGATCCACGGTAACTAGAACTCATGACTTGCCAAAGATGGACCATTTACACCTATTGTAATCTTAGTAATCCAAAATACTTATACAGCAACGGAAAACACTGCAGTGTGGTGACTGTTGAACTGTAGAAAATCTGGCTGTCAATTTGCACAAAGATACCTCCACCAACTGATCACAATCAGTTTTATTCGTCACATTGCACTAAACTGCAAGTGAAATGAATTTGCCAGCTGCGGTACAATGATAAAGAACACACAAAAACACGCTAAAAATTTAACACAAACATCCACCACAGCATTCATCACTGTGGTGGAAGGCACAAATGTTTGGTCAGTCCTCCTCCATTTTCCCCCATGGTCGGGACCTCAACCCTCCGCAGTCGCCGCTGCGGGCGTCCAGATGTGTAGACAGGTAAAAGTCCAGGTAAGTCCAGAATCGGCTCTTCCCCACCAGAGACCGCGGCTTCAGGTTGGTGTAGGCCGCAGGCCGGCGGTTGAAGATTTAAAGTCTCCGCCGCGGCAGCCAGAAGCACCGCAGACCGCAGGGCCGGCGGTCGAAGCTCCCCTCCAGGGGTGATGGTAAGTCCACGCCAGGCCCGCGGTAGAAGTAGGCCACGGGCCGGCGGTGGAAGCTTCTCCCGGGTCCCCCACGAGGGATCCCAGGCTGCGGACGCCGCTCCGGCCGGAGCTCTGCAGACCGCGGCTTCAGGCTGCGAAACGGAGCGCTCTCCTCCGGCGAGCCCCTGCGTGGGCTCGCCCGCTCTGCGCCGAGAACTCGCGCTGCGCCTGCCGCTGAAGCCCCGGGCGCGTCTCCGGGAAAGGCCGCCCGATCCTCGTTGTTAAGCCTCGGGGGAGGCGACCTGGAAAAAGTCACCTCTCCGTGGAGGAGGCGACGAAAACGGTTTCCCCCTCACCCCCCCCCACACCACCCCCCACACAAAACACACAAAGAAACATTATAAACACTTTAAAACACACTAAAAAAGTTGAAAAAACTAACACGCTGCTGACAAGGCTGCCGGCTTGCAGCGCCCCCACCGACCTTATGAGATAGGAACTGATATGAGAGAGTCTGAAGAAGGGTCTTGACCCAAAACGTCACCCATTTCTTCTCTCCAGAGATGCTGCCTGTCATGCTGAATTACTCCAGCATTTTGTGTCTATCTTCGGTTTAAACCAGCATCTGCAGTTCCTTCCTACGCATGATATGAGATAGAGTTTTCTTTCAAAGGTCGGCAAGTTATTTGCCAGGAGGGTGGGAGGGTTGTACTGTTTCTCTGGAATCCAAGCATTCATTTGTGAGGAAAGACTATATAATCGGGAGTTTTAGTCAGTGGAATTTAGAAGATTAAGGATGGATTTGACATAGGTTTTCATGGTATTAGGGAAGCTGATAGGCCAGGTAAATAGAAACTTTGGGGAATCTAGGATTAGGGCATTTAGCCATGAATTTGGGACAGGCCTTTGGAGAAAAAAGTCAACAGACTCTTCTATGTGCAAGAGCAGATAGTATTTGGAACTCTCTTTTGTGAAGAACGCTTGATACAGGATAGTTGAGTAGCCAAGGATGTTCTTTTATTTAGGACAGGAAGTAGAGATCATTCAGGAAATTATAGGCTGGTGAGCCTTGCTTCCGTTTTAGGAAACCCATTGGAAATAATTCTTCCAGATAGGATTGTCAAGCATTTGGAAGAGAAAAGGTTCATTCAGGAGTCAGCATTGCTTTGTCCGTGACATGTCATATCTTACAAACTGAGTTTTTTGAGGATGTGAGGGTCGAACCGTGGATGTTGTCTACATGGATTTTAATAAGGCATTTGAAATGTTTCTCATGATTGGCTGATCCAGAAGATTAAAATACAGAGGATCCACCATTACTTGGTTGTTGGATTCAGAACTGGCTTACTCAGATGCGATGGGCAATGTTTAACGGAGAGGTATGGGGCAAATATTTTTACACATTGACTTGTGGGTGCCTGGAACCCACTGCCAAGGATGGTGGTGGAAGACAGTTACATTAGTGGCATTATAGAGGCTTTTGCATAGGCACATGAATGCAGGGAATGGAGGGATATATGGATCATGTGCAGGCACAGATGATTAATTTAATTTGCCATCATGTTCGGCACAGACATTGCTTATGGCCCTGTGCATTTAATTTCCGTCTATTTCATTAATACAAATTGTTAATAACTGATGTACCATCATTAACCTCTGATATATCAACTAGTCACCGTTTTTCAGTAAAAATGACCAGTCTATGCATACGGTACATTTTCTGTCTTCAAACCATCCCTCTACCCTGGTTAAATTGTATCATCCGCTCAGATGTTTTTTTGTGTAAACATCTCTTGAACGATATGTTAATCAATTGCCTTTTGAAATTCAGATGTACTGTATCCTCTGGTCCTCCCTTTTCCAACATTGCTTCCACCCAATCCTATTATTATTATTTTTAATGTGTACGCTGTCTCATCCTTAATGATGGGTTCCATCAGTCCAATTTAAGCCTTTCATGTCTCCAGGGTTTTTTTCTTTAGATTATTCCTCTTTTATAAGTTCTTCAACGCAGTTAGACCTTTATTTCCCATTCAAAGACCCACGATTCCATTCAATAACCCAAGCAGTCTTTCCAGATGTGGCAGAGGTTCACCTGCACCTCCTCCAACCTCATCTATTGCATCCGCGTCTCTAGATGTCAGCTGCTCTACATCGGTGAGACCAGGCGTAGGCTTGGCGATCGCTTCGCCGAACACCTCCGCTCGGTTCGCAATAACCAACCTGATCTCCTGGTGGCTCAGCACTTCAACTCCCCCTCCCATTCTGAATCGGACCTTTCTGTCCTGGGCCTCCTCCATGGCCAGAGTGAGGACCACTGTAAATTAGAGGAGTAGCACCTCATATTTCGCTTGGGTAGTTTGCACCCCAGCGGTATGAACATTGATTTCTCTAATTTCAGATAGTTCCTACTTTCTCCTCCCCTTCTCAGCACTCCCTCAGCCGACTGGCTCCACCTCTTCCTTTCTTCTTCCCGCCCCCCCCCCCCCCCCACCCTTACATCAGTCTGAAGAAGGGTTTTGACCCGAAACGTTGCCTATTTCCTTCGCTCCATAGATGCTGCCTCACCCCCTGGATTTTTCCAGCATTTTTGTCTACCTTTCCCATTCTCTTGTTGTTTGTTAAGCAATAGACAGAAGTAAAATGTGTGCTTGTTTCATGTTTCAACAATTCTATTTCCCATTATAATTTCACATTTCTAGTCCCTGATCCATTTTACATAGGTTAGAAACTCTTACCATTCTTTGTAATTATTTTGCTAATTTATCTTTGTTGTTTATCCATTTCTTCTGTTCATTTCTTTAACATCTCCCAGCTTTCAGGCTAGCTACTCTTCCTGTCAACAGTTCTCTTCTTTTCACCTAATATTATCCTCAACCTACCTTGTTATGCATGGATTCACTTTTGCCGTTGGGTTTCTATTTCCTGATGGAATGCGCACTCGTAGAATTGTGAATGATTTCTTTAAATGCCTGCTGTTATACATCTACTTGCACCTGTATATCACTTTTCTTGACGCTTGTTATGTCTTATCTCCACCCATTATGATTCTACTTGACATTCGTCTGGGACAGATCAATCTCCATTAAGCTTTCATGTTATTTTTTGTTAGGGCAATCACATTAATACCACTCTTTTTCTATACTGCGTTATTTCAAAACTTCACATTCCCTGGAATACGTTACTCTTAACCAAGGCCAAAGTGTAACTAGGTCCCCGTATTAGCTAGTTCAACTCGTTTGTCTTGATTTGTGTCATTATTTGTTTATTTTGTTACTAGACCTTTGTAACTTTTTAACTTTTAACACTTTTTCTCTTGAATTGATTTTTTTTCCCAACTGATGAACCATAAATATTAAACTCTTCAGCCCTTCCTTATCCTGCTCCGCTAATCATTACCCAAATTCCTACATTGTTCTGTGGCTTTAACCTTTTAAAGGAATGGAAAAGTCTACAACCTTGCATTCAGCTGAATCCTGCTCCTACCCCTTGTTAGTTTTATTACCCTTGAGATGCTGCTTTTTAATTTGATCCCTAACAACTCAATCTCTCAGCTGAACTCCATCCCTGTTTGTAATGATATGTAATCTCCATTAGGTTTCCCCCCTCTCACCTTATGTCATCTGTTGGACATTTTCACCCCGAGGAAAAAGGTTCTGACTGTCTACTCTATCTATGCCCCTCATAATTTTATATGCTTCTGTCAAGTCTCCCCCTCAACCTCTGACGTTCCATAGAAAATAATCCAAGGCTATCCAACCTCTCCCTGTAGCTGAAATTAATCCAGGCAGCATGCTGATAAACTTCCTTTGCACCTTCTCCAAAGCCTCCACATCTTTCCCCTGTAATGGGGCAACCAGAAGTGCATGCAATGTGGCCTAACTAAAGTCCCATAAAGCTGCATCATGACTTGTACAACATGTTTACCCATTCACTCATCCTCCTACCGTTCCCCAAGATCAATGTGATTAACATTGGTTTCCTCTTCCAGCATTGCTGTTGACTTTCTCCCAACATTCATGTACTGCCTGGGCTGTGGAAATTACGATGTGGTGCAGACGGCTCTGAAGTATCTTCCCGATTACACGCTACTCTGCCAAGGTAAGGTTGTACAAAGTTTGGATGTATTTTGTTACCTAGCAAGTCTTTAAATTTGCTCCAGTGTTCTTTATTAATCCCTCCAAACTGAAATGTTCCCTCCACTCTTGGCTATGGATCGATGAATATGTTTGACCAATCTCTCTGCCCAATGATGTGTTGCCTGGTTCCAATGGCCACTGAGAACCACATAGAGCACCACCTTGCCCTTACTACTGTAGGTGCTAAAAGAGACCTCTTGGTTTCTCCATAACCTTCTTTAGATCTTGGGTGTTAAGTTTAATTGTTAGACATGCAATGTACCACTCTAAACTGGTACAGTGATTGAGTAACAATACAGATCATACCATGGTGTGCCTTAAATATGTTATTTGTTGTCCATATTTAGCTATTATAAACACGTTTATTTGGACTTGGATGATGGTCCTGCTACAAACAATCTGCCATACAAACTCAGCGACTCATGCAGCGTTTGTGGGTGGAAAGGAATGGTGGACATTTCGGGTCGAGACCCTGCATCAGGATTCGGGCAGAGTTTTGACCCGAAATGTCAACCGTTCCTTTCCACCCACAGATGCTACTCCACCCACTTGAGTTCCTGCAGCAGATTGTTTGTTGCTCCTGATTCCAGCATCTGCAATCTCCTGTCTCTCCATGATGGTGCTGCTGTTCTTTCACTTCTCTCAGTCCCTCATTCATACACCCTGCTTTGTTCACAGAGCACGCAGGAGTTCTTTTGCACAAGGCCTTTTTGGTTGGAATGTACAGTCAACTCGACACCAGTCCACAGATTGCAGAGGCTATGAAGGTTCTGCACATGGAAGCCACCACTTAAGGACTAGCCATTGTAAACGGAGTGTGTTTAACGCCACAGAGAAAAAAATTGACGACGGAGGTACATTTAGTACAATGTCATTGAACCTCTACAGTGCTACACATGAAGTGATCAAGCTGTTCAGGATAATGCCGGTCAGGAGCATCTCCCAGGAACGGAAATAATGAAAATTGGAGGATTTAACATGGATTTTCCTACATAACTGCATTCACTGCACTTCAGTTCATTGTCTGAAGACCTTTATGATGAGAAGGTGCATAAAAATTAACTGCATCAAATCTTTCTGTTTCTCTCCCATATTTTCTCCCTCTCTTTTACTCTCCCTCTTGCATACGTTATGTAACTCCTCATCATATTTTGAATGAAATGCTTCCAAATGTCAGGAAAAGCCATAGCCACTGTGTCCAATTTTGACCAGCCAAGAGGTTTGTTAGTCCCACCAGAAACCACTGCACAACTGGATTCCAGCCTCTCAACATACCTCAAGGCGAGGCTTGTGGATGGAAATGCATGGCCAACCAGTTAGGCTCTGAACTATGGTATTGTAACCAGGGCACAATATGGTGACTTAAAATGGAGAAAGTGTCAGACCAAAGCCAGGAGAACTAACAGTTCTTTTAGACTCTGGGATAATTCTGTGGACTGTTGAGATCTTGTGAGTGCATGAGGCTGTGTGATGAACCATTCAGACCTAAAAACATCTTGGCTCTATGATGTTCTGTGAAAGTTTTGTATTTTTGTTGAGAATATTTTAATGTAAAATAAATTTTTGACAAAAAAAATCTTGCCACTTTTATCTGCAGTTATGAAATAAAGTTATGAAATAAACTGACCAGGTAAATCCATTCCCGTAGCGACCTTTCTGTTCTTGGCTTCCTCCACTGCCTGAGTGAAACCACAGACAAACTGGAAGAACAGCACCAAATATTCCACTTGGGTAGTTTGCGCTCCAACAATATAGAAACATAGAAAATAGGAGGAGAAGGAGGCCATTCGGCCCTTCGAGCCAGCACCGCCATTCATTGTGATCATGGCTGATCGTCCCCAATCAATAACCCGTGCCTGCCTTCTCCCCAAATCCCTTGATTCCACTAGCCCCTAGAGCTCTATCTAACTCTCTTAAATCCATCCAGTGATTTGGCCTCCACTGCTCTCTGTGGCAGGGAATTCTACAAATTCACAACTCTGGGTGAAAGAGTTTTTTCTCACCTCGGTCTTAAATGGCCTCCCCTTTATTCTAAGACTGTGGCCCCTGGTTCTGGACTCGCCCAACATTGGGAACATTTTTCCTGCATCTAGCTTGTCCAGTCCTCATCCTTCTAAACTCCAGTGAATACAAGCCTAGTATTTTCAGTCTTTCCTCGTATGACAGTCCCGCCATCCCAGGGATCAATCTCGTGAACCTACGCTGCACTGCCTCAATCACAAGGATGTCCTTTCTCAAATTAGGAGACCAAAACTGTACACAATACTCCAGATGTGGTCTTACCAGAGCCCTATACAACTGCAGAAGAGGTTGCAGAAATATATGAACATTGAATTCTCCCATTTCAAGAAATAAACCCCCCCCCCTCCTCTCTCTTTCCAGTGGCCACACATTTCCCCCACCTTTGTCACCCTTCTCCTTTCCCCTTTGTGCATTCATCTCTCATCCTCGTCCCATATTTCCCTTTTATCTACCCTGCCTTTCCTCTATCCCATCCCCTTCCAACTATTTCACCGGCTTTACATTTAATTCCTCTTCTCTCCTTGTCTGATACTCTTCTGTCTCCTTTTCACCTCCAGGCTTTATCACTTACTCCACTCATCTGTTAATCGCCCCACCCCCTCACCCATATCCACCTATCACTTGCCAGGCTCTGCTACACCCGTACCACTCCTTTCCAGCTTTCACCCTCCATCAGTCTGAAAAAAGGTCCCAACCTGAAACGTCATCTGCCCATTCCCTCCACAGATGCTGCCTGACACACCGCGTTCCTCCAGCACTTTCTGTTTGGAGCAGGTAAATTGTCAGAATGGTTGGCAACAGAAAGTGAAATTGGAAGAGCTTTTCCAGGCATTGATATGCTTGACACCAAGTTATTTCCAAAAGACATAACATTTGGGGATAAATCTTGTAGATGATAAAAGATGAACAATATCATGAACATTGTTAAGAGTTGGCCCTTAAGCTTGGAATGCTTACTATCACAACTGAAACATACATTCTATGTTGAGAACGTGAGAGTCGTGCAGCATGGAAATAGGCCATTTGGTCCACCATGTCCAACCAGTGGGCACCCATTATTCCCACATCCCTGTACTTGGCCTGTACTTATGGTTTATGTCTTGTATTTCCAATTTCCAGTTAATTTCCAATTTTCATCGACAGCTTTGTATTCACCTTCTTTTTTCAGATCATCTCTGAGTTTAATCAATACAATACAATACAATAATACTTTATTAGCCAAGTGTGCTTTGCAACGTATGAGGAATTTCATTTGCCAAGTCAGTCATACAAATAAAAAGCAACAGAACACACAAAATACCACATTTTAACATAAACATCCACCACAGTGACTCCTCCACATTCCTCACTGTGATGGAATGTAAATAAAAGTTCAATCTCTTCCCTTTTTTATCCCACGGTCGGAACAATCTTACTCCCGTAGCCGGCGGTCGGGCCCTCCGCGACAGGGCGATCATGCTCTCGCATCGGGGGATCTCAGCTCCCCCGTGGTGATCGGACCCCGGGTTGGGGCTTGGCGAACCTTCTGCGTCATTGGAGCACCTACGGTCTCTACCCGATGACTGCGAGCTCCTGATGGTAAAGACCAGCAGGCCGCGGTTGAAGCGATCCCAGGCAAGGGATCGGCTCCGATGGTAAGTCCATGCCTTGCGGGGGGGCTCAAAGTCAGTCCCGAGCAAGGCCTCCAGCTCCATGATGTTACAGGGCGACCAGAGATACGACCTGGAAAAGAATCGCATCTCCAGCAAAGTAAGAGATTGGAAAAAAGATTCCCCTGACCCTCTCCCCCTCATAAAACAAACCAGAGAACATGTACACAAACTTTTAAAGCACACTATAAATAACAAAAAAAGACCAAAAAAACAGACAGACTGTTGGCGAGGCTGCCAATCGTAAGGCACCTCTGGTGGCAAGGCCAGCCATGCCTTTAATTTTCATAGCCTTAAGTTCTGGTATCCTCTTTCGTTTTGACAAGAGAGAGTTAGATTTGGCTCATAGGGTTAAAGGAATCAAGGGATATGGGGAAAAAGCAGGAACGAGGTACTGATTTTAGATGATCAGCCATGATCATATTGAATGGCGGTGCTGGCTCAAATGGCCGAATGGCTTTCTCCTGCACCTATTTTCTATGTTTCTAAATCCCTCAGTGCTAATCAAAACTCACCTCCTTGGCTAAGCTTTGCTGATGTGCCTTTATATGTGGATTGGTGTGCTTTTATTTTTGATAATCACTTCTGTGTTGTGATTTGGGGGCTATGTAAAATGAGTTGTAATTGTTTGGTGCTGAATACCCAGCTTGCTACAGAATTTACAAAATATAGTGGCAAATAATTCTTCCTGCACCGTCCTTGTTGGCTGTTTGGTTGGGAGACTGTGCCTACTGCATTACAAGTGGACTGGACCTCAAACCAATACATACATGAATTTTGGTGTTCGGCATGTGCAACGGGGTCTCTAAATGCACAATTCGAATTGACTCTTTTTGCTGACCCATGAATAACCTGGAGGAGATTGCAGAGTACTCCACAGAAAAAATATTGTAGCAACAATCCAGTTAGTGATTCCACAGGTAGACACAAAATGCTGGTGTAGCTCAGTGGGTGAGGCAACATTTCTGGAGAGAAGGAATGGGCGATGTTTCGGGTGGAGTCCTTTCTTCAGACTGATGTCAGGGGAGGGGGAGGGACAAAGATAGAATGTAGGCGGAGACAGTAAGACTAGTGGGAGAATTGGGAAGGGGAGAGAAAGCAACCCTTGCAGCAAACCAATGCACCATAAAAGAAGAAGATGACGTGCTTTATTGATTAAAAAGACCATCATGGCCAAGACGATATTACTGAAGAATCGTCTGGTGAAGATATATGGGTGGAGCTGAGAAATAAAAAGGGGACAATCACTTTGTTCGGCGTGTACCATAGGTTCCCAAATAGACAACGGGCATTAGTGGAACAAATATGCCAGAAATTGTAGGCAGCTGCAAGACTACTAGAGTTGCCATAGTTGGGGATTTTAACTTCCCCAATAAAGGACGGCTAGAGTGCCAAGCGCTTAGATGGGGTGGAATTTGTAAAATGTATTCAGGAATGTTTTCTCAGGCAATAGGTAGAGTCCCCCTACAAGGGAGAGGGCAAAGCTTAACCTACTTTTAGGGATTGGTCAGGATGAGCCTTTTGGGACCAGCGACCATTCTATTACCTTTAGAATAGTTATGGATAAAGACAAGGCTGATCTATAAGTTAAAGTTCTAAATTGGGGCAAGGCCCACTTTGATGGTATTAGACAGGAATGATTCCTGCTCACCTGCTGCAGAGGCAATAACCTGTCAGCATACCTTTGGGATGCGAGAAGAAACTAGAGCACCCGGAGGACACCTACATGGTCGCAGGGGAAACTCCACATTCATAGAGTCATACAGCGTGGAAACAGGCCCTTCGGCCCAACTTGCTCATGCTGACCAACATGCCCCATCTAAACTAGTCCCACCTGCCTGCTTTTGGGCCATACCTGTCCTATCCATGAACCTGTCTAAATGTCTCTTAGACTTTGCAAAAGTACCTGCCTCAACTACCTCCTCAGGCAGCTTGTTCCATACACCCACCACCCTTTGTGTAAAAAAAGTTACCCCTCAGATTCCCATTAAATCTTTTCCCCCCTCACCTTAAACCTATGTCCTCTGGTTCTTGATTCCCCTACTCTGGGCAAAAGACTGTACGTTTACCTGATCTATACCCCGTTTACCTGATCCATTCACCCCTGGTTGCTGTGAACTAGCACACTACCAGCTGCAAGACCGTACTACTCGGAGAGAAAAGGATCCAGTAGGTGGGATCCATTTACTGCAGAATAGAATTAACAAGGAGCAATAAAATAGAGGAACAATGGTACAAGTGCTGTCGTCTGCACAGAAAGATATAGAAACAAAATAAATAGATGCCTAACAATTGGGTTCCTTGACACCATTGTTTTGTGTGTACTACACAATTCAATTTTACAAAAGATAAAAGGTTATTAAAATTCACGATTACTTAAAATGGGAAGTTAGCAAAGTTACTTGTGGATCATTAACTTGTGTGATTGACCAAGTGAGCCTAGACTTGCCCAGGGAAGCCTGCCCATTCCAGCCTAGGAGGAGGGAGTTCACCCTTCCACAGTGGACAACGAGCCCAATGGCTCCTCATCCACTGATTGCAGCCTTGACCATTGAGCCCCAACATCTGCGCACGCCCCAGCTCTCGTCTGCCCGACAAACTCCATTCCTCCAACTCCTAAAACTGGCCTGACCCCTGGTCCCTGCCAATCTTACATATTGTGGCGGCACCTATCAACAGCGGCTCGACTACAGTCCGTCTGTCTTTTTTTTAATTTTGTATCGTTAAATGTATGTCTTGACTCTAGTTGTTATTATTTTTTAGCTGTGTATATGTGGGGGGTGAGGTAGGGGGGGGAGTGGGGGAAACCATTAATCTCTTCCCTGCACGGGGACCCGACTTTTTCCCTATCGGGTCTCCGATGTCGTTGGGCCTAACATCGTGGAGCCGGTGGCGGCCTCCGGCCGGGACCGACCTAAGGGCTCCAGTCGCGGAGCCTGCGGACCTGACATCGCGGAGCTGGCCGACTTCGGAACGGGAAGTCGGCCAGCGGTGGTGGCGCGCGGCTGTGACCCGACTTTGGACCTTCGGAGGCTCCGGCCGCAGGCCCGGTGTAGAGGAACATCGGGAGCTCGCAGGTCCCTGGTGGGAGACCGCTTTTCGGAGCTCCCGCAACGGCAACTTCTGCTGGAATCGTGGGGTTTAAAGGACTCGGAGCGGGGCCTAACATCGCCCGGCACGGCTTAAACGGCCACAGGACTTACCATCGTCCGCCGGGGGCTTTAACATCGGAGCCCCAGTTCGCCTCGACGCTGCAGTTCGACTGCTGGACCGCGGGAGAAAAACAAAGGGAAGAGATAAGACTTTGCCTTCCATCACAGTGAGGAGGTGTTGGAGATTCACTGTGATGGATGTTTATGTAAACTGTTAAGTGTGGTTTTTTTGTTGTTGTAATGTAAAACTGTAGAAAATGCAATTTCGTTCAAACCAAGCTGTTTGTATGACAATAAAAGGCATTCTATTCTATTCTATCTACCACACCCTCAGAACCAAACCTGCAGGATGACGTATTGATGCCCTTGCAGTTCCGACAACCCGTGTGTTGTCCCGCACACAGGAAATATAGAATATGCCTTCAGTGTCCATCTGTTACCCAACATTTAACCCCCAACCCACGCAGCTAAACTAGATGAGCATTTCCCACTGATGTTGTGGGTTATTGGCCAGCCCTTCTCAAGCCTGAAAGAACATACAGCAAGGAATGAGTTGGGTGAGCCATTGAATTCAAATGCAAAGAAACGGGCAAAGTTACAATGGGTGGCTTATTAGAACACCTTGGAGAGCAAACAAGCAGTTGGGATCATTAGTCTGAGTGAAGACAATAAAAAGTACAGCCTCAAAGAAACTGCTGGAGTAACTCAGCTGGTTGAGCAGATCTGTGGGTGGAAAGGAATGGGTGATGTTTCGGGTCGATACCCTGAATAAGGATGGAAGCTGGACTTCTCTTTCAAATTGCAGCCTTGGTGAGTTGACGGGTCTAATTCTACACTGCAACCTTCTGCAATGACTTTGTGTTGCTCACCTTGGAATGTTGTTCCCCATTCTTTACAATTGGGACAGGCCTCAAAAATCTGCCCAAGAACCAGCATTGCTGGCTTCTGGTTACTGTTTTGTCTTCAGCTTTCCACTGGAGGAGAAACTGCAAACCTTTTGAGTGTCTGCACCATGTTTAGTCATTTTTGATTTACATTATGCATTGATTCTGTAAACCCAAGTTGCTACAACAGATGACCCAGGTCAGCAATAGTTACCAAAGGCAGTGAATAAATAAATAGTCGACAGGGAGTAAGGGCTTTCTTGTTTTGATAAATATCATACTTTTCATTCCAGTCAAGGCAGAACAAAGATCAGTTTGCAGCAGCAGGAGATGAACTGTTTGTTTCTGATGCTTTTTTTCCAAAAGAATAAAGTTTGTCAGATCATGTGCTTGATCGGATGAGTCAGGCTAGAGGGCGTTGACAGATGTTTTCAGAAAGATCAGATTATTTCTGATGAAAGGTGTGTATGTAAAAAAAAAAGTGAGTGGTCGCTGTTGACTCTCAGAAGGTGCCGACGGGATAGTTAAAGAGGTTTTGGCTCAAAGCTGTGATCGAGCTGACTG
>CM075981.1:67144400-67241981 GCA_038087875.1 Malacoraja senta
TGCCTCTTTCGCTGGCATTGGCCATACCATCTGCCAACACTATATTGCAAATGGCTCTTCAAGTAGATGCCCCCTGTAGTCCCACTCATCTGACTGAACATTTGATGATCCACCAGCTATTTGACTGTGGGAACACCAACAAGGCTGAATTGTGGAAAACAGGAAGCCAACCAAGATTATTTCTGCTCTGAAGCATACCTATTTACTACTCCTGAGTGTAAAAGGCAATTCAAAGAACTCGCCTACTTTTGTGATTGATCCAATAGCACGGCCGAGAAGAGGGGATTGAAATTGGTGCAGCTGTAGTCTACATAGCCCAAACCCTTGCAGCAAATCAATGCATCATTTCTAGTACTGAGAATGGACCTCTAGAGAGAGGCATGAGGGATCAGTCAATCATGACCTGTCCTACCCATCATGCAAGCAATACCAAACACAGGAGATCTTCATTCAACAAAGGGCTCTGGTTATGATCTGCCAATGAACAGATTGATTTCTGCACGACCTGGATAAAGGGGATGTGCAGAGAGGATGTTTCCACTAGTGGGAGAGTCTAGGAACAGAGGCCATACCCTCCGAATAAAAGGACAGTACCTTTAGAAAGGAGATAAAGAGGAATTTCTTTTGTTAGAGGGTGGTGAATCTGTGGAATTATTTGCCACAGAAGGCTGTGGAGGCCATCAATGGATATTTTTAAAGCAGAGTTTGACAGTTTCTTGATTAGTATGGGTGTCAGGAGATATGGGGATAAAGCAGGAGAATGGGGTTGAAAGGGAAAGATTGATCAGCCATGTTTGAATGACAGAGCAGACGATGGGCCGAATGGCCTAATTCTGCTCCTATAACTTATGAACTTACATTCCAACAGCAATCTGACTGCAAAAGGGCTGTTAACTGTAAAGGACTTTGGTTTTCCCGGGAAGGTGGAATGTTCAGCATAAATCTAAGATTTCCTTTGTTGGTTCTCGATTATCATGATAAATATCTCCCAATCCTTTGGCAGTCAACAGTAAACAGTTTGAAATGTTACTCGACTTCCTTATTCAGTGGAGTCAGGAGAGAGAGGCGGGGCAAGGTTAACAGAAGCCACATTTCTGCATCACGTCATGAATTAAGGATGTCTCATTGCCAGTGAAGTGCTTTCTGAATTCTACTTTGCAGAGCCACAGAACAAAAATAGTGAGGGAGTGGGATTGTTCTGTGAGCTGGAGTTGATGTGTATTAGTTTATTACTGCCATGTATCCCGAGATCCAGTGAAAAACTTTGTTTTGTTTGCTGTCCAGCCAGATCATATCAGTCTGAAGAAGAGTCTTGACATGAAACATCACCTCTCCATTTTCACTGGAGATGCTGCCTGACCCGCTGAGTTACTCAGCAATTTGTATCTATCTTTCAAATCATATCATACATGATGAGTATAATCAAAGCATATACAGTATGAGTTGATGGGCCAAAATGGCTTTACCTATGTAACATGGAAATATAAAGAGTTAATTGATGTGATTATATTTTGTTTCCTTTAGTTTCATGAATGTCCCTTGTTGTGGTGTGTTGATGGAAAGCCACCAGCGCTCTGAAGGTTAATGCTCTCACTGTGCCGCCCTAATTGCATGCTGATGGCAACCATTTCAGACGAAGGGCAACATTCCGACAGGAGAGAGTCAGCACCTGAAATGGCACACCTGCCCTCCTCTCCTCTTTCTCAACGCCATTTCACAGCAAATCACCTAATGCTCTTCCACGCATGAACTCCCTCCTTGTTTGCACAGAAATATGCACACTGCTTTCTCAGCCCAATTTTCCCACTTTGAAGTCTGAAGTGTGATTGCATTGGACTTTAACTGCCCGCTTTATCATTTCTACATGAGCTCCGCTTCCATTTTCACATCTTCTCACTGTCAGTGATCCTTGACTAAACCAATCAACCCTCTGAATAAAGGATCTGATTACACAGAGAGGCCGAGACACAAACTCTTAGCCCAAAGTTTTTTTTAACAGCCGTGGGCTTTAAACAATGGGTCTTTACTGGGGGGGAAAGAGAGTGGGGGAAGGGAAAACAGCCAGTGATCTATCTTCCAGGATTTGTTTAGTGCATAATAGGATCAAGGTCTCGACCCCCCCCCCCCCCCCCCCACCACCACCACCCCTCCAGAGCCCCCTCCAGAGCCCATTCCCAAAGGTGCTGCAGTCTGCTGATTGTCTGGATTTAGGCAACAGCAACGCATTTATTTAACATTTTTATTATTGTAAATGCCTCATTTCTTCACAATAAGCGGCATGAAACACGGAATTAGCCAGAGCTGTGTTTGGAAGTATTGAGCCAGTTGACAGGTTTAGTCAAGGAGGGAGACTGTAAGGAGCAGCTTAAAGAGAATGGAGGCAGCAATGGCTTTTGAGGGTGTTTGGCTCGGGGAGATGGGGGCATGTGGATGAAGGAACTGCAGATGTTGGTTTAAACCGAAGATAGACACAAAATGCTGGAGTAACTCAGCGGGACAGGCAGCACCTCTGGAGAGAAGGAATGGGTGACCTTTCGGGTTGAGACCCTTCTTCAGGCTGAGGGCATGTGGATGAAATGCAGGCATGCTCATCAAACGTTGCCAATTCCTTCCCCCTACTGATGTTGCTAGACTCACTGAGTTCCTCCAGCAGTTTGTTTTTGCTCTAGACTTGAGCATCTACTGTCTCTTGTGTCCTCTTTCATCCTGCAACCTTCAGTTTATGATTTTCTGCACACCTGCAGAAAGTGTTGGAACCAGAACACAACTGCCCACTGATAGCCTCGCCAATCTTCCACGTAATTTTATTTAATGCTCAATGCTTCTGCTTCTCTTTTTCCCGTGGTTGGAGAAGCAAGAACCAGAGGACATAGGTTTAAGATGAGAGAGGGAAGAATTAAGGAACATGAAGGACAACTTTTTCACATAGAGGGTGAGGGTGGTATGGAGCAAGATGGCAAATGGAGTGGTTGAGACGGGTCCAATAGCAACATTTACAACCCATTTGGAAGGGTACATGTATAGGAAATGTTTAGAGGGATATACTGTAACTCAAATGCAGGAAAATTGGGTCTAACTTAGAAGGGCATTAGGTCAGCTTGGACTGATTGGGTCGAAGGTTCTGTTTTTTCTATTGTTTGGCTTATTAGCCACTTTCTCAACCATTCCTTCCTCAAACAATTTGTACACAATCACATCCCATTGCCCTGCACACTCTTTAAAATCATATCCTGTAAATCATACCATTTTCCAACCAAACGGTATCATTTTGCAGTTCTCTGAATTATATTTCATCTGTCACTTCTTACCCATTCAACCAACCTCCACACATCCTCTTTAAGTCAGTGCTGGCACGGCCCAGTGTGTGAGTATAAGCTTGAAACGTTCAGAGCTGTGATCATCTGGAAGTGCAGAGTAACTGATCCTCTCAGCTGCCCACAGATATCCCCACTGTCACAGAAGCTGGATCTCATCAATTCGACTCGCTCCACATGATATTATAATGTAGCTGAGATCATTGGATGCAGCGGAGACTGTGGGATCAGACACTGTCCCAGCTGTAGTGCTGAGGATGTGCGCTCCAGCTGGGGCCCATTCCAGTGCTGTTACAACAATCCACTCAGATTGCCTGGAATTTATTTGCTCTGGATTTTGTGAACAAGACATCCCTGAGCAATTTTCCACCATCAACATCCTGGGGGTCACCACTATTAACTCTGTCTATTAACTCAACCGGCCCAGCCACATTAGTACTTTGGCTTACTTACTCCAAATTGAAAGAGGCTATTTGACCACTGCATTCATGGTGGCTCCCAGCAGGATAGTCTCATCAATTTCATCCCCACTTTCATTTCTTTGTAACCCTGTGACTTAGTCTCCTCACTATGTCCAATAACATTCCCTCAACCCCTTACACCAATGGGTAACTAAACTACCATTTAACTAAGTAGTCAATTAACCTACCAGCATGAAATGTGGCAAGAAACTAGAGCACCCACTTCCCAAACTTATATTCTCTGCCTTCATGAAGTGTAAGGGCTTCTGGTGCAGGGGGAGCATCACCATTGAGAGGTTCTTTTCCAAAGCTACATCCCCTACTGACTTGGAAATATATTGCCAGTTTTTTATCACCACTGCACCTAAACCCTGGAACACCTTCCCATCAGCTCTGCAGGAGCATCTTCACCAGAAGGACTGCAGTGGTTTAGAAGGCATCTCACCACCACTTTTTCAAGGCCAGTTAATGCTGACATCTTTTGCCAGCAGTGCCCGGATCCCAGTAAACAAATGAACAACCACCATCCTCTCCACTGCTCGTCACACAGCCAGGGTGTCTGTCAGGGTTCTGTGGGAAGGAACTGCAGATGTTGGTTTACACTAAAGATACTGTAGACACAAAATGCTGTAGTGGGCCGAAGGTCCTGTTTCTGTGCTGTATGATTCCATTATTCTATGATTCTGCGGCTGAGCCAGTGGAGCGGGGAATGATCTGATCTCCTCTTTCACCTGCCTCCTCAGTCCTGGGGAAATTAGGAATGGATTAAACAATCTCAATTCTGCCAGTGACATCCACACCCCTTTGAATGAATGGATAGGAACAAGCAGTTTCCTCCCAAACGTTGACCTCCATAACTTGGAAGGGAAGTTACATGAACAAGGAAGAAGAAAATAGATAAAGTGTTAATCATAGTCATCTGGACCCAGCCAGAAAATGTGCTTGTGGGACTGTAATAAGTTGGGCTTCGTTTGCCTGTCGTCGGAAGCAAGCTCAGTTGTGATGGAGAGCAGGTGAAGAAAGATACCAGAGAGGCGGTGGGTGTTTACATGGTGAAAGAAGGAGCAAAGTAACTGTGTTAAAGAAGGAACTGCAGATGCTGGAAAATCGAAGGTACACACAAATGCTGGAGAAACTCAGCGGGTGCAGCAGCATCTATGGAGCGAAGGAAATAGGTAACGTTTCGGGCCGAAACCCTTCTTCAGACTGATAGGGGGTGGGGAGAAGAAAGGAAAAAAGGAAAAGGCGGAGGAGGAGCCCGAGGGCTGAGGGAGGGGAGGAGACAACCAGATGGCTGATGAAGGGGAGGGGACAGCCAGGGCTAGCAGAATTGGGAGAATTCAACGTTCAGGCCACCAGGATGTAGACTGCCCAAGCGGAATATGAGGTGCATTTCCTCCAATTTACGGTGTTGCTCGCTGTGGCCATGGAGGAGACCCAGGACAGAGAGGTCAGATACGGAATGGGAGGGGGAGTTGAAGTGCTGAGTCACCGGGAGTTCAGGTTGGTTATTGCGGACCGACCGGAGGTGTTCGGCGAAACGATCGCCAAGCCTCCGCTTGGTCTCACCGATGTAGATCAGCTGGCATCTAGAGCAGCGGATGCAATAGATGAGGTTGGAGGAGATGCAGGTGAACCTCTGTCGCACCTGGAACGACTGCTTGGGTCCTTGAATGGAGTGGAGGGGGGAGGTGAAGGGACAAGTGTTGCATCTCTTGCGGTTGCAAGGGAAAGTACCAGGGGAGGGGGTGGTATGGGAGGGAAGGGAAGAATTGACAAGGGAGTTACGGAGGGAGCGGTCTTTGCGGAAGGCAGACATGGGGGGAGATGGGAAGATGTGGTGAGTGGTGGGGTCACGTTGGAGGTGGCGAAACTGATGGAGGATCACTTGTTGTATGTGACGGCTGGTGGGGTGAAAGGTGAGGACTAGGGGGACTCTGCCTTTGTTGTGAGTGGGGGGATGGGGAGAGAGAGCAGTGTTGCGGGGTATGGCAGAGACCCTGGTGCGAGCCTTATCTATGGTGGAGGAGGGGAACCCCCGTTCCCTGAAGAATGAGGACATTTCAGATGCCCTGGTGTGGAACGCCTCATCCTGGGAGCAGATGCGGCGTAGACGGAGGAATTGGGAGTGGGGGATGGAGTCCTTACAGGAAGCAGGGTGGGAAGAAGTGTAGTCCAGATAACCATGGGAGTCGGTAGGTTTGTAATGGATGTCGGTAAGGAGTCTATCACCTGCGATGGAGATAGTGAGGTCAAGGAATGGTAGGGAAGTGTCGGAAATGGTCCAGGTGTATTTGAGTGCCGGATGGAAGTTGGTGGTGAAGCGGATGAAGTCAGTCAGTTGTGTGTGGGTGCAGGATGTGGCACCAAAACAATCATCGATGTAGCGGAGGTAGAGGTCGGGGATGGGGCCCTGGTACGCATTGAACAAGGATTGTTCTACGTACCCGACAAAGAGGCAGGCGTAGCTGGGGCCCATGCGTGTGCCCATAGCTACGCCTTGTATTTGGAGGAAATGGGAGGAGTCAAATGAAAAGTTATTAAGTGTAAGTACCAGCTCCGCTAGGCGGAGGAGGGTGTCAGTGGCCGGGTATAGATTGCTTCTACGGTCGGGGAAAAAATGGAGGGCTTCGAGACCATCCTGGTGGGGGATGGAGGTGTACAGTGACTGGACGTCCATGGTGAAGATGAGGGGGTGAGGGCCTAGAGAGTGGAATGCGCGGAGATGACGGAGAGTGTCTGAGGTGTCTTGAACATAGGTAGGGAGGGATTTAACCAAGGGGGATAGGATGGAGTCGAGGTAGGTGGAGATGAGTTCGGTGGGGCAAGAACAGGCAGAGACAATGGGTCTACCGGGACAGTCAGGTTTGTGGATTTTGGGGAGAAGGTAAAAGCGGGCTGTGTGGGGCTGGGGAACGATGAGGTTGGAGGCTCGTTCGGGCAGGGCGTGGGAGTGGATGAAGTCGGTGATGGTGCTGGAGATGGTGGCCTGGTGCTCGTCAGTGGGGTCATGGTCCAGGGGTAAGTAGGAAGAGGTGTCCGAGAGTTGGCGCGTGGCCTCAGCTTTGTAGAGGTCGACGCGCCAGACTACCACGGCACCTCCCTTGTCGGCGGGTTTGATAACCCAATCTAGGTTGTTCCGCAGTGAGTCGATGGCAGTGCGTTCAGGGGGGGAGAGGTTGGAGTGAGACAGGGGAGTGGAGAAGTTGAGGCGGTTGATGTCACGCCGGCAGTTTTTAATAAAGAGTTCTAAAACCGGAAGGCTACGAGGGGGGTTCCATGAGGATGGGGTGCGTTGGAGACGGGAAAAGGGGTCATCAGTGGGGAGCGAGGACTCCTTCCCATGGAAGTGAGCTGTGAGGCGGAGGCGACGGTAGAAGCGTTCCAAGTCATGGAGGGCACGGAACTCATTGAGATGGGGACGGAGGGGGACAAAGGTAAGACCTCTGCTGAGGACAGACCGTTCGATGTCGGAGAGGGGGAGGTCGGGGGGGATGGTGAACACCCGGCAGGGATGGGGGTTGGGGCCGGAGGAAGGCAGGTGGGTGGAATGGGGATGAGGCGATGTGTGGTGGGGGGGTGGTGGGTGGTCAGGGGGTGAGGGGGTGAGGGCAGTGGTGTGGGTGTGGAAGAGAAGTGGTCCCATAGTTGGCGAGGGATGGGGAAGAATCAGTGGAACTAACACTGAGATAACCAGGGCTAGGCAGACTAGCGCTAGGACTAGCAAAGTAACTGGTCGGGTTGGGGGAGGTGAGGGTTGGGGCGGGGAAAACATTGATGTAAGGAATATGCACCAGAAGGCAGCTGGTGTTTTACACTAGGATTCTTCTGTGTCTTTCAGACAGCCTAAATGGAGGTCATTTTCTTCCATCACCTGCAAGGATTTCCTGGGCTCAGTGACCTGCAACTTGATACAGGGAGAGTGGACTGCCCAGGGTTGGGAGGTTTGTAACTGAGAGGAGAGCCCTCATTGTCCCTTTGATCCCCTGGTTAGTAACTTGAATGTAATTTGTCCTTGCAATTGACAGAGTGCTGTACTGAACCTTTTATACTGATTCCTACAATCTGTGGAATTAGTTTGCTGGTGAAGAAACAAACAGCCGAATAAAGCAACCGTGATTCCGACTAGTCACCTTAAATCCAGTGCCTGGTGTGTGGAATTCTGACCACACACACACAATAAAGTTCTGCCAAGGCACAGGGGGACTTCACATCCGTCCTCCTTGAAGAAACATGACAGGAATCACGGAAACCAAGGCCCAAGACTGTTCAAACTGGTGAAGAGACATTTAGAAAAGCACAGATACTTTGAAACAGGCAGAATACAAACTCAATGATTGAGGGGAATGCACAACATCCCAAACTACATGGAATCACAAGGCACTGCAGATGTTGGAATCCGGGGCATTTTTAAAATCCCAAATTATACACCAGGCACTTCCTTCTCTCACTATGATAAAAAAATCTTCAAGCTTCACAGATTCATACCGAGATCAAGCAAAGAAACCAGCCCGTCAGCCCACCCACTCCGCACCATCAGCCACCCATTTGCACCAATCCTCCATGAATCCCAATGCTCATTCTCCCCACATTCCCGGCCACTCTCCTCACATTCTATCTTCACTCACACATGAGGTGTAATTTACAGAGGTCAATTAATGTACCACCTGCATGTCTTTGGGATGTGGAAGGAAAATGGGAAACCTACACAGTCACAGGAAGAACATAGACAGCACTGGAGGTGAGAATTTCACTGGGTCTATGGCACTGTGAGGCTGCAGTTCTACCAGTTCACCACTGTGCTGCCCACAGTGTCCCTGCATTGATTGGTCTCATCAATCACTCTAAAGAACTCAAAGAACTGCGATGGAAGCAACTCACCCTCAGTTCTGAAGGACTGTCTGGGAAGGAGTGGCGTTCTGTGATTGATGCGCACAAAGGGTTCACTCAACACTTCTTCAACAGAAAATAAATGCAAAGAATCAAAGAAGAAGCGTTAAGTTCCCAGCAAAACCTCCTCAAGCAGAATGCCAGTATAATGACAGCAACAGTGGTTCAGAAGTTTGTGCGTCAACTAAGCAATATTCTGCTTTATTAAATGTGTAGGAAGGCACTGCAGATGCTTGTTATACACTGAGGATAGTCACAACATGCTGCAGTAACTCAGCGGGACAGGCAGCATCTCTAGAGAGAAGGAATGAGTGACATATCGGGTCGAGACCCTTCTTCAGTCTGAAGAAGGCTCTCGACCCAAGGCGTCACCCATTCCTTCTCTCCAGAGATGCTGCCTGTTCTGCTGAGTTACCCCAGCATTCTGTGGCTTTCTTCTGCTTTACTCATGTCTGTTTTGGGGATGCGGCATGTTATGGACATCCCATTAACTATTGCTTTTGAAAGAAAGAATTGCATAAACGTTGATCTCTGAAGTTCTCTGGAGTGTATCCACGACTGTAATGGAGGAGGACACGTTTCAGTCAGTGAACAAATAAGAGGAGCCTCCCAGTTGTGATGTGTGAGAGAGGTGGTGAACTGGTCGCACAGTGACCTGACACAGGGAGTTCTGGAATTTGAACCAGTGACTATGGAGAGCCATATGTCCAAGGTAATGGTGGTGATTTGAGGTGAAGGTGTTCTCAGGCACCCACTCCCCTAATTTCCCAGTACTGTTGATCATCAGACTTGTTTCTGTGAGCTCCTGAATACTATCCAGCGATTACTCCAGCATTCCACCACGGTGGAGGGTATGAGTTTCAGAGGGGAGGCAGTGTGGGGGGAATGGTATCATATGCAAAATGTTATCTGAACCCTACGCTGAGCATTTACTATGGATGCATCTACAGTTTATAAAACTGCCTTTGATCTGTCAGGGAGCGGGTGGGTTTGGAAAGTGGATCGGTTCCATAGGAATAGTTCTACCTGCTGAAGAATACTGACTGGCTTTCCCCTCATATACTGAGGCTCTGTTCTGCATTAAGATGAAGAAACATTCTCCAATCTTGCTGAAAGTATTTGATTCAAAATGCTGGAGTAACTCAGCGGGACAGGCAGCATCTATGGATAGATGGAATGGGTGGGGTTTCGGGTCGAGACCCTTCTTCAGACTGGTGAATGTATTTGATTGATTGCCATGCCCAGTTTTCTTTTCCAGAAGAAGATCGCTTTACTGACGCAGTGAGATTGGTGCTTCAAACAGATGTCAGTGGTTGGAGGCGTCTACTAACAAATAGCAACTGGTCTGTTGTCAGCACCTGGGACTGTATGAGGGCCCTGCATGTTTACTGCTGTCGGAGAGCCAAAGTATTACTCAGAATGCACTCATCTTTCACATAGTTCAGATTCACTGGGATGGGTTTGGAAGGCACTGCATATTAATGTGTCGGTATTTGGGTGGGAAATTGAGTTGGGGAGGACTGCTTTTGATTGCAATTTCCTGTATCCAATCTCTGTATTTACTGTATAACTGTATTTGCTGTTGGAGGAACGTCTTCTCATATTTCTCTTGGGCAGCTTACAGCCCAGTGGTATGAATATTGATTTCTCTCACTTCAGGTAGCACCGGCATTCCCTCTCTCTCTATCCCTCCCCCACTCAAGTCACACTAGCTTCTCGTTTTCACCCAACAAACAGCGAACAATGGCCTGTTTCCTTCATCATCATTACTTTTTTGCATATCTTTCATTCGTTGTTCCTTATCTCTCTACATCATCGCCTATATCTCTCATTTCCCTTCTCCCTAACCAATCTGAAGAAGGGTGTCGATCCAAAACTTCACCCATTCCTTCTCTCCAGAGATGCAGCCTGTCCCGCTGAGTTACTCCAGCTTTGTGTGTCTATTCTCTGTATGGACTCATTGCTGAGAATGGGGGGTGAGGTGGTGAGGTGGCTGCAATCTGTGTGGTGGAGGTACTCCCTCAGTAGGAAGTGCCAGGATGTGACAGAGGTGATGCAGAAACTGTGGAATATTTCCAATTCGGGTACTGTGTGTTACAAAGTGGTTATGTGCCTGATGACCCTGTGCTTCAAAATGGCAGAGACTGCAGCTTAAGGGAGTGGTTCTGTTTAGAGATGCAGGGTGGCCATCTGCAGTGTTTTACCCACCTTGCCTACATAAATTGTGATCCAGGAACTGCTGCAATGAGTGGGGGGGGGGAGGGGGGGGACTTTTTCCAAGATCCCCGTGGACTGCTCTTAAAGGGATGTCAGTGCTTAACTTCAGGGTAAGATACCCCTTATCAGAGCTTTGCTTCAGTGGGACCAAGGAGTGTTGGTAAGTCATAGAGTCATACAGCATGCAAACAAGATCTTTGGCCCAACCCTTCCATGGCGACCAGGATATGGTCCCATTTGCTCACATTTTGATTCGTAACCCTCTAAACCTTTCCTATCCATGTACCTGTCCAAGTGTCCTTTAAATGTAGTTATTGTACCTGCCTTACTACCTCCTCTGGCAGCTCATTCCATATACCCACCATCCTCAAAGTCTATTAAGATCAAAAAGTCTTAAAAGTAACTTTCAAAGGGAACTAGATAAATACTGAAAGGGGTGATGGGACAGGATGAGGGATTAGGACAAGATGGGCAACCTTATCATTATTCCAGCTAATGTCTCCAAGCTGTAATGTTCAGCTCTCCAAAGACCCGGAAGGTTTCAAAGGTCATATTGAGGTTGTATAAGACGTTGGTGAGGCCGCTTTTCGAGTATTAAGTTCTGATCTGGGCACCATATTATAGGAAAGATGTTGTCAAGCTGGAGAGGGTACGGAGAAGATTTATGAAGATGTTGCCATGACTAGTAGGATCTGAGCTATAGGGAGAGGTTGAGTAGCCTGAGACACAAGATGGGTGATCTTATAGAGGTGTATAAAATCATGAGAGGAATAGATCGGGTAAATGCACCGTCACCAAATTCACCAGAGTAGGCAAATCGTGGACCATAGGGCATAGGTTTAAGGTGAAGGAGAAAAATTTAATAGGAATCTGAGGAGTAACGTTTTCACACAAAGAGTGGTGGATGGAAGAGTATGGAACAAGGAGCCAGAGGAGGTAGTTGAGGCAGGGACTAGCCCAACGTTTAAGAAGCAGTTAGACAGGTGCATGGATAGGACCAGTTTGGTGGGATATGGACCAAACGCAGGCAGGTGGGACTTATGTAGCGGGGACATGTTGGCTGGTGTGGGCAAGTTGGGGCCTAAAGACCTGTTTCCACGCTGCATCACTCCATGACTGTGACTCTATGACCATTGAATATTGTGAATTAAATCTTAGGATATGTTTCTAGCTGGTTGAGCTGAGATGGGTAGGGGAGACTTCCTGCAGGCTCTCTATTTGGTAATTTAGTTAAGCCTTTCTCCACCACTTTCTTTGGCTGATTACATACCCGGAGTCGGAATGAAGACCTATTAGTGGCCACTGGCCAACACTGTCCCCCTGGTTTCGTGCACAATGGACTCCGACCAGATTCCTGGCTGCCATCGCCAGACCTAGTGGAACGTGCATTTCTCCACCGGCTTTGTAACATTGTTGTGAAACACTAACCAGCTCCTGGCTTATGGCCAATATCCTTAATGTTCAGGAGATGACAGCTGAATGGTGTTTGTGAATCCACAGTTTGCAAGGTTTGAGCAGAGTGAGCTGGGAATGAATGACAACATGAAACAGTGCAACTCTTAAAATCAAATCATTGCTTGATGGGGCCTTTTTGAGACACTGCATAATAATGAACATAATTACAACCACTGCATCTTATCTGCGAATCTTTAAACCTTTGCCATCTGTATACAGTGGGGACTGTTGATTCTACCAAAGGCTGAACATCTCTCCCAGTTTTAATTCCCATGTAGATGCACAACAGGTAGCAAAACTGATACGGCGAAAAGTCACAATGTTAAAAACATTTGAGTTAAATATGAGATAAATGTGTCATCATAAAATACTTCAACTTTGGTTGGATGGGAGAACAGTTGATCTGTTAGTCAGAGCTGGATCCAAACTATCCTGAAGTGTTGAGCTGTCATATAACCTGATTCACAAAGTATAACTGAGGATGATTTACCAGCCCCACCACCTCCTCTGTTCCAATGATCCATTAGTTTTGCTGTGATTGCAGAATTTGAACATCTCTCTAGAATCAGTAAATTGTAGAAGTTTATGATAACAAAGGAGGCCATTCCATCCATCTTGTCTGTGCCTGCAGAAATAGACTATCAGTTCCTCCTGCTTCCTATGATGGACACGAAAATGCTGAAGTAACCCAACGGATGAGGGAGCATCTCTGGAGAGAAGGAATAGTTAATGTTTCAGGTCGGAACCTTTCCTCAGATGAAAGAAAGAGGTAGGGTGGGTGGGGGGTGGAAAGTAGAGGGGGGTGGGGGCGGAAACTGGAAGCTAGAAAAGGCCAGAACAAATCAGGGCCGGCAACAGATGACCTCAGGAGGGTGGATTATATAATGGCCCGTTGTTGTCGGCTGGAATGAATAGGTTCGGTGGACCCAAAAATGGCCGATTGCTTCAACTGGAGAGATGAGAGGGAACACATTTGTGGGGAGAGCAAACAAGACAAGGGACTACACAGCGCTAAGGACAGTAGGAAGTGAAGAAAAGCTCAAGGTTCTTGGAGAGCATGTTCATAGGTCCCAGAAGTTAGCAGGACAGATTACAAATGCACTTTGGACACCGTCCATTGGTGGCAGAGACACTGAGAGCAAGGAGGTCACACTGGAACTGTATAAGACAGGAACAGTGGTAATGCTTAATATCTCCTCTCCGTCTTGGTTCATCATTTCTAGAACTACCTGTTGAGTGTCAATGCCTGTGTCACAGCTTCTTACTTGAGAGCTGTAATGCATTCATTCAGAACTTGTCACACGGAACAGGAATAGTTTCTTCGGCCCACCAAATACTCATTTATGTAATCTCATTTACTCTCCCCACATTCCCATCGACTCCCGCACAGCATCGACCACTCACCTGCTGCCAACATGTGGGATCTTTTAATGTTGGTTTGCGCACCAGACACATCACATGGACTTCACAGAGAGTGACCATAGAGGCCAAGACAATTGGCGCACAAACACCTACATAGTTGGTCACACACTTGTCTGCACACACAGATGAGTGTATACACACGCACATGCGAGCATACACTTGTGAGCACACATATTGTCACTCTCTGTGAAACCCATGTGATGTGTCTGGGGTGCAAACCAACCCAAAAGAGCATAAACACACATACACACACCAGAGGCACACATACACACACAGAGGCACACATACACACACAGAGACACACATACACACACAGAGACACACATACACACACAGAGACATACATACACAATCACACACCCGCACATGTGAACCCAAATGCAACACAATCACACACACACACACACACGTGAGCACACACATACACACAAACACACACACAGGTTCAGGAAGCTCTATGTGGACACAAGCTGACACATGGAAGGGCTCAGTTACATGCTTCACTCTGGATGTGGATGTAACCAATGCATGATGATCCTGGCTCCTAATTCACAATTCCAACCAGCAACCCTCCCATTCACCCTCACGCCCTCCATCCCAAAAAGCACACTGCATGATGTTCTTTACATTATTGCGCCATCGGAAAAATACATTCATCATGTTATGATGTCTATATCTTTATAGTTTGTGCACTTACATGGCCTCTTTAGCTGATGCATACTTGAAGAGTTTGAGAGGCTTTTCTGCAGAACCCAGCCCACCGATGTCTAACGGGACCTTAGACAATGGGACTTCCCAAAAAACAACTGGGTAGGCTGCACCGAGCTTCGGTAGTCTCTTAGCACGTACTCCTGCAGCTTGGAATGTGCCTTATGGCAGTTTTCCCTTACGGGAGTACCTTGTATTGGGAGACCAACAGGTTTCGGGCAGACCAAAGTGTGTCTTTCATCGAGTCGATCAACATCCAGTGACACGTGCTTTCCACAGCGGCTGTCATGCCCTTTCAGGATGTTCCAAAGAGAGGTATATCTTCTTTAGATCTAGTCACTGCTGTAATGTGAAGCTGTCAAGCAACAGAAAGCAAGCTGCCACTAGTACCAATGTGATAATGACCAGACAAACAGGTTTATTTTGCTAGGTTAATTGAGGGAACTGTAAAGGCCAGAACCCTGGGCTAACTCAGTAATGTCATGAGATATTTTCTTTTCCCTCAAAATGCTCATCAATGACCCCACCATCCAGACCCTGCACTCTTGCTTCTATTACCATTGGGCAGGAGGTACAGAAGCCTGAAGTCCCATACCAGGTTCAGGAACAGCTACTACCATCAGGTTCTTGAACTGTTCTGTACAACCCTAATCTTACCTCAGCAATGGACCACTAAGGAGACCTCCTGCACCATCATGGACTATTTGTCCAGTTATCTTTTGCATGAATCTCTTGCTTTTTGAACAGTCATATTCTTTTTATCTTGCAAAATATACGTGTGATTTATGTTTAATTCATGGTCTCCTGCAGTCGCCTAAAAAGTCGCCTAAGTGGGACAGGCCCATAAGGCTACCAACTGCACCATGGTGACTCCTAGATAGATCAGACTGTGGATGTTTTCTCTGGAGCAGAGGTGGAAAGTTGTTGGGAAAAAACCGACTTCAAACACACAAAGAGTGGATTAGGAAGGACTATAGCACTAACAGAGGGAGGTCAATAGCTTGGGGAAAGGATTTAAAATAATTAGACTGGTCAGGAGTGGAAGAGAACTTTATTCACCCGGAGAGTGTTAGAGGGAGAAAGCTTCAGTGTACAACTCTGGAAATGTTGTTGCCACAAGACCATGAGCAAAGAATGAAAATATAGCGGCAGTCTATATGGAGGTGATAGAGAGATGGACGGAGACATTCTACTTTCTAAACTTCTATAAGGCGAAGCTATGATCCAGCTGTAGACCCTGCTCAGCTGACCACCCACCCACACCTGCCTAAGGGTGCCAGACCCTTTCCTGTGCCCTGTCAGTCCACCAGCTCCCTGTATGCCCAGGTCACCTCCGCCCCCGCCCCACTATCACATCCCCACCCATGACATTTCCCTGTCTTCAGGAACAAAAAGGAACTGGATAAAAATTATTACCCTATCATACATTCAGTGCCAGTGATCCTCCTGGAATGGGCACATCCGGTGATTAAGACCTCAGTTTATTATGGGTATCTTCTTCCCGGCTTCCATTCCTATCTTCACCCCTTTCTGCTATCATCTACCCACCATCCTTCCCGTGTCTGATTCCACTTACCCAATTACAGACTCCGACTCAGCATTCCCCCTCCCTCCTCCATCCCAGACCATTATTTCCACCTATCACTCACCAACCTCTGTCTCCACACTCCCCTCTCCTTCATCTATCTCCATTTGCCCTTCATTCAACCTTCCCAATGCCCAGAGTCAATAGACAATAGACAATAGACAATAGGTGCAGGATTAGGCCATTCGGCCCTTCGAGCCAGCACCGCCATTCAATGTGATCATGGCTGATCATCCCCAATCAGTACCCCGTTCCTGCCTTCTCCCCATATCCCCTGACTCCGCTATTTTTAGTCGACTTATCAATTACCAACCCCTGTCCCTCCCCTTCCTCTCACCTCTTTTAATACTGGCTATCTTCCCTCTACACTCTCAGTCCTGGTGCAGGGTTGTGACCAGAAATGTCACCTACCCTTTTGCCTCCATTAGATGCTGCCCAACCTGCTGAATTCCTCCAGTTGTTTGTATTTTGCTCCAGATTCCAGCATCTGCATTCCCTTTTATGTCTGGTGATTAAGACAGATCTGGGTAAATAATGTCCGCAAAGCAAAGGTTCTCTGGCTCAGGGTAAACAAACACATCAAAGGGAATCCAGCAGAAAGCTTCCATGAAGTAGATAATTGCTTTATTTACCTAAAACAAAGAGTAGTGTGAATAGGATGATATGGCGGACCACACTTCCCTGATCATTCTGGGATCTAATTAAATTACCTGTTGACTTGGTGGAATAACTGTGAGCAGTGTTTGGATTCCTTCCAGAGAATGCCAATGAGAACCCTCCGGCAGCGTACGACGGTCGTTGAAGGGGCAACGATTCCAAGCAGACTGATGTCCCGACCAAGTTCTGTAAGATTGGCAGAGGGGGTTTTGCAACAGCACTCTTTTTGAGCTAAAGTCAAGTGGAGTGTGTTGTCATATGCACAAGTACGGTGATGTACCTCGGTACACGTGACAATAAAAAACTAAACCAAACGCTTAGCACAGGACTCTCACAATCCTTCAATCCTTTCAAACACACACACACAGACACACACACACACACACCTGCACACACGCACACAGCCACACACACACACACACACACACACACACACCTGCACACACGCACACAGCCACACACACACAGACACACACACATACACACACACCTGCACACACGCACACAGCCACACACACAGACACACACACATACACACACACCTGCACACACGCACACAGCCACACACACACAGACACACACACATACACACACACCTGCACACACGCACACTCTCTCTCTCACATCACATTTTCCCTGCATCGAGCCTGCCCAATCGTGGCATTGAAGAGGCTTTGTGATAGGCACATGAATATGCAGGGTTTGGATCACATGCAAGCAGGAGAGATTAGTTGTACTTGGCATCACACTTGGCGTGGACATTGTGGGCTGAATCGCCAGTTCTTGTGCTGTATTGTTCTGATCATTTCCCTTTTCCCTAACTAGTCTGAAGAAGGGTCTCGAGTCTCGACCCAAAACACCACGCATTCCTTCTCTCCAGAGATGCTGCCTGTCTCGCTGAGTTACTCCAGCTTTTTGTGTCTATCTTCTGTGTTGTTCTATGCTCTCTGGTTTCAGATTTCCTCCCTCTGCAGTTTTTGAAACTCCTGAACCCTGTACTTTTACCAAGATGCCACCTGTTACTTATTTCTTAGTCTTTTCCCTTGTTATGCTCGGAATTGACTCTAGACACTTCAATGGTTGAAGGGAAAGATGAATATTTTTTTCAGGAAATTTCAGCTGATGTGACTATTTCACTCTCAGTCTGTCCCTCCAACACCAGCTAACCTCGGGATGATCACATTTATATTTCATTCTGGTTGTTTGAGTTTTGCCACCTGGAGGTTTTGAAGAAAACAAACAAAAAACCCTCAGAAGCCTCACCTGTAGTGTCTCACTGCAGATTACTGGGACCTGCTCACATCAGCAAAAGTGATGGGACCAAACTTGGTGTTCCCGCTCCAACGTCTAGTGTATTCAAGGTCTAAAGTATTCAAGAGAGAGTCAGATTTAGCTCTTAGGGCTAACGGAATCAAGGGATATGGGGAAAAAGCAGGAGCGGGAGTACTGATTCTGGATGATCAGCCATGATCATATTGAATGCTGGTGCTGGCTCGAAGGGCCGAATGGCCGACTCCTGCACCTACTTTCTACGTTTCTGTCAAGAGTGTTTTATTGTCATATGTCCCAGATAGAACAAGGAAATTCTACTTGCTGCAGAATATTAAACATTGTACATTGTAAACAATATGATAAACGAGCGAGAGAAAAAAAAGTGTGGTGTATCTATATACACATACGCACAAGCACACACACACACACATTTATATATATATACATACTCAAAAACCAATCAATGGTAGTGCAATAATAATAATAATAATAATAATAATAAATAATAATAATAGTCTATTGCAGTTCAGAGCTTATTTGAGGTTGTAGTGTTTAATAGCCTAATGGCTGTAGGGAAGCAGCCGTTCCTGAACCTGGACGTTACAGTTTTTAGGCACCTCTACCTTCTTCCCAATGGCAGCGGTGAAATGAGTGTGTGGCCAGGATGGTGTTGGTCTCTGATGATGTTGGCTGCCTTTTTGAGGCAGCAACTCTGATAAATCCCTTCAATGGTGGGGGGTCAGTTGGATTGGGCAGTGTTCACAACCTTTTTTGCATTCTGTTCCACTCCTGGACGTTCAAGTTGCCAAACCAGGCCATGATGCAACCAGTCAGTATGCTCTCTACTGTACACCTGTAGAAGTTCAAGAGAATCCTCTCTAACATACCGAATCTCCTTAATCTTCTCAGGAAGTAGAGGCATTGATGTGCTTTATTTATAATTGCTTCCGTGTGCTGGGTCCAGGAAAGATCTTCGGAAATATGCACGCCCAGGAGTTTGACGTTTTTGACTCTCTCCACCATCGTCCCGTTAATATAAACAGGATTGTGGGTCCTCATCCTTCCTCTTCCAAAGTCCACAATCAGATCATTGCCTTTACCGGTATTGAGAGCCAGGTTGTTGTGCTGGCACCATTTGGTCAATCGGTCGATCTCACTTCTATACTCGGACTCATCACCATCTGTAATTCGTCCAACAACGGTGGTGTCATCGGCAAACTTGAAGATGGAGTTTGCACTATGTCTGGCTACACAGTCATGAGTATAGAGTGAGTAGAGCAGGGGACTGAACACACAGCCTTGAGGTGCTCCCACACTGATTGTTAATGAGGAAGAAGTATTTATGCCAATTCAAACAGACTGTGGTCTGTGGATGAGGAAGTCGAGGATCCAATTGCAGGGAGATGCGCAGAGACCCAGTTCCGTGAGCTTGGAAACCAGCTTGTAGGGGATGATGTTTACACCAACATGCTAAGGAGTAAAGAAGGAAAGTGCATTTATGACCTCAGAATGTCTCAGTCAAGCAAACTCCAAGCCAGCCCAACAGGAACCTCCTCACTAAGATGCTGTTCTTGATGAGCTTTTTGAGTGAACAGAAAACATCGAATGACATAACTGAGTTAGCCCAGGATTCTTGCCTTTACATTCAATCAGTTAACCTAGCAAAATAAACCTGTTTGGTCATTATCACATTGGTACTAGTGGCAGCTTGCTTTCTGTTGATTGATAGCTTTACATTACAGCAGTGACTGAATCTAAAGAAGATCCCTGATATCCAGAGATAGAAGGAATGGATACCTTCTCCAGAGATGCTGCCTGTCCCGCTGAGTTATTCCAGCATTCTGTGTCTATCTTCGGTGTAAACCGGCATCTGTAATTCCTTCCCACACGTACTTTTTAAAATGATGGTTTGAAGATTTCACTTCATCCATTTTCCGGTCAGACTACTGACTTCGGCCAAACGTGCGAGCAACACTCATTTAGATACATAGATACATAGAAAATAGGTGCAGGAGTAGACCATTCAGCCCTTCGAGCCTGCACCGCCATTCAATATGATCATGGCTGATCATCCAACTCAGTATCCCGTACCTGCCTTCTCTCCATACCCCCTGATCCCTTTAGCCACAAGGGCCACATCTAAGTCCCTCTTAAATATAGCCAATGAACTGGCCTCAACGACCCTCTGTGGCAGAGAGTTCCAGAGATTCACCACTCTCTGTGTGAAAACGTTTTTTCTCATCTCGGTCTTAAAGGATTTCCCCCTTATCCTTAAGCTGTGACCCCTTGTCCTGGACTTCCCCAACATCGGGAACAATCTTCCTGCATCTAGCCTGTCCAACCCCATAAGAATTTTGTACGTTTCTATAAGATCCCCTATCAATCTCCTAAATTCTAGCGAGTATAAGCCAAGTCTATCCAGTCTTTCTTCATATGAAAGTCCTGACATCCCAGGAATCAGTCTGGTGAACCTTCTCTGCACTCCCTCTATGGCTATAAGGTCCTTCCTCAGATTTGGAGACCAAAACTGTACGCAATACTCCAGGTGTGGTCTCACCAAGACCCTGTACAACTGCAGTAGAATCTCCCTGCTCCTATACTCAAATCCTTTTGCTATGAAAGCTAACTTACCATTCGCTTTCTTCACTGCCTGCTGCACCTGCATGCCTACTTACCATGACACCCAGGTCTCGCTGCATCTCCCCTTTTCCTAATCGGCCACCATTTAGATAATAGTCTGCTTTCCTGTTTTTGCCACCAAAGTGGATAACCTCACATTTATCCACATTATACTGCATCTGCCAAACATTTGCCCACTCACCCAGCCTATCCAAGTCACCTTGCAGTCTCCTAGCATCCTCCTCACAGCTAACACTGCCCCCCAGCTTAGTGTCATCCGCAAACTTGGAGATGTTGCCTTCAATTCCCTCATCCAGTTCATTCATATAAATTGTAAATAGCTGGGGTCCCAGCACTGAGCCTTGCGGTACCCCACTAGTCACTGCCTGCCATTGTGAAAAGGACCCGTTTACTCCTACTCTTTGCTTCCTGTTTGCCAGTCAGTTCTCTATCCACATCAATACTGAACCCCCAATACCATGTGCTTTAAGTTTGTATACTAATCTCTTATGTGGGACCTTGTCGAAAGCCTTCTGAAAGTCCAGATACAACACATCCACTGGTGCTCCCCTATCCACTCTACTAGTTACATCCTCAAAAAATTCTATAAGATTCGTCAGACATGATTTACCTTTCGTAAATCCATGCTGACTTTGTCCAATGATTTCACCACTTTCCAAATGTGCTGCTATCCCATCTTTAATAACTGACTCTAGCAGTTTCCCCACTACCGATGTTAGACTAATTGGTCTGTAATTCCCCGTTTTCTCTCTCCCTCCCTTCTTAAAAAGTGGGGTTACATTTGCTACCCTCCAATCCTCAGGAACTACTCCAGAATCTAAAGAGTTTTGAAAAATTATCACTAATGCATCCACTATTTCTGGAGCTACTTCCTTAAGTACTCTGGGATGCAGCCTATCTGGCCCTGGTGATTTATCGGCCTTTAATCTATTCAATTTACCCAACACCACTTCCCGACTAACCTGGATTTCACTCAGTTCCTCCATCTCCTTTGACCCGCGGTCCCCTGCTATTTCCGGCAGATTATTTATGTCTTACTTAGTGAAGACGGAACCAAAGTAGTTATTCAATTGGTCCACCATATCCTTGTTCCCCATGATCAATTCACCTGTTTCTGACTGCAAGGGACCTACATTTGTTTTAACTAATCTCTTTCTCTTCACATATCTATAAAAACTTTTGCAGTCAGTTTTTATGTTCCCTGCCAGTTTTCTTTCATAATCTATTTTCCCTTTCCTAATTAAGCCCTTTGTCCTCCTCTGCTGGTCTCTGAATTTCTCCCAGTCCTCTGGTATGCTGCTTTTTCTGGCTAATTTGTACGCATCATCTTTTGCTTTGATACTATCCCTGATTTCCCTTGTTATCCACGGATGCACTACCTTCCCTGATTTATTCTTTTGCCAAACTGGGATGAACAATTTTTGTAGTTCATCCATGCAGTCTTTAAAAGCCTTCCATTGCATATCCACCGTCAACCCTTTTAGAACTAATTGCCAGTCAATCTTGGCCAATTCACGTCTCATACCCTCAAAGTTACCTTTCTTTTAGTTCAGAACCGTTGTTTCTGAATTAACAATGTCACTCTCCATCCTAATGAAGAACTCAACCATATTATGGTCACTCTTGCCCAAGGGGGCACGCACAACAAGACTGCTAACTAACCCTTCCTCATAAGTCAATACCCAGTCTAGAATAGCCTGCTCTCTCGTTGGTTAAACTGCTCTCTCGCAGTTAAACTTCCTTCGCTGTGAACTATTCCCGCAAAAGCAATGTTCTCCTCGCCCGACTCTGCGAATGAGAGACACGTTTGAAATGCCGCGCGTTAAAATGCGAAGCGACAACTTTCCACACGGGATTTTCTTGTGCACCTTTATCACTCACACCTCTAGTTTCCCTCTCCCCTGATTCTCAGTCTGAAGAAGGGTCTCGCCCCGAAACGCCACCTGTTCCTTTTCTCCAGAGATGCTCCAGTTTTTTGTGTGACTATTTAACGTATAACATTTATTGGATATTGAATACGTTGCAAATGTTCGTCTGAATGAAACATCACATCTGATATATTTCAGGCGAAGCCCTTGAAGAATGTAACCAGTAATCTGTCTATCTCAGATGGGTTATATATTAGATACACTGCAATCTGATGTGTTGAAATTGATGCCTTATCGCGTTACATTAAAAATCCGATCCAAACATGCAAGTCTGCTGTTGTGATGTACAGTTTAATATATTATTATTATTAAACCCCATTCCTTCTATCCAGAGATGCTGCCTGTCCCGCTGAGCTACTCCAGCATGTTGTGTCTATCTGCGGTGTAAACCAGCATCTGCATTTCCTTGCTACATACTTAATATATGATTAATTAGCTAAAGAAGCGGACTCGGTAGTTCAGAGCGCATGTCCGTGAGATCTGTACAAACTAAAGTATGGGGCAGATATGAAATTAATTCCTGGCCACACAAAATATAACTCCAGGCCAACTTGCACTCATTTCGAAACACTTTAGAGTTAAGAGTCAAGAGTGTTTTATTGTCATATGTCCCAGATAGAACAATTAAATTCTTACTTGCTGCAGCACAACAGAATATGTAAACATAATAAATAATATAACAAAAACTCAGAAAAAAAGAACAAACAATAATAATTTACAATTAATTTGCATTGTTTTTATGTAACCAGAGTTTTTATGTAATGTCCCCTATTTTTATGACTACCTGGCATTATAAATGCATCAGGTCGAGGGCAACCAGCAGTTCCTAACCCCGGCGCGAGTGCCATGGCGTGTGGCGGTTACATTTCTAGATTGTTTTTCCTGACCAAAGTGCCATGCAGACTGAGATTGGTAAAATGCAATCACTCTGTAATGTGATAATAATATATTTTTTTAATTGATTTATTATTTATTTTTATGATACATGACTGTAAGGAAAATCCATTTCGTTGTCTCTTATGAGATAATGACAATAAATTGAATACAATACAATGTAGGATCTCATAATCAGGATGCTAAGGTCTGAAGAAGAATCCCGACCCAAAAACGTCGCCTGTTCATTCCCTCCACTGATGCTGCCTGGCCCGCTGAGTTCCTCCAGCACCGTGTGTTTGGTTCAAGATTGCAGCATCTGCAGTCTCTTGTGCCTCCAAGCTATGCCGGACAGCCTAGACTGTTCTCCTTTCTGATATTGATTGCGGGTTGGATAACAGTCCAGGCCAGCCTCGGTGAGTCGAGCGGCTTGATTCCCGGCTTGGCTGCAACCCGGTCCTTCTTCAAACACTGGCGTAGCAGCATGGGAGAGAGAAGATGGAGCCCCCGACAGCGCTCGGACTGAACGCGGCGCCGTCAGTATCTCACTGAAATCCAGCGGCGGGGCCGGGTGCCGTGCGGTCCGCACTCGGAGTTGGAAGAAGTCTCGCTGCCGAGCTGTGATAGCTCACAGAATACACATGATAGTGACACACAACTCAGGCGCCGAGGGAGGCAGGACAAAAGTTGCAAATGCTGGTTATCTGAAATGAGAACAGAAAACACATCAAGTGTTTAAGAAGGAACTGCAGATGCTGGAAAATCGAAGGTAGACAAAAACACATCAAGTCAGGCAGCGTCTGTGGGAGAGGAGGAAGAATTAACATCTCGCCTCGATGACCACGGAGAAGTTGACAACCCCGTAGACTAACACTAGCAATAGTATTAGCATAGTGTAGGAAGGAACTGCAGTTGTTGGTTTATGCCGAAGATAGACACAAAGTGCTGGAGTAACTCATCAAGAAGCATCTCTGGAGAGAAGGAATAGGTGAGGTTTCGGGTCGAGATCCTTTTTCAGACTGAGAGTCAGTCTGCACCTGTACCAGGTATCCATTGACATCAGGTCGATGACCCATTCACAGCTGGGACAGGCAGCAAACACCCGCCGTAAAACATCTTGTCGGGGGCCAAGGTAACCCTGGCGTTGGCCGTAATGTGTGGGAAGGAACTGCAGATGCTGGTTGACACCGAAGATAAACACACAATGCTGGAGTAACTCAGCGGGACAGGCAGCATCTCTGAAGAGAAGGAATTCCTCTGAAGAAGGGTCTCGACCCGAAACGTTACCCATTCCTTCTCTCCAGAGATGCCGCCAGTCCCGCTGAATTACTCCAGTGTTGTGTGTCTATCTTGGGCGTAATGGAGTGGAGCGCGGTGTGGAGTTGAGGGACTTGCTGTCTAATCCCAGGCAGCAGGGGATGTGCAGGCGTTGTGTGTCTGGGTTGGGACGAGAGGGGGTTGGCTAAGGCGCGGTGGCGACAGGGTTCGGGCGATTCACTGGGTGAATCTCCACTTGGTGAGAGAAGCTCTCAGCTGCCGCTTACAGGGTGAGTAGACGTTGGGTGGAGAGCGGCTCGCTGGCTCTCTCGCAATGCGGGGAGACGGTGCTGGCGCTATAGACAGGGAGACCCAAGCCTCACAGCTGGTTAAAGAGGCGCTTTGAAGTTTGCCGGGGCCGCCGAGTGTCGGCGTGACGTGTGTGTGAGAGGGAGTTATCCCCATGAAGTGAGTTGCAGGTGGATCTCGGAGCCGCCGCCCTCTCCCTCCCTCCCTCCCTCACACACACACACCTGGGGCAGGTGAGGCGCACTCGCCCTCCAGCAATGTTCCGTCCCGGACACTCGCTGCCCCGGATCCCGGTCGGGATATTCTCCCAGCACATCTGCCCCGTTTTCCCCGGCCGAGTCGCCTGCTCTCCGCTGTCGAACCTCTTCCTGCCTCCCGCCCCCATCTTCACCTACGGCTTGCTCCAAAGTTGCGCACCTCCCGACCCCTGCAAACAGGCGCTGCTGCTGGCCACACAAGCGGCCGGGCTGGCCGGCGTCACCGACTACCCGGGTAAGACGGGCCGTGGGCGAGGGCGACGGAGAGAAAGTGGGAGAGAAAGTGCCAGTGTGTGTGTGTGTGTGTGAGAGAGAGAGGGAGTTCCAGAGAGCGTGTAAGACAGGTAACTTGAGTGTTGGAGATTGCTGGAATGTGGGAGTGTTAGAAAGTATTAGAGTGCGAATATTAAAGAGAGAATTGAAGATGCCTGGGCATTAGAGTGTGTATTCGATGTAAGGGTAGTGTATGGGCAGTCACGGTGGCACAGCGGTGGAGTTGCTGCCTTACAGCGCCAGAGACCCGGGTTCGATCCCGACTACGGGTGCTTGTCTGTACGGAGTTTGTACATTCTCCCCGTGATCTGCGTGGGGTTTTCTCCGAGAACTTCGGTTTCCTCCCACACTCCAAAGACGTACAGGTTTGTAGGTTAATTTTTTTTTGATAAAATGTTAAATTGCGACTACAAAATTCAGAAGGTTCAGAAGGTATGAATGTAGTACGTGTGCGAGTGTAAAAGAGAGAGGAAACCCGAATGTGAGAGAGGGGGGATGTGCCAGTGTTGGAGAGGATATGACTGTAAGTGGATTTAGGAGCGTTTGAGTGTTCGAAATAAACTGTTAGAGCGTGTGAGTGTTAAAGAATGAGGGTATGGGTATAAGAGGATTTATTAGTGTGTGTGTGTCAGAAAGTGATCGTTGGAGCGTGTGTGAGTAGTCTGCGTGTGCGAGGAGTGTGCGTGGGAGATAGAGGCAGCATTTGAGATTGAGAGAGGGAGACTGTATGAAAGTTAGAGGGAGAGAGTAAGTGTGAAGTAGAATATTCTGATTGTGTAGAGCTGATGGGGAGGGGGTATTGTGACAAGTCAAGAATTAATGTTAGAGAAAGTGGGTGTGAGAGAGAATGTGTGAGAGGATGGGTATGTGTATTTGTGTGTGTGTGTGTGTGTGTGTGTGGAACAGAGCGAGGGAGGGAGGGGGTGAGAGAAGAAATATACAGAAAGGGAAGGAGACAATACAAGTCTATTTAGTAAACTTGCTTCCATATTCCTTCGTAGCGTTGGCTACTCTTAACCCGTGAATGCGAGAGTGGTCAGTGTACATGAGCAATGGAAGTGGAGAGAAAACGAGAGAAAAGTAAGTTTCAGATATGTGCCTAATTAAGCGTGTAGGAAGGAACTGCAGATGCTGGTTTACACCAAAGATAGACACAAAATGCGGGAGTATCTCAGCGGGACAGGCAGCATCTCTGGATAGAAGGAATGGGTGACGTTTTGGGTCGAGACCCTTCTTCAGATGCCCATTCTGAAGAAGGGTCTCGACCCGAAACTTCAGCCATTCCTTCTATCCAGAGATACTGCCTGTCCCGCTGAGTTACTCCAGCATTTTGTGTCTAATTAAGGGGCTTGGTGGAGGGGGACAACAGTAGGTGTTTGTTTTTGAAAGATGGTAGAGCATACGTCTGTGCGCATGTGCGTGAGTGTATGTGATTGTGCGCATCTGTGTGTGTGAATGTTGGTGAATATCTGTATGAGAGTGTGTGTTTGAATATTGCATGTGAGAGTGTGTAAGTGATGTGTGATTGTGCACATAGTGTGGATGAGAGAGTGTAAGCGTGTGTAATGTGTGACTGATTTATGTGAATGTGTGACTGTGTATTTTGTGTGTGAGAGAGAGGAAATGCGCAAGCATGTGGAGGTGGGTTTTGAACATGAAGGGAAAAGAGATTGTAAGGTGAGTGAGGCAGATGGAATATGAGAGCTGGTTGGTGGCGAGAGCACGACAGCGTCTGGAAGTGGGAATGTGTGTGTGAAAGAGAGGGACTTGTAGAGCAGGGATGTTGAAGGATCAAGCAACAAAGAGACATCACAGGCCAATGCCAAAGGGGAAATTGTGGGATGTAGGAACTTATTTTTCAGAGGCTTGTGTAAGCAGCAAGGCCAGTGGTTTCGGGTGTGCAGTGTAGAACTGCAGAGAGAGGAAGAATTAGATGGAAGGGGAGAGAGAGTGTCAAGAGAGAAGGAACAAAGGAGCTGGATTTGGGAGAAATAAAAAGAGGAGGAAACTAAAATAGTGACCAGTGTCAGGGGAAGAATGAAGTAAGGGGAGTAAAAAGTGGAGTGGGTGGAGGGGGAGAGAGCAGAGGGGTGTTAACTGTGAGCAGAATGAGGAGAGGGGTGTAGCGGCAGGTGGAGTGAGCAGGAAGGACAGTGAACAGTCAAGGACGAGAACAGGGTTGAGCAGAGTGGGGGGGGGGGGGGTAGTGAGGGGGGTGAACAGAGGGAGGGGGTGGACAATGAGTGATGAGCAGAAATGAGAGCATGTGGAGAGAGGGAAGTGACAAGAGATGGGAGTGAATAGAGAAGGGAGTGAGGTAAGTGTGAAAGGAATGTAGAAACAGGGGAGTGCGGAGGGAGGGAAGAGGACGGGGTGAGTGAGGAGAGGAATTGCTACTGGAATAGCTATTTTTGCCTATTTTTGTCATGTGTATCAAGATACAGTACAGTGAAAAACGTTGTTTTGCTAGCTATCCAATCATACCATACATGAGTACAATCAAACCGTACACAAGTACAACAGTTAGTGCAAAGGCAAAAATATACAAAGTGCTGAATATTGTGTTACAGCTGCAGTGAAAGTGCAGATCAAAAATGATAGCACAAAGGCTGCATGCAACAAGGTAGGTTGGGAGATTAGGGTTGCCAAATACCTTTAGTTCATGAGAGGTCTGTTCAATAGTCTGGTAACAAAGTAGAAGAGGCTGTTCCTGAGTCTGGTGGTACATGCTCTCAACCTTGTGAATCTTCTGTCGAGGGCGGAGGGAATGGAGGAGTGAGGAGCGAAGGGAGTGGGGAGAGAGGGTGTGGACAGTGAATGGAGTAAAGAGAACAGAGAGGAAGGCAAAGAGGGGATTGAATAGGGAGGGAGATACACAGTGTGTGGAGAGAATAGAAAAGGAATAAAGGACAGCAATTGCAGGGAGAAAAGAGAGTAGGGGTTGAATGTGAGTTGTGAGTGAGCAGGAATGGGAGTGATTAGAGGGGAGTAGAGAGAGATGCAGAGCGTGCAATAAACAGAAGAGTGAGTGGAGTGTGTAGAAATGTAGAGGTGGGTGTGAACAGCAGGGAGTGAATAGCAAGTAGAGTGATCAAGGAAGAGAGTAAAAAGTGTGTAGAGTGAATGGCAAAGAGAGAGTCAATGGTGTTGAGAGAGGAACAGTGCAGGGATGGGATGAATAGAAAGGGGAGTGATCGAAGGGAGAGTGATCAGAAGGGGAGTGAGCAGAGGGAGGATTGACTTGGGGAGGGAGTAAGCAGTGGGAGCAGACCAGGAAGTGAATAGAGAGGGGAGCAGAGAGGTGGTGAAAGGAGAGAGCAGAATGGGGCAGACAGAAAGCAGAGTTAGTGATCTTGAACAGCGCTGGGAGTGAAGAAAGAATAGGTTAACTAGCATAGCAGAGAGTGAGGGGGGAAGATAATTGACTAGTGGGAAGGGATTAGAAAGTGACTTGAACAGATTGGAGTCTGAACAGAGGAAATGAGCATTGAGGAGTGAACAAAAAAAGCAATGAAGGAGGAGGTCAGGGAGGAGGGAGGTGAGTGAACAGTAATCAGAGTAGAGATGGGAATGAGCAGAAAGGTGGCAATGAATGTGGACAGAAGAGGGCGGGAACAGTGTGTTGGGTGAGCAGAGAAGGGATAAATAGAGAGGGTGTGAACGGAGAGGAGTGAAGTGTGGAGTGGAGTGTGGAGAGTGGGAAGTGCAGCGGGAGAGAGAGAGGGCGGGCAAGAAGTGGAGAATGGGAGGAGTGAGCAGGGATGGGAGTGAACTAACTGGAATGAGCAGAGAGGGGGAGTGAGTATGGAAGGATTGACCAGAGAGGAGGGTGATTGAGGGGCATGTCAGCAGAGAAGGGAGCGAACAGCAAAAGGAGTAAACTGTGAATGAAGTGAGAAAATAGAGAAAAGGAAAATGAGTGAACAGCAAGTGAAGTGGGGAGTGAATAGAGAGGGAATCACCAGCGAGTGGAGGGGGGAGGGGGGGTGGGAGAGAAACAAAGGGAACAGCAAATGGAGTGAGTAAAATGGGGTTAACTTCAAGTGTAGTGAAGAGGGGAGTCAACAGAGAGGTTAAAGTGCAGAAACAAAATGGAAGGTAGGGAGTTAGTAGAGAGGGATGCAGTAAGTGCAGAGAGCAGTGTTATACAGCACAGAAGCAGTCCCTTCTGCCTAACATTTCCATGATGTCCAAGTTGCCTAACCTACGTCCAAGCTATTTCCATTTGACCACACCTGGTCCATCTTCCTCCAAAGCTTTCCCACCCCATACTTGACCGAGTTTCTTTTAAATCTCATAAATGTATTTCTCTCTACCAGCTCATTCATATACCCATCACTCTATGTGTGATAAAGTTGCTTCTTGGGTCCTGTTCACCTTATCTATGCCCATTGTGATTTTACTAATCTCTATAAGGTCACTCCTCAGCCTCCTATGTTCCAGACGCAAAAAGACACAGCCTCTCCTCATAGCTCAAACCCTCCATACTTGGTGACATCCTTGTAAATCTGTTTTGCACCCTTTCCAGCTTTGCAATGTCCTTCCTGTGAGGGTAACTATAACTGTACAAATACTCCATACGTGGCCTGAACCATGTCTTCTCTAACTAGTGGATTAGACGAACAGAGAATAGTATGAAGGAGATTAGAGGGAACGTTGAGTGGGTGAAGTGATCGGAGAGGAAAGGAACCATGTGGGATGACTGGGGTGGGTGAATAGAAAGAGAGTGGACAGCATGAGGAGTGAACAGAGCATGGAAGAAAGAGTGTGAAGAAAAAAATGAAGGGAGTTTAGTGCACATTGGTGCGTACAGATTGGAGGGAACAGGAAAGGGATGGTGAGGTAATTATGTCAAAAAGGATGTAGTAAGTTGAGAATGAGGAGATTGAAGTGAATAGAGGCTGGAGTGTTGTGAACAGCAAAGGGAGGAAATAGAAAGGTAGCAGGGCAGAAATGCACAAACAGGAAAGGTACGTATCAAGTGCATCATGACCAAAACAGGTTGCATGGGAGGGGGGAATGAAGAGGCATTGGAGAGAACAGAGATTGGAGTGAACACAGAGAGAAGTTTGTAGAGAGAAAAGTCAACAGAGAATTAATTCAATAGAGAACATTGTGGGCATAAAGAGAGTGCGAGGGTAGGGTGCAGAGAAAGACAATGGCAGGAGGGTGGAATGGTGGGAGGCATGTGAATGCAGAATGAAGTGAAAATGGAGTGGAATAATCAGAGGGTGAATAGAGTGCCGAGTGTTACAGAGAGTGGAATGAAAGAGAGGGAGTAAACATAAAGAGTAATGAACAGAAAGTGGAGCAAACAGAAGTGGAGCAAACAGTGAAGGGTGAGGAGGGTGAGGATGAGTAAACAGAGAGAATGATGAACAAAGAGAGTTAATTAACAAAGAAAGGAATAAAAGAGAGGCCGTGAAACTGGAGTGACAAAAACAGGGCCGAGTGAAGAGAGAATGAATAGAGAGTAGAGTGTTATGGATTTGAGAGAATGGCGCGTAGTGTGAGCAGATGGAAGGTTTTAGAGTGACAGAAGTGGGCAGAATGGGCTCTGAGCAGTGAAGGGTCTGGGCAGAAAGGGAGGACAGATCATGGATTGAATAGAGAGGGGAATGAACAGAAAGTGTGAATGAAGAGAAAGAAAAGTAGAGAATGGATATTTTAGGGAGACTTAGTTTATCAGATGTTGACACCAGTTCTGGAGTTTTATGGACTTGAGGGACACAGGAATTATAATAGGAGTGAAAGTTATGAGGACTGGTGACTCATTCCCTGTGAGTTACTTTCTGCTAATGACTACTGATAGCATTTTGTGCCATTTCAAATCCATTTCCATAATGTTACAGGTCGACAACTTTTCATTAGAACTTTATATCCTGCCTGACGTTTCATTCTCTTGCCTTCAATGGGAAATAAAATGGGGCAGGTAATAAATGGGCTTTCCATTTGCAGTCGTATGTTGTACATTACAGCCAAATAAATACTTGCTGTGTCTGGGGTTAGTAGTGCAGAATCATTTCTCGGTGCGTGTTCTTTCATATTTTATTTCATGTTCTCTCTTTCAATTCATATGTTTTCTCTGATCTGTACTTCATTTCCTGCCTCGTCAGTTTTCTATTTAAATATTTGTTACATATATTTTATTTGTTTTATTCAGTTGCATTTTCACTCTAGACTATATTACATTACATGGTTTGTATAATCTGTAATTATGGTGAGCTAATACCCATTTTTTGATAAACACTTTATTTTATGCAAATGGTTTTGCTTCTTTTCTCATTTGCTGTTTATCTTATCTCTGCAAGATACATTTTATTAATTATTTTTCTTTAAAAATAGTTTCCAGTGCTTTTCATACTTGATCAATTTAATGTTTGGTGAAAATTATCTTAAGAGTGCTTTTATTTCTTGTTTGAAATCACTAGGTCAGGCAGCATTTGTGAAGAATGAAACAGAGTTAAACATGTTGTAATGACAGTACTTCTCAAACTTCTCAGGTGCTCTGATCTGAAACATTAACACTGTTTCTTTCTCCACAGGCCTAATGTGGTTTCAGCATTTTTTTGCTTTTTGTCAGATTTCCAGCATCATTTATTTCTTGCAGTGTGCCGACATCTGTGTGAAGTTTACCTGGTGCCTCATATATTTCCTTCATCGTGTTTACTTCTTGCAATGCTCATTCAGTCTACTGCAAATTTTATTGGATGCATCATCCTTTATCTGCCTGTAATATATTTCTCCCTCTATATATTTTATGTCCTTCTATCTCTTCACTTCACTTTAGATTTTATTTATTGCTCTGCCAGTTTATTTCCTGCACAGAACATATTACGTTCCATGTAGCCTGCGTACCATATTTTTATTTATTACTTTGTGTAGTTGACTTTATTTTCCTCTTTATCAGTTTTATTTTATTTTGACCATTGTGTTGTAACTAATTTATACATTACTTGAGGTTGCTATTTTATCACATTTTATGTTCCTTATTTTTTACATTTTATGTTATTGTTTGTCTGACATTATATGGCTAGATGACTGTGTATGAAATGTATTTTTGTATTTTGATCATTCCATTTTAATGTTTCTTTTCCTTTAGCATTTAATGTGTGTTTTCATAATTTAATGCTCTAATTTTGTTCTTTTTATGTTCTATGTTTATTCGCTCTGTATTTTTGTTTTTATCTTTTAGTTGTAACATATGTTTCAGAACATAGAATATAGAACAGTACAGCACTAGAACAGGCCATTTGATCCACAATGTCCATGCCAAACATAATGCAAAGACCAACTAATCTGCCTGCACATAATCCATATTCTTCAATTCCCAGCATATCCTTACACCTACCCAGAAAATCTCTTGGTTGCCACTATTGTATCTACCTCAACCATCAGCAGCAGCAACGCACTCACCATCATCTCTGCCCCACATATCTCCATTAAACTTTGTCCCTCTCACCATTGAGTTATCACCACTAGTATTTTATTTTTCCATCCTGGGGGAAAAGGTTCTGTCTGCTTACCCAATCTATATCTTTTCAAAAAATGTATACACTTCTATCGGGTCTCTCTGCAACCTCTGACGTTCCAAGGAAAACAATCCAAGTCTGTCTAACCTTTCCCTGTAGCTAACACCCACTAATCCAGGCATCGTTCACCATCTCCAAATCTTCCACATCTTTCCTGTAATGGGGTCACCAGAATTGTACGCAATACTCCAAATGAGACCCAGCCAACATCCTGTAAACCTGCACCATGACTTCCTGACACTTATGGGGGGACTTTATCAAGTGTCTTACTAAAATTCAAGTAGACAGTATCCACTGCCTTACCCTCAACGATCACCTTTGTCACTTCATCAAAAAACGCGTTCAAGTCGGTCAGACATGTTCGGCCATGCACAAAGCCATGCTGATTGTCCATAATCAACCTATTCTCTTTCAAATGGGAGTAAATCTTATCCTGAAGAATCCTCTCCAATAGCTTTTCTAGCATTGTTATGAAGCTCACCATCCTATAATTCCTGGATTTTCTCTACATCCCTTCTTAAAGAAAAGAACAACATGTTCCCAGGTTCCTACAACATGGACTATGTTCCAGTCCTCAGGGACCTTGCCAGTGGCCAGAGAAAATGCAAAGATCTTCATCAGGGCCCCTGCAATCCCTCTCTTGCCTCTCTCGAGAACCTGGGATCAATCCCATTAGGTCTGCGGATTTATCCACCTGAATCTCAAACTGCCTTTGTAAGTTAGTATTCTCCACTGAACCCACAGTCCTCCACGTCCTTCTCCTCGGTAAAAACAGATGCAAAGTACTTGTTTAGTACCTGGCCTACAGTCTCCAAGCATAAATTCTCGTCATTATTCTTCAGCAGTCCTACCTTTTCCGTCGTTACCCTCATTTTTAAAATGTTGGTATACTTTGGGATTTTCTTTAATACTACTACCCAAAGTTATTTTGTGGCCTCCTTTGGGAGTTCTAATTGCCCACGAGTTCTTTCTATATTCCTCAAAGGTCCTGGGTGGTTCCTTCCTCTTAAATCTTGCATGCACTTAGAAGGGTCTCGACCCGAAACGTCACCTATTCCTTTGCTCCATAGATGCTGCCTCACCCGCTGAGTTTCTCCAGCATTTTTGTCTACCTTTTACTTTTGACAATTCCTTTGGTCATCCAAGGCTTTACTTTGTCGTTCTTATCCCTCATCCTTACTGGAACATGCCGGTTCTGAACTTCGATCAACTGGCCTTTAAACGACTCCCACAATTTACACAATAACACCTTATCCCAGTGTATGCTCTTGAGATCCTGTCTAATAATGTTGTAGTTTGCCTTACTCCAATTTAGAACCTTCCCGTAGGGTCCAGCCTTTCCTCAATTCCAAACACATTTTTACGTATTGATATTGTATTTTTTGCTCTGCTCTGTACTTTTATTTAAATTTTATCCCCTATATTTGTCTTGTTTTCGGAATTACTTTTGATCTGTGTGTTTTCTGTATTTTTACTCTTATCTCTAATGTTGAAGATACTTTTGAGAATCCATAAAAATGCAGATCCTGGAAACATGAGATTAAAATCAGAAAATGCTAGAAACACTCAGCATCTGCGAAGAAAATAACAAAAGTTAACATTGCAGGTCTGAGACCCTTTGTCAGAAGTGGAAAAAGAAAGAAAACAAGTTCGTTTTCAGTGACTGAGAAGAAGGGGAAGGGATGAATAGGACAAAGGGAATATCTCTGATGGGATTGTATGTGTCTAACATTTAGAGGCAAATTATGCCTCTTTGTCAGTGTTGTGTGTTGTAGTTAGCAAGGCTAGGGGTCAAGCCAAGCAGGTCAGACAATGAGTGAGAATACAAAGCCAACATCATAAATTTGGAGAATTCAGTCTTGAGGATGGAAGATTGCAAAGTTCCTTGATGGACGATGAGGTGTTGTTCCACAAGTTTGGGGTGGTTCCAGTTGTAACAGTGCAGGAGGTTACAGACAGGCTGGTCTGAGTTGTAATGGGATAGAGAATTAAAGTGGCAGGAAGAGGATGTTTAGGGTTGCCCTTGAAGATTGAATGCAGGTGTTCCACAAAAAGATTATCCAATCTGTGTTTGGTATCTCTAAGGTGGAGGAGACCCACATTTTGAACAATAAATACTGTGTACCAGATTGCAAACGACTAGCCCAGAACTTGTTTAGCATGGACAAGGTGGGCCGATAGGCATGTTTCCACGTTATTTAACTCTATGACAGCATGACTCGATAGTGGAAATTATGAAGGAGACTTGATTCATTGTTTGTTTTAAGTTTCATACATTGATATGCTTTATGCATCATTTACTGCCCTGCACTATCACTGGGCTTTAGGTTGTAATAATCTCCTGTTAATGTGGTTTACTTGGCTGGGTGCTTTATATTTAAATTTAGTTCCGTGTTATCTATTTATATTTTGCTGATTGTTCTGCATAATTTGCAATTTCCCAGTCTAATTTAGTTCATTTTTCTATCTTTTTATTTGTTTGCCTTTTATCTGTTTGAGGTTCTTTTTAAAATCTGTAAAATTTATTGTTCAATGTTACAAATGTATTTCCCCATGTGCACATCCACTCCATATTGATTTCACAATTTGTCTGTTTTATTTAATTTCTTGGTCTAATTGTTTGATAATTTTATTTGTTATTAATGTTTGTGTTTAATCTGTTTTATATTTTAATTGTTATTCTTTTATGTGATTAATATTTCACGTCTTCAATTTTTAGCATTTTGTTGTTTCATTTATCTGTATGTTTCATGATTTGTTTTTGGTGAAGATGGGTCAGATGTTAACTTGTTTAACAGGTAAAGCTGTTTTACATCGAACTTGATTTGTTTTATACACTTCACAATTATTTATATTTATCTCCATGTTTACAGTGTTTGTTTCATATGACTAATATTTTATTTTTTATTTCCATCCTTTCCTTGTGGAAAATGCAATTCTGACAGGTTTATATTTAACAAGAAATTAAGGAGAGTGTTGAGGCTAGCACATTTATCTAATTATCTCATGACGATAATGGAGGAGGCTATTCTGTCCATCGGTTTCATGCTAGCACCCAGTGAACAATCCCATTAGTACCTTTTCCCCTCCACCTATTTCCTTGAACCCTTGCCATTTACTTGCTCTTACACCTGGCCATCAATTCCCCTCTAATTCTCTTTGTCATTAGCCTTCACTGAGGGGCAATTTACTTATTTCCCTGTAAACTATTCTCTCTCACTTGCCAATCATTTCCCACCTAACCAGGGGTTAATTTAATTAACTATCTAACCTACACATCTTTGGGGTGTGGGAGGAAACTGCAGCAGCGGGCAGAATCCCATATGGTGACAGGGAGAATTTGCAAACCCCACACTGAAACCAACAGAGGTCACGATTGAACCCTGGCCTCATCTTTAGTTTAGTTTAGAAATACAGTGCGGAAACAGGCCTTTAGGCCCACTGAGTCCTCTCAGACCAGCGATCCCCGTACACTAGCACAATCCTACACACTAGGAACAGATAGGACCAAAGCCAAGTAACCTATAAACCTGCACGTCTTTGGAGTGTGGGAGGAAACCGGAGCATCCAGGGAAAACCCACGCGGTCACAGGGAAATGTATAAACTGCATGCAGATATCAACCGTAGTCAGGATCGAACCGGGTCTCTAGCGCTGTATGGCAGCAACTCCACCACTGAGCCACTGTGCCACCCCTGGATCTAATCCAAATAAACTCCAATGTAGCTTTTGACAAAGTCCCCGATATCAGACAGGTTAGAAAAGAAAAAGTTCATTAGTTTTAAGAAAAATTCTAAATTGGATCTAAAATTGGGTGTGTAGCAGAAAACTAGTAGAGTACCGGAATTAGTGATTGAAACATGGAAACGGGCTGCTGGGTTCTGTGTTTAAATCCGTTGCTTAACATGGGATATGTCAGTGATTTTAAACGAAATGGAGTACTTGTGATTAACAAGTTTGCTATTGACACCTAAATGTGGTCAGTGTGGCAAATAACAAGGGAAAAGCTATGGACAGATAAGGAGCTCCATCCGGAGAACAGTAAGTTAATGTACTTGAGAAGATGGGAGTCAAATAGTTCATGGTACTAAAGGGCCTGTCCCACGGGCATGCGACTCCATGCGGCAAGCGCGACCTAACGTGGTCGCTTGAGCCGTACGGCCTCGCGGGGCCGGTCCCACTTCGATCGCCGGAGCCGTATGGAGTTGTGCGGAGCTGGTCCCGACATCGCGCGGGGCTCCAAAAAACTGACCGTGTCCAAAAATTCCGCGCGGCAAAGGCCTTCCGGCCCGCAGCCGCCTCGACGCCGTACGCACCGAATCGACAAGCGTGCGCAGCGTCTTGACGCCATACGTCACGCGCGAACTTCCCGCATCACTCACTCGACCTCCGCACGGCCCCCGCTTCCGGTTTGGTCGCGCTTGCCGCATGCAGTCGCATGCTGGTGGGACCGGCCCTGTACGGGGATCACTCGACCTCCGCGCGGCCCCCGCTTCCAGTTAGGTCGCGCTTGCCGCATGGAGTCGCATGCCCGTGGGACAGGCCCTTTATGCTTCAGTGAGGATCGTCAAAGGTGCTGCCTTTGATGTTAAACCATGTCCATGTCCATGTCCAAAACATTCCAAAGGGAGCAATGGAATGGCCCCTGGTGTCAACAAGTTCATTGATGGCGACACCAGTGGCAGCACTGACAATAAACTTGGCTCTTTATGGAATGTCTGCTACGTGGAACATGCTTCTGGGCTTGTTGACGGGTTGTAATAATACATCTGCTTAGCCTGAGGACGTGTACAGAAAAAAATTCTGGATTTTCTTGTGCAGATGAGTCGAAGCCAGTGAAACAGCGACGGGCACGGGCTAACTACAGCAGCTGGCAGCTGGAGGAGCTGGATAAAGCATTCAAGGCAACTCAGTATCCAGACATCTTCATGAGAGAGGCCCTGGCACTCAGGCTGGACCTGATTGAGGCCAGAGTACAGGTACAGTCAGTACAGATGTTCTGCAGCTCTGCATGTGTTTGTGTGTCTGTGTGTTGGATATATAGATATATGTATAAACTGTGTATGTGAGTTATATATGTGGGCTAGAATTACGTATACCATGTATGTGCATTGTACATGAACTAAGGGTATGGGTTTGTGTGCAATGTATGTTTATCATGAGTGTATGCATGTGTTATGTATGAATGTTATGCGTGTTCATGCATCAATGCATTGCACATGTATGTGAGTTCCATGTTTGCAGTGTGCATGTATGTTGCATTTATTTGTATTGTGTGTATGTTTGTTTTGTCTCTAAAGGACATCGACGCTGCCTAACCTGCTGAGTACTTCCAAAACTCTCTATATTTACCTCAGATTTTCTGCATCTGCATTTTTTTTGTTTTTTGACCACTCTTATTTTTGCTAATATCTACTTTAATATTTCATGGCAGCTTTCTCCAGTGTTTATTTGTAGACAGGAAGGTGGCAAAATGTATATCACTTCTTCCTGTTGGTGTCTGTGGCAGATCATCATTCTATAAGCTGCTTAAACTGTTGAAGGGCCTGACCATATAAATAATAAATATTATTTTTTAAACTTCAGTAATCCTTTTCAAAATATTAAATATTGAAAATCTATTTTTTAACTTTTTAGAGATGTTGGTGCAAAGTACCGTCACAAAGTAATATTCTTTTTCTCTCTCTTTATCAATTTCATTGTCTTCCTTTGTTTTATGGATGTCATTAAACTGGAAAAGATGCAGAAGAGATTTGCATGGTTATTTCCGGGAGTGGAGGGCTTCAGTTATGAAGAGAGACTGAGTAGGCTGGAACAATTTTCCTTGGAGTGTAAGAGGTTGAAGGGTGTCTGTACAGAAGTATATAACATCATGAGGGGCATGGTTAAGATGAATGGTCACAGTTTTTTTTTCCCAGGGTAGCGTGATTTTGAGAGGAAATAGATTTAAGATGAGAGGGTGGTGGGAACGGAGCGATTCTTATTGGGTGGGTACAATTACAATGTTTAAAAGATATTTGGATAGGTACATGGATAGAAAATGTTTAGAGGCTTATGGGCCAGTCGCTTGGATAGACAACCTGTTTGGCCTGGACAAGTTGGACCAGATGTTGTTCCATGCTATAGGACTCTATGATGCGATACTAATTTACTAATCAAGACAATAGTAATCTTTTGGAAACATTGGCCTTTTGAATCCAGGACTAAATATTTCCAATTAGGTGGATGCAACATCTCCTCTGTGAAATCATTATCCCTCAATGGAATGTCGGGAATAATAAATTCTTTCTTTAAATGTTAACCTATTAATTTCACTAATTACTTCATAATTGGCTTGGCTTCAATTCAAAACTAACTTCAGGGTTTGTCACTTTATTTAAAAACTCATAAATGTGAAAGGTTACCAGATTATGATCACTTTTCATCAGTGTCATTAGTTTCAACATTATTAATTAACCCTCTATATTTACACAAACTTGTTTCCGAGCGAGTTCCTTAAATATTGCTCGAAATTCAAGTTCCCCATTATTATTGCACATTACATGTTACACATTGTCGGCTTATATTCTGCCCAACGCTCCTTCACTATTTTGGTGTTCATAAACCATACCCGTCAGTTTTTTGTTAAATTGTAGAGCTAAGCCTTCTGATTTGAAATCCTGATTTCGAGTTAAGATCCTTCCTCCTGCATCGTTAATGAAACATTTGTTGGACCACAACTTGTCAATTGCATCATTTCTGGTCACCATAACTTTAGAAATGATGTGCAAATCCTGGAGAAAGAATAGGAAGGATTTATGAGGAAGGTTTTAAGAGACATCTCTTCATGAAGAGCACTCTGTCCAGGACAAACCATTCACCCACTATCTTATAAAATCACTCTCTCCGTCCCGCAACATGCCTGCAGTGCGTATCATCTACAAAATGCACTTATTCAGAACCTCATAAACCCATGAATTTCTACCACCAGGAAGGATAAAGACAGCAGAGCTTGGAATGTCACCACCTACAGGTTGCCCACTGAGTCGCACAACACCCTGACTGGAAGCATATCACAGACCCTTCATCTTTGTTGGGTCTAAATCTTCAATCACTTCCCCAATTCGCATTGTGAGCTACACCTCACAGCTCCTGAGATCCAAGTTCAATCCTGACCTCGGCTGCTGCTCATGTGTTTATACGTTCTCCCTGGGCTCACGTGGGTATCTTCAGATGCTCCAGTTTCTTTCCACATCCCAAAGACATGCGGGTTGGTAAGTTAATTGGCCACTGTAAATCTCCCTAGTGTGTAGGTGAGTGAATCAGTGACGAGGTGTTGAGAATGTGAGAGAAAACAGGTTGCAGGGAGATAAGTGAGGGAATGGGAATGATGGGTTTGCTCTGAGAGCTGGTAGAGACTCAATGGGCTAAATGGCCTACCTTTGTCATGAAGACAATGGGGAAAACTGATAGCTTGTAATAGAAGAGAAAAGGAAAATAAAAATAAATAGCCATATCTGTAGAAAGAGGGCAAAAACGTGAATACCCCTGCCCTTTTAACAACGGTGGTCCAAAAATAAATATTGAGCAGGGCGCAGGAGAGATCCCTGCCGCTCCTCTTTGAAGTACAGCTGGTGCTATTTCTAGATCCACTTGACTAGGCAGGTAGGGTCTCAGTTTAACTTCCCACCTGCAGGTCCATGCCGCAGACAGTCAGTGCTCTATTATGGCCAGTAAGTACAAAGGGAAGCTTTCATTCCATACATTTCCTTTCCTTCATGTTGCAGCTTTATAAAACTTTGGTTATGGGCGCAGTTCTGGTCGACCCATAACAGGAAGGATGTGGGCGCTTTGGAAAGGGTGTAGAAGAGGTTTATCAGGATGCTGCCTGGATTAGATTTTAGCGAAAAGGAGTGGTTTGGCAAACTTGGATTGTTTGGAGCATTGGAGGCCGAGGGGAGACCTGATAGAAGTAAATAATATTATGGGGCATAGATTGGGTAGATAGTGCATTTCCCCCAAATACTAGAGGGCATAGCTTTAAGGTGAGAGGAGAAAGTTTAAAGGTGATGCATGGGGACATTTTTTTACACAGAGAGTGGTAGGTGCCTGGAACACGCTGCCAAGGGTGATAGTGGAAGCATCCACGATAGTGACGTTTGAAAGGCTTTTAGATAGGCCCATGAATATGAAAGGAATGGGGAAATATGAACTGGCAGACGAGATCAGTTTAACTTGGCATGATGTTTGGCACAGACATCGGGGACTGAAGAACCTGTTCCTGTGCTGCACTGTTTTATGTTCTTACTTAACTAAATGATGAGTCATCTGACTGAGGGATTTATTCTGCAGGTTTGGTTCCAGAATCGCAGGGCCAAGATGAGGAGGCAGTTGAAGGTGCAGGACCGTCCCTCAGAGAAGAGCAGAGCCCAAGAGGCCAGCCACAGTCCAGAGGAGGAGAAATACGACCCTCTGAGTATCAACGTGGACGGTGACAAGACAGAGAAGGCCACTTTCCCTTGGCCCGCATCCCACGTACACCAAGGGGAACACCTGGTCGCTCCCCCTTTCCAAGCAGTGGTCCAGCGAATCAGAGACAATTCCAGCCCCAGCCCCAGTCCGGAGGAGATCCGCAGTTGCAGCATTGCTACTCTCCGGGCAAAGGCCAGGGAACACGAGGCCGAGATACACAATGGGGCCGCAAAGTTGCTCCCCGTCTCCAAGTGCTCTTCCCCAGTGACCCTGGAAACCACCGACGAGGCGAACGATAGTGGGTAGTAACTGAGCAAACAGATGAATAAAGCAACCAGCACTGGTGTTAGTCACTGGTCACACTGTACACAACTCTCCGAGGGGGGTTGTGCAATGGATGGACACAGAGAGACCGTATCATGCACAAAAAGTCCAACACATGCAGAAAATGTACAATACAGCGAGGCTCTGTAACAGAAAGTGGCAGACTATAAAACACCAAGGGACTGAGAGGACATTAGCTCACAAGAGGGCTGCATAAAACATAGAGAGAGCAAGAGATGTCTGTCCCAACTCCACACAACTTGAGTAATGCACTAGAGTTCCCCAGGGCTGGGTGTGGATGGCAGATTTCCTCCTCAACAGGACATTAATGAACTACTTGTGGTTTAACTGAACAACTTCATGACCTCTCTCCTGCTGATATCAGAAGCAGGTACAGCAGATATTCATTGGAAGCATATAGATACGGAACGGTGCTCGTGTTATGACAGACAACGATTTTATGGAAAGAATCCAACACAATGTACGTAGAGGCGCACATTAGACAAAGAGACTGTGGTGACGTGTTAAAGGCAGGAGCTAACTTATGTGGAAATCAATCTCAACCTCCCAGCAGACTAATTCATTCTGAGGGAACAGCACCATCTAATGGACCCTACGTATCGGCTCCCAAGTCTCCCTGTTTAACAATTCCTTTCATGCTTTTAAAATAGTTTAAATTGCAAAGCAGGAGGATGCCATTCAGCCTATCAATGCAGTTTCAGTGATCTTCACTCTCTCTCTCTCCCCCCCTCTGTCTGTCTATCTGTCCGTCTGTCTGTCTGTCTGTCTGTCTGTCTGTCTGTCTGTCTCTCACATTGACCTTCATGCTTGTACTCAATATCTCATTCCAGACATGTCTGTTAATCTTGAAGGCCCCAATGGACAGTTGCCAGAATCCAAAGACTTTTGGAACGGAGAACTCTTGGTTTCTTATACAATAAAGTATTTTCTGAACTTACTCTTGAAGGGTGTAGGTTTAATTTTAACACCAATGGTATCTTCTGTATTTCTCCCCAAACTCCTTACACCCAAGTAATAGTGACATTGAATTTACTGAACAAGCCAGCAAGTATTCATGGAGGCAGAAACAGTCAAGAGTGACACACCCTAAAAGCTGACTGTTTTTCTCTTTCGCAAATGCTGCCTGACCTGCTGAGTTTTTCCGGTGTTTTCTGTTTTTGTTTCCGATTTCCAGCATCTGCAAAATTTTGGATTTCATTTGATGCGTTGGGTCACTGACCTTGCGTCCCTAATCATTGACCCAAACTGTTCTTTCTGTAGAGACACAAGGAATCACGGCTGCTGGTTTACAAAAAATAACCCAACCAACAAAGTGCTGAAGTAACTTAGCAGGTCAAGGAGCATCTCTGGAGAACATGGTAAGATGATATTTCAGGTTGAGACCCTTCTTCAGACTGATTGTAGTAGGTGGAAGAAAGCTGGAAAAGAGGTGGGGGTGCCTCCTTTACATTGGTGAGATCAAGCATAGACTAGGCGACTGTTTTGCTGAACACTTGCACCTGGTTCACCATGGCGTGTTGGATCTCTTGGTTGCTAAACATTTTTACTCCTCTTCCCATTCTCATATGGATTTTTCTGGCCTGGGACAGAAGTGAGGATACATGCAAACATGCCTCCCTCACCCTAAACCTATGTCCTCTATTTTTTGATTCCCCTACACAGGGTGAAAGACTTTGGGCATTCACCTATCTATCTTCCTCATGATTTAATACACCTCTTCAAGATTACCCCTCAACCTCCTGTACTCCAAGAAATAAAGCTTGGCCAACTTCTCTCTTTAGCTCAGCCCCTCACATCCTGGAAACATCTCATAAATCTTCTCTGCACTCTTTCCAACTTAACGAAATCCTTCCAACAGCAGGGTGACCAAAACTGAACACAGTACTCCTTATGTGGCCTTGCCAATATCTTGTATAGCTGTACAATACAATACAATACAGTTTTATTCGTCACATTGCACATAAAGTGCAAGTGAAATGAATTTGCCAGCAGCGGTACTATGAGAAAGAACACACAAAAACACAATAAAAATGTAACACAAACATCCACCACAGCATTCATCACTGTGGTGGAAGGCACAAAATTTGGCCAGTCGTCCTCCATTTTCCCCCGTGGTCGGGACCTCAACCCTCCGCAGCCGTCGCTGTGGGCGTCCAGATGAATGAAAGTCCAGGTAAGTCCTGAATCGGTGCCTCCCCCACCGGAGACCGCGGCTTCAGGTTGGTGTAGGCCGCAGGCCGGCGGTCGGTGATTTAAAGTTCCCGCCGCGCCGCAGCCAGAAGCACCGCAGACTGCAGGGCCGGCGGTCGAAGCTCCCCTCCAGGGATCCCCGGCGAGGGACCCCGCTCCCGATGGTAAGTCCACGCCGCGTAACATAACATCCCAACTTCTATACTCAATACCCTGACTGTTGAAGGCCAATGTACCGATAGTCTTCTTCATCCTATCTATCTGTGACATCAGCATCAGGGAACAATGTACCTGTACGCCTAGATCCCTCTGCTCCACAACACTCCCCATGACCCTACCATTCAATGTGAGGGTTCCATAAAGCAACACTTCACACTCATCGGCATTAAACTCCATTAGCCATTCCTCAGTCCACTCGCTTTGCTGTTCAAGAGCCTATTTTGGTGTCATCTGCAAACTTACTAATCTGGTCTTACAAATTCTCATCGAAATCGTTCATATAAACCACAAACAGCAATGGTCCCAGCACCAATCCCTCAGACACACCACTCGTCACAGGCTTCCAGTCTGAAAAAAATCCTTCCACCACTGGCCTCTGCTTCCTTCCATGAACCCAATTCTGTATCCAGATAGCTCTCTCTGGATCCCATGCAATCTATCCTTCCAGAGAAGCCTACCATGCGGAAACCTATCAAACACCCTGCTGAAATCCATATAGACAATGTCTACTGCTAGAAATATCTAGACAAAATAATATAATATGCCAACAGTAGTTAGCCTAAACATAAATGGCTCCTACAAACACAATCTTACACACTAGGGACATTTTACCATTAACAGTACTCAATTATCCTACAAACCTGTGCATCTTTGGAGTGTGGTAGGAAACCGGGGCACCCGGAGAAAACGCATGCAGTGACTGGGAGAATGTACAAACTCCGTACAGACAGCACCCGTAGTCAGGTTCGAAACAAGGTCTCGGGCGCAGCAAGGCAGCAACTCTACTGCTGTGCCATTGTGCTGACCTTGCAGCCTTTCTTAAATAGAAGCACAACATTAGTAACTCCAGTCATCCAGCACATTACCCGAGTTTAACAATGATTCATATATCTCACGTAGGTCTCTCGTAATTTATTCTCTAGTTTCCTTGGATATATCTGATCAGGCTTGGGAGATTTATCTAATTCATATGTCATAGGATGTCCAGTACCTCCTTGACCACAATACGGACTGTCCTCAAGACATCTCCATTAACTGTCCAAAGTTCCCTTGCCTTCGTGTTTTTCTCCATGGTAAAAAGAGAAGAGATCTGGTTGCAGTTCACCTTATGAATCAAGTGTGGAGACGTTTTTGCAGAAGTACTACAACATGGCATATTCTGGGGGCTGGCTGAGTGAAGAGTTCTCTCTGCCCTGATTTCAAATCCCAGGCCACATACATGTGAACAAAGTGCTTCCATTAAGGTGCTGACAGGTTGTTACACTGCAGGTGCCATCCTTCAGTTGATGTGTGAATGCCAAATCTAATCCGTATTCACAAGAGCATTCTTTAAATGACTGGGTGATCTTTTGAGAGGGGGATTAGCTGGACATTATCACATTGCGAGTCTCTGTGAAAATTGGCTACTGGAGTTCATTTGTGACAAGTTCAAAAGTTCATAAATTATAGGAGCAGAATTAGGCCATTCAGCCCATCAAGACCACTGGCCATTCAATCATGGCTGATCTATCTTCCCCTCACAATCCCATTCTCTTGCCTTCTTTCCATAACCCCTGTCACCTCTACTGAATACATTTTGAATTGAATACAATTGAATTGAATACATTTTATTAGCCAAGTATGTATACATACAAGGAATTTGCCTTGGTGCTTTGCTCGCAAGTAACAACACTATATACAATAAACAATTAAGAATAAAACATTATAATTTAAACAGAAACATAGAAACATAGAAAATAGGTGCAGGAGTAGGCCATTCGGCCCTTCGAGCCTGCACCGCCATTCAATATGATCATGGCTGATAATCCAACTCAGTATCCTGTACCTGCCTTCTCTCCATACCCCCTGATCCCTTTAGCCACATAGGCCACATCTAACTCACTCTTAAATATAGCCAATGAACTGGCCTCAACTACCTTCTGTGGCAGAGAATTCCACAGATTCACCACTCTCTGTGTAAAAAATGATTTTCTCATCTTGGTCCTAAAAGACTTCCCCCTTATCCTTAAACTGTGACCCCTTGTTCTGGACTTCCCCAACATCGGGAATAATCTTCCTGCATCTAGCCTGTCCAACCCCTTAAGAATTTTGTAAGTTTCTATAAGATCCCCCCTCAATCTTCTAAATTCTAGCGAGTACAAGCCGAGTCTATCCAGTCTTTCTTCATATGAAAGTCCTGCCATCCCAGGAATCAGTCTGGTGAACCTTCTCTGTAATCCCTCTATGGCAAGAATGTCTTTCCTCAGATTAGAAGACCAAAACTGTACGCAATATTCCAGGTGTGGTCTCACCAAGACCCAGTACAACTGCAGTAGAACCTCCCTGCTCTTATACTCATATCCTTTTGCTATGAATGCTAACATACCATTCGCTTTCTTCACTGCCTGCTGCACCTGCATGCCTACTTTCAATGACTGGTGTACCATGACACCCAGGTCTCGTTGCATCTCCCCTTTTCCTAATCGGCCACCATTCAGATAATAGTCTACTTTCCTGTTTTTGCCACCAAAGTGGATAACCTCACATTTATTCACATTATACTGCATCTGCCATGCATTTGCCCACTCACCCAACCTATCCAAGTCACCTTGCAGCCTCCTAGCATCCTCCGAACAGCTAACACTGCCCCCCAGCTTCGTGTCATCCACAAACTTGGAGATATTGCATTCAATTCCCTCATCCAGTTCATTAATATATATTGTAAATAGCTGGGGTCCCAGCACTGAGCCTTGCGGTACCAAACTAGTCACTGCCTGCCATTCTGAAAAGGACCCGTTTACTCCTACTCTTTGCTTCCTGTCTGCCAGCCAGTTCTCTATCCACATCAATACTGAACCCCCAATACCATGTGCTTTAAGTTTGCATACTAATCTCTGATGTGGGACCTTGTCGAAAGCCTTCTGAAAGTCCAGATATAACACATCCACTGGTTCTCCCTTATCCACTCTACTAGTTACATCCTCGAAAAATTCTATAAGATTCGTCAGACATGATTTACCTTTCATAAATCCATGCTGACTTTGTCCAATGAATTCACCACTTTCCAAATGTGCTGCTATCCCATCTTTAATAACTGACTAGCATTTTCCCACTACCGATGTTAGACTAACTGGTCTGTAATTCCCCGTTTTCTCTCTCCCTCCCTTTTTAAAAAGTGGGGTTACATTAGCTACCCTCCAATCCTCAGGAACTACTCCAGAATCTAAAGAGTTTTGAAAAATTATCACTAATGCATCCACTATTTCTGGGGCTACTTCCTTAAGTACTCTGGGATGCAACTTATCTGGCCCTGGGGATTTGTCTGCCTTTAATCCATTCAATTTACCTAACACCACTTCCCGGCTTACATTGAATTTCACTCAGTTCCTCCATCTCATTTGATCCCCGGTCCCCTGCTATTTCCGGCAGATTATTTATGTCTTCCTTAGTGAAGACAGAACCAAAGTAGTTATTCAATTGGTCAGCCTTGTCCTTGTTCCCCATGACCAATTTGCCTGTTTCTGACTGCAAGGGACCTACATTTGTTTTAATTAATCTTTTTCTCTTCACATATCTATAAAAACTTTTGCAGTCAGTTTTTATGTTCCCTGCCAGTTTTTATGTTCCCTGTTTGATGCCATCCCCAACTCCACTACTACTGTTAGGTGGCCTGTACACAACTCCCCTAGCGTTTTCTGCCCCTTTGTGTTTCGCAGCTCTACCCATATCGATTCCACATCCTCCAAGCTAATGTCCTTCCTTTCTATTGCGTTAATCTCCTCTCTAACCAGCAACGCTACCCCACCTCCTTTTCCTTTCTGTCTATCCCTCCTGAATATTGAATATCCCTGGATGTTCAACTATTAGCCTTGGTCACCCTGGAGCCATGTCTCCGTGATCCCAACTATATCATATTCATTAATAACTATCTGCACATTCAACTCATCCCACCTTATTACGAATGCTCCTTGCATTGAGACACAAAGCCTTCAGGCTTGTTTTTACAACACTCTTACCCCTTATACAATTATGTTGAAAAGTGGCTCTTTTTGATTTTTTGGCCCTGGATTTGTCTGCCTGCCACTTTTACTTTTCACCTTGCTACCTATTGCTTCTACCTTCATTTTACACCCCTCTGTCTCTCTGCTCTTGCACCCATCCCCCTGCCACAATAGTTTAAATCCTCACCGACAGCACTAGCAAACACTCCCCCAAGGACATTGGTTCCATTCCAGCCCAGGTGCAGACCGTCCTGTTTGTACTGGTCCCACCTCCCCCATGCCCTAGAAATTTGAATCCCTCCCCCTTGCACCATTTTTCAAGCCACGTATTCATCTGTAATATCCTCCTATTTCTACTCTGACTAGCCCGTGGCACTGGTAGTAATCCAGTAAACATGTGAAGAATGAAATAAAATAACTGAGCAAAAATGAGGCAACAGACCTTTGGTTGTTGAGTAGAGCTACTGCTCGTGGAAAAAACAGTTTTTATGCTAATCAAGAATCTATCAATCTCTGCCTTAAAATATCCATGACACCCTACACAGCCTTCTGTGGCAAATAATTCCGCAGATTTACCACCCTCTGGCTAAAGAAATTCCTCCTCATCTCCTTTCTAAAGGTGCATCTGTTTGTTCTGAGGCTATGGCCTCTGTTCCTAGACTCGCCCACTAGTGGAGACATCCACTTCAGGCACGTGCCGTGAGTAATTACTCAAGGTAGGCAGTCAGTCGGCTTAAAAAAAAAATCCTTAAATTCCCACAGCCGAGTAACCTCAATTGCGCTGTTGGAATTTAAGGATTTGCGGGACATGAGTGAGGTCAGCGAGTGGCAGGAGAGAGGTTTTTAGACGGAGAGCTGCCAGAGGTGAGTGGGGGCCGGCAGAAGGCGCTGAGGTGGCGGTTGGTTCCGCTGTCCGGCCCGGCAGCCGCTCACAGCCACCTGAGCTGCTTCTCCCCCCCCCCCACCCCCCCACCCCACCCCCACCGCCTCAATGCGGTGGCTCTGTGCAAGGAACGTCGCAAGTGGCATGATCCCGATCCACTCCTTCACAACATTCGTGCCCTCCCCGCAACTTTACCCCTGGCCAGACTCCTCAAACGCTGTGAAAGGAACTCTCCCCCCACCCCCACACCTTGGGAAATACGGTATTTTAAAAAAAGGCACCAAGAAATGTACTTACCACGTTATTGGTACACAAACTCCATTCTTCTCTCTTTGTTTCCTAAGATACACTTAAAATAATGACAATCCATATTTGAAAACCCCGCCAAGAAACTAGCGCTGCGCATGCGCAGTAGGCTGCTGCGCCTGCGCACTGCTGCAAAGACAGAATTTCAGCTGCCTTCAGCCCCGCTTGAAATTGACGGCTTGAAGCAGCGCTGACGGCACGTGGGCTGCACAGACCTTCAAGGGTTACAAGTGCTGCGGTTGAAAGGCACGGAGAATTATGCCTACCTAAGAGATCGATCTCTTAGATAGGCATAATTCTCCCATGCCTTTACTATTTATATTTAGTTATTACCATTTTATAATTTTAGTCAGAGTAGGCAGTACCTGGCGGCATGTGCCTGATCCACTTCTACTCTCTCCAGACCTTCACAACAGTGACTATGTTTCAAAACTGGCTGAAAGACCCTTTGGAACATCCTGGGATCATGAAAGGTGGAATATAAATGCAAATCCCTACACTGTAAATTCCACACTGCAGGGGCGGAAATCGCTATCAAAACATGGAGGGGAGGAGGAGGGGGGGGCGACAATTTATTGGTGGCCGCACGCGCACACACACGTACGAGGCTTCGGCCGTGGGCCCTGTGGACGATAACATCGGGAGCTGACCTGGTTGGTGACCGACTCCAAAATCCAGCAACAGCAGCTTCGTCCGCCCCGAATCGTGGGGCTTGAATCGGCCCGTTCGTGGGGCCTTTCATCGCCCGGTGCGGCTTAAAATCGACCGCAGGATCTTCCATCCCCCGGCAGGGGCTTCAACATCAGGAGCCTCGATCGGATCGACGCAGTAATTTGACCGCGGGTCAAAAGTGCCGGAGTTACTCAATGTGTCATGCAACATCTCTGGAGAACATGGGTAGGTGGCGTTTCAGACCTGGAGTCTTCCGACTATTTGTTGTAGGGGGAGGGGGAGAAAGCTGGAAGAGGTGGGAGCGGAACAATTGGCAGGTGAATACAGTTGAGGGTCCTATGATCAGCAGATGACTGGACAAAGGCCAGAGATGGGAGGGCACAAATGGTTGTGAGGTAAAGAGATAAGGGGAGTAGAAATGCTAAATGCCAGAGGAAGGATTGTAGATGGAAGGGGAAGGTACGCAAAAATGCTGGAGAAACTCAGCGGGTGCAGCAGCATCTATGGAGCGAAGGAGATAGGCAACGTTTCGGGCCAAAACCCTTCTTCAGGTGGAAGGGGATAAGGGAAGAGCAAAACGGTATTGTTGGTTAGTTACCCAACATTGGAGAATTCAATGTAGTGTCATTAGGTTGTAAGCTACCCAAGCGGTGCTGTTCCTCCAGTTTACATGTGGCCTCACTTTGGCAGTGGAGGAGGCCAAGGACAGAAAGATTGGTATGGGACACAAAATGCTGGTGTAACTCAGCGGGACAGGCAGCATCTCTGGAGAGAAGGAATGAGTGATGTTTTGGGTTGAGATCCTTCTTTAGACTGGACCCGAAACGTCACCCATTCCGTCTCTCCAGAGATTTTGCCTGTCCTGCTGAGTTACTCCAGCGTTTTATGTCTATCTTCGGTTTAAACCAGCATCTGCAGTTCCTTCCCACACAAGATTGGCATGGGAATGGGAAGGGGATTTAAAATGGTTAGCACCTAGGAGGTCCAGCTGGCCTCGACGGACTGAGTGCAAGTGTTTGCCAAGCCTACCTTTGATCTCACCAAAGTAATGGAGGCCACAACGGGAGCAACAATTGCAGTACATCAGGTTGGAGGAGGTGTATGCGAACCGCTGTCTTACTTGGAAGTACTGCGGGGGTCCTTCGGTGGAAGTGAGAGAAGAGGTATATGGCCAGTTCTTACATCTCCTGTGGTTACAGGACCTGTACCTGGGAAAGGGATGGTTTGGGTGGGAACTGATGAGTGAACCTGATGAATGTGGTTGACAGAATATCCTTGTCCAGAATTATTCAGTGTGTGCTAATGAACAAAGCGGAGTGGGCTGGGCCACAATAGCGTGGGAGGGCGTGTTATCCAGGGGTGGAGAGAGTTGAGGTTATTTTAGGGCGGGAGCATTGACCTTTTCTGCCTAATACTATACATACGTGTGTGTCCAGATACTGGAGTTGTCACCCGCTGCGTGTGGTCATGTGTGTATCACTCACTCAATGACCACTCCGCGACATTCCCCTGGTAACTTATCTCCCGGGATCCGGGCGGACTCTCTCTCTCTCTCTCTCTCTCTCCTGTCTGTTCCTGAAACTTGTCTCCAAGTATCCGCGCGGCTCCGCTGCTGTCTGTTCGGATACAACAGTCGCGGCGGAGTTCCTTGCGCTGAGGTCTTCTGCCTCAGTCTTTCCAAGTGTTTCATTCCCTCCCTCTCACCAGTCTCCTCCCCTCTCTCTCTCTCTCTCTCTCTCTCTCTCTCTCTCTCTCTCTCTCTCTCACGCACTCGCTGGCTTGCTTGCTTTCCCTCTATTCGCTTCTGGATTCGTTTCCTGGTTGTTTGATGCCGATGCTCCCTCGCCCTTGGACTTCCCATGGCCGCGATCAAAGCCCTGCACCAGTGGTGTAAGAGGCAGTGCGAGGGCTACCGTAATGTGGAGATCACCAACATGACCACGTCCTGGCGGGACGGGCTGGCCTTTTGTGCCATCCTGCACCACTTCAGACCGGACCTCATGTGAGTCAGGAACTAACTAACTAACTAACTAACCCGTCTCTGTCTCGGCTGCAGAGAGAGAGCGAGAGAGAGAGGGAGAGAGAGAGAGGGTCGCTGGCTGCTGCCTCTGTGTGGGTGTTGTTGGTGGTTGGGGTGGGGATGAGAGAGCGAGTCGCCGCTTGTTCGCGAGTGGAAAACTACCCGAGTCCGATCCCTGTACAACCGGGGATAGACACAAGAAGGTGGAGTAACTCAGCGGGTCAGGCAACATCTTTGGAGAAAAGGAATAGGTGACGTTTTGGGTCGAAACCCTTCTTCAGACCCGAAACGTCACCCATTCATTTTCTTCAGAGATGCTGCCTGACCCGCGGAGTTACTCCAGCTTTTTGTCTCTCTCTTCGGTTTAAAACCACCGTCTTGCACTTCCTTCCTACACACCCAATGTAACCGGTTCTGCGTTGTTGCAATGACACCTCGGGTCAAACGCCGGCTCAGTTTACTGAGTCCAAACTCCCCAGGCGACGGTATTTAGGGACCAATTTGCGCTGTTGACTTTGGAGGGCTGCAGGGGAGCGTCCTGGAGAGTAGAGGAGAGGAGAATTGAATTTGTCTGTGAGTGTAGACTCGGTATTTCTGTCCCACCTGATGCTAATGGACTTTGACAGGACGGTCACTCTGGCCATGTGAAAATACGGCTGCATATTGGCTACCGTGTGTTTGATCTGCGGTTCTCGCTACCGGTCCTACAGCGCCAGATGTTCCTGATGGAATACAGTATTATTTTTTTTGAAAGGATGATATTTGCGCCAGTTGTGTGGCTAATGACGAACAGCTGCACGAATCCCCCCCGAGGCTCGGCTGCGGAAGTTTCCGAGATTGGGTAATAGCTGGAAAATAGGCATTTAACAACGCTGCATTCTTTCGTCTGAATTAATCAAATCTCCACTTCTCTCTCTCTCTCTCTCACCCCCCTCCTTAACATCCCTCAAATGCGAGCGTGAAACAAGTAGCCAGGCAGAGTGAGTGTTTCACAGGCAGGAGTGAAAGCTGCCTTTGTATCCACCAGAATCTCACACTGATCTCAGTAGTCGGGTCATTGTCAATGTTCCGCTTGGCCGGGACCGTCAGACAATGGGAATACGGGGCGGGCAGGCAAGTCTGTCTACGCTTTTCCAGCTTTCTCCCTCTCCCTCTCAACCCCCCCCCCCCCCCCCCTGCCGCCCGTACAATCAGTCTGAAGAATGGTGTCGACCCGAAACATCCGAAACTATCCATGTTCGCCAGAGATGTTGCCTGACCTGCTGAGTTACTCCAGCACTTTGCGTCTATCTTTGGTGTAAACCAGCATCTGCAATTCCTTCTTATAACGATTGAAGAAGGATCCTGACCCGAAACGTCGTCTGTCCTTTTCCCTCCAATGATGCTGCCCGATTCACTGAGTCCCCCCACCTATTTGGATTTTTTTTGCTCAGGATTCCAGCATCTGCAGCCACTTGTCTCCAAGACTGGGAAGGAACTGTAGGTTTGGGTGGGGTGGGGGTTGAGAGGGGGTTTAACAGTGAAAGAGCTGGAGTTTGGATTAAATAGTTTGAGAAGTTGGGCACAGCAGCCCTTGTGTTTGTGTTCCACTGTGGATGCTGAGTTGTTGAAAATATCCAAGGCTGAATGGATAGTATTTGGGCATGAGGAGAAGCTGGAGCGATGGGGCTTGGGCTGATCAGTGGATTGGAGATACAGATAGATCAGCCTGAAAAGATCACCCTGGAATACACTCTAGGATCTAGATTGAGACTCCAGTGAAGTGTAGAGGGAGTGCTGCAGTGTAAGGGGTGCCCTATTTCAGATGTGGCCCTACAGATGTGAAATCTGTATGATACTATTTGGCCTCTTATTTCTCTAACTTCAAGTAACCCTTGCTTTCCCTCTCTCTCCATCCCTCCCATACTAAGTCATACTAGCTTCAAAGTTGTCTTGTTGAGTCTCAATGTCTGTAACTTGCATTCACCTAATCCACAACTAACAATGGCCTGTTTCCATTATCATTGTTATTTTATCATTCATTCATTTGTTCTATACCAGTCTATATCACAGTCTATATCGTTCATTTCCCTTTTCCCTGAGTCTCAGTCTGAAGAAGGGTCTCGCCGTCTCTATTCCTTTTCTCTCGAGTTTGCTGTCTGACCTGCTGAGTTACTCCAGCTTCTTGTGTCTATCTTTGATACTATTTGTAAGCAGAGCAGTGAGTTCTTTCCCCATATACTGGCCAATGTTATTCCTCACCTGACATTAATAAAACTGACAACTGGTTGTTATCAGACTTTTTTCAGGGAGCTCATTAAACACAAATTAGCCACCATCCTCCCTACATTACAGTAGTGAATACACTTGGGAAGTATCCGATTGACTCGTGTAGCATGAGATGTCCCTGAAAGGAACTTGAAGGGTGTCACAGAATTAAAACTTTTTTTGAAGGAGTTGCTTCTGCTTGGAAAACCCACGAGAGAAACAGCCACGAGACAGGTCAACGCTGACGTATATCTGTAGGAAGGAACTACAGATGCTGGTTTACACTGAAGATAGACGCAAAATGCGGCAACACAGGAGAAAAGGAAGGGGTGACATTTCGGGTGGGATAGATAGCGTATATCTATTCCTTGAAAAATTGTTGTTCCCTGTGGAACTGGCCTTCAATTCCCACACTGACCTGTCTGTCCTCTGCCCCCCTCACAACCAGGTTAGAGCCAAACACAAACCAGACGTACAGCACCTCATATTTCACCTGGCATGGATGTTGAATTCTCTAATTTCTGGTAACCTGCATCCTCTCTGTCCCTTTCTCTCTCTTATAATACCCTGATCCTCTCGCATATAACCTTATTCCCATAATATCTCCCATCCACTATCATCCTGTTTCTTTCCCCCTTCCCCTCCATCTACCCCATCTGACCATCATCCACACACTGGACCCCCCCACCATCATCTTCTCCCTTGTTGTTTTCATCTGAACTCCCACCATCCCTCTTTATTCAGTTCCTCTCTTCGCCATCCTTTCTTACCAGAAACTAGTGACTTCTGTTCTCCAAACTCCATCTCAGCCTCTGTCAATATTTCCTCCCTTCCCTTCCACACATGCATTGATTTTTGCAATCAATCTCCTCGCCTGGATCCAGCGATCGCTTGCTAGATCTTGCCCCCATCCCTCACCACATTTTTTTATACTGGCTACTTTCCCTCTACTTTTTCAGTTGACATGAAGTGTCCTGACTCAAAACATCAACTGTCCATTTTCCTCCATACTGAGTTCCTCCAGCTGCTTTCCTTTTTTTCCACAGTTTCCAGTATCTGCACTCCTGTGCCTCTCTGGGCTTGTTACACTCTTGTTACTGGGAGCATATCTTTATTGCTGCTCAGGGGAGACTGAACAAATATGGAACTGGTTCTGTTAGGATTCTCTGGGTTCACGACTTAAGTGCAGTTATTTTCAAGTGGGGAAAGGGTTTAAAAACTGCTTTTTACAAAAATTGTGTTTCAGGTGACACTAGGTTGAGGAGATCATCCAGGGTTTGATTTCCTGCTGAACTCTGCAGCTGCTTGGACTGCCAAATAAGTTGTAAGAAAGGCTTGTATTTATCTCGAGCTTGTCCCAACGCACATCACATTAATTTCTTTAAAACAAAACTTTTGAAAACTGAGAATGCAGGAAAGATTCAGCAGGTCAGGCAGCATCTGTGGAGAGGGTAACAGAATTTCTGTTTCAGGGTGATGACTTCCTGATATTCTTAAAGTGTGCTCAGTGTTGTAGTGCAATAAATGCTGCAGTCAATTTGCATACAACAGTCCTGCAAATAGTAAAGTGATAACCATAACCATTATGATAAAGCTATTATGATCTGGTTTACTAATGTTGATTTAGCAAAGTTCAACTGGAGATCAAAATCTGACTGACTTTCCTTAACAAGCAACTCCCCAAACCATAGTCTCTGTAAAAAGGCATAAAATATTCATTTCCCACTTTCAGCATAAATGTTGACCAGAATACCAGGAAGAATCTCTTTGTCCTTCTTCAATTTAACATTTCCTCTGCACGGTGGCACAGCGGTAGAGTTGCCGCCTTACAGCTCCGTAGACCCCGGTTCGATCCCGACTACGGGTGCTGTCTGTACGGAGTTTGTACGTTCTCCTCGTGACCGCGTGGGTTTTCTCCGAGATCTTCGGTTTCCTCCCACACTCCAAAAGACGTACAGGTTTGTTGATTAATTGGCTTGGTATAAATGTAAATTGTCCCTAGTTTGTGTAGGATAGTGTTAATGTGCGGGGATCGTTGGTCGGTTTGGGACGAAGGGCCTGTTTCCGCGCTGTATCTCGAAGCTAAAATAACCATGGCATCTCCGAGGGTGGTGAGTTTCATTGATGGCGTGCCACTCTAGGTATCTGGAGTGGGATTAGAATCTAAGCCACCCACCTCTTGGGACTGAGTGCCAGCACCGTGATGGAGCAGGGAATGGTTTGACAGCTGCTCTCAAGAACTCTGCTCTTTCCCTGTCCTCCAATAACAAACAGATTATTTAAGATGATCAATTTAAGATTAAGAGCACGAGAGACATTTGATCAGATCCGGCTGTTGGGCAGTAATCTAAATCTGGCCTTTCTCACGCTGAAGTGGAGCCAACTCCTGACAGCAGCAGGATCTTGAGTGAAATGAATTGACTGTAGACCAACCCATTGTATGGGATCACTTGAATTGGGAAATGAATAGAAATCTTGGAAAGGAAATCCAAGCACGCGTAATCTACTGGAGGAACCAAGTAGGTTGGAACAACCAGTTAGTATGGACACCACAGAGGAGAATGCCAATGATGTGACATTGCTAATGTAATATATCATCTCTGTGGTTTGGATAGGATTCTATTCTCTGTATATTTGTGTTGTGGTATAGGAAGCATGTCTGCCATAGTGTTCATCTTATAGAATCATACAGTGTGGAAACAGGCCCTTCAGCTCAACTTGCCCACACCGACCAGCATGTCCCACTTGCCTGCATTTTGGCCCATGTTCCTCCAAATCTGTCCAGTTTAGAGAAACACAGGCCATGTACATGGTCATTTACAAGCCATGTCTTTCATCCAGTGCTCTGCTTTCAGTATCCCAACTCATTCACTATCATCTCCTCCCCTTACTGGCCTGCATGAACACTTGATCAAATAGCATCAGTGTTGTTATTTGACCCGTTGACCATACCTGCTGGAGGTATCAATCCTGATTGCTTCAGGGTCCATCTCTGCCCCAGTCGCTGCCCCAGTCGCTGCTAGTCTTATCCCTTCCTTCCACCGTGCCGCTCCATTATTCTCACTATGATTTCCCCCCCATCTGTTTCACTCACGGCAGATCAACACTGAACACTGCGGGAGTGGTTTGGAGACCTGATCAAATCCAAAATGGGCAGCTTCCCAAAGCAATAAATGTGAACTAAAAACAGATGTTGAAAGCGCTCAATTAGTTAGGCAGCATCTGCAGACAAAGCGTTGGCTTCCCCTTCGCCACCAATACCTCAGCCTCCTCCACCCTTAAATGCAAGTGACTTAAAGATAAATCAGAAGTCACTTTTCATGGAATCTTTGAGAGAACCAGCACAAAACAAACCTTTCTGCGCACTGATTCTGCGCCGACCATCAAGCAGCAATTTACAATAATACTACTCTATTTCCATGTTTTATTCTTCCCCCACATTCCCGCCATCTTCCTCCGTATTCTACTATTCACCATTTACAGTGGCCAATTAACTTCCCAACCTGGATATATCTGGGATGTGGGTGGAAGCCGGAGCACCTGAAGGAAACCCACACTGTCACAGGGAGGACGTGCTAACTCCACACAGACAGCACCCAAGGTCTCTGCTCGCTGTGCTGCTTTGCTGCGACCGATGGGAAGAGGGGTGCTTGACCTCTGATGCTGCCTGTGTGGGGTTTGCACCTTCTCCCTTCGACCATGGAGCTTTCCACTTTGTGCACTGGTTTCCTCCCACCTTACAAAGATGCTGCGTTGATGGCTTAATCGGCCACTTTAAATTGCCAAGGTGAGGGATAGAATCTGAGTGGAGTTGATGGGAATGTTGAGGGAATAAAATGAGATTGGAGTAGGATTAGTGGACGTATGTGTTTGGTGAACGGCATGGATTCAGAAGGCTTTAGCTTCTGTTACTGCTTGTGTCATCACTGGCCATTTTTTGCCCTTCATCTTTCTCTTCAAAGATAGATACAAAATGCTGGAGTAACTTAGTGGTAGACATAAATGCTGGAGAAACTCAGCAGGTGAAGTAGCATCTATGGAGCGAAGGAATTGACAAAGGTTTGGGTCGAGACCCTGCTTCAGACCGGTCTGAAGAAGGGTCTCGACCCGAAACGTCGCCTATTTCCTTCGCTCCATAGATGCTGCCTCACCTGCTGAGTTTCTCCAGCTTTTTTGTCTACCTTCGTTTTTCCAGCATCTGCAGTTCCTTCTTAAACGTAAAACATAGTTGTCACTGTTTCTCTGTGCACCAATACCAAATAATAAACTAATAACTGAACCAATGTCAGGAGCCAGCTGTAAATTACTGGATTATGGGTAGTGTGGAGATTACATCTGTGGATTATTGACCCAGTGACATGATTTCAAATCCCACATGGATGACCTGCTAATGTGACTGATCCTTCAACCTACTTGGTTTGTTTGCAGTTAAGGATGAGAAATAAATGTCTGTGCCACCCGCATACTAGTGTCACACTGTCAAGACTGGCATTGTGAGTGAGCAAAGATAGAAAGGGGAAGTGTCTACAGGACAGAACTGAAGGGCTGAGAAGCCTCTTATTCCTGGGTGAGTGGATGGGAGAGCCTGTGCTGCCATCACTGTTGTGGCAATGGAAAGTTTTATCCAGAGCTGGACAATTCTCAAGCTGTCAGAAGCAACAGCGTGTCTATTTAATTCTTCCCACCCAGTTTTCAAAGTCCCAGATGGAGGCGGATTGCTTTGAACTGGTTTTCATCCCATGTGCAAACCGTGGGCTGCAATTAAAATTCCTCATTCCCCACATTCCCTGAGTTTGTGTGGTTCTGTTCCCGTGGGGAAGTAAAGGAACTTCCCGAGTCTCTGTTTACTTGGAGCACACTTGCATTTTTGCAATTGTTGCATGAAAGATCATTTGTAAAAAATATAGACAGAGACTGATGGAAAATATATAACATAGAAGGAGGCCATTTGGCCCATCTCATCCATGCTATGGCTTGGAAAGAGTGGGGTTTCCAATGTCTAGCAAAACTCCAGGATAATCCAAAACACTTTTCAATTGAGTTCTGTTTTGATGTATCGTCAGTGTTGCCGGAAACACAGACCCAAGATGTCAGAAATTACAATGTGTTTGTTAAATGATCTCAGTTGTGGGCTGAACAATTCTCGAGGCTTCAGGAGAACTCAAAAAGCAGAGGCTAGAAACAGGAGGTTAAAAACAGCAAGTGCTGGAAATACTTAGGTCATGCAGTATCCATGAACTCTGTACCCAGTCACCAGTTCAAGTAAAAAAAAATTCTATACTCTGCATTGAAGGGTAATTCTGAAACTCTAAATCTGACTCCTTTCAATCGTGAATTGCTATGGGTACATTAATCACCGCACGGAGTGGTCAGGGTTTGCTGATTGTAGCTGTGTAACAAAGTACACCAATGCAAAGTTTGAATAAGCCTTTGTTTCTTTTTCATCATTGTTTGCTTATTCACAGTGGTGCAAATATATTTAGTTTGTAGCCTCCAGTGTACAGACAGCGGAAGAATGGGGAAAATAGGATAAACATGTCTGAAGGGTGAATTCTGACTTGCTGTGATTGCTTTCGAATTGCTGTGATTGCTGGTCTGTCACCAAGGTGACAGACCAGCCCATCTATTTTTAGTCGGTCACCTTGTGGTTAAGAGTATTGGTTTATGGAGCTGCCAGCTCCATTAGACTGAGGTGACCCCTTTTCCACTGTAGGATGATCAGCTATGGAGAGTTCTACAGCACATAATCAGGCCCTTTGTCCCACCATGTCTATTTCCATGTCTATTCCTGGAAATCTCCCTCTCCCCTCCCTCTGGTAATGCCCCACCCCTCATCAGCTCTGCACCGTCTATTGGTCACATGATTTGTCCATCCTCTTGGTCCTCCCTTTACCCACCCTCACTGGGAAGTGAACAGACTCTTCCTTATCTCCATGGGCCATTGTTGATCACAAGCAAACTCACTTCCACATCCTCAAACATAATATTCATGCAAACAACAAAAAATAAATAAAATAAACACATTGTCCTTATGCCAGAGATAGACACAAAATGCTGGAGTAACCCAGCGGGACAAGCAGCATTACTCCAGCATTTTGTGTCTATCTTCGGTTTAAACCAGCATCTGCAGTTTCTTCCTACACATTTAGTCTGGTCCTTATGCCAGAGTCTGGTTGCCTTTACAAAATGGTGGGATGCGGGGCATGGCATTTTGGGTGTCTGTGGCCCAACCAACTAAAGTAGTTTTAGTCTCACTCAGGTGATTGGAGTCATACTGCATGGAAATAGGCCCTTTGGCCCAACTCAACCATGCTAACCAAGATACCCCAGTTCCATTTACCAGTGTTTGATACATATCCCTATAAACATTTCCTATCTACAGTATGTACCTGTCTAAGTGTCTTTTAAATGCTATTATAGCACCTCCCTCAACTACCTCCTCTAGCAGATTGTTCCATATACCCACAACTCTGAGTGGGAAATGTTGCCCCTCAGGTTCATATTAAATCTTGCCTCTCTGACCGTAAACATATGTCCACTGGTTCTTGGTTTCCCTACCTCTGTGCATTTACCTTATCTATTCCCCTCATGATTTTGTACACCTCTATAAGATCGCCCCTCAGTCACCTACGTTCCAAAGAATATAGTCTTACCTACCAAATCTTTTCCTATAACTCAGTTCGTTGAGATCTGGCAACATCCTCATAAATCTTCTCTGCTCTTTCCAGTTTAATGACATCCCTTCTATCGCAGCGTGATCAGAATTGAACACAATACTCCAAATGCAGCCTCGCCCACTGAGGGGCTGTCTATAGGCAAGGTCTTGTCAATGGGGATCAGGCCAGCATTTTATATGCACTCTAGTTAGTAGTAGTTTGCTTTTGTGAAAAGAACTTTGTTCTTGGAGCCATGTTTAAAACTGGCAGGGAAGGAGGGTGTCCCCTGGTGAAATTCTAAAACATGGTGGAGACACAAATGGAAACTATGATCCCAGCCAACAGACACAGTCCCTGTGCAAAGTGGAGTCAAGCAATGCTGTATCTTTACTCCAGTCTCTCTCACTGTACATGTTGAACTGGTTGTAACCTCTCTGGAGTGGGACTCATCTGCAGGACACTTGGTCTGTTTTGTTGTCACTTTCTCCGAGCTAACAATGGCTTATTCCACATTTTCCTTGATCTACATCTCTTTTGATCTCTTACACTTCCTTATCTCTGTAACTCCCACTCCCCTGACACTCAGTCTGAAGAAGCATCTCGACTCGAAACGTCACCAAATCCTTCTATCCAGAGATGCTGCCTGTCCCGCTGAGTTACGGCAGCGTTTTGTGTCTATGTCTTTGGTGTAAACCAGCATCTGCAGTTCCTTCCTACACACTAAGGCTAAAGGGAATAGGCTTAAGGTTGAGATGGGAGAGATTATAGGGGGAGCACAGGGGCCACACCTTTACTCAGTAGAAAGTCCGTATCTGGAATGAGCTGCTGGAGGAAGCTGTAGAAGCAGATATAATTAGGACGGGGTCGGCATGGGCAGAAGGGCATGTTTCCATGTTGCACAGCTCTATGACTCCATTGCCTTTCTCCAGAACCAAGCCCCCCCCCCCACCATTCATGTATGTAGTAGCAGCAGTGTAGGTGATGCTTGTATGTTCGAGGGTCGAGTTTCAAGTCTTCGTCAATTCATTGACACGCTGGCTGACTTGGAAGTCAGCCTAAGAATGGGCATATATGAGAATGCAAGCATCACTGCACCATCATCTGCAAAGGTGAGGGCTGTTTGAAGATCAAGATATCAAACCCAGCTCAAACTATTTCTTTCCTGAAAGCTTGAATTATCCACAGCAGGTATCTCAAAGCTTTGTAGATACACCACACTGCTCCCTGCTCAAGAACTTCCAATCTGCCTGGAGAACAAATAAATCAACGGCGGTATCCTTTTGTTTAGTTTAGAGATTGAGTGTGGAAACAGACCTGTCAGCCCACCGAGTCCACGCTGACCAACAATCATCCTGTACTCTAGTTCTATCCTACACACTAGGGACAATTTACAGAAGCCAATTAAGCTACAAACCTGCACGTCTTTGGAATGTGGGAGGAAAGCGGCGCGTACGGTCACGGAGAACGTACAAAGTCCGTAAAGACAGCACCCGTAGTCAGGATTGAACCTGGGTCTCTGATGCTGCAAGGCAGCAACTCTACCACGGACCCACTGTCCTCTCCCTGAGGCTCCAACTGCACTCATTTGCCTGCGAGGGCCAACCCGTGTTGTTTGCATGCAGAAACAAGACTCCTGAAACAGACAGTTAGTCATAGGAAGAGATCACCAAGTGCACTGAGGAAACGATTGAAGTATCCAATCAAAGTTTTCTTGAAGAAATGCAGCACCCTCACTGACTCCAGTGTATCCCTAGCCCATGACTGCTCAGTGAGGAGGGAGCATGTGGGGCGGTATTGAGAATATTGAGGTCTTGCGTTGTGTGTACAGAGGCCATGCTAAAGAGTTAGAAGGAACACACTAGCTCTCAAAGTGCCATCCCCATCAGTGCCATATATGGATGCGCCTGTAGTTCCCACACTGGCCTCATCAGCCATCTCACAGAGATGGAGTAGAAGCAAGTCACACTTGATCTCGAGGGCCACGAGGCAAGTCACCCCGGATCATGAGGGACTGCCTGAGGAGGAGAAGATGATGCACCGTGTTACAACATGGTCCTGCTGCTGGTGAGCAGACTCAGAATATAGAGCAAAGAACAGCACGGCACAGGATCAGGCCCTTCAGCCCACCATGTCTGTGCCAAGCATGATCAGGTCTCCCCTCAGTCTCTGATGCTCCAGACACAACAACCCGAGATGCCAGGTTAAACTAATCTCTGCCTGCATGTGATCCACATTCCTCCATTCTCTGCATATCCATGTACATATCCATAAGCCCTTTAAATGCCACAATCGTATCTGCTTCCAGCACCAACTTCAGCGGCGCGTTCTAGACGTCTGCCAATGTCTGCGTAATAAAAAAACATGCCCAGCACATCTCTTTGAACCTTTCTCCCACTGACGTTAAATCTACACCCTCTAGTCTTTGACAATTCCATTGTGGGGGGGGAAAAAGGTTCTGGCTGTCCACCCAATTTTATATACTTTTATCAGGTCTCCCCTCAGTCTCCAGAGAAAATAACCCATTTGTTCAACCTCTCCTTAGAGCGAATACCCTTTAGTCCATGCAACATCCAGGTAAACTTCTGCTGCATCCTCTACAAAATGGCCACATCTTTGCTGTGATGGGATGACCAGAACTGCACAGAATTGGATGCACACAAGATGTTGCCAGCATTGGATACACTGTGATGTGCTTGCTTATAGTTAGCTGTTTATAAAATAAAATAAAAAAAAGAAAGTAACAATTCAATTTTCTTTCTGAATGACTGAATGGGTGGGGGGTGGAGGGTGATGGCAGGTGGAGAGATGGTGGGAAAAACGGGAGCACAAGTTGAATCAGTTGTGATCTTATTGAGTGACAATACTAGTTCAAAGGACCAATTGGAGGGAGAGTTCCTTTCACAGCATGTGGGGAGTCTGGCCAGGGGTAAAGTTGTGGGGAGGGCAGGAGCGTTGAGAAGGAGGGGGTCGGGGATCATGCCAGTAACCCACTCACTCACCGCTGCCGCAGCGCTCCGGGCGTGGAGCCACCGCATTGTTGCCGGGGAGTGAAGCAGCTCACATGGCTATGAGCGGCTGCCGGGACCTGAGCGCCTTCTGTCGGCCCGCTCACCTCTGGCAGTGCTCTCCGTATGAATAGTGAGGGGACCAGCTCAAGAGCAAAGATCATAGAACGGAGTGGGTCAGCGGGTGATGGATAACAGGACAGCGGGCAACTCCTGTGTCAGCGTGAACAAGGGACCAATTGAGGTTACTTGCCCTGACATATGGAGTAAGCTCCACCGCCCGCTGTCCTGTTATCCATCGTCCGCCCCGCCCCCCCCAGCGGCGCAGTCCTTTTACAGCCGCTTCCCACTTTACAGCCGCTTCCCATCAGCTGATAGCAATGTGGGATAGACTTGGCTATCCCTTAGTACAGCAACATCGTTCTTGATCTATCTTTCTTGGCTAACAACCTAACCTTCGGCCCACCGTGAGAAATTTTATTTAACTGAAATTGAAGATAGACTGCTGGAGTAACTCAGCAGGACAGGCAGCGCAGCGACTCTGGAGAGAAGACCCTTCTTCAGACTGAACTGAACTCTCGTTGGTGAGAGTACTTGTGATTGTCTGAAGAAGGGTCTCGACCAGAATAGCAACCTGGCCCCTGTCTCCCCAGAGCCCCTGCCCGTCCCGCTGAGCCACCACAGCCCCCTGTGTCCACCTTCAACTCCAGAGCCAAACAAAAAACACAGAGTGCTGAAGGAACTCAGCGGGCAAGGCGGCACCCGCGGAGGGAACGGACCAGGAGTCGCCACTGGCCTGGACCCCCCCCCCCCCCCAACAGAAAGGAACCGCAGATGCAGCCGTCACTCCAAAATGTCCCTTTCAAAGGAACGCAGCGTCATTAATACTTGGTCAAAACACAATTACATTTACTGAGGAATGTGGATCGATGCATTGATGACACATTGTATAACTACGTGTTAACTACGGGCTGTTAACAAGTGCTAACAGTGGTAGTTAACAAATCGTTTTTGTCTGATGGCCGGTGCAGCGGTTTTTATCCATGTTCGTTTAAAAAAAATCCGTATTTAACAAGGCAAATGTTTTTTCTTTTAAATCTGCATTTAACAACACAAATTTGTATTTCTGTACGAAATACGGAAAATTAGTGCGGGGCCCCCTTAGGCGCGGGGCCCAATTTGGAGCAATCGGTCCAATCGGCCCTGTTGACATGGATAGAAAATTGATTGGTAGACAGAAAACAAAGAATTGGGTATCGCAAGGCTCGGTGCCGGGACCGCAGCTATTTACAATAAACATTAATGATTTAGATGAAGGAATTAAAAGTAACATTAGCACATTTGCAGATGACACAAAGCTGGGTGGCAGTGTGAACTGTGAAGAGGATGCTGTGAGGATGCAGGGTGACTTGGACAGGTTGGGTGAGTGGGCAGATGCATGGCAGATGCAGTATTATGTGGATACATGTGAGCTTATCCACTTTGGTGGCAAGAACAGGAAAGCAGATTATTATCTGAATGGTGTCAGGTTGGGAAAAGGGGAAGTACGACGAGACCTGGGTGTCCTTGCACATCAGTCACTGTAAGTAAGCATGCACGTACAGCAGGCAGTGAAGAAAGCTAATGGCATGTTGGGCTTTCATAATGAGAAGAGTAGTTTCGGAACAAAGAGGTCCTTCTGCAGTTGTACAGGGCCCTGATGAGACAATACCTGGAGCATTGTGTGCAGTTTTGGTCTCATAATTTGAGGAAGGACATTCTTGCTATTGAGGGAGTGCAGCGTAGGTTCACGAGGTCAATTCCCGGGATGTGGGACTGCCATATGCTGAAAGAATGGAGAGACTGGGCTTGTATTCACTGGAATTTAGAAGGATGAGAGGCAATCTTATAGAAACATAAAAAATTATTAAGGGATTGGATACGCTAGATGCAGGAAACATGTTCCCCATGTTGGGGGAGTCCAGAACCAGGGCAAACTGTTTAAGAATAAGGAGTAGGCCATTTAAAACTGAGATGAGGAAAAACCTTTTCACACAGAGAGATGTGAATTTGTGCAATTCTCTGCCTCAGAAGGCAGTGGAGGCCGATTCACTGGATGCATTCGAAAGAGAGTTAGATAGAGCTCTTAGGGCTAGCGGAATAAAGGGATAAGGGGAGAAGGCAGGAACAGGGTTCTGATTGTGGATGATTAGCCATGATCACATTGAATGGCGATGCTGGCTCGAAGGGCTGAATGGCCTACTCCTGAACCTATTGTCTATGTATCTATGTATAGTTAGGCAGCGGGACACTGATTTGGCAGAAGGTGGGCTGAGGCAAGATTGTGATAGATCCCATGTGCTCTATTGCTGCAGCTCCCATCCTCCCTGTGATCTTTGGGCCTCACTCCTCCTGCTGCTGTGGCCTTTGACTTGCTCCTTGGCCTGCCCGGGGTTGGCCCTAGCCCTCTATTCCCGCACTTTGGCATCTCCTCTAGTCAGCCCCTGAAGAGCAGTATCTGTCACGGCCTGTTGGTAGCGAGACAAGTTCTGTCCCAGGTCCAGTGCATTCCACTTTTAGCATGCTCCGTTGTAGCAACGTGCTCTGTGTGGGCGTACTATGTTCCTGCCAATCTACTGCACTGCAATTGTAAACCAAGTCCATAAAATCGCATGGATAAGCTGAATTCCTGTAGTACCATCAGTGTAAATAATGAAACCATTTACCAAGCTGTGTAGTAACAACAAAGGGTTCATCTGTCACGTTGAACCCAATGTCAGTCCATCCTACCTCTCCCTCTCACTCCCACTCTCAGTCTGGCTCTTCCACTCCCATCATGGACTGACCCCTAACTCCCACTCATGGGCTGCCCTACTCCAACTCCCACACCGATCTCCACCTTCCTGCTCTTGGACTGCCCCATAGAACATAGAACAGTATAGCACAAGAACAGGCCCTTTGGCCCACAATGTCTGTGCTGAACATGATGCCAAGACCATCTCGTATATCTACCTGCACATTATCCATATCCCTCTATTCCCTGCATATCCACATGCCTACCCAAAGTCTCTTATGCTTTCTAGTAATTGATTTTTTTCCATCCTGGGCAAAAAAGGTTCTGACTGTCCACCCTGTCTATGCCGCTCATAATTTTATATACTTCTACCAGATCTCTCCAATTCCTCCAGCATTCCAGAGAAAACAATCCAACTCCATCCACCCTCTCACCCTGTCGCCATTCCTGCTGTTGGACTGGCTTCTCCTCTCCTGCCGCTCACTGCTGAAGGTCTGCAATATACACATTTCAGGTTTTGCAAACCTCGTGATTAGGCATCCGTGTCCCTGACCGTGCACTGTTTGCGATATGAGCCGCTCACAGAATCAGAGCTACACAGTCCTATCCTTTTCCATAATGATTTAAAAATCAATACTATGACATTCACTGGTCCCAAGGTGCTCCCCTACTGCCACTTCAGTCCTCTGGCCTCTCTTATTTCCCAAGAGGAGGTTGAGTTTGGATCCATCCCTAATATTGGATTAGAAAATTGCCCTGAGCACAATTATCATATTCCATAACTGACTTAACTGTTTGGCATATTGCATTGAAATAAATGCAGATTAAACCTAGTCTCCCCTTCCTCCCTGCTATGTGCTACAGTCCTGTCTCCTGAAGTTTAACCTGTATTTACCTTAAACTTCATATCTGCCTCGCTACTGAGTCCCACCACTCAGCCAGACTAACTTAAACCCTCCCAAGTAGGTCACATCTGCCCCACAAGAGATCCCCATGGTGCAAAGGCTTGAAACCACTGACCCTGCACCACACCTCAGCCACACATCCATCTGCCCTAACATCCTATTCCTACTCTCACTAGCAAGTGGCACCAAAAATAAAGCTAAAGATTACTACCCTTGAGGTCCTGCCTTTTTATTCTTTGCCCAGTTACTTATATTCACTCTGCAGGATATCATCCTTTTTTTTTGCCTTTTGTCATTGATACTGTTATGTACAATGACCTCTGGTTGCTCCACCCTTCCCCTTGAGAATTTTCTGCAACGGCTCAGAGACATTCTTAACCCTGGTGACTAGAAAGCAACTACCTGGTATTTTGTTTGTGCCCATAGAATCTCTTGTCTGTCCCTCTAACAAGCAAGTCTCTTCTCACTATATCACTCCCTCCTCTCTATCCTTCCCAGTCATGTGAAGCAGTTTGTGAGATGGTGCTGGGGATTTTTCAAGCGATATCATTTCCCCAAATTGAAATTCCTGGCTGCAGTGGCAAGAGGGGTTCAGACACATGAACAGTTGTGACTTAACCCCCCGATTTTATGTTCAATTGAGCAGTAACTTTGAGGTCTGAACCTGTAGAGTGCAGAGTACAGGGAGCACAGAGAGCTGTGTGGTTCATTAAAGGATTCTTTTTGGCTGCACACACGTACTGAATGATACAAACTATGTTGCTAGTCTTTTTTATAAAAGAAAAAGGAGGAATGGAATTACATTCCCAGCTAATTTACCAGATTTTGAATTATATTTGATCTTTGAAACTCTCCAGGTCCTGTTTGTTTTGATCTTGGAGGTTCAGAAGGTGATGTTGACAGAATCCATCTCTGGATTCTCTCCTTCATTCCTTTAATTCTCCTTCATTCTCTTTAGTCTTGTTCCTTTTTAGCTTTTTTGAACTTTTAGAGATACAGTGAGGAAACAGGACCCTTGGCCCACCGAGTCCACCCTGACCGTTGATCACCTGCACACTAGTTCCATGTTATCTCAGTTTCACACTAGGATCGATTTACAGAAGTCAATTAACATACAAACCTGCACCTGTCTTTGAGATGTAGGAAGAAACCAGAGCACCCAGAGGAAACCCACGTGGTCACAGGGGGAATGTACAAACTCCACATGGACAGAGGCAAGGCATGGCAAGGCAAGGCATTTTAGTCAAGGCATTGAAGGCAACGCAAGGCAAGGAATTGAAGGCAAGACATTCAAGGCAAGGCATTGAAAGCAATGCAAAACAACGAAGGCAAGGCAAGTCAAGGCATTGAATGCAAGGCAAAGCTGGGTAAAGTAAGTTATTGCGCCACTGTGCTGCCCCTGGTCTTGTTCCTTTTTTCTTTTTCTTCAGCTTCTAGAGTACAATCAAATTCCCACTGTTTCCCATTCTTCTCTTGGGTATCTTACATTGAGATCAAATTGTTTATGTGACCCTTTTAGATCCTTTATCAATAATTTTCAGAGCCCCATATCCCCATATTTACAATATCCTTTTATCTAATCGTTTCAGACCAGCCCGATATTCTCAGCACACAGATCATATTACGTGAGCTGAACCTTACTCCATAACTCCGCGTTAATGGAGTCATGACTCATTCCTAGCCTGTGCAATCAGTATAGACCTGATTTCTGGTGCTGGAATGAGGCTTGAACTAACAACTTTCTGACTCAAGAGGCAAACCGAAGAAGCCAAATTGGCATGTGTGTCCTCATCAGACACGGACTGAGGCTACCAAATGAGGCAGGGTGACACAAATCAACTACCTGCCGGGGTCTTCTCATACTCCACCCCCTGCTGTGTTTCATAAGACATGTTATGCCCCCCTCACTTGAGAAAATAACAATTAATTTTCTTCAACCATCGCTTAAAAGGGCTGGGTTCCTGTGAATAGTCCTATTGTGTGTTTCCCATTATACTGGCAGAAGAAGCAGTGATCATGTCAGTGCTGCAGTGAAGTTGCAGCTTAAAACAATGAACTTGCTATAAATGTCTGCTTGCAATACGTCATGGATTAGGTGACATATCCTGCTATTGAATTCTGTCAATTGTGCAACCACTGCACCTTGACTTATTCTGTGGTTTGCTTTGGGCTTGATGGTTAATAATTCTCTGTCACTTGATTGTGATAAACACCCTATAGTTAGCAGATTGCCTTGCGTCTCTATGATGCCGTGATCCATTCTGCACCTTAAGGAAGGAAGCTAAATCCTAACCAATGCAATATTGCCTCTGGGGAGATTCACAGGGATGATGTGATTAATTACACTGGCCCTCAACTCTGCCTCTGATTCTCTCATTCCCAACATTTGCAGTACAGTGTAGTATAGATGTATGACATTTTCATGAATAAGGTTCTTCTCCAGTGTAAAAAATCTTTGCTATACATTCTGGGATGTAGGTAAACTGAGTACAGTGCCATTACCCATAGTGTGACTGTGCTGTTCTTTTTGGGTGAAGGGTTAAGGATGTTGTACCCTGTTTATTGGTTGTGGTGAGTTTACTCCAAGGTGTAGAATTTACATTTAAGTTATATTTTCTAAATGTGGGCAGGCAGGACTAGTGTAGACGGGGCATTTTGGTTAGCATGGGCAAATTGGGCCCAAGGCTCTGTTTTCCTGCTGTATTGACTGTGATACTATGACTATTGTTAATGCTTGTTCAGATTGCTCATGCAGCACCTCGGATCTTCCACATCTATGGTATAAATAACTGGGCGTGTGTCTTGATCAGTTTAGATACCATCCACTGTTCTCAGGATTCAGCTCCTTCTGACCTATTTCCCAATCATCCTTGTATCCATTGACTTGGGCAGGTTCAGTATCATCTCCTATTTTAAAATTCTGATCCTCGTTTTCAGATCCTTCCATCGTCACGTTAATCTGTTCCAACACTGTGATGCACCCAGATCTTCGTGTATCTCCCATTCCCGATTGTCACTGCTGACTTTCACCACTCCATCCTTGGTGATTGTCCTTGCCGCCAGCCAGGCCCTGAACCAAGACTCCACACTTGGCTCTCTCATAAAGTTACTCATTAAAAGCCATTCTCTTTTAACCAAGTGTATGCGGGTTTGATGAAGGGACTTGGGGATAATATATAAAGGCACATTCTGTGTGAAGCTACACTCTTGATACTGACACCTACTCTGTTTCAATTGCAGAGATTTCAATTCGCTTAAGAAGGACGATGTTTATGAGAACAATAAATTGGTAAGTGGCACACTGTATTTGAGAGGGAGAGATTTTCAGGTTAAACTTCCCTCAGTGTCAAAGCAAAATAATGCTGATAGTGGAAATCTGAAGGAAAGGAATAAAAACGTGAAACGGCCAGGAGATAACTGGGGAGAGAGAGAAACTCAGTTAATGTTTCTGTTCCGCTGTCTTTTGTCAGAATTATAAAAGTTTTTACAAGTGGACCGATGGTAATGAATGGTAGCAGATCCACGTGTGGGACCAGCACACACAGAGTCGCCTGGCTTTGGCGCCATCTTGGGTGTGGGGAAAAGGACCTACCTTTAGAATGGAGATGAGGAGGTGTTTCTTTAGCCAGAGGGTGGTGAATCTGTGGAATCCGTTGACACAGACGGCTTTGCAGGCCAATTCATTTGGTATTTATAAAAGCAGAGATTGAAAGGTTCGTGATTAGTAAAGGCATCAAAGCTTATGGGGAGAAGGCAGGAGAATAGGGTTGAGAGGGAAAGATAGATCAGCTATGATTGAATGGCAGAGTAGACTCAATGGGCCGAATGGCCTAATTCTGCTCCTTTGTCTCATGAAGTTATGAACTTAATGTGCAATCCCCCCATCAACTACCCGTAGGGAAGATGTCAAGAGAGTCAGACTGGGTTATCCTTTATTGTGCTGTGCCTTTTCAAATGATTATTTATACCGTTTATAAATGATTATTTACACAAACTGATTATCGGTAGCATTCCTTGGATTGTTTTGCTGGTAGTTTGTCCTCTTTCGCTGTTTGGGTGACTGCCCAAGGTAACATGGGTCTATTATTTTCTCGTTTCTTGGCTCACATTGCCTGTATTCCAATCCTGGCATGTTAAAGGCTGCTCGTAAAACACAGGTTTCCCTCATCAGTGTGACTGTCCTGTATTCGAGGAAAATTTATCTCTTATGGGGGAAAAGGCTTTTTTACAACCCTTGATCCCTGCATGTAATCCCATGCATCATGTTTCTGTACAAGGCCATTTGTCCCGCTGCCATTTTTCACCGCAATCCCATTTCCCCGTTAATTTTCCTTGTTAACTGTTCTCCCGCAGTCCCATCAACATCGCCTCCTCCCCCACACCCACTAGATTCTACCCTTCACATAAACCATGATAGCCAAATATCCTGTTAACTTACATCTCTTTGGGATGTGGTTGGAAACCAGAACACTGGGGGAAATCCACACAATCACCAGGACGATGTGCAACCTCCACACAGACAGCACCTGAGGTCAGGATCGAACCCGGTTTCACTGTGGCTGTGGGGTGGCAGCTCCACCTGCACCACCACTGTGCCATGCATCTCTGTTGATTCCTATTGAACTTTACTCCCGACCCTTTTCAGTTTTATTGCTGCAGTAATGAAATTAATTCAAGAGTCCCAATGCAAAACATCATCTGTCATAGAAACATAGAAACATAGAAATTAAGTGCAGGAGTAGGCCATTCGGCCCTTCGAGCCTGCACCGCCATTCAATATGATCATGGCTGATCATCCAACTCAATATCCCGTACCTGCCTTCTCTCCATACCCTCTGATCCCTTTAGCCACAAGGGCCACATCTAACTCCCTCTTAAATATAGCCAATGAACTGGCCTCGAATATCCTGTGTGGCAGAGAGTTCCAGAGATTCACCACTCTCTGTGTGAAAAAAGTTCTTCTCATCTCGGTTTTAAAGGATTTCCCCCTTATCCTTAAGCTGTGACCCCTTGTCCTGGACTTTCCCAACATCGGGAGCAATCTTCCTGCATCTAGCCTGTCCAACCCCTGTCCATTCCCTCCACAGCGGTTGCCTGACCTGTTCAGTTCTTCATTACTTTCTGTTTTACTCAAGATTCCAGCATCTACAGTTTCTTGTGTCTCCAATGATTACAGTCTGTTTTGTTTCTCACTTTGATCCTAGCTGGACTACTGTACACTCTTCCTGACTATAATAGCAGGATGGCTTTCTTGGCTCCAGCACAGGTGAAGATTCTGAGGGCCAGAAGTCTGAGAGATGGGAAAATCAGTGCATTTGCCTTTGGGGCAAACATGATATTGCCTATTTTGGGATGCATTTGGAAAAATAAATACCATTTTAGGCAAATTGCTCACCCTCTCCCCAACCCCTGTCCCCCCCTCTAGAGCCTGTGTATCCCATCGTTCCCCACCTGTCACCCCCACTAGTGCAGGCATCTCCCACTGTTCCTCAACCTCTGTCACCATCGCTAGTGGACCTGTACCGTACCCCCGCCCAACCCATAACGATTTGGAATGCAAGATGGAATGTTGTTCAAAGATGCACAAACATTTATTAACTGGGTTTACTTCTGAGGTGAATTATTAGCCGAATGCAGAGGAAGAGAGTTGATTCGAGCACATTTTTTAAATTGCTATATCTATTTGCGTTAATCCACCTCTCCTTCACATATGACTCCTCCCAAACTGTGATAAATTGGGAGTGTCTGGTGACTGAAAACCCAAAGTAAAACAGGTTCGACACGCAACAGCAATAGATCTTGTGTCAACGAGCAAGGCATTTCCAAAATCATGGTCATTTTAAAAGTCAGTGGAAAAACCTCAAATGCATGAAATTCCTAAAAGGTGAGTTGTAAACTTGACCTATTCAACCAGCGGCAACATTACATATTCATTGAAAAGATCAAAGTTCAAGTTGTTGGAACTGAAAGTAAAGATATCACACTGATCAGCAAACACATTATAGCTTCTTAACTCTCGATGCAATTATTACTGTGGGTGCACACATCACTCGGATCTTGAGTATGATTTCACCTCCTCCCTTCCTTCCACTCCTTCCCGTCCAACACGACCAAGGGGGATCAGTTGACCAAGGTGGTATGATCAACCTTTGCTACAATTGCAGCAAGGATGAGAAGCAGTGACAGACCTTTGTCAGAGCTACAGTGAATGTCGCTTCTGCCTTTGGTCCACTGCCACTGCCTCGATAAGAGAGTCAAGAGTCAAAAGTGTTTTATTGTCATATGTCCCAGATAGAACAATGACATATTACTTGCAGCGGCACAACATAATATGTAAACATAGTACACTGTAAACAATATAATAAATGAGAGAATTCAGTATGTGTATACACACACACACACGCACACACACACACACACACACACACACACACACACACACACACACACACACACACACACACACACACACACACACACACACACACACACACACACACACACACACACACACACACACACACACAGGCGTACACACAGAAAAACAAACAATAATAGTCTATGTAGTTCAGAGCTGATTTGAGGTTGCAGAGTTTAATAGCCGGATGGCTGTAGGGAAAAGCTGTTCCTGAACCTCGACGTTACTGTTTTCAGAGCGACTCTACCCATTCTGCTTTGTTGACCCTTTCACTGTTTTCTCCATGATGCACTGATCCAGTTTACCTGCAAATGTAGCCCTGCTGCTTTCATGGTGGGGCATGTGTCGGGTTAAGAGAAAAACAAAACTGCAGATGCTGAAAATCTGAGGTAAAACCAGAAAATGCTGGGGAAACATAGCTGGTCAGGCAGTGTCGCTGGAGAGAGAGAAAGGTTTTACGTCGACAAACTTTAATCAAAACTGGGCTCAATGGCTGAAGGTCTGTGCAAAACTTTTGAGGTTTGTTGCTCGTGTGCCAAATCCAGTTTGCAAGTGGATTGGAATGTGATTAATAAGATTGTGCATTTTGGACAAGAGTATTGGATGAGCTGTAGATTGCAAAGTGGGTCATCCACATCCACTTGGGGCTTGGTGCTGACCATCCCAGATCATCTACCTCGATCTTAAAGCCGCAGTTCCCTCCCTTAACCTTCCCACTTCTCCTTTATGATGCTCCTTAAAACGTACCTCTGTGGCCAACCTGTTTGGCATCTGATTTAGTGTCTTGGTCTTGTTTGCTTTAGATTTGGCTTAGAAAACTTGACTTGGTGTCAGTCTGGAGTTTAAAAACCATTCAAACCATTCACCATTGCATTTAGTCCTCGGGGGAATATGAGTAAGTGATTGCTTTCATTAAATCCTAAATGCTCGTGTTCCTGTTCAAAACAAGCAGCTGGGTATGCAGACGGATAAACGGCCAAGATGATATGCCTGCTGCTGTGCAAATTATGAGTTTTTTTGTCTTGTGATTTGCGCAAACTTGCCTGTGGACAAACACTGCTCAAATAAGATAAGAGTTGATGTTTAACATGTTTCAAATGCCTAATGCACAGGCTCATTTGCAAACATCAGCCTGACAATTCCTGACACTAAGCTGCCCACCCACTCACTGCTCTATAAGGCATTTGTCCCTCATATTATGTTGCTTTTCAGTCAGATCATGGCTGATGTTTTACCTCAGTGCCACCTTCCTGCACAAACCCCTTTATCATTTTATACCTACAATTCTATTGAACTGTCATTATACTCTGAAACCATGCCTCCATAGCACTCCTGGATAGAGAATTCCAAGGATTCCCTTCCACTGGCTGAATATCTCTGTCCTGGCTGACTGGCTCCTTATCTTGAGACTCTGATCCCCTAGTTCCAGGGGATTGTCCAACCAAGACAAAGGTCAGATCTCAACTATGCGGTCAAGACCCTTCAGAATTGTGTAAAGATCAACAAGGGTTTGAGTTCTTCTAAAGAGAGTACAGCTCAGTTTGCTTCATCTCTTGTCATTTGACAACCACCCTCCATCACTGGAGTTACTCCGGTGAACACTTGCAACATTGCCAGTGTCACTGAAAAATGTTTCCTCAAGTAGGGAGAACAAAACTGGACACAATACCCCAGATGTAGGTCTCACTAGGGACATTTTGAATTGGAGCAAGTCATCTACAGTTGTATGCAAATACTCTTGCAATAAAGGCCAATATTTTGTTTGCCTCTATAACTGCTGGCTGCACCAACATACTCACTTTCATCTTTTTGTGTACATGGACACACAGGGCCCTCTGAACACCCTAACGCATGTTAATCTCTTCATATAAAAATCCACGTTTCTATTTATCTAGTTGTGCAACTTGAATTACATCTATCATAGATATGCCCACTCACTACTTCTAGGTTTGTCTCTCTGTCTTCCCCTTACAACCTAAACTGGCACCACAGCAGCCTTGTAGGTATCACATGTGATTCCTCCATCCATATCATCGATTATAGATTGTAAGCTGCTGGGGAGCCAGCACCGATCTCTACTTCATTGTATCATTAATCCTTCCAACCTGAACATGATTTTTTTTAATCCCACTCTGCTGTCTGCTAACCAATCCAGAATCCATGACTATGTGTGACCCCCTTACCCCAATGTAATGTAATTTTGTTCAATGACCTCCTTGTTAGGCCAGATATATCCACTGGTTTTCCCATCTACCCTGTTAATTACAAAATCAAAAGTACTCTATAATTTTGTCAAACTTATTGATACATTTGTTGATAAATCTATGTTGACTTCATCCAGTCCTACCCTTATTTTCTCAGAACCTATTTAATAATGGATTCCAGTATTTTTCCTTCCACTGATGTTAGTTCACCTCACTGCCTCCTTTCTTAAATAGTGGTGTTAGCCTCATTCCAACCAAGGGAACTATTCTTGTATCCATGGAATTTTGGAAGAGGACAACCAGCATATCAGGGACCCACATTAACTTTATCTAAATAAAAAAACAATAAACTGTAGATTTTAGAAATGCACAAAATGCTGGAAAAACTGAGCAGGTTGGTTAGTATTTGTGGAGGGACAACAGAGGTAATGTTTCAGGTCGAGGACCGTTTATCAGACATATTTTGTCCATACTGTTTTTGCAAAGGGTTTTCAAGCATTGTCTGAAGCATTAACTGTTTCTCTTCCACATGTGCTTCCTGACCTGCTGACTGTATCTATTATGTTCTACTTTTGGTTTTAAACTTTATCTAATCTTTCCCTTTCCATATCTGGAGAAGCTGACTCAACCTGTATTTGTGCTTCTCACGCACATTCTACTTTCACTTTCCTCAGCAAAGCCTTGGTGCTGCCTTGCCGAATTCTGAACTTTTCCCAGTCCTTATACCTCAACCAATCTGCACAACCCTAATCCTACCTTGGCCATGGTACATTACAGATAGTCTATTGAACTACCATGGACTTGTTTTCTTATTCTGTTTTGCATGAATACTTTTTGCAAACTTTTTCCTTTCACTGTTTTGTAGAATTTGTGTGTAATTGATGTATAATTTATGTTTTTTTGTGCATTGTCCCAGTAGATGTGCTTATGCTGTTGCTGCATGCAAGATTTTTGTTGTACCTGTACCTCATCGTACTTGTGCATATGACAGTAAACTCGACTTGACTAGCCACTCCCTTTGGCTACATTACAAGATTCTTTCTTTGATCCAAATACAATCTAATATTCCTGCTTTTTAGCCTTCTTCCATGTTGTATCATTGAATCACAGAAACATACTGTACAGAAAGAAGGCCATTTGATCCATCAAGCCAAACTGGCCAAGGAAGGAGCAGTGTGGGATCATCTCACTTGACTGCTCTCAGTCTGTAGCCTTGTGGATCACGCAATTTTAAGTGTTTATCAGGGAACATTTTAAATGTGACATACTTCATTATTCCTTTAAGTAATGAGCCACATGCACCACTAATCTGATATTAATAAAAAACTTCCCCTCAACTTCTGTCCAACCCTTTTACCAATTAACTTAATTCTATATCACCTCAATATCAACATTACTGCTGAAGAAAGTGGGTCCTGTCATGGGCTGCATCACATCACAATTGTGTACACCTCGCTGTACAAATAGAGGGCACTTGTTCTTGAACCTGGTGAGCTCTCACTCCTCACAGCTCTACTATTACTAAAACATCAATCAAATGCCCTTTGATTTAAATCAACTTGCCACTTCCACCCCCCCCTCCCCCACCGATCCAGAGACTTTTACTTCATGCTTTGTTCCGCATATGAAACCTTGTGGAGGAATGTGAACATTTTCAGAACCATGGGCATGCAGCAAATGACATGCAGCAAATTGACATGCTGATTGCACCTTGTCCAACACTATCTGCTCTCTGTAGATAGACAGGGTTTGTAGGGTGTGGGTTAAATTGAAAGTAAATAATCCAGAGACATGAGTTCAGATTCCACAACTACAGATGGGTCAAAGTTGAAATCATTAGATTGGACAATTCAATTAATTCAATAAGTATTGAATGAAAAAACTTGCATTGGCAATTATGTCTATGAAACTACTATTTTCCAGTAAAAGCACTAATCATTTTTAAAGCAAGACATTTTCTAACCTTAGCCGGTTTCCTTATGGGTGACTTCAGGCCCACGGAAATTGTGGCGGTATAAACCGAAGTAACCAAGGGAACTGCTCAGCTGTATGAAAACTCTTTAAGTGCTGTGGTTACTCCTTGACCACACAAAGTGAGACTGTTCCAGCTTGTTTCAACTAAGCACAAACGGGTGTAGGAAAAGACTCCTGATGATGTTAACATGCCTGAAGAGCTTGAGGTGAAGGAAAAAGCTAGACAGGCTGGTTCTTTATTCCTTGGAGCATAGGAGGCTGAGGGGTGACCTTATAGAGGTATTTAAAATCACAAGGAGGATAGATAACTTGGATGACTGACTCCCCACGGTAGGGGATTCTAAACCTAGAGGTCATAGGTTTAAGGTGAGGGGTAAGGTTTAAAAGTTACAACTTCTTCACACAGAGGGTGGTGCATGTATGGAGGGAGATGTCAGAGCAAATGATGACGTTGGGTACAACTATATTATTTGGAAGACACGTGGACAGGTTTATGGGAGGAAAGATTTGGAGGGATATGGGCCAGGGGCACAGGCAAATGGACTAGCTCGGTTATGCAACTTGGTCGGTATAGAGTCATAGAGTGATACAGTGTGGAAACAGGCCCTTCAGCCCAACCTGCCCACACCAGCCAACATGTCCCAGCGACACTAGTCCCACCTGCCACCATTTGGTCCATATCCCTCCAAACCTGTCCTATCCATGTACCTGTTTAACTGCTTCTTAGATGTTGGGATAGTCCCTGCCTCACCTGCCTCCTCTGGCAGTTAGTTCCATACACCCACCAACCTTTGTGTGAAAAAGTTACCCCTCAGATTCCTACTAAATCTTTTCCCCTTCACAATGTGTGAAGCCTTCACAACAAACACAGTATGTTGGGCCGAAGGATCTGTTTCTGTGTGGTGTGCTCCTTGACTCCTTCCCAGCCACAGTTTCCACTAGCCTTTCAAAGAGCATTCAGTGATGGCTGATTGATGATGAGTTTGGCAGGATGAAGAAAATTCTCAGCTAAATGCTTTCCGACCACTATAAGAGTCTGTGCCAGAAATGTCACGTTAGAAATCAGCCTTACAAAACAGAAAATAGGTAATTTATATATTGCACTGTTTACTTTTTAATATTCCATCATTTCAGAGTTCCTATTTTGGGGAAGAAAATAATTATAATAGTGTTATCAGTTATTAAATTGGGCCCCGCACTGTGGGAAAATTAAATTTGATCAGGAAATCATACAGTTTTCTACATTCATAAGCATTTCTCCATATGCGGGAAGTGAATGATTGTCAAATGATGAATTCTGACATCATTATAAATGTGCCTTGGATAATCCCAATATTAATTAAACTCTGTATTAAAGCAGCTACAATTTGGTTATTAATTTTATATTGTACTGCGGTGACAATTACTGTGAATTCATCAGTACTCGATCTAAAGATGTTCCATGCATGACAGGGGAAGGAACACCTCCACCTCTGGCAGAGTTTTCAAATGGGCTTCATAAATCAATTAACACTTCCCCCCCCCCCCTTTATTTTTAAATAATGCACAGATTTTGGAATGAAATTGCCAAACTGTAATTGTCAGTGGCCTCTTTGCCCTGGAGTCATTAGTTAAAATATAATAGGATGTGCAAATTGGTCTGTGTAAATATCAATTATTTTGGAGCAATAAATCTTTGGGAGTAATGCTTCGACGTCTCAGTTGGTGAACATGCTGTATGATGGGGAACTACATACCAGGGAGGAACAAGGCTGGACCTTGGCTTAGAGTAATGAGCTGTTCATCATGTGTGGGGAGTCTGCATGACGAGAAGAAGTTCCCATAGCCACCCGTAACTGATTAATGGTCCCTCCTGGTGACTAGAGCTCTGGTGTTGTGAGCACTGGACAGAAATGCAACATGCGTGTCTATATGTTTTGTGTCTCTGTATTTGTGTGTGTGTGTACATATGTCTGTTGCGTGTGTGTGCATATTGTATGTCTGTTGTGTGTGTGCTTGCGTGTGTGTACATATGTTTGTTGTGTATGTGTGCTTGCGTGTGTGTACATATGTTTGTTGTGTGTGCTAGCGTGAGTGTGTACATATATATGTTTGTGTGTGCTTAGGTATGTGCACATATGTCTGTTGTGCATGTGTGCTTGCGTGTGTGTATATTTATGAACATATGTCTGTTTCCGCATGTGTTTGTGAGTGTGTGTATAAGCCTCTTTATTCCCCTTTAAAGCAATTTAATCTACTTTTAAATGCTGGGCTCAGTATGATGAATATGATGCCCATTTGCCTCATGTTCTGGATAATTTAGTGTAATTAACTTGTTTAACTATGCTACTAAGTTAAACTATGCCCGGTTAGTCTGACACAGTTCATACGCGGTGCCTGATTATTTTGTGCAATCAAGTTTTGTCCAACACCGGACAGGGTTCCCATTTTGGTTAGTCCTATACTTCCCCTTCTCGCTTTCATCCCCCCCCCCCCCAACCCTTGTTGCTTTGGTTTCCCCCGATCTCCCCCCCCCCCCTCACTCATAGACCTCCAAGCTCCCCGAACCATGATGGAGGCACCAGGCGCCCCCTCTTCACCCTTTCCACCGACCACTCAACTGGTCTCCACCTTGTGCTTGTTGCCATCCATCCCCTGTCTGGCTCCCGACCACAGCCCAGGCCCTGCCTGTGCTTACATCTGCTATTTCTCCCTTCCCCCTCTGAGCACTGGCTGGACTTTGGTCCCAGACACTTGGTTTTCTCAACGAACAAAAGAGGTGATGCCCAAGCCATCCTTTGCGATCCCCTTGGTGCATCGTAGCTACCTCGTCCACTGCCTGGGAGTTTCTGGGCCGAGTGGTGTTGCAGAAGCGGGTTGTTTCCCATGGCAACCGGGCCTTGCAAAGCTGATGTCTAACGTCCTGCTTGTGCTTGCAGGCCTTCCGCGTGGCCGAGGAGGAGCTGGGCATCCCCGCACTGCTGGACGCCGAGGACATGGTGGCGCTGAGAGTGCCGGACAGGCTGAGCATCCTGACCTACGTCTCGCAGTACTACAACTTCTTCACCGGCCGCTCGCCCAGTGAGTAGCCGGCCCGGCAACGGTGGTGATGATAATAATCCAGGGGGAGGGGAAAGGGGATCCACTGCCTAGAGCTATGAGACGACCTTTGACCCTGACCTGTCCACTTACAATGTGGAGGAGGATTGGGGGGGGGGGGGGTTGGAGGACAGGAAGGAGGGTTGTTGTAAGACAAGGGGGGGTTGGGGAGGGGACGGTGAGAGAGTGGAGGGGGATCAGGGGATGGAGGAGGAGCAGTGGGGGATGTGGAGATGGGGGGAGTTGTGGAAGACGTGGGGGAGAGAGATGGAGAAGATGGGAGAGAGGGGTGAAGAAGATGGGAGGAGGGGTATCAGAGGGTGGAGGAGGAGCGGAATGGTGGGGATGTGGTTGGGAGGGGATGCGGTTGGTCTTGAGGGGCACATAATTGGGATTTGCAGAGATAAGTCCCAGAGACTGCTGCTAGTTTGCTCGAACACGCAGTTCAAAAGTTGCCCAGCACATATGGAGCCAACCTTAAAACCAAGCAGCTCAGGTCAGCAGGCCATTCAGCCCATTGCACCTACTCTGCCCCTGTGCCTATCCTGCTGTTGAATTGGGTCCTAGTTGATCCATCCCACTTTGGCTCCATAATCCCTCAATACCTGCACGTAAATTGACTGATCGCTGTTTTCAGAGGTTGTAAACTTTTCTCTGGCACCATGAAAGAAACTTCTGGAGACTGGGTGAAGGACAACTACTTTCCCCATTCACTGAGTGCACTAGCATGATGCTCCATTTCTTCAGCCACTGCTTTCAAGTTCTATCTCAGAATTCTATTTCAGATGTATCTGTAAGGCTAAAAGCCTATTTTTTTAACTTGACGCAGGGAGGATTTTTTGTGTTCTAGGTTTGGTTCTGAGTGTAAGTCGTCTTACCCTGTGAGCAATGGAATTATAGACGTGGCCACTACCCCTCAGCCCCCTTTACCAGTGATAATATGGGCAGATTAATGTAAACTGGAGCAGGCGTTGCTCATATCAGGAGTTATATCCTTAACTGTGTCACCTTATCGTCCTTATTTAAGGGTGGGATATACTTGTATTGAAGGCCGTTCAGAGAAGGGTCACCAGGTTGACTCATGGGAAGGATTGGCTTATGAGGAATGTTTGAACAGGTTGAGGGGGGTTTCATCGGGATGGAGTTTTCCTTTGTTGGGATTAAAAGCTGGGGACTAGCTTCAGAATAAGCAATCCCCATTTGAGGCAGAGTTGAAGAGGAATTTCTTCCCTCAGGAAGCGGTGGGTCTACTTCTGTGGAGGCCAAGTTACTCAATATGTTCAAAGCCAAAGCAGACAAATGTCTGGTCTTAAACTGGCGTTTGGGGTTATGGGGATCAGTTAGGAACATGGAACTAAAGCCAGGATCGGAGCAGCTACAATCATACTGAAGGTACGGCAGCTTTGAGGAGTTCAATGATCTTCTGTCATCACCTCCTTAAAGCTGATGTTCTGAAGGCAACAGTAAAGCAAGGCACATACAGGTACAGCCATGGCCACGGCACAAACAGTGAGATGTTACGACAGGTTTTACTGGCATTTACCCGCTTCATTTTGGGCGGATTAGTGCAAGTCAGAATTGCTATTGAGTCATGAGACTGTTGAGTCATGAGACCATTGAAACTGTTGAGAGCCAACCAGTTCAGTTTGGTTCAATTCAGTTTAGTTTATTTTCACGTGTACCGAGGTGCAGCGAAAAGATTTGAAAAGCCGAAGAGCTCCGAGCTTCTGTTGTTGTTATGGTTCCTTCCAAAGCGCAGCCGCTGCGATAGAAGGTCTATGAAATCAGACACAAGTAAATGGTCCCTTGGCCAAACCAGACCTTACAGCCCACATGCTACTTGCAATACCCTGCCATTCCTCGTCATTAAAACAATCATTTTTAGTGATGCATCGAGCAAGTGGGATTGTTACACTTCGTTTTTTAATCTTTCACTCGATATGTACATCGTTGGCAAGGCTGGCATTCATTTTGAATGACTTGCTAGGTCATTTCAAAGAGTCATCTACATTGTCATGAGTCTGGAGTCACAGGCTGCAGAGTGTACCCTTTACAAAATGCAATGTGGTACCACAGCCAGTTATCCCAAACCTGTGACCTCTCCCAGCAGGAAGGCCAGAGGCAACAGGTGCATGTGAGTAACACCACCACTTACAGATTCCCCTCCAAGCCATACAGGTTCCAGTTTTTGAAAGGCATCACTCTTCCTTTACAGTTGCTGTGTCTAAATCCTGGAACTCCCTGCCCAGGAACAAATCATGAGTACCTTCACCTGAAGGACTACAGAGGTGCATGACAACAATTCACCACCACCTTCTCAAGGACACTTAGGGATGGACAATAAATGCTGGTGTTGCCAGCAACTCCCACATTCCATGGAATAAAATACAAGTGAGGATGATGCATTTACTTCTCTCCAGGGCATCAGTGAACCAGGACAACTTTTATAACATTCTGCACATTCGGACTATTGTGTGCATTTCCGTTCACTTTACTATAGTATGGACTTGGAGGCCTTGGAGAGGGTGCAGAAGAGGTTCACCAAGATGTTGCCTGGATTAGAGAGGATTAGCTATAATGAGAAGTAGGACAAACTTGGAATAATTTCTCTGGAGCATTCCAGAGGCAAAGGAGCAAAATTATATAAATATATAAAATTATGGCTAAAGGGATCAGGGGGTATGGAGAGAAGGCAGGTACAGGATACTGAGTTGGATGATCAGCCATGATCATATTGAATGGCGGTGCAGGCTCGAAGGGCCGAATGGCCTACTCCTGCACCTATTTTCTATGTTTCTATGCTTCTATGAGATAGATAGGATAGGTAGTCATAGTCTATTTCCAGTCATAGACATGTCGAAGACTAGAGGGTATAGCTTTAGGATGAGAGGGACATGTTTAAAGGGGATATGTGGAGCAAGTTGTTTTTACACCAAGTGGTAGGTGCCTGCAACAAGCTGCCAGGGGAAGTGGTGGAAGCTGATACAATTGCAATGTTTCAGAGGCATTTGGACAGATACACGAACAGGCTGGGAATGGCCCATGCACAGGCAGATTGGATTAAATGGATGAGTATCACTGTTGACACAGACACGATGAGCCATAGGGCCGGTTCCTGTGCTGTATGGTTCTATGTATTGATACTAACTTTGTGCCCAGCTTCATTTAAATAATTGGATTAAAATTCCCTAGCTGACATGCTGGCATTTGTGTTTCCACATCTTTAGTCCAGGCCTCTAGATTAAGAGATTGGGAACAGACTTACTTTTCCATCATGCTGCTGGTTTCTAACATCCTGATGTTTGAGGCCAATTGTTGGTCATCAATGTAAATAGTGGCCCTAGGTGGAGCTTCCAGTATCATCTTGTTTATATAGAGCCATTGCTGCTCCACTGCTGCAGCTCACCAACGGGGATCTGTTAAGCCTTTCATTGGTGTTCAGGGCTTTCAAAATGATCCTGTCACATATCAATCGAAAGGCACAGATGCCTGAAATGTGAGATACAAACAGAAAGTGCTAGAGCCAGCCAGCAGGTCAGGCGGCATCTGCAGATCAAGATAGTGTTAATGTTTCAGAGACAGTAATCCTTCATCAGAAAATGTAATGACGACCCAAAACATTGACATTGCTTCCCCCTCCATTGATGCTGCCTGATCCGCCGCGTGTTTTCAGCATTGTCTGTTTATGATATGTGTGGTAATGGAGTCCATGGGGAGGAGCATGTCTTCCTGTGTTGGTGAGGAAGGAGGAGTACACCATTGTAACTGTGTTAAGGTCTAATTGTAATTGTCGTGTATAGGGTAGCATATTAGACTAAACCTCAAATTGTGTACATTTTGCCTGTATCCATGAAAGAGACCATTTGTCTTTTGTTTTTATTTTTTACCTTTAATGCCGTGTTTCCATGTTTCAGTTGGTGGTTTGGCTCACATTAAGAGATCTGCCACTGATTCGAGTGAGGAACCAGCGCAGAAGAGGCTGACTCCCGAGACCAAGCCCAAACACCCCAAGAGTACACGGCCCCCCAACAATGAGCCGACCCTCCACGCTGCTCCAACCAGCCGGGTGGCATTGGCGGTGAGTGGGAACTGCAGTTGTGTGGGCAACTTGGGAGTGAGGTGGTATCTGACCTTAACTTGCCCGATGAGTGAGCTTTGTCTTGGAGACTGCACGCATTAAACTTCTCAACACACTGTGCGAGTGGGGTCCACAGGCTGTAGTTGAAGACTGGGGAGGAGAGCTTCATGAGAAGAAGCTGGAGAAGTCTTGGGGGAGGAGGTGTTGGAAATCAGGAACACTGCTGATAGAATATCAGGGAAAAGAGCTGATGGGATGATAGCCAAGGGACGAAGGAGTAATAGAGATGGGAACCACAAGGGAACCAAAATCAATGGAAGTTAATAATCAGTACAAGTTAATAACTTTCACAAATAAATTGGATAAGTGTAGGAAGGGGGAAGTATTTGGAATGCCATAGGGAAAGAACCTTGGTGTGGAGGTAATTGGAAAGTTCTTTCAAAGGCCATCAGAGGGATGGATAACAGATCGAATGGACTAATTTGGTGATACAACAGACAGTAGATGCAAGAATCCTGAGCATAAAACAAACTGCTGGAGAAATTCAGGGCATCAGGCAGTATCCATGGAAGGAAATGGACACATGACATTTCAGGTTGTGACGTTTCTACAGAACTGATGGAGACTTATTTGGTGTTCCGTTATTTGATTCCCTTGGGTGTTCAGACAATGTGCTGTTTCTTTTGAGAAGGCAATAAAGTTGGATTGAGGCACTTGGACGAGTGTAGGCCCCAAGCAAGAGACAGGGCTGTGCTGAGCTTGCCTGCCTCAGTCTGGCTGGGGGGGGGGGGGATCTCCAGTGTGCGACAGTGCTCGGTTAGAGAAAGAAGTCACCTTTGGCCTTGTTGCTGTAAAGTGGTGGAGGTGGGTTGATGATAGAATTGTGCTTGCTCTCACAATTCTCTCACCTAATGGTGGGGTAAGACTCAGAGTTAAATAACTGACCCCCAGTTCTGGATCCCTGGCACTCTCCTTGACTGAGTAACCTGCTGAAACCCACTCTGGTAGATGATGATCATTTCACTGAGCAGCACGGTGCACCAATAAACCCTTTCCCAGGGATTCAGGGTTCTGGTGCCCCATCAAACGGCCACTTATCCTTTGCCACTGATGTGGGTGACTTGGTGAGGGACAGGCTGCTAGCAGTGGCCGGAGAGGGACAAGAACAGGTGGAAGCTTCACTGGGAGGCCGACTATACCAACAGCTTCCATGAAATCGCCAGGTAAATGCAGCTGAGAGATCCCCATCTTATCCAAACTACAATCTTGCCATCAATCTTTTCGTAAGCAATCCTCTGGCTTTCGTTTTCACTTCTCTCCCACGAAAGGTCATTCTGCTCTCCTCACAAGAGGTCATTGAACTGAAACGTTAATCTCCCCCAGATCAGCTGAGGCTTTCCAGTGTTTTATTTCTCTCACCCCTACATGGTTGCATCTGGAAGTTAATGTTATGAAATGGAACCCTTCTATCTTCTGTACAAACTTCCTGCAGCCTCCCTAAGCTGGTTAGTGACACTTTACTTGTCAGTGTGACCTCTCTGTGTGCTGGTAGATGTCATTGTGTGAGAAAGGTGGACCACTCATTGCGAAGCTGTACTTAAGGTCAACTAGTTCCCACTGGTGAGACAGTTACCTCTGGGCAGCGACATTTGGCACTCAGCGGAGGGATCTTGAATGCACAATAACTACTGAATGTGATTTCACATTCACTGGTGGCTACAGTGGCGCAGCGCTAGAGTTGCTGCCTTACAGCGCTTGCAGTGCCCGAGACCCGAGTTCGATCCCGACTACGGGTGCTGTCTGTATGGAGCCTGCACGTTCTCCCCGTGACCGCGTGGGTTTTCTCCGGGATATTCTATTTCGTCCTACACTCCAAAGACGTACAGGTATGTAAGTTAATTGGCTTGGTGTATGTGTAAATTGTCCCTAGTGGGTGTAGGATAGTGTAAATGTGCGGGGATCGCTGGTCGGTGCGGACTCGGTGGGCCGAAGGGCCTGTTTCCGCACTGTATCTCTAAACTAAACTAAACTTAACTACATTTCCCCCTCTCTTCAGAGCAAAGTCCCTGCTCGTGATGCAGAAGACTCATCCAGCAAATCGGGGACCCTGTCCAGCAGCTGCGCTATCTGCAAAAAGACTGTCCTGTTGGTTCAACGATACTTAGTCGATGGGAAACTTTACCACAGAAACTGCTTCAGGTAACACAAATCATGCTGGGGTTTGGGTGTCAGTGACAGATGAGTGGTGGCAGCCCTTCCCCATTCAAAAAACAATGTAGATCAACAAATAATAATGAACAATTATTAAGACGATATATTCTCTAAACCCATTTAACTGATGTAAATTAATTGTATTCATTGAAATATTAATGATATTAATTTAAATAATTTGTATTAATTAAAGTAGAATTTAAAAAAATCGTTCACATCCTCATTTACTTTTCTACGAGGGTAGGTAGGAAGATCCCCTGCAAATGAGTTGGGCTGACAAATCCCCTAGGGGTGTGGCTGTGTGGTGGGCATGAAGAATATCCTGCTGGATCAGGAGTCCAGCTCCTTTGATTCAGTGGTTTGTCCAGGGATAAAGTACCAGCGATACAGATGGCCTGCATCTGATCTCTGGCCACTAAGTACTGCTGTGCTGCTAGCTTGCAGTCGCAGTAATCTTGACTGCTGTAGCATGCACTGCAGAACAGACAAGCGGGCTTGAATGCAGTCCAACCCAATCAAACCTGTTGCGAAGGTTAATGGAATGCCGTCCCTTATCTCCATGGTACAAGGGAGAGAACATTTGGTTGCAGCTGCACTAAGCTATGGTGAAACCCTACATGGGTTCTGTGGGTAGTTCTGGGGGTGTTGATGTGACTGTTGAAAGTGTTTCTGTGCTGCATGTAGAGGTTTGGAAAACACTCATGCGTGCACTGTGTGCATTGATTACCAGAATGATAGCTGGTCCAAGGGTTAAACTATAAAGAGAAATTGTCTGAATCAGGTGTTGGAAGGAACTGTAGATGCTGGTTTTAAACTGAAGATAGACACCAAAAGCTGGAGTAACCCAGTGGGTCAGCCAGCATCTCTGGAGAATGGGAATAGGTGACGTTTTAGGTCGAGACCTTTCTTCGGAATCAGGATTAAACCAATGAGAAGTAGAAGATTCATGGGTGATTGAACAATGCCAAGATTTAAAAGGAACTGATGGGCTGAGCAGTGAAAAATGCAGGTGGGAAGATGGGAAACATTTTATCCCAGAGCGAGGTTGGTGGAAATTTGGAATGAGCCTGCCTGGGACAGTCGAAATTCGACATCTGCTGACTTCCAGTCTCAGGTATACTTTGAACACCTCATTGATGGAGGAAGTTGGGCTAAGGCTGCACTGAACCGACTGAATAATAGGGCAGATTGGGGGTTTATAGTCGCTTCTGTTCCTGAGTTTCTAAAGCTCATGCTTCACAAAAAGCTTCAGCTTTTACATTTCCAATTGTGTCACCCACCACAGCAGGTTTCTGGTGAGGATATTCCATCCTGTGACGTAGTACTTCCCGAGATTGTCTCAACATAGCACAGCTCTGATGTTAAGGCAATGATCCTTTGTTGGGACACTCCAGCCTCCACCATCACTACCAAAAGAATCAGTTAATCTCCAGCCACCCCTTCTCTCTTTCTCTTAGCCCCTTTAAAAAAACATTAAAATCTGTACTCCAGGCTGGTGGAATAAGAAGTGACGGAACAAATATGGTACCCAAACTGGAGAAATATTCCATGCATAAAACTTGCAATTACAGTGAAATATTCTGATGGAGAAACTATCCCTTTCACTGTCCATTCTGTTACTCGTACAGTAACTGGCACCTAGTGACCTGAGTCAAACGCTACAATGGTCTAAAGATCTGTAAGCATGAGCAGTAGGTTTTCATAGATGGGACATTCCGACCAGCAGGTGATCCAAGAGTCCAGAAAGGATTCCAGGGAAATGTCGGTCAAGGGTGGAAGGAATTATACAAGGGTGTTGCGTGTCCACCAGTCAGCGGAAAGACTCGACATGATTATAAATCGAGTCATTCACAGTGTATAGATACATGATAAGGGAATAACATTTAGTGCAAGGTAAAAGGAGGAAGAAGTTGTCGACTTTAATGTGTAGAGACCCTGCATGAGGACTAAAAGTGGACAGAGATGATAGCTAGTTTAGCTTAGTTTAGAGATACAGTGCGGAAACAGGGTCTTCGGCCCACCGGGTCTGCGCTGACCAATGATCACTCCGTACACGAGCACTATCCTACGCGCTAAGGACAATTTACAATCTTTACCGAACCCAATCAATCCACAAACCTGTACTTTTTTGGAGTGTGTGAGGAAACTGGAGCACCGGGGAAATTCCACGCGGTCACGAGGAGAACGTACAAACTTTGTACAGGCAGCACCCATAGTCAGGAACGAAAACCCGGGTCTCTGGCGTTGTAAGGCAACAGCTCTACTGCTGCCCCACGTGGCCGTCCTAACCAGCTGGTGTCGAGAGGTGAGACAGAGGACAGTAGGTGATGGGTGGACTGAGGAGGAGTGTGGGATAACGGGCAGGTGACACACTGACTTTGTGATTTCCAGAACATCATCTCTCCAGTGACGGGGACGTTGAACTTCCAAACATGTTACGTTCCCTCACTTACACTGTGTTCCCTCTCTCTTCACCCCATCACCTCCTGCAGGTGTAAGCAGTGTTCCACGACACTCATGGCTGGAGCCTACAAGAGCGGGTCCACACCTGGCACTTTCATCTGCATCAACCATTCAGCCAGCAGCCGTGAGCAGTGCAGCCACAATGGCGACAGACCCTCCCAGCCACTGGGCAGCAAAGCCAATGAGCCGGCCCCATCTCCGTACAGACCTGCCTTCAGCCACGTGACCAGCCCAGCCTCAGCGCTCTCCAACTCCAAACAGCCTGAGCGCCCCCCTGCAGCCGCGGGAACAAGGACCGCGTCGGCTGAGGGTACCCAGGCAACGAAGCAACGCTTCATGAGCTCGGTGATGCCAGAGAAGGGATCTCCAGCCAGCCCTCGCCAGTCTCAGGATCCCGTGCGGGGGTGGCGCAGTCCGGCTGAAACCACGGCCATTCAACCTCGGTCAACTGGAGGCCAGGAACACACTGGTGTAGCGGTGAAAAAGCCCACTCCAACCACCGTACCAGGCTCTGATGCAAACAAAGACAAAGCCCGCGCAATCCTCCAGAAGAATTTGCCGTACGACAGCAACAACAATCGCAACCAAATTTCTACCTCATCCTCATCGGTCGGCACAGACAAGTCTCCAGACAAGCAGCCCGCCAGCTACCGGGCGGCCAAGTCCATAACGCTGGACGTGAGCAGCTCGGAAAATGGCCAGGAGGCAGCCAGGTCCTCAGTTGGCAGCAGGGGTAAGGATTCAGGGCAAGTGCAGCAGGCCCAGGACTCCAAATGGAGGTCGATCTCCAGCTTTGAGCTGACACCGAGCCCCGCGGTCAGCAGAGGAGGTGGCAGTTCCGAGGCTGTGAACTCGCCCTCAACAAAGCAAACGCCATGGACTTCATTGAGCCGATCCTCCAGCATGAACGAAGCAGTAGGTCGTGGAACAACACCAACCACGAAGGCAGGCAGTAAAGGTGAGTTCTCCCTTTGATTGTCACACTTGCAGTACACTTCACAGTAACAGTTGCTCTAATACCCCTCCCTACATAAACCAGCCTGAGCACAAATCCTGTGTTTGCATAAAGGATGGGTCGGATGTCCTTCCCCACTGAAATGTATAAACAAAATGTTTATTTTAATATTGACTTGGGCACTCGCAACTTTCATTGCCCGTCCCTAATTGCCAACCCAGGATTTAGTCCCCGTGATTATGAAGGTACAGCGATGTATCTCCAAGTCAGGATGGTGCACAGTTTGCCGGGGAACCTGCATAGTCTGGTGATCACCCTACACCTCCAGCTCTCCTCCTTGGTGGTAGAGTCTGGGGTTTGGGAAGTACAACCAAATAGCCTGCGAATGTAACTGCAATGCATCTTGTAGATGGTGCACACTGCAACCACTGTACTCGGCTGCCTGCCCCTCTTCCCGGGCCTACGTCCGTGCTCGCGCGTCCCTGGAAAGGGAACACGCGGAGTCCACGGGGACTCTAGAGGCCTTCCGTGAACGCTGGTCGCTGCGGGGGGTGGAGTGCATTGTAGACACAGAAACCACTATTGTATTAATATGATTGCCTGATGCAATGTGATATTTGAATGTTTTTGTACATTCTGGAACACTGTAATGTGGAATTATTGAAGGAAGGAAATTAAAAAAAAAAAAAAAACTGCAACCACTTTGCACTGGTGAGGGAAGGAATGTTTAAAGTAGCAGATAATCATGTATTGCATAAGAAAGAACTGCAGATGCTGGAAAAATCGAAGGTATTTTTGCTGCAGAGTTTCTCCAGCAAAAATGCTGGAGAAACTCTGCAGGTGAGGCAGCATCTATGGAGAGAAGGAATAGGCAACGTTTCGGGTCGAGACCCTTCTTCAGACTGATGTCGGTGGAGGGGGGGGGGGGGATGTGGGAAAAAGAAAGGAAGAGGCGGAGACAGTAGGCTTGTGGGAGAGCTGGGAAGGGGAGGGGAAGGAAGGAGAAAGCAAGGATTACCTGAAATTGGATAAGTCAATGTTCATACCGCTGGGGTGTAAACTACCCAAGCGAAATATGAGGTGCTGCTCCTCCAATTTGCGCTGGGCCTCACTCTAGCAATGGCGGAGGCCCAGGACAGAAAGGTCGGATTCGGAATGGGAGGGGGAGTTGAAGTGCTGAGCCACCGGGTGATCAGGTTGGTTATTGCGGACTGAGCGGAGGTGTTGGGCGAAGCGATCGCCAAGTCTGCGCTTGGTCTCACCGATGTAGAGAAATTCAAATACAAATCATGTATTGGTATGATTGATTATTGCCATGTACTGGGAAACAGTTAAACATTTTGTTTTACCTGTTATCGAGGTAAATCATTTTGTACAAAGTGTATAATCACACAATATGGGAGTACAACAGTGTAGGGCAAAAGACAAAGGAAACAGTGCAGCTATAGAGAGAGTGCAGGTTAAAAAAAAAGTGCCAGGGTAACAATGAAGTAGTTTGTGGGATTGGGGATTCATATTTGGCACATGAGAGGTCATTCAAGAGCATCTCTGGAGAAGGTGACTTTTGTGTCGCGACTGTATTTGATGTTCACATCGTGGCCTCCTCTACATTGGACAAACCAAATGCGGATTGCGAGAGGGTGCAGAGAAGATTTACAAGTATGCTTGCGGGACTCGAGGACCTGAGCTATAGGAAGAGGTTGTGCAGGTTAGGACTATTCCTTGGAGTGAATGAGGGGTGATCTAATAGAGGTGTACAAAATCAGGAGAGGAATAGATCGGGTAGACACACGGAGTCTTTTGTGCGGAGTAGCTGAATCGAGAACCAGAAGACAGGTTTAAGGTGGGGGAGGAAAGATTTAATAGGAACTTGAGGGGTAACTTTTTCATGCAAAGGGTGGTAGATGTATGGAAAGAGCTGCTGGAAGAGATAGTTGAGGCAGGTACTATCGCGATGTTTAAGTAATATTTAGACAGGTATGTGGATAGGACAGGTTTAGAGGGATATGGGCAAACGCAGGCAGGTGGGGTAGTGTGCGACATATTGGCTGGTGTGGGCAAGTTGGACTAAGGGTCTGTTTCCACCCTGTAAGATTCAATGACTATTTGTGACTGCTTTGCGAAGCATGTGTTCAGTCCACAGGAGTAACTCTGAGCTTCTAGTTGCCTCCCACTTTAATTCTCCATCCCATTCCTGCTCTGACCTGTCTCTTGCTGGCCTCCTGTGCTGTTATAATAAGCCCAGTGCAAGCTTGAGGCAAAACACCTCATCAGTCGTCTGGGCACGTTGCAGCCAGCAGGACTCTCTGTCAAGTTCTCCAACTTTAAGTAATGCAATCTTTCTCTCTGTGTGCATCAGAACTAATCAGTTCTGCCTGTCATTATTTTGGCTCAGTTTTTTGTTTCTGTCGGTACAGCCATGCAATGCATAGCATGTCCTGTACAACAGAAACAAAGAAACATAGCCTGACACTATCAGCCATATTTACTCAGTTGGTCTCATCCCATTATGGATATTCCCTCTGTTCTCATCCTTTCCCACCTTCTCTGCTACTGAAATCCAACTTGTTTTCTCACTTTCGCAGTCCTGGATGGACTTTGACTTAGTTTCTCTTTTCCAACCATGTTGATTGTTCATTTACCATCTTCTTAATGGCATGCTGTATAAGCTATTGGACGGGATTGTTGGCACGGCACACTGGTCATTACTGATGCCTGACCGATTGGCAGGACTAGGTTTCATCCATTACTGCGCACCCTGGCTTGAGGTGCCGAGACTTGGTTTTGCATTGAATGGGAGTAGAGGCTTGTTGCGTCCTGCATTCGGACGGTTGCATAATAACTGTTCGGCAGACTTGACTCTATTCAGCTGCCTATGGCCTCCTGCCCAACAACATAAATTCCCCGCAAGGATGACTCAGATATCATAAAACAGTCGGGTTGCATGTTAAACCCTTGTGAGTTTCCACGCTCCCTTATCTCAAGCACGATAGTCAGATTATCAATGGAAATTGGCTTATGTTTAGTTGAAGTTTAGATTTGTTTTGCAGGCTATCCAATAAAATCAGACAATACTTTAGCGAATTACAGTCAAGTCAAACTCAAGAGAATGGGGTTGAGATGGAAAGATAGATCAGCCATGATTGAATGGCAGAGTAGAATTGATGGGTTAATTGGCCTAAATCTGCTCTGAGATCTTATGAACATAAAGTACCATAGGTACACTGAAGGAAAGATTCAGAGTGCAGAATATAATTCTCAGCATTGAATTGCAGCAGTTGCAGAGACAACGTCCAGGTAAATCGTTGGAATTGTGGACTTTTTCAAATGGTTAGTGGTCTCATGAACTGTAAATGAATCTCCCACAGCACCACAAGAGCATCACACAACATTAATACGTGTAATCTCCGGATACTTGGATTGTTGGTTATGAAAACACTCAAATGGGAACAAGGTTGGAGATACAAGAGACTGCAGATGCTGGAATGTTGAGCACACAACAAACTGCTCAAGCAGTTTTCCCCAGCGGTTTGTTTCTTGCATGGGAACAAAAGTTATTTGATTAACAGTCAAAGCCATACGATTGCCAATGGAAGAATTTATTTGACTTCCAGTTGCCGTGGGAAGGCAGAGAATTGTGAGGATGAATATGTAGCATCATCAGTGTAGCATGGGATGGGGCAGTTATCGAGTCATAGAGTGATACAATGTGGAAACAGGCCCTTCAGCCCAACCCGCCCACACTGGCCAACACTAGTCCCACTTGACTGCGCTTGGTCCATATCCCTCCAAACGTGTCCTATCCACGTACCTGTCTGACTGTTTCTTAAACGATGGGATAGTCCCAGCCTCAACTACCTCCTCTGGCAGCTTGTTCCATACACCCACCACCCTTTGTGTGAAAACATTACCCCTCAGATTCCTATTATATTGTTTCCCCTTCACCTTGAACTTGTGTCCTTTAATCCTCGATTCCCCTACTCTGGGTAAAGACTCTGTGTATCTACCCAATCTATTCCTCTCATGGTTTTGTATACCTCTATTAGATCTCCCCTCATCCTCCTGCGCTCCATGGAATAGAAACCCAGCCTACTCAATCTCTCCCTATAGCTCACACCCTCTAGTCCTGGCAACATCCTCGTAAATCTTTTCTGAACCCTTTCAAGTTTGACAATATTTTTCCTATAACATGGTGCCCAGAACTGAACACAATATTCAAAATGCGGTCTCACCAACGCCTTATACAACTGCAACATCACCTCCCAAGTTCTATACTCAATACTCAGACTGATGGCCAAAGTGCCAAAATCCTTTTCGACCATCTTATCTACCTGTGACGACCTTCAAGGAACCATGCACCTGCACTCCTAGATCCCTCTGCTTTACAACACTACCCAGAGGCCTACCATTTACTGTGTAGGTCCTGCCCTTGTTCAATGTTCGCAAAATGCAACACCTCACACTTCTCTGTATTAAATTCAATCAACCATTCCTCCGCCCACCTGGCCAATTATCCAGATCCTGCTGCAATCGTTTACAAACATCTTCACTATCTGCAAAACCACTCATTTTTGTATCATCAGCAAACTTGCTAATCTTGCCCTGTATGTTCTCATCCAAATCATTGATGTAGATGACAAACAGTAATGGGCCCAGCACCGAACCCTGAGACACACCACTTGACACAGGCATCCAGTCTGAGAAGCAACCTTCCACCATGACCCTCTGCTTCCTTCCATGAAGCCAATTTGCTATCCATTCAGCTCTCTCTCCTTGGATCCCAACCTTTAAGAGCAGCCCACCATGCAGAACCATGTCGAACGATTTACTGAAGTCCATGTACACAACATCTACAGCTCTGCCTTCATTAACCTTTTTGGTCACGTCTTCAAAAAAATCAATCAGATTTGTGAGACACGACCTCCCACGTACAAAACCATGCTGACTGTCCCTAATCAGCCCTTGCCCATCCAAATGCCTGTATGTCCTATCCCTCAGAATACTCTCCAGTAACTTACCAACTACAGATGTTAAGCTCACTGGCCTATAGTTCCCAGCATTTTCCCTGCAGCCCTTCTTGAAAAGAAGTACAACATTTGCCGCCCTCCAGTCTTCCGGCACCTCTCCTTTATTTAAGAACAACTCGTAAATTTCAACCAGCGCTCCCGCAATTTCCTCTTTAGTTTCCCACAATGTTCTCGGATATATCAGATCAGGCCCCGGAGATTCGTCTGCCTTCAAACACGACAGTACCTTCAGTATTTTTTCGACAGTAACCCTGACTGCTCTCAAGACACTTCCAGTGACTGGTATAATTTCCTCCGTTCTACTGTCTTTCTCCTCAGTAAATACAGAGGAGAAATACTCATTGAGGACCTTGCCCATCTCCTGTGGCTCCACGCAGAGTTGACCGCTTTGATTTCTGAGAGGTCCCTCTGCCTCTCTAGTTACCCTTTCCCCCCTTGTATTTATAAAATCTTTTGGGATTGTCCTTAATGCTACCCGCCAGAGATATCCCCTGGCCCCTTTTTGCCCTTCTGATTTCCTTTTTTAGTTTGCTCCTTAGTTCCCAAAACTCCTTCAGGAATGCACTTGATCACAGTTGCCTATACCTGTTGGAGGCAGGAATAAACAGGCAGGAGTACCAACACCCAGAGCCTAAACCTCTGCCAGGTACAAACAGATAATTGCTGCCTTGCTGTGTTAATTCAAATGGATACATTGGTTGCTTCCTGTCGCCCAAGGTGGAGCCTGGCATCCAGGAGCTCACTCCTTTATTCTGAAGGAAAGCTGATCACTGGACATTGCTGTAGAAAACAATGCATCTTGAATGTTCTGAAAGGCTCTAGTTACCTATTGAAACCAAACAATGATTTAAGTGTTTATTTCCTGCAGCACTGCCCCAGAAATGCAAGGCATCCAAAATGTGATCGTGAAAGAAAACGTGTCTGTACAACTTTCCAACTGTTGCCTTCTGCCAGGATTATGAGGCTAAGCTCGGTCGATGTATAGTACTCATAGACTCATAGAATCACAACATTGAACAGCATGGAAACCAGCCACTTGGCCCAACTGGTCCGTGTCGACCAATAGTCACCCTTCCTAATTAACCCCATCTCCCAGCACTTGGGGCATTACCGTCCAATGCCAAGCTATTCAATTGCTCATCTAGACACTTCTAAAAAACTGTCAGTAATTCATCTTCAACCACTCTCTCAGGCAGTGCATTCAAGATACTCACCATTCTCTGCGTGAAGAAGGTCCTCCTCATATCCCCTTTGAATCTCTTTCCCCTTACCTTAGATCTGTATCCTCTAGTTTTATTTACCTCCAAATATAGGGAATAAAATGTCGGTGGTCTACCCGATAATAACCCTCATAATTCCATATACCTGAAACATGACCTCTCTTAACCTCTTCTCCTTCAGAGAGAACTGACCGAGCATCTCTGGTCTCTCCTCCGCACGGAACTGCTCCATCCCAGGCAATATCATGGGGA
>CM075981.1:67242181-67273716 GCA_038087875.1 Malacoraja senta
AGGAAGCTTACTGGTGACAGGATACCACATTACAGCAAGAACACTTGAGGAATATGGCAGGGCAATGGCACAACCTTAGTTGATGTTTGTCTTCCCTGGAGATGGTTACTCGCATGCCTTTGCAAACCAGACATATGATGGAGACTCCAGACCAAGTGAATGATACATTCACATGAATTGTACATGAATTGTACAGCTTATAATGCACAAACAAGAGATACAGAGTCCACTCAATGCACCATGCACAAGTGAGAGATACACTGCAGGTACCAAAATATTGATGTCTGACAATATAGTTCCTTAATCTTATAACAATGCCCAATCTTATAATATAATATTACCTCTCTTACCCATATTGCACATGTATTCTCAATCTTGCCATGATGGTAAAATATGAATCACTATTTTGTTGGCTTGGGTGTCCCACATTGGAGGAGCAGCATTGGTCTCCTATATCACTTGAAACTTTTCCTATCCAGGGTATCTGTCCGAATGTCTTTTAAACGCTCATTCCATATTACCACAATATCTGCTTGAAAATCCAGCCCCAGAGATTCCCCTTAAATCTCTCTCTCTCTCCCCCCCCCCCCCCCCACCCCACCCCCCCTCCCCCATCTCATTTTAAATATTTGCCCTCTAGTTTCAGACTTGCCTACCCTGGGAAAAAGATTGTGACCATCCACCTTGTCTACATGTGATTTTATAAACATCTGTAAGGTCTGCCCTCGGCCTCCTTTGCTCCATGGAAAGCACCCCGAGTTATCCAATTACTTCTTATGACTCAAGCCCTTTATTCCCTACAACATGTGTAATAAGGAATAAGTAACATGTGTAATAAGACATGAGGAAAGGTGCAATGCAGTTGCCTTGAAAGATGATAGAAACATAGAAAATAGGTGTAGGAGTAAGCCATTCAGCCCTTTGAGCCAGCACCACCATTCAATATGAACATGGCTGATCATCCAAAAATCAGTACCCCGATCTTGCTTTCTCCCCATATCCCCTGATTCCGTTGGCCCCAAGAGCTTTATCTAACTCTCGATGCTAGAGTGGAGAATGGAGTTATTTAAGATTTTAAAAGAAATAGAAATAATTATTCATTTTCAACATGCATTAGAGCAAGTAGTCAGATGTCTGGAGTCACTCACAGTACATATTCTCCACACTGTTGAATATACCATCTTGTCCGGGATATATCAGGCATTCCTCCATTAATTCTGGGTCACAGTGCTGGATCTGCTGACCATCCCTCACTTCCCCACCACAGTGCTGTGCAAGTGTCTTTTCAGGACAGGTCACTATTTGGGATGGGCAATTAAATCCTTGTCTTACTAGCAATGCCCACATCCCAAGGAGTCAATAGACAAGAAAGGTACAGACTAGCACAAAGTAAGTTCAAAGCCAATGGAAGAAACGTTTTTTTCAAAGGCAGCCATTAAGAAGGATTGGTCTTTGGGTTGGGAAGCAAAGTCAAACATCATGACACGTGAAACATGAGTTCTGACGGCAGCATCAGATTGAAGGTGTATTGATCGCTGCTTATCTGCTGATGATTTCGAAGAGAAAGTATGACGACTGAGTAGAAAACAAGTTAGGAAACCGTGAACCAACGTAATCGGGACGAGTGCTACGGAAAGTATTTTGGGATGGTGGTAGAGATGGAGGTGGCTTGGTGAAATGTTCCCATCGGTTACCCTACTGGGATTAGTGACACTGTAGTGATATGGGTGGTGGACAATGCAACCGGGCGTCAGTTCACGCTGCACCATTTATCGATCCCCCTGCAGGGAACGTCTACAGTCCGCAGATCATTACCAGGGCTCAGGAAGAGGAATCGCCATCCGACTGGAGGTCAAAGCTCAAGCCTGTCAGGAAGCAACACAGGTGAGTGTGTGTCACAACTCAAACCTGGAAGGCTTTGCAAGAGGATGGTCTTGCTTCCGTTTGCCATACCTTTCGAATCTTTCAAACAATGAGGGTCAGGATAAAATCAACTTTTGACAATTTTACTGTGGCTGGCTCATGATAAGTAATTGGATCACACTGTGCACACGTTCCAGTCACTGAATGTCGTGGTCAGGCACCTGCCCATGTTTTCTCGCACCGGGAAAATACCGGCTGTATTAGTGGGAAATGCTCTGCCCTGGACATTGAGGACGCCGGTGCTTTGTGTGTGTTTGTACTTAACAACTAGGTCCTAGCAATCAACTGGAGGAAGTTTGTCTCAACGATGTGTTTTCGAACGAGAGGAAAACCTCCTGGACTCACAGTAATACAAGTTTGAAAATCATCCCTCTTGTGCTTTTGAAGCATTTAGGGATATTTTATTCTCTTTAAGATACTGACTAAAGAAGCCGGTATCCAAATGCCACATTGACCCCTCTCAAGACAGAGGTTAGGAGGGCAGTGGATAGGGCGCAACTGTGCAGATGCCTTGCGATTGTAGAGAGAGAGACAAAATCTTAAGTGATAGCAGAAATAGACCATTCGGCCCATCAAGTCATCTCTGCCATTCAACCGTAGCTGATCTATCTCTCCCTCCTAATCCCATTCTCCGGCCTTCTCCCCATAACCGCTGACATCTGTACTAATCAAGAATCTATCTATCTCTGCCTTAAGTATATTCACTGATTTGGCCTTCACAGCCTTCTGTAGCAAAGAATTCCACAGATTCACCACCCTCTGACTAAATAAATTCCTCCTCATCTCCTTCCTAAAAGAACACCCTTAAATTCTGAGGCTACGACCTGTAATGCTAGACTCTCCCACTAGTGGAAACATCCTCTCCACATCCATTTTTACTACTTGTCTGAGACTCAAGAACTATGGGCAATGTATATAGGGGCCCACACATTGATTAAGTTCAGGGTAGACTTCTTTGCCTCGAATGTTAACATATGGAACTCACTCCCAAAGGGAGCAGCTCACAGGAAGCTGGAAACATCCAGGATACTGATGAAGGGTCATTAACCTGAAACATTAACGTTGTTTATCTCTCCATAGATACTGTCTGACTTGCTGAGTGTTTACAGCATTTTGTGTTTTCACTTGAGATTCCTTCAGTCACAGTGCCTTTGTTTTTTTTTCATTTTAATTATGTGAACTGTCTCTGTCTAACACAAACATTTTGATTATTATGAGGGAACACAATAAAATTAGATTCTCAGTTACCAAATGGCTTTCTGACAGGCAACAGATGCTTGCGGTTTCAAATATATTCCCAGTTGAAAGGAGATTTCCATTGTTTCAACACAAGGGGTCACCAGCAAGGGGTGTGGACATTTTGGAACGGGCTCCTGGAAGTGGAGAGGACTGATGCTGAATTAGGTTGCCTCAGAGAATTTAATCCTCAGTCTTTGTCCTGTCAAGTATTGTGTGTGACTAGCGAGTCAACCACCTTGTCCTTAAGGGGCCTGTCCCACTTGGGCGTCATTTGCGGGTCACGCACCAAGCGCTCGTAATGCGTGCATCACGAGCGCGGCACAACGCGCGCGTCGTGCGTCGTGACGCGTAAATGATGACGCGTAAATTACGCGCAAATGACGCCCAAGTGGGACAGGCCCTTAACGCAGCTCACAGCTGGAGATCGGAAGATGTGGGCGAGCTAGATCCAGACCAGGACAGGAAAAGAAACAGGTCACCCTTTCCTCTTCATGAATTGGGAAAGGGAGTGAGTAATTGAGTTCTAATTTCAGTTGTCACGTTTTTGTGTCTTCCTGTTGAATAGGGAGTGTAATGCGAACAAGGATTTTATTTCTATCTTCCGGCACAAACCCATTTGCCTGGGAGTTAGCAACAATGTGGCACCAGTTCCAGCTTCAGCAGGTGTCAAGTTCAAGTTCACATTTATCATCATATGCACCAATTGGTACAGTGATATTTGAGTTACCATACAGCCATACGAATAAAAAGAACACAATACACAATAGAATTTAACATAAACATCCACCACAGTGGAATCAATATTTCTCACTGTGATGGAAGGCAATAACATTCAATCAATCTTCCTCCTTTTGTTCGCCTGTGGTCAGAGCCTTGAACCCTCCGCAGTCGCCGCTACGGACGGCCCGATGTTCAGGCCCTCTCGCCGGGATGATCGAAACTCCGACGTCGGGACGGATCGGAACACACTCTGCGGCTTGGAGTTCCCGAATCGGCCCCTTCTTACCGGAGACCGCGGCTTCCGATGTTAAAAGTCCACAGGCCCCGCTGGACGGAGCTCCAACACTGGCGATCCTCGACGAAATATCCCAGGCTCCGCGTTGTTAAAGTCTGCGCTGCGCCCGCGGCTAGTAGCTCCGCAGGCGAGGCAGCCACGGCGGTGACGCCACCCGATGTCATCTGTCTAGGCCGATGTATCAGCGCAGCACTGAGAGACTGCTTCACTGTTGGGGCTGCCTCCTGTAAGGAAGATGTTTCACTCAGGGCCTGACTGACAGGGGGTTGCACTGAATCTGCGGGATCCCCTGATATCTTCTAGTGGGCAGCTTCTGGTTCAATTTTGTTGCCCTAAACAGCATCACCAATGACCGATTAATTAATTAATCATTCATTTCAACAGTGATATAATTCTGATTGACAGGATCAATTAGCTCAAGAACCTTGTTCTCCATTCATGCTTCAGATGGGCTTGCTTTTGTGTTTGCATGTGGGAACATTACTTCTGATCTAATTCTGAGGCAGGTTGGTACAAGCTTAAAGCTTTATATAACTACACTCCATGTGGATTCATTATGTTTTCTACATGCTAACTCTGATTGCACTTCAGTTGTGTAACTTTGGTATAAAACACTTTGGCTCGTCTAGAATCACAAAGGTCACTGTAGAGGTACAACCCTCTCTCCCATTATCTCGCCTGAACCCAAGTCAGTCAGGAGAGCCATGTTTATCTCGATCAGTTTCATGTAGAAGCCAGATATCCGATCATTTGCAATTTTATGGGTTGTGGGAGCTTGTCAGAGGTGGTTCTTACAGTGTAATGGTAATGACATTTCAAAAGTATTTCATGGGCTGTAACGTTTTTGAAATGTCCAGAAATGTAAAAGCTGCAATGTAAATGCAAATCTTTTTCTCCTTGTTTATTATCTTCCCTATGGTGGGATGTATTGGCTCCTGTTCATAAGCAGTCAGCTCAGTAGGGGAATGATGTGAGAGCTTACCCTGAGAGGCTTGTGTTTGGCTGCTTCTGTTAGTAGCCTTGTTATTTGGAGGGACTCCTGGCTAATTTATTGACGACATGCATTCTTCCTCCCACACTTACTTTGATGTAAAGTGGGTTCAATGAGAACAAAGGCCACTATTGAATTGCAAAGCTCGGAATCTCTTTCACTCAACCAGTAAAGAGAACATTTCCAACGTGCTCTGAGAACATAGTAAAGCTTTGTAGATTTGTTATTAGGAAAAAAGATTTTGGGCTTGTTTTTGAAGTTCTCTTGATTAATAAATCATGGCGACAAATTTAATTTTTGAAGTTGTTGAATGACAATCTAAGGTTTACTGAGGATAATGATGGTGTCGATGCCTTTAATTATGACTTTAATTTGTGCGGCTTTAAGTTGATAGAGAAGCAGTTGTTTGGTACATAAGAATGATCAGAAGGTTGTAAACATGTTCAGTGCTGAATAAATCTAATTTGTAATTAGCTGTTGATCTCGGAAAACAGGCAGTGATATGTTTGGATGGGCGACCCTGTGCATCCGAATGCACAACGTGGGCATAAGTTTAGGCCGAACTTATTGCCTGCTGCCCGATTCAATAAGATCGTGGCTGGCCTGCTTGTAACCTCAGCTCTGCAATGCCAAGTACCCCTGCTCACCTTTCACCCACTTGCTTCTATCTTCGTCTTAAAAATATTCAATGCCTCTGCATTCATTGAGGAAGGGAGTTCCTCTTCTTCAATGAATGCAGAAGCATTCAGGAAAAATGAGCAAGCTAACCCTGAGCCTCATCCATTGCCAGAGAGAGGCCACACGCAAACTGGGTGAACAGCACCTCCTATTCCGCTTCTCCAATTTTAGGTACACTACCCCCCCTCCCCCCAACCTCCTCCTTTCCCTCCTCTTGCTCTCTCCCCCCCCACACCTTTTTCCTAGCCTCCCTCTCTTCCCCGTGCCCCTGAACTCACACCCATTTCTCTCAAGCATGTGAATGACATGACCCGCCTGATGTGACTGACTTAATGTAACCAGATCTTTGGTGCTGAGGATGTTGGCCTGGGAGAGGACACTGTTGGCAGTTAACTTATCCTTCCAATGGATGTGGAGGATTGAGCAGGAAACTGATGGTGGCAACCTCCCAGTGCTTTGAGAAGCTGGTTACAGGGAGACTGGATGTCAGAAGCTGGGATCACAGATGCTCTGCTGTGTGGAAGATTGTGAGTCTAGCACCAACTCTGTGGTCTTCACCTTCAAATACTCTTTTATAATTAACTGAAACAGTGCTGGGTCAATTGAAGACTATCTGCCTCCAATGCTGACCTTGGCCCTGACCCTACCCACTAATCTGCAGCCACTACTCAAAAGCAATCTCTCGCTCTCCCACTTCATACCAGGTCAGGCCCTGCTCTCCAACCACACCTCAACTACGACCCAGCTACACCCAACTGCCTGGAAGAGTTGACTCCCTTTGTTCCAGGGAATAGAAGGGGGAAGCTCTCTTCATTGTGTGCAGAAGCATGCAAGGACATGGGCCTCACACAAGGCCGAAGTTTGCTACAGCGGTTCTCAGAAATGGGCTCCTGTGAGCCCCCCCCCCCCTCCCCCCCACCTGCTGATTCTGTCCGAGACCTGGAAAGCCACACATTACAGAGCAAGTTTGACGAACATAAATTACACATCAACTGCAAGTCAAGGGACAAGAGCTCCTTCCCACACTTTCTTTAACCACTCACAAAGAAAACAGTAGCAATTGATGCCCATCCAATTTCTACCCCGTGTTTGATGTGTCAGTCTGGAGGAGGGGTTGAAACTCAAGGGTTCTGACACCCAGTGAGTGAGACCCTGTGAGATGTGGCTGGAGTTCAACCTCAACACCATTTGGATGGACTCCCAGGTGATCGCTGCAGCTGAACGAGTGCTAAATCTGATAGAGTAATTGAATAGCATCTGCTAAATTGGAGTTTTATTTCAAACTGTTCTTCTGCCATTAACTTATAACATTCCCTGAGAGATCCTTACTGATGTGTAATTGTTCTGTGTAAGTTATAGTCAGCATCAGTTTGAACATTGAACACCGATATACTGGTTGACATTTTGATCCCAACATTGGCTGCAAACGACTGATGCAGTTGCAAAGAAGAGCTCAATTCCCTTCATGAACTGCAAATTCTTCAGTACAAAGTGATAGCGTATTTATAGATTTAAGCTGCATCTTGGCCATTCACGTCCTGCTGCAAGTTTGTGTACTGTACACTGTTTGCAAGTGTCACGTTTTCTCTGTGCAAATGACCCCATACGAAAGATTGAACTGGATACGTGGTGACTGTACTTGCGACTGCACACAAGATCACTGGGGCACTGGAAACAAACTGCTGGAGGGAATCAGCAGGTCAGGTAACCTCCATGGAGGGAAATGGACAGATGACGAGATCAAGTTTTTAGTTTTGGGGATACAGTGCGGAAACTGGCCTTTCGGCCTACGGAGTCCATGCTGACCAGCGATGCCCGTACACTAATACTATCCTAAGCACACTAGGGACAGTTTACCAAGCCAAGTAACCTACAAACCTGTACATCTTTGGAGTGCAGGAGGGTGGCATGGTGGCGCAGCAGTAGAGTTGCTACCTTACAGCACTTGCATTGCCGGAGACTCGGGTTCGATCCCAACTACTGGTGCTGTCTGTATGGAGTTTGTACGTTCTCCCCGTAATGTGGGTTTTCTCCAAGATCTTCAGTTTCCTCCCACACTCCAAAGACATACAGGTTTGTAGGTTAATTGGCTTTGGTTTGTATATTTGGTATAAGTGTAAATTGTCCCTAGTGTGAGTAAACTTGCGTTAATGTGCAGGGATTGCTGGTTGGTGCAGACTTGGTGGGCCGAAGGGCCTGTATGCTCGTTGTATCTCTAAACTAAACAAAAAAAACCCACGCAGGTCACGGGGAGAACGTACAAATTCCTACATACACCACCTGGAGCCAGGATCGAACTCGGGTCCCTGATGTTGTAAGGCAGCAACTCTACCACCGTGCCACCCTTAAGGGGCTTGAGAGGGGAAAGATGGTGGTGATGGGGGTAAAATTTAATAAGGTGAGAGGGGAGAATGTTGAGGTGAGAAGACACAGATTTAATAAAGAGAGAAGGGAACTTGCGGGGCAACTTTTTCACACAGAGGATGATATGTTTATGGAATGAGCTGCCAGAGGAAGTAGTTGAGGCAGTTACAATATCAAAATATAAAATATATTAAGTCAGGAATATGGATAGGAAAGGTTGAGAGGAGTCTTGGTCAAAGACAGACAATCTGACTAGCGTATATCTTGGTCAACATGGACGAGTTGGGCCGAAGGGCCTGCAAACATGCTGTATAACTCCTTAAGAGTCCCAACCTAAAACATTGACTGTCCATTTCACTCCACAGTTCGAGCCAGACCAGCTGAGTTCCTCCAGCAGTTTGTTTATTGCTTAAGATTCCAGCATTGCAGTCTTTTGTGTGTCTGAATCACGTTATTTGATGTGTAGATTGTTTACAACAGGAATAGCGTCACATTTTCTTGTGTGGGCGGCGTGACTCTCGTCAGCAGCGGCCTCTGCAGTCCGTCTGTCTTTTTATTATTTTTGTCTCGTTTCTATGTAGTTTTTTTTTGTTTTTTTTTTTGTCGGGGTATGTGTGTGGGGGTGGGGGGGGGTCTTTAAAATCTTTCCCCTGCACGGGAGACCCGACCTTTTCTTTGTCAGGTCTCCATTGTCGTTGGGGCTGGGCAACGTGGAGCGGCCTCCAGCAGGAACGACCTGGGGCTCCAGTTGCGGAGCTGCGGACTACTCACCGTCACGGGGCTGGCCGAGTCCGGAGCGGGTGGAGCTGTGGTGGAGCGCTGCTGCGACCCGACCCCCGGAGATTCGGTGGCTACAACCGCGGGTCTGGCAGACGGCAACACTGGAAGCCCGCGGGTCCCTGGTGGGAGACCGCTTTTCGGGGCTTCCGCAGCGGCGACTTCTCCCGCCCGAGTTGCGGGGTTGAAGAGCACCTGGAGCGGGGCTTTACATCACCGCCCCGTGCGGCTTGGAATGGCCGCGGGACTTTGCGAGCGCGCGCCGGGGCTCTAACACCAAGACCCAGTGCGCGACCTTGCATCGCCCGGCGTGGCTTTAATGGCCGCGGGACAATCACCATCGCCCGCCGGGGGCTTTGACTTTGACTCTGACATCGGGGGGGGGGGGAGTGCAGTGGAGAGATAAGGTTTTTTTGCCTTCCATCACAGCGCTGTGATGGATGTATGTGTAAATTGTGTTGCGTCTCGGGTCTTCTTCGTTTTGTAATGTATGGCTGCAGAAACGACATTTCGTTTGGACCTCAACGGGGTCCAAATGACAAATAAATTGTATTGTATTGTATTGTATTGTATAGAAGCATAGTGGACACTAGAATGGAAACGTTTCCATGGCCCTCCATTCTTTGCAGCAGTAATGGGTAAAGGGTTACCGCACAATTCCCTCTTTGTTTGCACTCTGTTATAGAGAGGAGGCTGCCAGGGGTAATCAGGAGGCTTCAAAAGCATGTCTGACTTTTCCCCAGAGTTGAACCTCATTCCTCGACTTATTCTGTCTTTGCCATCTGTTGGAGACTCGATGCCGGTCCTGTGGGATGTGCTCCACTTGCTGCAACTATGGGACAGGCATTAGGTGTGGGCAGGCATGCCTTTGGACTCCCAAGAATTGATGGGATTATGACTGTACAGTCATTGCCACAAATACCTTCATGGATCCACCTTATCACCAACCTATGTCTTGCCATGGGCAACGATGCAAGAGTGCAAATCCAACAGAGAGGCTCTCTTCCTGATCTTCCCGCCCAGATCAAGTCCACCTTATCCTAATCTTATGGAAGGCTAAATAGTGATAACTTCATTGCCAGTAACTGCACTTTTAAGGAATTCTAGACAAATCCAGAATCTGGATCCCTGGGGAAAAAGTGCTGTAATTATCGGCCTCTGTATGCGGAGAGGGTGAATGGACTCAGCCTGTATCCCCGCCAGCTTAGAAAACTGAAAGGTGAACCAATTGAAATGTACAGGTCCACCACCTTGAATCAGGACAAAATTACAAGGGCGCACTTGAAATCCCTCCTGGACGTGGCCACGAAAAGTATGTAGGAAGGAACTGCAGATGCAGGTTTAAACCGAAAATAGACACCGAAGCTGAAGTAACTCAGCGGGACAGGCAGCATCTCTGGAATGAAGGAATGGGCGACTTTTCGGGTCGAGATCTTTCTTCAGACTGATTAGGGATAAGGGAAACAAGGCATATAAACGATGATGTAGAGAGATAAAGAACAATGAATGAAAGATATGCAAAAAAGTAGCGGAAACAGGCCATTGGTACCAGAATTTGGTAGTGCGACTTGCGGTGGGGGAGGGATAGAGAGGGAATAAGTCGCCACTAAAATGTGGCATCTAGGCCTGATGAGGCGGCCGACCTCGACCTCAACTGGACTTCTGTGGCTGATCGAATTTGCTCCTTGCGACTGGGGGTCTGGAACTCCGGCCCGGCCAGAGCTGGCAGATATGTTCCCATAGCCGACTTCCAAGGCCAACTTTCCGGCGGCCTAGACGCGGAACATTCTGGTACCGTTCGACTCCTCTCGGAACCTGTTAAACCCGTCGGTCCGGCGAAACAGATAATCCGGCAAGGCTCTGGAACCAAGGGTGCCGGAAAATCAGCTATCGACGTACAAAATTCTTGCAGGGCTTGAGAGGAGGGATGAAGGGGTGAACCAAGGGTCATAATCTCAGAGGGAAGATAGCCAATATAGAGAGGAGATTGGAAGTGATAGAGGAGACGGTAGATGATTGTGGACCAAGGAAGGGTGAAAGGTAATGGGTAGAGGGAGCAAGGTGGGAAGTGGGAGGGGTGGAATCAGCTGGCTGACAGGTGGGGGCAGACAAACAAAAAGGCCAATAGCACCAGGTTTTGATTTTCTGCCTCCACCTATCATCCCCCTGACCTACTGCTCCCATTCTCCTCTTTGGTGCCTTCCCTCTCTACTCTCAGCATTGATGCAGGGTCTCGCCACAAAATGTCGACAAAATCTTCTCCCTCCACAGAATCTGCTTGACCTGTTGAATTCCCCCAGCAGGTTGTTGCTCCAAATTCTGTCAACTATATCCTTTTATGTCTTTATGGTCTCAGAGTAAGGAGCAGGCCATTTAGGATTGAATGTGGAGATTTTTATTCTCCCAGAGGATGCAGAACCTTCAGAGTTCTCTCGGGCAGAGAGCTGGTGAGGCTGTCATTGAATTCACCCCTCACCCGGCCACCTTCATTCCGAGGAAAACAAGCCACGCCTATAAAATCTCTCCTCACCACAAAGTCCTTCAGCCCAGGACTGGGGAGGTGGTGTAATAATTACAGGATGGATGATAGGAACAAAATGATTCCATGGTGAAACCCTCACGTATCGCTTACTGTTATTTCATATGCCTGCTGCTGAGAGGTGCTGGCACCCTCAGAGCGGATAGCACTTCCTAGCTCAACAATACCCAGGCACACTTCAGTGAAGTCGACAGCCTGCAGGCTAAGAATGAGCTGTCACATTGGTCCACTGTCGATGCTGCTTTCAAGCATTTCGAGTTTCAAGCCAATGATGTAAACTGTTCTTCGCTGTTTTCCTCTTGGTGGCAGCTTTCCCAATACTCTTGCAACGTGACCTGTTGCTACAGCCAGACTGTTGGAAAGTCATTTATTTTCAGTGGGTAGTAACTAGAGGTGGCTGCAGTGAATGATACACCAAATCCAGGATCTCTGGGTTTAATGTTATACTATATTATAATAAGATTCAAAAATAGCTCAGTGGGTTGAGATCCATATTGACCATAATTTGCTTGAATAGGTTTCCCTATTTTGGGCTTAATACCTGTGTACGAGGGCATGTTGATTTATAGATTTCTAGTCTTGTGCAACATGGAGAAAGGCCATTCGGCCCAACTTGTCCATGCCGACCAAAGTGCCTACCTTTGAAAATCCCATTTGCATGCTTTTGGCCCATATCCCTCTGAACTGCTGCACATATACCTGATCAAATGTCTTTGAGATGTTAATAGTGTACTCGCCTCTCCCATCTCCTCTGGCAGCTTGTTCCATGTACTCAGCATCCTCTGTGTGAAAAACTTTCTGCTCAGATTCCATTTACATCTTTTCCCCCTCACCTTAAACTTACACTCTCTCATTTCAGATTCCCCACCCTAAGAGAACATAGAAAAGTACAGTATGAGGAACAGGCCTTTCAGCCCATGATGACTCTGCTGAGCTTAATGCCAAATCAAATCCATCCCTTCTGCTTGCACGTGATCCATATCTCTCCATTTTCTGCATGTTCATGTGCCTTACGAAAAGCCTCTTAAATACATGCCAGAGACCCAAGTTCAATCCTAAATTAGGACGCTGTCTGTGTGGAGTTTGCATGTTCTTCCTCTGTCCCTGCGAGTTTCAGAGGGTGCTCTGGTTTCCTTCCACACGTCAAAGACACACGGGTTGGTAGGTTAATTGCCTTCAGTAAATTGCTCCCATTGTGTGGGATAGGGGTTGAATTTGGAGAGAGTTGAAGGAAATGTGGGGAGAATAAAATGGTATTATTGTAGGATGTGTAAATGGACGGTGATGGTAGATGTGGACACAGTGGGTTGAAGAGCCTATTTTCCGTTCTGTATCTTTCTGAGACTCTCTGTGTTGATGTGTTGGAGTGGAAACTTGAATTTCTCACTCCAAAGACTCGTGAGACTCGTTATTGGTCAAAACTGAGATGTATGCTTTGTAAAGCCAAGGTGTTAATAAATATAACATTCAAAATGTGCTCAGTGGAGTTGAGTTAGATATTGATCATGATTTGATTGAATGGGTCGGCAACAAAAGCTTTTCACTGTGATATTAATCTAATGTCTAATGACTAATGAATGAGCAGACATGTTGGACTGCATCTTTTGTTATTCCTAAGGGCGTTGGATAAAGGGCTGTTCTGTGTGGAATGAATAGAATTAAGATTGAAAATGATTATTTTCTGTTTTTTTAGCCTTGGACCCTCAGATGTTAAGCAAGTTCACAGTTCATCTGTAAACTGGGACATAAAGAAGCCAGCAGAATCTGGGAATGCGTTGAGTACTCCCAGCTCACTCAAGACCACAACCAGCAACATTTGGACTTCAGGTGCAACTCTGGGGAACACCAGCACAGGTGGTGGGAAGACCGTTGAGGTGACTTTCTCTCTCCAAGTTCCAGGTAACGTCTCAATCTCCACATCTCCTGCCTCTCCCAGCAAGGGGTCAAGTCCAAAGGCTGGGTCATCCCAGTCAATACAGCAGAAGAAAGTACTCAAACCAGGAGCACAGCTGTTGGCTGGAGTTAAGGATCCCTTCTGGTCTCCCAATGCCTCTGACAAAGACAGCAGCAAAGAGGAGCCCTCTGAGAAGGAGGGAAGTGGCGCTCAAACTCCAGGGATCGGACATCGTCCAGCCTTGGATCGGGTGACAGAGGAGCCTGCCGGCAAGCAGAGCTGGGTCCAAGGCAAATCAAGCATAGCGACAGGTCAGTGTGTCCCTGTAGACAATTCCACTGCTAGCAACCCCACCTCTTCATTCTCCCAGCAATAACTCAACTTCCATTTTGCAATAACCGATCATAGAAAGTCATTTTAATTACAATACTAATCTGTGCCTGAAAATGTATATATTTTTAATAATGTTTTGCTAAAGCAAAATGTCTGTACTTCTGATCTTCAATAAGAAAATCATTGGAAATGTTATTAACAAATCTAATTTTCATACTTGACCCCCCCTTTCAGTGAATGCAGTTCAGTTTTATAGAGAACGTTTGGTGTTTATATTGTAATTAAGCGATTATAATTAGGCTACATATTTAACTTAAAGCAATGTTCTGCTCCTGGATTATAGGAAAATTAGCAGGGGCCTGATTGCTCTTGTGTTATGACTATTGTTAAATGAGAATCAATTTGAACATTTGGTTTCCAAGGAAACCGCAGTATCAGAGAATTTCTTCGGCAACCACAATAACATGCCTTCAGCATGGCGTAGCTTTCCGAGACTGACAGCAATTTTTGTCAAACAAAATTTGATAATTAGCTACCAATAGAGACAGAAGAGAACAGCTGAGCAAGACCAGGGTCAACAAGAATGGGTTTAAGTATTGTGGTGGGGGTAGTGCAGTGGTTAAGTTATTAGACAGATTGATAGTTAGTCTGGAGATATGAGTTCGATCCCCACCACGGCAACTGGGGAATTCAAATTCAATTATATTATATTATTAAATAAATCTGGATTTGCATCGGACTTTGAAATTCATTCAAAGATTTACCGGGTTTACATTAAAAAACCCATTTGGCTCATTAATATTCTGCTGCAATGAAGGAAATGTGGCACCTTCTCCGAGTCTGGTCTGTATGTAACTCCAGACTCACCGATGGTTTAGTTTAGAGATACAGCACAGAAACAGGCCCTTCAGCCCACGGAATCTGCGCCCACCAGCGATCCTGTACACAAGCACTCTCCGACACACTAGGGGCGATTTTACATCTTATTTTTAACACAGTTTGGACATTCTCTCCAACCTATTTCCATGTCATTGGCAAACTTAGGCAACCTACAACCTGACCTTCCTCCAAATCATTAATATTGATAATAAATAATTGGGGGCCAAGAACTGATCCTTGAGAGTTCAAGGGTTACATCCACCTGAGCTGAAAAAGACCCATTTACATTGACTCTTATCCTTCCATACGAGCAGCGCGTTCCCAAGTTCTTAACTTGTGCACCAGCCTTTTATGTGTCACATTAGCAAAGAGAGTCAAAGATCGTTGGGATGGAATTCCATCGGTTGGAGCGCAGGCGATGGGAGGCGGGGACCACTTTCGAGGTGGGGGCCCAATACTGGTGTGAGTCTAGATCAGTGTGGGACACCATAACGATCCTGCGTTTATTACATGTGTAGATATGCAGCATGTATTGCACATTCCGGTTCGTCAAAAACGAAGCAGCAACCCACTCAGGTGGGGTCCTGCCATTAATGGAAAAATAAATGGCGTCACTTTTACATGTGAAAGCAAGAGATGCCTCTGGTGCCTCCAAATGAGGTGGTAAAAAGCACTTAAGTTGGCGATTATTTCTAGGTTGATTTGCTCTTAATTATCCACCATTCAGGAATTCAGATCAGCATGGTGGAGCAGGTGGTAGTGCCTCACATCTTTGAAGACCCAGGTTCAATCTTGAGCTGGGGTGCTGACTGTGTGGAGTTTGTTCATTCACCTCTGTGACCGTGTGGTTTTCCCGGGGTACTCGTTTCCTGCCACAACCCACAGACATGCAGGTTGGGTGTTTGGTTGGCCATCATCAACTGTTCTGAATATGTCGGTGGGTGGGAAGAGAATCTTGGAAGGGTGGAGAGAAAATGGACATTTAACAGGGAAATATGTTGTGGAATGGGATTTATCAGATTGCTCTAAGGGCCAGCGGAGCCTCGTTAGATTAAATCCCCTCTAGAATCAGAGAGTTATTGAGTCATATTGCACAAAAATACCCTTCGGCCCACCATGACTATACCATCCATCGATCACTTAATCACATGCACCAGCACTTGCTCCCTAGTTTTCTATGCCCTGGTGGTTTTTGACTATTCAGATATTTTTTTAATGTTGTGTGAGTACCTAGCTCTACCATCCACAGGCATTACACTCCAGGTTCCAGGCACCCTCAAAACTGATTATTCCTTATCTTAACCCTATGCCCTCTGGTCTCAGATACTTCCATAATAGGAAAAAGTTCATTTTTATCTACCATATCTATGCTTCAAATAATTTTGTATACCTCTATCAGGTCCCCTGTCAGCCTCATCCGCTCCATGAAAACAAACCCAGTGTGGCCTAACCAATGTTTCATAAAGTTATACCAAAACTTCCCTGATCTTATACCCTGAGCTCGAAGGTGTGCATCTTGTAAGCTTTCTTCACCACCCTATCTACCTGCATTGCCACCGTCAGCGATCTTTGGACTAACGCACAAACCTCAAGCAGTTCCTTCCTCATTACTTCATAGTGCCCTCCCATTCTTGATATATTCCATAACCTCATTAGCCCTCCCAAAATGCAATTCCTCATAATCAACAAAATAAAATTCCTACCACCATTGCCCTGCCTAGCCTACCACCATTTCCCTGCCGAGCCTACCACCATTTCCCTGCCGAGCTTACCACCATTGTCCAACAGCCTAAGACTAACTTCACTCACAACTACATGACCAATTATCATATCACCTGCACACTCACTAAACAAGCCTGCCACATGCAGATCTAAGTTATTAACGTAAATGACAAACAACAAGTGTCAACATGTGGGAAACGTGGAAGACAATACACAGAACTTTGTGATGGAGTGAATCCAATTTGCTCCTGGAACGCTCCCACCGACAGTGCTGTGGTGAATGACTAAATAATGAACCAGGGTGTGGGAGCAGAGGCTACAATAATGTGCTCATCCAACCCACATCACTTCCACATGAGGCTGCGATAGCTGAGTAATTCCAAGAGCCACGCTAGAAATGTTGACTCACATGGGTGATTCCCATCACAATGGGAGCATTTGTAATGGCATTGGTTTATTATCATCACGTGACAGTTTTCACTGTAAACTGTGGCTGAACTGGTTTTGAGGTGCACTGAACCTGCATGGGCCTTGTACCTTGTGTTCACTATCACCTTTACACTTCAGTTAAATCACATTCTCCAAGATGACTGAATCAGCATCTGGCTTGTGTGGAAAATAAATGTTGGGACAGGTCTTCTGCTTTACCAACTAGTCAACCTTCCCATCAGCTGGGGGTACAGATGGAGCCCCATTTTAGCATCTTATCTGTAAGACTGCACCTCCAACAGCACATCACTCCTCAATGACGCTTGTAGGAATGTTTAGTGTTGCAAAGGTCATAGTGATAGGAGCAGAATTAGGCCATTCGGCCCATCAAGTCTACTCCATTATTCAATCATGGCTGATCTAAGTCTCCCTCCTAACCCCTATTCTCTTGCCTTTCCCCCATAACCCCTGACACCTGTACAAATCAAGAATCTATCTATCTCTGCCTTAAAAATATTCAATGACTTGGCCTCTACAGCCTTTTGTGGCAAATAATTCCACAGATTCACCACACTCTGACTAAAGAAATTCCTCCTCATCTCCTTCCTGAAGGAACGTCCTTTAATTCTGAGGCTGTGACCTCTAGTCCTACACTCTCTCACTAGTGGAAACATCCTCTCCACATCCACTCTATCCAAGCCTTCCACTATTCGGTAGGTTTCAATGAGGTCCCCCCTCATTCTTCTTAACTCCAGGGAGTACAGGCCCAGTGCTATCAAACGCTCATCACTTGTTAACCTACTCATTCCTCGGATCATGTTTGGAAACCTCCTTTGGGCCCTCTCCGGAGCCAGCACATCCATCCTCAGATATGGTGCCCGAAACTGCTCACAATACTCCAAATGTGGCCTGACCAGTGCCTTATAGAGCCTCAGCATTACATCCCTGTTTTTGTATTGTAGCCCTCTTGAAATAAATGGTAGCATTGCGTTTGCCTTCTTTACTACCGATTCCACTTGCAAATTAACTTTTTGGGAATCCTGCACCAGCACTCCCAAGTCCCTTTGCACCTCTGATTTCTGGATTTTCTCCCCATTTAGAAAATGATCTACGCCTTTATTCCTACTACCAAAACGCATGACTCCACACTTTGCTACATTCCATCTAGGCCCAGAAAAAAGCATTCAATGGAATACATTTCTAGTAAATGTTGAAGTTGATGATTGGTTACCGCTTTCTCATTCATTTTGTCTTAGGCCCTAAACTCTCTCAAAACCATCGATGACTAAATGTTTTGTAATTTGTACGTTGCTTTTATTTCACAGCAAGAGCGGATTTTTTAAAGAATAGTCACACGGATGAGAATGACAAGGAGACCAAAGACCCGGTCAAATCCATAGCACCTTCACAAGAGGTGAGCAATGGAAAGTGAGAGGAGGCAAATTGAGGAAAGGGTGTAAAGAGTAATAGTAGCAAAATGAGGTACAGGTGATACCAGCAGAGGCTGCAGAATTAGACAAATCTGCTGCTTAACATCCGTAGCTTTACATTTGTACTGAACGTGCTGGCCTGTTAGTGAGAGGGCTGTTTATATATGCATGTGTTCCTATGTGTATTTGTGTGTGTATGTAGAGCTTGGGTGTAAATCCGTGTGCGTGTATACATGTTTGGGAGTCTGTGCATTGTGTGTTTTGTGATGCTTGTGTGTGGTGTGTGTTGGCTGTGTGTATTATGTTTGAATGAGTGTGTGTGTGTATGTTCCGATGTAGATGGGCATTGGTGCAGATGTATAGAAATGTGCAAGTGAGCATGTTTGGTTGTATTGAATGGCCTTGCTGTGTACATAGATACATAGAAATTAGGTGCAGGAGTAGGCCATTCGGCCCTTCGAGCCTGCACCGCCATTCAATACGATCATGGCTGATCATCCAACTCAGTATCCCGTACCTGCCTTCTCTCCATACCCCCTGATCCCTTTAGCCACAAGGGCCATATCTAATTCCCTCTTAAATATAGCCAATGAACTGGCCTCAACTACCCTCTGTGGCAGAGAGTTCCAGAGATTCACCACTCTCTGTGTGAAAAAGTTTTTCCTCATCTCGGTCTTAAAGGATTTTCCCCTTATCCTTAAGCTGTGACCCCTTGTCCTGGACTTCCCCAACATCGGGAACAATCTTCCTGCATCTAGCCTGTCCAACCCCATAAGAATCTTGTACGTTTCTATAAGATCCCCTCTCAATCTCCTAAATTCTAGCGAGTATAAGCCAAGTCTATCCAGTCTTTCTTCATATGAGAGTCCTGACATCCCAGGAATCAGTCTGGTGAACCTTCTCTGCACTCCCTCTATGGCTATAATGTCCTTCCTCAGATTTGGAGACCAAAACTGTACGCAATACTCCAGGTGTGGTCTCACCAAGACCCTGTACAACTGCAGTAGAACCTCACTGCTCCTATACTCAAATCCTCTTGCTATGAAGGCCAACATACCATTCGCTTTCTTCACTGCCTGCTGCACCTGCATGCCTACTTTCAATGACTGGTGTACCATGACACCCAGGTCTCGCTGCATCTCCCCATTTCCTAATCGGCCACCATTTAGATAATAGTCTGCCTTCCCGTTTTTGCTACCAAAGTGGATAACCTCACATTTATCCACATTATACTGCATCTGCCAAACATTTGCCCACTCACCCAGCCTATCCAAGTCACCTTGCAGTCTCCTAGCATCCTCCTCACAGCTAACACTGCCCCCCAGCTTAGTGTCATCCGCAAACTTGGAGATGTTGCTTTCAATTCCCTCGTCCAGATCATTAATATAAATTGTAAATAGCTGGGGTCCCAGCACTGAGCCTTGTGGTACCCCACTAGTCACTGCCTGCCATTGTGAAAAGGACCCGTTTACTCCTACTCTTTGCTTCCTGTTTGCCAGCCAGTTCTCTATCCACATCAATACTGAACCCCCAATACCGTGTGATTTAAGTTTGTATCCTAATCTCTTATGTGGTACCTTGTCGAAAGCCTTCTGAAAGTCCAGATACAACACATCCACTGGTTCTCCCCTATCCACTCTACTAGTTACATCCTCGAAAAATTCTATAAGTTTCGTCAGACACGATTTACCTTTCGTAAATCCATGCTGACTTTGTCCAATGATTTCACCACTTTCCAAATGTGCTGCTATCCCATCTTTAATAACTGACTCTAGCAGTTTCCCCACTACCGATGTTAGACTAACTGGTCTGTAATTCCCCGTTTTCTCTCTCCCTCCCTTCTTAAAAAGTGGGGTTACGTTTGCTACCCTCCAATCCTCAGGAACTACTCCAGAATCTAAAGAGTTTTGAAAAATTATCACTAATGCATCCACTATTTATGGAGCTACTTCCTTAAGTACTCTGGGATGCAGCCTATCTGGCCCTGGTGATTTATCGGCCTTTAATCCATTCAATTTACCCAACACCACTTCCCGACTAACCTGGATTTCACTCAGTTCCTCCATCTCCTTTGACCGTAGGTGGGTGGACTTGTGGGTTGGCGTGTGGGTGTATGTGTTCCTAGTTGTGTGTTATTATTTTTGTGTGTGGATGGATGGTCACGGCTACAAGTGAGTGTATATGTATGTATGGATATGTGCAACATTGTATTTGTGTGTGCTTATTTAGACCTTGCAACAGGTCTAAATCTGACCCAAAACATCGACAATTGCTCTAGATTCCAGCATCTGCAGTCTCTGTGGCACCAAGGGACAGTTCCTCAATACTGCACTGAAGGTGTCAGCCTGGAATCTTCTGTTCCACTCTCTGGAGTAGGTGTTGAATGCACTGGCTTTGTCTAACGAGACAAGATGGATGTGCACCAGTTCCCAAGAGAGTTCTGTTTGCCTGTCGCCCTGCTTGAATTCCAACTATGCTCCATGTCTTTCGTTGCAGGCTTCATCCAATCACCGCATATCGGAGGTGGAGATTCAGAGGGAATTACAGAGTATTGGGATAGAGCTGGACGCACTGGAACAGAAGGGGGTGGAGTTGGAGCCTCAGTTGCGGGACTGCGAAGGAGGTGCGTGACGGTGTGGCACTGGGTCTGGCCGGGGAGGGCAATAGGTTGGAGGGAAGGGCCTGACTTTGGAGATGCTCAGAGCTGCAACCTTAGGCCAGGAGTGGGGGATGTTCGTTGGTTTGAGTTATGGAGAAAAGGGAAGATATGGAAGGTACTGTAGGTGAAACAAGGATATGGCCGATCATCATCTAACTCAGGGATCCTAGTCTTTTTTCATTATGTATCCACCCTGCCCAGGTGCCTCTAACAGCAGGTTTTATGTTCAATTCCTCAACAAGCAAGCATTATTACTTTGTTTTTTATTTGTTGTTTTGTCTGGCTCATCACTCTGAAAGCTGTGTTACACATGGGCTTCTCAATGTTCATAAGTGGAGCAGATTAAGCCATTTGCCCCATCAAGTCTACTCTGCCATTCAATCATGGCTGATCTATCTCTCCCTCCTAACCCCACTCTCCTGCCTTCTCCCCACAATCCCTGACAGCCATACTAATTAAGAATCTATCTCTCTGCCGTAAAAATATCCATTGACGGCCTCCACAGCCTTCTGTGGCAATGGTATTCCACACATTCACCACCCTCTGACAGGCCTTTCACCATTCGGTAAGTTTCAATGAGGTCCCCACCCTCATCCTTCTAAACTCCAGCTACTAGAGGGCCAGTGCCATTAAACACTGTCTCCTTTACTTATCTGGGTTTAAGACACATCGGTGATGGCGAACTCTACTTATTGGTCTTGGCTTCTGCTACTCCCTTAGTTCACGAAGAGATGCAGCAAAGTTGGAGCAAAATACTGCAAAGGCTCTGTCCGAAACAAAAATCAAAGAGCACTAGAAATACCCAGCAGGTCACGCAGCTTGTGCAGTGATTTTGGATTTGCTTCCAGCTTTCGCTGCTTTTGTTGAGGTTCCAAACTGCCTGCTTTAAGAATGAGAAGTTCCAGTGGCCCATGGTTGTTCTGCAGAGAGCACGGGGAGGGGGTGGAAACCAGGGCTTCAGTCCAGGGAGGGGGAAATAGGGATTTTGTGATGCAACTTGGTAGGTTGGGGGTGGGGTGGGGTTCTCAGGTTCAGGACTGGCATGAAGCTGGTATGTGGAAAAGTAGTGAAGGATGGTCTCAAAGGTAGCTTCAGTGAAGGTTGAGCTGAAGGTGCAAAGATACAGGGACCTTGTGGCCTCACACCTGCTCTGGAGCTCCCTGTAAGCTCCTGACTCTTATAATCAATGTCCCAACTGATGAAGGTAGGGACATTGGGACAATTACCATATCCTTTCTTTACCACACTATCTACTTGTATTGCTACTTTCAGGGAGCTATGGGCTTGGACCCCAAGATCCTTCTGTACATCAATGCTATTATGAATCCTGCCATTAACTGTACATTTTGTCCTTACAATTGACTTCCTAAAGTGCAACACTGCATACTTGCTTGGATTAAATTCTTGGATTAAATTCTTGGAGTAAATCTGCCATTTCTCATCCGATATCCCTTACTGATCGATATTCTACTGAACCCTTTGACAGCCTTGTTCATGGTCCGGAACTCCCACAAATTTTGTGTTGAATGCAAACTTACTAACCAACCCATCTACAATTATATTCAAGTCATTTGTATGTACGTATATCAAACAACAGAAGTCTCAGCACTGATCCCTGCGAAACGCTGCTGGTCACAGACCTCCAGCCAGACTAGCACCTTTCCACCACTATCTATCATGAATAACCCAGATCTGAATCCAAATTACTGTATCACCAAGGACCCTGTGCATCTTAATCTTCTGGATCAGCCTGCCATGAAGGACCTCGCCTAACAGCCTATGAAAGACCAAGTTGACAACGTCCACTACTTTTTCCTTATCAATCTCCATCATCACCTCTACAAGAAAACTCAATCAAGTTTATAAGACAAGTCAGCCCAGGACAAATCTATGCTGATTGTCTCTATTTAGCCTATTCTCTTCCAAATGTGAGTAAATTGTATCACTAAGAATCATTTCCAATTGCTAGCAGATTTGCATACCTCACGCGGGTCTCATTATCCTCCATGTCCTTCTCCATGGTGAATACTGAAGTAAAGTAATAACCTCTGAACCTTTGGTGTGACCACTTCCCTGAAGCTGTCTCTAGCTCTCTCTGCCTCCCATATGATTCTCAGGCTGGTCGTCTGCTCCAGCCGATTCATAAGATGTGGAGGTGATGGAAGAGCTGCAGCTGGACACAATTCTTGCAGACGTGGGTATCAGGGGACACAAGACTGCTCACTGATGTGCCACATCTGACAGGAAGAGCATACTACTCCAATGACTGGGATAACCGGCCCATTCATGCAAACTTAAAATAAATCTAGCTGACTTAAGGGGATGTAAATGTTAAAAACCTTACCTTCATCGAAGCCGTGTATTCACCAAAGCCTGCACTTTGACCTTCCAGCAGCACTTTGACCTCAAATTAGCTCCTCTCAAAATGGCCACTCCAATATGGCCGTTCCACTACAGTCCAACTCTCACCAGATGCTAAGGCTTTCTGGCCTGATAAACAGAGGCTGGTAGAGAAAACTGTTCTGATTCCTTGCATTTCATGCTTCAACACTATGAATGTGGGGCAACTGGCATTTTCCAGCCTCTTGGTTTGATTATCAGGGTGTTGGAGCAGGAACACTGCATTCTCTGAGCATTGCAGGATGCTGGTTCTCAACTCTTCTACTTTAAAGAAAAATGCTCAGCATTTCTTGTCTTTACATTTAAAAAAAATAGATGAAAGAGAAGATGCGTTGATGGTGGAGTGGTTCAAGCTGATCCATGAGAAGCAGCTGCTGTTTAGGAGGGAGTCTGAGCTCGTTTACACGTAAGTAGAATCTGAGCAGGATGGACAACGTGGTTTCTGACATTCCCTCTCACCAAGCCCCTCTCCTTTAAGTTTCACCTTCCCCTCACTCTCTGACCCATTGCACGCCCTGCTCTGACCCCCAACTCTCCATCCATCCTATCAGTCTTCCTACCCGTGGAAAATTGTGAGGGATTGGCTAAGAAAATTGTTCTGAATCTGTGATGTAATCAATATGAAGTTTACATTTCCAGCCGCCAACTCTTCCTCCAATTTGTCTTCTTGAGCCTAAAATTAGGCCATTCGGCCCATCAAGTCTACTCCACCATTCAATCATGGCTGATCTATCTCTTTATCCTAACCCCATTCTCCCTCCTTTTCCCCATAACCTCTGACACCTGTACTATTGTCCACTTTATTTATCCTTCATAAAACCCTCTGTGTGCAATGGGAAAGCCCAGCTTCCTTCTTTATTCATAAATGCCTGTGATTTTATAATGGATCAATGCATGAGAAGGCGACTCTCTCTTCAACCCTCCTGCTCAGTTAAGCTCATCAGCATATCCTTATATTGCTTTCTCCCTTGTATACATCTCTAGTTTTCCTATAAATGCACCATATCCATATCTCCCCTGGCTGCCCAGCTCTGCTGTGAACCATTTCATCAGTGCAAGCAGTTGGCATGATACCTCTTATGGTTTAGCCTGTCCCTCCTCCCCAAGGTACATTTCCAAATGAAAAGTCCGAAGCCTTTGATTTTTCCTCTTAACTCTCACTCCTGAAACCACAAAGATGTAATATCTCCACCTTTATATTTGTGGACAGATCAAAGCAACAGATTTTGGAGGATCACCAGTGTCTGATCGACCAGGAACTACGAGTGTTGATGGCGAAAGCAGGTGAGAGTCTAAATCCTAGATGGAAAGTGATCAATACCTCATATCAGATTTGGAATCCTGTTGATTACCAACATCCCACATTTTTCCAGTGAGGCTCAATACAAATTCACCTTCAATTCCAGATACAGCAAGGAATCCAAACCATGTACGTTAAACCCTGTTTCTTTACACAACATATGGTAGTTGTTGCTCTGGTGATAACATCCACATCTCTTCCTGGCCTGTCTTCTACTGCCTTTCCTTCTCCATTACCGCTCCCTTGTCTTTGCAACATGATATATGTCCTGGCCTCCAAACAATGATCAGCCATCTCACTGCCTTTAAAATACTAGTAATAATGCGCAGGAGACCAAAAGCTTCTTAAGTTCCAATGTGTTTCTGTTGCAGAGGACAAGAAAACAGAAGAAGAAAAGGCCCATGAGAAGGAGCTGATGGAAGAGCTGCTGAAAACGGTGGAGGACAGGAATAACATAATCGACAGACTGGATGAGGATCGAGTGAGGTATGAGGTGGCCCAAAGCACTTACAAGGGGCAATATGCAAAGAGATCCCTGTCTTTTCCTTAATGAATGCCAATGCAGCTCTTTGGCATATGGCTATCAAGTGCAGCTAGTCTGTTCCTGTGTAATTTGGAACTCTACCAATTCACATGTCCTCAGCAACAACCCCCTGCCTCCCCCCCCCCAGACTTGCTTCTTCTATAGTTGCCTTAGGAGTTGCTTTGATCCAACTTATAGACTTTTTCAACATTCAATTGCCTTTTGTTGAAAGGCCATGGGTGTTCAACCAGCTGACAAGAGAAAAGGGGCATTCTTGTCCATGGCATTGACGGACTCCATCATGTCACTGGGAAAGACAAGGATGAAGCAATTGTGCCATCCTTGGCCAGAGGAGCCAGGTAGATAATCCATCATGGCTTCCTCTATGCCAAGATAATAGATAGAGCAAAACCAATGGACCAGAGAACATCCTGGCTGTAGATTGACACAAAAAGTTGGAATAATTCAGCGGGACAGGCAGCATCTCTGGAGAGAAGGAATGGGTGATGTTTTGGGTTGAGACCATTCTGAAGAGGGTCCTGAACCAACCACATTTCTGGCTGATTTGTTTTAGTGCAGTTACTAATTTGACATAACCCGACAATGTAGAAAATTGCTCATTTCTTCCATAGTGTAAAAATCAGGACAAATCCGATCCAAATTATTAATATCCCAGGAGCCCAATCTCAAACATCAATAAAGTGTTGGAGATAAAGTCAAGCGGCACTTTTTTTTTTGAGTGAGTTTACTTATTCACCGGCAATGTGCCCACTGGCTGGTGTAAACCCTCAGGAGAAGGAAGATGGTTGTGGTTGTAGCAGGTCAGTCACAGGACCGTGCAGGAGTTCATCATGGCTGTATCCCAAATTCCAACCATCTCCAGCAACTTCATCAATGACCTTCGTTCCATCATTATGCCAAATGTTCATTGAAGACTGGACAATGTTCTATTCCGTCCTCACCAAATGAAGCGTGCATGCAGCAAGATCGAGGCATCATTCAGACGTGGGCTGAACGGTGGCAAGCGCCATAACATTGCCCAAATGTCTGCCAATTATGTCCCTAATTGTCCTTGAGAGAGTGCTGGTGAGCTGGCCATTGCTGAGCATCCTATCCAGCGCCGGCACGCCATTGTTTCAGTTCCCACCACCTGCAGAATTCTCCCGCAACACCTCGGAGGGTGAGAGGTGGTATGAATTTTGAGGACCATAACAGCTTGCATGTAGCAGCTTCAAGGTGGCAAGACATCCAAAGATGGAGGAGCACCTTCAAACAAAAACCGATGTCATCTTCCATACACTACTCAGTGCACTTTAATGCGCACATTACAGGAGGAGAGAGAGGGGGATAGGCTTGGAGAGGATTTCCAGGGCTTAGGGCTTTAGCAAATGGAGGCAAAGGTGGGCTAAAGGGAATGGCCAAAGTAGAGGATTGCAGAACACTGATGATTACGTCAGTACTCCGGCTGAGGAACAGGCAGAGATGTCAAAAGATTGTGTGTTTATGGCTTCAGCTTCTCCTCCATTCTCCCAGGAGAACACTCCGTGCATTGGATCAGTGACCCCTGGTTGATAGTATATCACTCCATGGTCAGGACAAGGGTGAACTGCATTACTGGGTGAAAGCCTCTCTCCAGCAATGATGCCTGGGGGACTTGGAGCCAGCACTGGGCCCATTCAAACTTGCAGCACCAGGAAAGACTTTACGTGACGTCACTATTTGAGATCCTCGGAGAAAGTAGAAGAATGAATTTCCGTCTTTTGACTCAAATCTGGATGCCAACTTGGATACAGTTCACAGTGAACCACCTGCAGTTAAACATTACCAGGGCATTCGAGGTTGTGGGACTGTATGAGCATTAACTAAACTGTTGAAAGTACAGCATGTTGCGTTCGACTCTGCCGACCAATCGTGAGGAGTGGAGGAGAAGCTCAGAGCAAACCATCTGCCAGTCTGCCTTTGACATTGGCTGCCAGCCATCCTGGCAGCAACACTCAGTGCGGCCTGGAAGTGCACAGCTGATTTTAAATGCCGACTCGCTTGTGAAATACGTTCTCAGCAGGTACCCTTCCCATGCTGTGCAACAGCTACACTGGGATGTCCATTGTGCCCAACTTGCCTGGTCTCCACTCCTCTGCTCCCTCATTGGCTTTATGGTTGAGCAATGTTTAAGACTCCAAGTGACCGAGGGTGCAGTTGAGGGTGTAGAAGATGGTGGTGAATCTTTAGTCAGAGGCTGTGGAACTCTTTGCCACAGAAGGCTGTAGAGGCCAAGTCAGTGGATATTTTTAAATCTGAGATATTTGATTAGTACAGGTGTCAGAGGTTATGGGGAGAAGGCAGGGGAATGGGGTTAGGAGGGAGAGATAGATCAGCCATGATTGAATGGCGGAGTAGACTTGATGTGCTGAATGGCCTAATTCTATTCCAATCACTTATGACCTTATGAAGCCACCTCCTTCTGATGCATGTCACAATGCTTCACTAGAACATTATCAGAGAGTGAGTCTCTGAAGGAGATGTGATGGGTGAACAAAAACATTCGGTCGGAGGGTTACACCTTAAGTAGTGAAGGCAAGAATTTGATGATGTCTGACTTTGTCTGTTGCCCGTGGAATTTGCCTGCCACAATGTTCCAGATGCTTCAGCATTTCTGGTTCTCCTTCTTTTTCAAGATGGATTGATTCGTCAGCTATTCCTGCCTGAGTGGTGTTAACCTGCCCTCTGGTTGTGATTGAAGGTGTCTGGGAGAAAGAGAGAAGGCACTGTAAAACAAAACATGTCAACGCAAGGTTAGGTGCTCCTGAAGTGTTTTGGAGTCCATCTGAAGAATGCTGCAATGGTTAGCAACATGAGGCCACATATGGTTAGTCTGTCCCAATCTCTACTGCTGGCAGAATCTTTCCCTTTAACTCTACAGTGACAAAAATAAGATGTTTACTTTCTGTTTAGCTAATATCTCAGATCGGCAAAAAATCAATCAAGTCCTACTTTATTTCTTGGGGAGTTAAAAGGCCACTGTATTTATGAACCACCTAACAACCTAATTTAATGCAAATATTGTACCATTAGTATTTGGTTATCTCTGAGTTACTTGTCAGTGAAAGAGCCAAGCAATGCAAATCATAGGGAATGATCAGTTCAAAATGGAACTGGTTGACATTTCTTCCCACTTGACAGCTGTTTATGTAGGGGTTATTTAGTTACAGACTCAGACAGCATGGAATTGGAAAGAGACCACTTGGCCACTCACATCCATGCTGACCAGTGGGTACCCATCTGTATTAATCTCAGCTCTTGGCGCTTGAGCCATAGCCTTCAATACCTGGGTGGTTCAGGTGTTCATCTGTACACCTCAACACTGTTAATGACTCTAGCTTCAACCCCCTCTCTCAGGAAGCACATTGCATGTACTCAAAACTCTCCGAATGAACGTTGTCCCCCACAGATCTCCTCTAACACCTTCCCCTAAATCGTTGCCCTCTACCTTTATCTGCCTTTGATATGGGGAAAGGTTTCCCTTAGTGTATCCTATGGAAAGATTAAAAGAGATGTGCATAGCACATTTTTTACACAGAAGGTGGTGGGTACCTGGAATGTGCCTCCAGGGGTGGTGGTGGAGGAGGCAGCTATGATAGTGGCATTTACGACAGAAGCCTCCTCGTGGCGATCCCTGGAAGCAACGACGCGATGCACTCTGACGCGTCAGGCGACAATTCTGTCAACATGTTGGACGACGACAGAAGCCAACAGCGAGCTACATCGTCTGACACACGAGCGAATGATAGGCACATGGATATGCAGGGAATGGAGGAATATGGATCACAAGCAGGCAGACACGATTAACTTGGCTATATTTATTATCTAGAACAGTCAATCGCCAATTCGTGGACAATTGATTCCTGCAGCTTAGAACATAAAACCGACCATCGGCTAAAATAAATTATTTTTATGGTGATGTGATGGAGGAGTGAAATATTTATTAGTTTTCTTATGGAGGAAGTCTGTCAATGAAGGAGTTTTCCTGTTACCCACTTGCTTGTTCATTCTCATATTGTGAGGGAGAGTCCAAAGGAGTGTCTCCCACCAATATCACAGCTGATTCAAGAGAGTGGTGTCTGGGGCTGTACTAGCAGGGTGGGTGGACATGTTGCCTCCTGTGAACGGTCACCACCTTACACATGTTCTTATTGCAGAGAAATGGAAGAGGATCAGATGATGGAAGCTATGATTAACAAGATCGGTGAGGACCAACAATTTTTAATTGAAATTGTTCATTGAAATTGTTCAGAAGCTGAAATTCAGCTGCTTTTTAGATATGAGCTCAACTTACACATTCTTTGTACCCTTTTCTTTCCATTTACCCCTCCTTCCCTTTGCCCTCTCGTCTCCTTTGCCCTCTCATGTCCATGTTTTTTTCCTCTCATTCCCTCCTCTCCTTGACCCTGTCCCTTTTGTTTTTACCATTCCCCCTTTGCCTCTTCCCTCTTTTCCCCTTAAACTCTCCTCTTTCCTCCTTACGTCCCTCTTTCTCCCCCTTCTCTCCCCCTTTGCCCTCTCTTTTTCCTTCCCACCCCCCCACACCTTCCTGCATGCCTCCCTCACCTCTTTCTTCCCTCTCTTTTCTTAATTCCCTTTCTCTTCATTGTCCTCATTCTGCCTCTCCCCTTCCTTTTCCCCTCTATTACTGCCCCTTCACCCTGCCAGACATCAACAAGGAGACGGAATCTGACGTGAAGAAGAAAAAGCAATTCAGCCCCTTCAAACTCGTGAAGTGGCTCGGTGGCAAGTCAAAGTGAACGGAGCAGTGCGCTGACTCAGAAAGATGTCTTCATAAAACTGCTGCGTACCCGCTTCTCACTCTCAGTGCCCACCTCCTGCGTATCAGATCAGAGAATCGTACAGTAGGGAAGCAGAACCTTTGGTCCACCATGTACACTCTGTCCACGAGCTTCAGTCACTCATTTACACTAATCCCATTTTATTCTCACCGGGTTTCCATCAACTCCAACCCCCTCCCACCCAGATTCTACCACTCACCTGCTATTTAATCTGCCAACGTTCACTTCTTTGAGATGTAGGAGGAATAGGAGCACCTGGAAGAAACACACATGGTCACAGAGACAATGTGCAAATTCCACACATACAGCTCCATAGTTCAGGATTGAACCCAAGTCACTGGAGCTGTAAGAGGCTGCGACTGTACTAGCTATGTCACTGGGCCGTATGACAGTCACTGACCATTTGTAATTGACAACAAATTATGTTGCAGTGTTCGAAACGTTGTCCTCTGAGGTCCAACCAACATTGGGGCATTGAAAGACATTCAAGTAGATAAGAAGCAGTCGGGAGATGTTGTCTTGGATCCTCTCTGCTGCTTCAGTCCATTGGGTTAGTCATAAATGCCCAAAGGCATTGGTATTGTAGGATGGGAGGGTTCTGATGCTCTAAATAAATGAGCAGTCCCTCTTTCCTCCCATTGATTTTCTACTATGTGTTCCACCACAAGCCTCAGACTGTCCTCCCAATACACCTGAGATGTACGTTTGCTACTGAGACTCAAAAACTCCCAGCTGCAGGAAACTCTGGTGTGGTTGACCTTTCTCCCTAACCCCTCCTTCTTAAGATGTGGCCAGCACCTTGCGTTTCCTCAAGGTTGACTTTGAGCTTTGTGGCATCAGATCCTTGGTCAGTGGAGCCATTCAGCATTGTGGAACTGGACTTGCCGTGTGCTGGGGTTGAAGGGCTTTCTTTCAAACGTCGTTGGTTCCCTTTGGTTCTGTAATTCCATTCAAGATGTGGTCCCAGTGACCATGTGACCTGCTGTGCACTGTGGCAAAGGGCGTGTGAAAGCAAAAGTGTCAGGGCACACCTTCGCAATAGCTCTTCAGAATTTAATACCAGTAGTGATATGTTTGATGTTGAGCTTTGCCAGATTTTTTATGAGCTACATTGAGGATTATCTTATCCCTAGGCACCAGCACACGAAACAGGAGAGGACCTTTGATCCAGTTGATGTTAATTTGGTTGGAATGAGTCATTGAGTAAATAGGCTGCTTTGTATCGCTGGATTTCAGCAATTCTTTTTCAGTTCCTTTGTTTTGTAACCTTGGTGTATAATTTCCTGTATTTCCTCTATTGTACTGCCCAAGAAGGTAGTCTGTATTAAGAAACATTCGCATTTGTATAGAACCTAAGACTACTTCAACATGTCCTAATATGCTTTGCAGTCAGTGAAACATCTGGGGTTTTTTTAAGTGCCAAAATCTTGGCTGAAGAGAGAGGCTTTCACCAACAAACTACACAAAGTGAGAGAGGAGAGATAATTTCACAAAGGAATCCAAATGTTTTGGACCCAGATGGTTGGTATAAATGCCTGCCAACGGAGGGATGGAGGAGATCAGGGTTCAAGCGAGCAACCTGCAGGAGGAGCTCAAACA
>CM075981.1:67273916-67412356 GCA_038087875.1 Malacoraja senta
CTCACTGTGAAGGAAGGCAAAAAAGTCCAACTTCTTCCTCTTTATTCTCCCGCCATTGGGGCGGTCGAACCATCCGTCGAGGCGGGCGGTCGAAGCTCCTGTGGCTTGGAGTTCCTGAAGTCTGTCTGACCAGAGATCGCGGGCTCCACAATGTTAAAGTCCGCAAGCACAACTGGAGGTCCGAGGTCGACCCCTGTCAAAGGGATCGCGGGCTCCGCGATGGTAAGTCCGCAGGCACCCGCAGTGGAGCTCATAAAATCGGTCTCCAGCAAAGGCCGGCAACTCCTCAATGCTAGGCTGTAATACAGACGGAGATACGATACGGAAAAAAATCGCATCTCCATCGAGGTTACAGATTAGGAAAAGTTTCCCCCAACCCCCTCCACCCCCCCATATAAAACATGCTAAAGAATACTAAAATCATACATTTAACACATACTATTAAAACACAAAGAAGGAAGGGACAGACAGACCCCATGACCCATGAATGGCCAGCTTGGCCAGGCCCAGCAGCAAATTGACCAAGAGATCCCCAAAACGACTCCCTCCTCTCTGCACCGGGTGCCCAAAGATCAGAAGAGTGGGGGCTGAAGAATAAGGGGTAAGCCAATTAGAACGGAGACAAGGAAACACTTCTTCACATAGAGAGTTGTGAGTCTGTGGAATTCTCTGCCTCAGAGGGCGGTGGAGGCCGGTTCTCTGGATACTTTCAAGAGCGAGCTAGATAGGGCTCTTAAAGAGCGGAGTCAGGGGATATGGGGAGAAGGCAGGGAAGGGGTACTAATTAGGGATGATCAGCCATGAACACATTGAATGGCGGTGCTGGCTCGAAGGGCCGAATGGCCTACTCCTGCACTTACTGTCTATTGTCTATTGAAATGTAACCAGAATTTGATGAACAACCCCTTGATATATTCAGAGGGCTGCAACCTCACACACTCCATGTACACAAACCGCTGGCCGTAGTAGAAAAGGAGTCTGTGAACCGACTTTAAAAGTGGTTGCTCTGTGCAATACTCCCCACCCCAGGGCCCCAATGTAAATGGGGAGGGCACCCCTCACCAGCAGGCAGGGGCAAGGAAGTGAAGAGAGGGCAAGGAAGTGAAGAGTGTGCAAGAGCAGCCCATTGCAAAAGCTGTTTCCCCACTTCACGGAAGGAAACGGACGGCAGTTTCGAGAGACGGATTATGTTCTGTGGCACCGACACTCAGTAAAGATACTGGGGCTTGGGTCTGAAGAGCAATTGCAGCTGAGCGGAAGGAAGTCTGGTCAGAATCACTGCACGCTCATGACTGAGTAGGGCGGGCTGCTCCAGCAGCCAAAAAAAGTGCCCCCTCCGCTGGTGAAGCAACAGCGCTCCGACTGAAGGTGATTGAAGTTCGGACTCCCATCGGTCGTAAAAACCAGGCAACTCCTGCAAACCAATGCAGCTGTGCCTGCTGCTGGGACCTAATAGCTCCGACGAAGAAGGTAGTTCACCAGGGCGTGCAGTGATCAGGCACTGAAGCTGTAAACAGTTACTGGGACAGTTAATGGAGATGTCTTGCCAACCATCTGTATTACCGTTGAGGAGATGCTTGGTATTGAAATGTCAGTCACTGAGGCTGACATTAGAAGATCCTTCAGGAAGGTGAACCACTGTTGAGTGTCGAGACCTGATGATGTACCTGGTTCCCAAATCCTGCACGGACCAACTAGTTGGAGTTTTTGCGGACTTCTTTAACCTCTCATCACTGAAGTCTGAGGTTCCAAACTTTAAGATAGCATCATTAATACTGGTGCCCAAGAAGAGTAAGGTAACATGCCTCAATGATTACTGATCAGTGCCACTAACGTCCGTGGTGATGAAGTATTTTGAGAGGTTGGTTATGGTGCACATCAACTCCTACCTCAGCAAAAACCTGGACCCACTACGATTTGCCTACCACCACAATAGATCAATGGAGGTGTGAGCTGGACAATAAAACACATACGTCAGGCTGTTGTTTATCGACCACAACGTGGCATTCAACACCATCATCCCCTCCAAATTTGTTACCAAGCTCAGAGAACTGGGTCTCCGTGCATCCCTTTTCAAGTGGACCCTCAGAACAGAACACAATTGATATGAATTGGCAGCAACACTTCTTCCTCGATTACCATCAGCACGGGGGCACTTCAAGGCTGTGTGTTCAGTCCCTGCTCTACTCACTCTATACCCATGACTTCAGCCGGACACTGTTTCAACTCCATCTTTAAATTTACTGAAAACACCATCAAATTATGGGTAATGATGAGAGAATATAGGAGGGAGATGAATGGTGCTAGACATACACCTTGCACTCAACACATTAAAACTGATGAGGAAGGCCGAGGATCCACAAACCAGTCTTCATCAATGGGTTGGTGGTTGAGAGTCAACAACCTCAAGTTCCTAGGCATGCATATCTCCAAAGATCTGTCCTGGATTACATATTAATGCAATCATAAAGGAAGCACATCAACGCTACTACTTCCTTAGAGGATTGAGGAAATTATTTATGTTGACGAATGCTCTCTACAGGTGTACGATGGAGAGCATTCTGACTGGTTGCATCATGGCCTGGTTCAAACCCCAGGAACTAAGGAGATTACAAAAAGTGGGGGACACTGCCAGGTCCATCACGGATACTGACCTCCAAACCATTGAAGGGATCTATAGGAGGTGCTGCCTCAACCAGCATAATCAAGGAGCTACACTACCCTGTCATTTCACTCCTGCCATTGGGAAGAAGATATAGGAGTCTGAAACCTGTACCCCCCTGGTTCAGGAACAGCTTCTTCCCAACAACCACCAGGCTATTGAACACTATAAATGCCAATTGAACTTCGAACTGCTAACTATCTTTGTTGCACTGGAGACTTTGGGCTATTGTTTTGTTGTGCACTAATTGAACCTTTTTTTTGTTTCTTAATAAACCATCTATTGAGTACTGTTTACAATCTGTTGTGCTGCTGCAAGTAAGAATTTAATTGTTCTGTATCATATGACAATTGAACACTCTTGACTCTTGAGGTACTGAAGTCAAAGACTGATGCTGAGGCCATGGGTCATAGACCAGCTACTGAGACCTATAACCAGGCACTGCCAATGATCAGGACCAGAGGCCAGAAATCATTGCTTTTCTATGGCAACAGAGTTCATCCATGGCTTGACCAACTGGTCACATCTATCTCCCTGCTCTGCATTCCCAACTCCAGTACCCTTCAGTCCACGTACCCACACTCTAACTATTCCCATTCACTCATTGACCAAATAACCTTATTTACAGATGACTTCCCCGGACACCCCAGTTTTACCCTATCAGAGATATCCCCTTTCCTGGTCTCACTGCAGTTTAACAAGCTTTTTTCCCCACTCTCCCAGTTTTGATGAAGGAGCTATGACTAAAACAGTGACTTGTTATTCCCTTCCCATAGATCAAACTGACCTGTTGAATGTATCTTGTTTTTATTTCATTCTAACAAACAAGTTGAGACCAAGGATCATTCACTGAGATCAATGATCATTCACTGAGACAAAGGACCATTCATTGAGGCCAAGGACCAGTCTCTCAGACCAAGGACCAGTGATTGAGGCCAAAGTCTGGGCAACGAGGGAAAGACAGCACCAAGATCAAAGCACTGCTGCAGGTTTAGGCATTAGTCCAAATAATGACCCTGCTGGGAGGAGTGCAGAACCACACACCTTCTGACTTAAATCAGTTCTTTCAGGGGTTTGTGGATTTAATTTTGGAGACAGGAGTGAACAATTAGTTTCAACAGCATGATCCCCAGTATTCAACAGTTTGAATACTGTTCTATCTGAGATATCGCCTTTAATGTGAGATTTTCAGACTGGACGTCAGCTGTGCTTGCGCATCGATGTAAAAAAACCTCTGGCCTTTTCCGTAAGAAAAGCAACGGACCTGTCAATAGACAATAGACAACAGACAATAGGTGCAGGAGTAGGCCATTCGGCCCTTTGAGCCCGCACCGCCATTCAATGTGATCATGGCTGATCATCCCCAATCAGTACCCTGTTCCTGCCTTCTCCCCATATCCCCTGACTCCGCTATCTTTAAGAGCCCTATCTAGCTCTCTCTTGAAAGTATCCAGAGAACCGGCCTCCAACGCTCTCTGAGGCAGAGAATTCCACAGACTCACAACTCTCTGTGAGAAAAAGTGTTTCCTCGTCTCCGTTCTAAATGGCTTATCCCTTATTCTTAAACTGTGGCCCCTGGTTCTGGACTCCCCCAACATCGGGAACATGTTTCCTGCCTCTAGCGTGTCCAAACCCTTAACAATCTTATATGTTTCAATAAGATCCCCTCTCATCCTTCTAAACGCCAGAGTGTACAAGCCCAGCCACTCCATTCTCTCAGCATATGACAGCCCGCCATCCCGGGAATTAACCTTGTAAACCTACGATGCACTCCCTCAATAGCAAAAATGCCCTTCCTCAAATTAGGGGACCAAAACTCCATAATACTCCAGGTGTGGTCTCACTAGGGCCCTGTACAACTGCAGAAGGACCTCTTTGCTCCTATACTCTACTCCTCTTGTTATAAAGGCCAACATGCCATTTGCTTTCTTCACTGCCTGCTGTACCTGCATGCTTACTTTCATAGACTGATGAACAAGGACCCCCAGATCTCGTTGTACTTCCCCTTTTCCCAACTTGACGCCATTTAGATAGTAATCTGCCTTCCTGTTTTTTATACCAAAGTGGATAACCTCACATTTATCCACATTAAACTTCATCTGCCATGCATCTGCCCACTCCCCCAACCTGTCCAAGTCACCCTGCATTCTCATAGCATCCTCCTGACAAGTTCACACTGCCACCCAGCTTTGTGTCACCTGCAAATTTGCTAATGTTACTTTGAATCCCTTCATCCAAATCCCTGTCCCTGTTGTCCAATCAAGAAGTACACCACAATAAAATGGAGTCATAAGAGACTTTTGATGTTGGAAATCTTGAGCAAAAGACAACATATTGGAGGAACACAAAAGGGCAGGTAGCATTTGTGAAGGGAAAAGGACTCTCCCTCCCTCTGGTTCTACATTTCACTCCATCTTCTTATTAGATTCCACAAAGGCACCATTTTGTTTCCACTTTACCTCCAGCCTTGGTTACTATCTCCACTCATCTGCCAATAATCACTCCTCACTCAACCTGCTATCACTTTGCCAGATCTTGCTCCACCCCTTCCCTTCATCTTTCTTATCTCCAAGCTTTCTCCCCTCTTCTCAATCAGTCTGAAGAAGGGTCCTTTTTTTCCACAGATGCTGCCTGACCTGATGAGTTCCTTCAGCACATTGTTTTTTTACCCCCACGATAAACATCATTTAAACAGGTTATTGTTAAGGGCCTGTCCCATTTAGGCGACTTCTTTTGCAAGTGCAGGCGACTGTCATAGTCTTGTTGAATCGCCGAAAAAGTGAATGTATCAAACACATCCTATGACCATGTAGGACAAGCTACGACTATCTACGACTTAATCGGCGATGCACTCGTGACAATTGGCGACCCAATAGTGGGGATCGAAGACGACCACTTCCGACTTACAGACGACTACGCCCACGATCACAGAAAGCAAGCTACGACAAGCTACGACAAGCTATGACTCTATAGTCGTAAGATCACCTAAAAAAATGACGTTCGATTTTTCAAGCATGTTCTTTTAAATTCAGTGTATTGCTTGTTTTAGTGTTAGATTTATCGAGATGTATAAAAATAAAATCCTTTTAAATGCAGTGCATTTGAAGTGCTTGTGTCTGTTTTCTTCATCAAAATAAATGTGAAAAGTCAAACATTAAATACCGTGCATTCCTTCCTTGTGTTTGTGTGTGTTTCAATGATCTAAATATATGAGAAATGAAATATGAGATTTAAGTGATGACATGAGGGACTACTATGAAAAATAATGATATTCATACATCAATTGGAGGTTAAAAAGTCAGGGATTTCCTTGATTGGTAATGAAACAGACAAAAGTCTTATGAAAAAAACAAATGTTGATAACAGCCTGGTGGGTGGTGTTGAGGGTTGTGCCCTGCGCCTGCACTGAATCCTCGGAGCCGTGTCTCACACCTTCTGATCCACTGAAAGCATAATTGCGCAATGACCGCGCACGGGAATGACAGCGCATCACGTGCTGCTGGTTACATACCTTCTTTTTCTCAATGAGCCAATGAAAATGACCGGTCAGCAAAGGTGATTAACTAAGACTACCCACGACTAATCATGACTACCTACGATAACATGGCGACCCCACTACGACTAGACCTACCACTACAAAAGTATCGATTTTCTCCATGGCGACCAAATTTTTCACCATGTTGAAACATGTTCGGAGACCATACTGAGGCCGCGACTAGTTCCCAGAATGCGGGAACTCCTCCCGACCATGAAGGAGACCACCTACAACCATGTGGCGATCTTGTGGCGAGTGCAGAGTCTCCTGCACTCATCAAAGAAGTCGCCTAAGTGGGACAGGCCCTTAATCAGGTTGATATTTGCTGGACTTTCCTATGCACAACTCAGTAGACAGTGGCTGCAGTGTGCACCATCCACAAAGCACGCTACAGTTACTCACCCAGGCTATTCTAATCAGCCATATCTACCGCAAGGAAGGACAAGAGCAGTGAACACATAGGAGCGCCACCACCTGCAGTTCCCCTCTAAGTCGCACAGCACCCTGATGTAGAAATATATCACCTTTTTTCACGGTTGAAACATCCTGCACAACAGCAGAATACTTTCACCAAAAGTGCTCTAGTGGTTCAAAGGGCTGCTCACTACGCACTTCACAAGGGCAGTTAAAGATGGGCAATAAATGCTGGATTGCCCAAATCCTGAAAATTAAACAAGAAAGAACTGCAGATGCTGGTTAAAATTGACGATAGATACAAAATGTTAGAATAACTCAGCGGGACAGGCAGCATCTCTGGAGAGAAGGAATGGGTGACGTTTCGGGTCGAGACCGAAAAATGAATATGTTTTTTCAAAAAGCTGGAGAAATTCAGCGGGTCAAGCTGTATCTCTGGAATGAGAATCACTTAACATTTCAGGTTGAAGACCCTTTGTCAGGTTTCTAGCGTTTGCAGTTTTTTTAAATATTTCAGAATAAAAAAATATGGCTTTTTGCCATGTTGCCTGTACTAGAGCAGTGGGACAAACCGGCTTGAGATCAGGAACAAAATTCTGCAGAAATGCATATATTTCTTTTCAATTTACCCCATCTACCTGGCAGCATGCAATTGACTGAGTGAGCCTTTCAAGTATTGTTGTCCCTTTTGAACACAGGGAGGTAGATGAACTGAAAATCAATGCCAAACCCTCTTCTCCCTTTCACTTTATTTACCCTCCCTGTCTTTATCCTGGCTTCCCATTTACCCTTAGTGTGGGAGCACCAGACTGGTTAACCCTGGCAGATAATCACACAGTAATCATCCAGTTAAAGGGGTGGTGTGGTGCTCATAAAAATAAAAGCACCAATCCAGCCCGAGGCAGCGAAGGCAGACTCCCCCTGTCCCTTTAAGCTAACTATCTGCGGCAGCTAATTAACACTGAAATTAAATTTGCAACATTAACCCTCCCGTGGTCACTAATTGCCCTCCCCCATCTGCCGGTCAGCATTACCCATCCCCGGCTCTGTCTGTGCAAATTAATAACAAAGAGACAATGCAGTGATATGCGAACTGTGGGCACAGATTAACATCGTGCTTTGATTTGTTCTCAGATATTAAGAAAGATCAAATGCTTCCCAATTCCTCTAATTCCACATCTGTTCACCAGCTTGGGAAAAGGGAGATGAACTTCCTTTGTTTTAAAGCAAATGGCTTTATCGAACACAAAGTACTGGAGCATCTCAATTAGTCGGGCAGCATCTCTGGAGGACATGGAGAGGTGACGTTTCTGGGCCCTTCTTCTAGACGGTAGACACAAAATGCTGGAGGAACTCAGCGGGTCAGGCAGCATCTCTGGAGCAAAGGAATAGGTGACGTTTCAGATCGAGACCCTTCTTCAGACTGAGAGTCAGGGGAGAGAGAAACTAGAGGAATGGAAAGGTACAGAACAAATCAGAGCCGGCACCGATGACCCAGGAAAGGTGGAGCCCACAATGGTCCATTGTTGACTGTGGAAGAGGTGATAATGAAGGGATACGAACCGTGAAAGTGGCAGGATAAGTAGGGTGGGGGAGGGACAGAGAGAGAGAGAGAGAGAGAATGCAAGGGTTACTTGAAATTAGAGAAATCAACATTCATACCGCTGGGTTGTACGCTGCCCAAGAGGAATATGAGGTGTTCCTCCAATATGCATGTGGCCTCACTCTGACAGTGGAGGAGGCCCAGGACAGAAAGGTCAGTATGGGAATGGGAAGGGGAGTTAAAATGTTTGGCAACCAGATGGATTGAGATTATAGATAGATTCATAGCTGGAGAACATTCAGCTCATTGAGTTTGTGCCATCCCTCTCAACATCCTCCCCATTACTCTCACAGACACTGCATCAGTGTATTGTGCAAGACACAGCTCTGCTCACCTGAAAGTCCCCACTCACCTCCCACACCATCGGTAACTCTGTCGACTATTTTAAATATGTGTCCTCCAGTTACTAACCCCTGTGCCCTTCAATAGTAAACATTCCAGGATCGTAAGGTAGCAAACCATTCCTCAGGAGGGTCACATGAATATAATATAGACACCAAATCAGCCCAGGAGTGAAAGCTTGGCAAGGATGTAAACTTCAAGGAGTGTTGTAGAGAATGAGAGTGGGACATTAAGATTGAAGGGGTGAGTTCTTGAGCTGGATTGCTAATGCTGGTAAGAAGCCAAAACTTGAGGAGTACAGTGATCTCTCAGGGTTGGATGGCTGGAAGTGGCAGAGTTTCCCCATATTTACTATATAAAACAAAAAGAGTGCTATTCGTGGACTGATAACTGATGCTGTCAATTAATAATGGACACCACAATTCCCCCCAAACCCTTCCTAACCTTCAGCCCTCGGTACAAATTACACCTTCATCTGAACAGTTGAACTGCCAGCACTAGAGGGAGCCAACGTCTTTAAACTCCAGGGCAGATTAAAAGTCCAAGGGAAATGGTTTCTCCAGCGCTCCTGTTCAGGAGTCGAGAGAGATTTGGCAGGAGTTTGTTTTAATCTGAGCAGATTGATGAAAATGGTCTGATAGATGATCTCTTTTGAAAGGGAAAGCATTAAACCAAAGCTCAAGGGAGGAGAGAGTGTGGGGAGTGGGGTAGTGAGTTTCTCGATCGAGGAAGACTGTGTGTGGGGGGTAGATAGATAACACAGGTACGTCAATGTTTCTTTCAGAGGGATGAAGGACTGCTGGAAGCTGGGAACAAAGTCCACCGGATCACTGACATTTATTTTTCATTTCCTTTCCATTTTACCTCTCACAATGGTTGTTTTTATTTAAACGGGGAGTTAAAATAAGCAGGAGTGACCTCGGTTTGCAGTCGGAACGTGGAACAACTGTGACAGTCACTTACTGTAATTATGATCCCAGTAGAAATTCTGTATGCTCATTAACACCTGTCTGGTAAACAAGCTGCCTGTTTTTAATTATTGACTAGCCAGGCATAAGACAGTCCTCGAACAAATCCACAGCTTCCTGGTGTTCAAGAGGAGGTGAGTGGGGCGCAGGGGTAGGGGGGGAAGAGTAATGAAATTGGTGTCAACAGGAGTCTGCCAGTGAAAGCAAACAATAAAAGGATTAAACAAAAAAATGCTGACAATTACATATATCAGTTTTGAAATGTCTGATAAAAGCTCCAGTAAACGGGAGTCTGGTGCTTCAGTGAACAGATGTGAGCTTCAAGGATTTAATGCGCTGCACTAGGGGTGCACAGGCCACTGAGCAATCTGTTATATACTGCTCAGGGTAAATGCAGAGTTGAGAGACCCAGAGAATAATGAACGCACGTCTTCCTGCTACAACCCTGGGCATACAACGCAATGGGAACACACGTCTGTGAGCTAGAACACCGGTGCCACAGTGGCGTCTCCAGTAGTGCCATTGCTTCAAGCACCGGGTTCAGTTCTGCCCTCTGGTGCTGTCTGTATGGAGTTTGTCCCCATGACCTTGTGGATTTCTTTAGGGTGCTCGAGTTTTCTCCCACATCCCAAACATGTGCATGTTGATAAGTTAACTGGCCACTGTAAATTGCCACTGGTGTCTAGGTGTGTGGCAGAATCTAAATGGAAATTGATGAGAAGATGGGGGATAATATGTAGGGATTGGTGTAAATGGGTGATTGATAGTCCGTGTGGACAAAATAGGCTGAAACGTATTTTTCCGTGTTGAATCTCTCTTCGAATCCATGACAATGTGAACACTGTATATATCTAGTGAAAACATTCACCCTATGAACTAAAAACTGTACATGGGCATCGAAAGCATAATAACTGATGACACCTAGATACATGGGAGATGGGTGAGGTCTTAAATACTTCTCTTTATTTACTGTGGGAAATGGCCATGTGCGCTACTGAGTTAAGGGAAGAGATCAGTGATATCCTGAAGCATATTGACATTGAGGGGGTGTTGGCAGTCTTGAAGGTGGATATATCTTCAGGCCCTGGTCAGTTGTATCCCAGGATGTTGTGGGAAGTAAGGTTGGAGATGCTGGGGCCCTGGCCGATATTCTTGTATTGTTTTTGCTATATGTGAGGTATACTGGAGGATGGCTAATATTGTTCCTTTATTTAAGCAGGGTCACTGGGACTAGTTAGTGCACTATAAGACAATATGCCTTACGTCAATAATGGGAAAATTATCATTTTATAAACCTCTATAATGTCATCCTTCAGCCACCTTTGCTGAGCTACTCTCTCTGGAGCGAAGGGGACTGAGGGATGACTTTATAGAGGTTTACAGTATAAAATGATGGTTATGAACCCTGATACTGTGTAGGATAAGCAACACAGCAGCTACAGCATTGGAATGGGGTCCCGAGCTCTGAGGAAGAACAATTTATCCAGGCATTGTACACACAGGGTACTGAGAGAGAACACTTTGCTGTAAATGATGCCTATGCATTAACCTTATTCCCATGATTTTGGGTGCTGATTATTTCAAACTATACCAACAATTCCAGTTTGGTGCAAACTAGATTTTATATAAATACTAGACCAAGTGCAGACCTGTTGGGTCTGCTCCCACAATGCACCTGTTCCCTACCCGTAGCCCCCATGGGAGGTATGGTCCTCCAACTCAAGCTGTTTCCGAATGTAGGATTCCCCTTGCCTTCCTCAGCAGTGATCTTTAAAAAAAAATTCAATTGCACTTGTCCTGCGTATTGCAATAGCAATTCACCCTCCCCCTGCTAGTCGAGCCATTAAGACATCATCATTTGAAGCTGGTCGGTTTGAAATTCAAGGTATTTTGATTTTTTAAAAAGTTTAATCAGTAATGTCAAGAAATAAAGCATAAAATGTTCAGTGAAGGTGTTCTCTGCCTCGAGGGGAAAAATATGAATCAGAATATGTAAAATTCTTGTGAAAGTTGGCATTTTTAAAGCTTTAATCGCAAATAACCTGTCAAATATAGGATGAAATCTTCATTAAGGCTGGTCTCTGCTAGCTGAGCCATTGTGACGTCATCATTTGAAGCTGGTGGTTTTAATTTCAAAGTCTTTTGACTTTTCGAGACTTTTAATCTGTAATGAGTCGAGAATAAGTCGATAAATAAAGCATGAAATGTTCAGATAAGGTGTTCCCGGCCTCGACGGGAATAATGTCAATCGGAATATGTAAAAATGTAATCGTTACCGCATAGTGTTTTTGCGAAGATCAGACTTATAATAAGTATGTGATTGATATAAATAACCACTTTTGAAAGCTGTATTAAGGCAATATTCGCTGGAGTTTTTCTCTATGCTTCACAGCATATTTGGCCAGAGAACTCTGTTTTGGAACCAACGCACGTGTTCGTAACTGGAAAAGTTCGCGAGTCAAGGGAGTCAAGAGTGTTTTATTGTCATGTATCCCAGATGGAACAAAGACATTTTAACTTGAAAGTTGCTGCTCTCTTTGTGTCAACTGTCGGCAGTGGCCGGATTTAACCCAGAAAGTGCACAGGTCAGAGCACAATCCGCATGCGCAAATTGAGACGTCGCGTGGCCATGAGAGGTAGCGTGCTGCCCAGACACTTGGGTTGTCGCGACTGTACAAGATATGGCTGGCATATAGTTGGTGTTCCCTGGTGCTGGTGGCGTACCCTATGGTCCCAGAGCTTCTGTGCTGTTGGAGGTCCTCAGGATGTTTGGTGGTCGCTCAGTTGAGATATATTGAGATAATTGGGATCATCAATGAAAGTTTCTATTCTCAACCTGGTGTTTGCACACAGCATCCGTTGGACCCCAATTCCAGAGTTCAAACTATTTCCATCCCCATTGCCCATGTCGGAGCCTCTCTGTCCTGCACATCCCAATCGCACTCTGGTCTCTGTCCCACTGACTGCCCTGCACTTCACTGGGCCTCAGTGGTCCAAAGATGGTGTAACTTGAAACTTTCTTCGCCATCACTTTCCTCCCTCTCCCTTCTCCTTTCTGTCCAACTTTTCTTGCCCCACCTCCCCCTTTCATTTCCCCCTCCATTTCCCCTTGTGTTTTTCTCCCTTTTCAGCTCCTATTTAATGTATCCTATATTCCCTTCCATTTATGCCTCTCTCATTATATCCCCCTTTCTCCTTCATGTGTTACACCCTCTATTCTCTCCTTCCAATACTTCTTGAACCGTCTCCTCTCCATCCTCCTTCTCCCACTTTCCCACTCCCCTTCTCCTGTTCCCCTTCCATTTCAGGTCCCGAGAGGCGAGGATCCGATGTGATAAGAAGTTACGGTTAATCATCACAAAGCCTTGCTAATCGATGGCATCGGGAGAGTGAAATGGATCTCTTTCCAATGGATGACAGTTGAGATAATATTTCATTAGGAATTACTGAAAACCAATGTGCAAATCTTAATTATTCTATTAAATGGTCCATATTTTAGCAGAGATTGTATGAAAGGCAACCCCTGCAGAGAGACTGGACCTGCCAGCTTTGGCTGTTAACAACAACAGGTGGAAACTGCTCATTATGCCTTCAACAGGGGCGGTAGAGCAGAACAAACCAATTTCACTGTTCTCCAAGGAACCCAGAGTACATCAGGCCTTGAAAATGGTTGTTGTAAAATAGGTTCGCTGAAACAGTGTGGTTAACTGATGTCTATTAATGCTGTTGCCAGGATCGGACATGATATTTGATCACAATCACTGCAAATAAATGACTAGAGTGTGAAATGCTGCACTGCGTTTGGTAATGCATGGATGCCAATGATCGGTGACTCACTACTGAATACCCATAAACCCCTCATGAGCTGATGGTGTCAGGTCACTGGCCCTTAATGGACTCTTTCTGCTACCCACTAGCACTGCTGAAGATGTACTGAAAACGTGCTGAAGTGAGAAAAGAAGATTTAGGAGCAGGCTTGAGCTACATGATCCCTCAGTCCTGCTCAGCTCAATAGGATCAAGGCTAAGATAATCATTGGTCTCAGGTCCACTCTATTGCACATTGCTCGTCATTTTTGCTTCCTTATAACCCAAAACTCTGTTGATCAATTTGCATGGCTCCACCTCCACAGCTCTCAGGGGTGGAGAATTCCAAAGACTCGCAGTCCACTGAGAGAAGAAATTCCTTTTAACCTAAATTGTATTTGTGTGACCACTTCTCCTGAGATCATGTCTTTAATTATAGACTATCCTACCTAGGGAAATAACCTCATGGCAGATATCCTGCAAATCCACCTCAGAGTCTAGTACATTTCAATAAGATTTGGATGAAAATGTAGGTGATCTATTTTTTGCAGACAACACACAAATTGGTGGAGTTGCGGATAATGAGGGAGCTTGTTAAAGCATACATCAGGATGTACATCGGTTGGAAATTTGGACATAGAAATGTTTAATCCCAACAAATGTTGCAATTTGAGAGGTCAGATTCCCTCCCAACGGAAAGTGTACAGTACATAGCAAGAAACTGAGGAGCAATGATGTACAGAAGGACCTTTGGGCGTAAGCCCAATGCTCCCTGAAAGTGTCAATATGTGGATAGGGTGGTAAAGAAGGTACACAGCATGATTGGCCTCATCAGTCAGGACATTGAGTATAAAAGTTGATAAGTCATGTCGCAGTTTTATAAAACTTTGATTAGGGCACATTCAGACAATTGTGTGTAGTTCTGGTCACAACATTACAGGAAGGATGTGGAGGTTTTCGTGAAAATGCAGAAGAAAGTTCATGGGATGTTGCCTGGGTTGGAGTGTGTTGACTTTACGGAGAGGTTGGACAAACCTGGAGACAGGAGATGTACAGAAAATTATTCAAGGAACAGGAATATATTTGAGAGAGTGTGTGTGTGTGTTTCCTAGCTCAGGACCAGTCCACTATGAGGTAGATGCTGAAGGACGCCATCTTGTTGAGGGTAATGTTAAAGCAGTGTTTGAAGTAAGTGATCTGATCAATTTGATAATGTTGAATACTGACTTAGAAAATCTTGTCCACTATGGAGCCCTCTTTAATCTCCATGCAAGGACCCTCTACACAGCTGCTGGGGGTGGGGGGTGGGGGGGTTGGGTGGTGTTGGTGGGTGGGGGTGGGGGGGTGGGTGTGGGTTGGGTGGGGGGGGGGGGTGGGGGGTGGGGGGGGGGTGGTGTGGGTGGGGGGGGGTGGGGGGGGGGGTGATTGGGTTGGCTTCAAGGTTTCTTTCCGAAGCAATTACCCGATGAAGGTTCAGCTATCACCGACGGAGCAACAAGCTTGCACAGGTACCTGCATGGCTGGAATGTAACGGTTGCAATGGACCGCAGGTTACTGCTGATAACCCTGGTGAATCCCTTCAATAGCAGCAGCTGGAGGTCAGTGAAGAGTGTCGACAACATATGCATAGGGTTACATTCGGGAGTGCGGTATCATCAGGCTGCACATTCATTGAATTGACTGCCAGTGGTGAACATGGACATCAATGCCAGATACGATTGGGTTCCTGTCGGGATATGTGGACAGTGTGCTCCAATGTGACCACTCTGGCTAATGTGCGCCCAGCACTGATGGGAAGAGGATTGTACACATTGATATCATATTATTAAAATAAGAAATACTCTTCACCTGAGCTGCATCAATCACTCTCAAAAAGTGAGAAAATCAGATAGATTAAGCAGGATCTGTAAGCAGGAAAATAGTTTTGTTGCTAACAATGTAACAGAATTACAATTGCATCACAGGTTGGTTTGGGAACAGCTCAGCCCAAGACATTGCAGAGAGTTGTAGACGTAGCACAGTTAATTTCACAGGCTAGACTTCCCAGAACTAACCATCAGGAAAACTACCTACATAATCAAAGACTTGTCCCACCCCAGTCATTCCTTCTTCCTGCTACCGTTCGGCAGAAGGTTCAGAAGCTTGAAAGTGCGCACTGCCAGACTCAAGAACAGCTTCTTTCCCTCCATTATGAGGCTTCCATGAGCTGGGGTGCTGTACGATTCAACTCTACACCCATTGAGGACATTGGAATTTGTCTAAGGAATTGTTGCACTACAATGTGCTACAGTGCTGACAACCAGGTTCTGCACTCTGTATTTTCCCCTTTGCTCTGTCTATTGTACTTGAGGTTGAACTGATTGCATCTATGTCTGGTACATCTGTTGGGATAGCATACAAATCAAAGCTTTTCACTGTACCTCAATGCATGCGTCAAAAATCTAACCTAAACAAGGGAACAAATAGGCACCTTGAGGAACCAAATAAGTAACCCACTGTGTGGATGTGGTGGTTATAGATTGGGTTTGCAGCCATCAGGCTACTGATAGTGTGGGAATGCCATTGCACTATGCCCTCTCCCACCACTCCAGTCTATAGCCATCGGGCCAAGCAGGTGCTGTCTGTCCTTGCTCACGTGCAGAGTCATGCATTGCTACCTGTCGCAACCATCTGCTGTCAGCCCAGTGCATGGAAGCACCTTCCCCCAGCTTAGTCTAGGATGTTGGGAGCGCTGTGTAGTATTAATGGGGCCAGCAAATCAAGTCGGAAGGTTGTCACAGAGGGGAAATTACAAGGGTGATTAGCTGAGATCATTTTGTGGCAGTAAATTCCCTTTTTAGTTAATTGTCTTGAGATTCATGTTAATTAAATCTTTCACGGGATGTTTCCAGCCTACGCTGATCAAAGGAATAGTGGACGAGTCAATGAGTGATACTTTGAAAAGGGGAGCACCGCTGTTTATGGAGCACTGGTCTTTCTCCAGCAAAGAACATAACAAGTAGGATAAGCCATGACACATTTTCAGTAAGCTCCACCACTCATCCCTATCCTATGCAACCATACTCTGGCACCATCCCAATTTCTCTCGATTCCCTTAATATCCGGAAATCTATTCTTTTGTATGTTAAGTGATAGCTGAGCATTGATACAGCTCCAGGGAAGAGAATTCCAAATCCTAATCTTAATCCTGAATGGCCACCTAGTTATTCTACGACTGAGACCCTTGGTTTAACACTCATCAGCCAGGGGAAACATCCTTCCTGCATTCAACCTGACAATCACTGCACAAGTGTTGTATATTTCGATGAAATCTCCTCTCAATTTTTGAATATCCAGAGAATTAAGACCTGGTCTTCTCAGCCTCTCCTCATATGTCAAACCCGCCATCCCTAGAATTAATCTGCTGAATCTTTGCTCCACTATGCCATTGCAAGTATATACTTTTTTTCAGTTAGGAGGCCAAAGATATACACAATACAGCAGATTCAATCTTACCAAGGCCCTATATAAATGCAGTAAGGTGGTCTCAAGAAGGATCCCAACCCAAAATGTCATCTATCCATGTTCTCCACGGATGATGCCTGACCCGCTGAGCTACTCCAGCACTTGTATCTTTTATCATAAACCTAACATCACCAGTTCCTTGTTTCTAAGTTCCTTCTCTTCAACCCGACCGCCCGCAGGCCTGAGGCTCCACCGTTGGATGGCGCCGCCTGCCCGAGCTCCACCGGGCCCAGACCCGCGACGCCATCACCAACACGAGGAGCAGCACCAGCACTCACCGCCTTCCCGGCCGATCCCAGGCCCGGACCACCGAAGATGCCATAGTCGTCGACCTTCACGGCCTCACCGGGGCCACAACCGTCGACCTTCACCGCCACCCCGATGCCACCGCTGCCACTGACCCTCGCCGCCTCCCAGGCCATTCGCTGACCGGGACTACCAACGCTTCGTCTGCTCACCCGGACTCCAGTCCCCCATGGGCCTCCACCAGCTACTCTGCCGACCCTCGTCACTCCACCACCCACCAGCGGGCCACAGCTGTCGCCTCACCTGAGTTCCAGGCTCAGCACCAGGCCCACTGTCTCCACGATGCAGACTCCCAAACCACGGGGCCTGACTGTGCTGCGTCCTACTGCTCCCTCCCCCCCCCCCTACAGGGAACCTCAGTGGGGGTTCCACTGGTTCTTCCCCTTCCCCTTTTAGCCAGGTGGCCCCAACTGTTCCCCACCCATACAATAGTCTTAATGCCCCCCTCCTCTCTGAACACCCATCCTCCCCCCACCAGACATCGCCTCGGCCTCCATCTACTCACCTGCCTTCCATCGACCCCAACCCCCACCCTTGCCGTGTGTTCACCATCCCCCCTGACCTCCCCCTTTCTGATACGGAACGGTCTGTCCTCAACAGAGGCCTCACCTTTGTTCCCCTCTGCCCCCACCTCAACGAGTGCCATGTCCGTCACGATGTGGAGCTCTTCTTCCAACTTCCAACTAATTTCCAACTACCAGCGGGACCTCAACCGCCACAACTTTTCCACTCCCCTTACTTACAACAACCTCTCCCCCCCAAACGTACAGTCCTCCGCTTACTCTGCAGCAACCCCGACTTGATAATCAAACCCGCCGACAAGGGAGGTGCCATGGTAGTCTGGCGCGTTGACCTCTACCGGGCTGAGGCCAGGCGACAACTCTCAGACACCTCCTCCTAATTATCCTTGGACCATGACCCCACAGACAAGCACCAGACCTTAATATCACACTCCATTTCTGATTTTATTATTTCCAGCTCTCTGCCCCTGAAGCCTCCAACCTTATCGTTCCCCAGCCCCCTCACGGCCAGAATTTATCTTCTCCCCAAAATCCACAAAAGAACTGTCCTGGCAGACCCATTGTTTCTGCTTGTTCATGTCCTACTGAATTCATCTCCACATACCTGACTCCATCCTATCCCCCCGGTCCAATCCCTTCCTACCCATGTCCAAGACATCTCACACGCTCTTCGTCTCTTCAATGACTTCTGATTTCCAGGCCCCCACTCCCTCATCTTTACTATGGATGTCGAGTCACTCTACGCCTCCATCCCCCACCAGGAAGGTCTTAAAGCCCTCCGTTTCTTCCTTGACCGCAGAACCAGCCAATTTCCATCCACTAATACTCTCCTCTGCCTAGCGGAGTTGGTCCTTACCCTCACAACTTCTCCTTCGACTCCTCCCACTTCCACCAAATCCATGACATAGCTATGGGCATTCGGATGGGCCCCAGTTATGCCTGCCTTTGTTGGGTATATTGAACAATCACTGTTCCAGGCGTACACTGGCCCAATCAGGGGGTATGGAGAGAAGGCAGGTACAGGATACCGAGTTGGATGATCAGCCATGATCATATTGAATGGTGGTGCAGGCTCGAAGGGCCGAATGGCCTACTCCTGCACCTATTTTCTATGTTTCTACCTCTGCTACATTGATGACTACATCGGTGCTACTTCCTGCACCCATGCAGAACTCACTGACTTCATCAACTTCACCACTAATTTCCATCCTGCACTCAAATTCACTTGGGCCATCTCCGATATCTCCCTACCATTTCTGGAACTCACCGTCTCCATCATAGACTACTACAAACCTAACTCCCATAGCTATCTAGACTACACTTCTTCCCACCCTGCTTCCTGTAAAGACTCTATCCCCTACTCCCAATTCCTCTGTCTATGCCCAGTGTGAGGTTTTCCATACTAGATCATTGGAGATGTCCTCATTCTTTAGGAAACAGGGGGTTCCCCTCTTCCATTATAGATGAGACTCTCACTAGGGTCTCCTCAAATATCCCGCAGCTCCACTCTTGCACCATCTCCCCGTATTCGTAACAAGGACAAAGTCGCCCTTGTCATCACCTTCCACCCCATCAGCCGTCGCATACAGCATATAATCCTCTAACACTTTCGCCACCTCCAACGGGCTCCCACTACTGGCCACATCTTCCCATCTCCACCCCTTTCTGCTTTACACAGAGGCCGTTCCCTCCGCAACTCCCTGGTCAAATCTTCCCTTCCCACCCAAACCACCCCCTCCCCAGGTACTTTCCCCTGCAACCGCAGGAGATGCAACACCTGTACCTTTACTTCCCCCTTCGACTCCATCCAAGGACCCCAACAGTCTTTCGAGGTGAGGCAAAGGTTCACTTGAACCTCCTCCAACCTCAACTACTGTATCCGCTGTTCCAGATGTCAACTTCTGTACATCGGCGAGACCAAGCGCAGGCTTGGCGATCGTTTCGCTGAACACCTCCGCTCAGTCCGCCTTTACCTATCTGATCTCCCGGTTGCTCAGCACTTCAACTCCCTCTCCCATTCCCAATCTGACCTTTCTGTCCTGGGCCTCCTCCATTGTCAGAGTGAGGCCCAGAGCAAATTAAAGGAACAGCACCTCATATTTCGCTTGGGTAGCTTACACCCCAGCGGTATGAACATTGACTTCTCTAACTTCATTAACTGGCGCCGACGATGGCTGCCACGGTGTACTGCTCCTTGCTGTTTTGTCTGTGTTTGTTCATTTGTGTTGTCTGTGAAATCCCACAAAGATCACTTTCATGAGAGAGGTACACATTAACATCAGATATTCGGTACCCCCAAACATTGTTCCGGATTTCTCTCACTCGCTGGATTATTTGGACATACTCATCGGCGGGGCTGTGCCTGTGTTCAAGGTGTTGAGATGGAGGAGGACCCGGAGGAAGCACTCTGGAGCTGACACCCGACTCCGGCGACGAGGACTATGCACACCGCTCCTGAGTATATTTCTTGCAAATCTTGTTCTCTCAAGAACAAAGTGGACGAATTGAAACTCCTGTGCCAAACAAACAAGAACTTCTCTCGAGCGGCTGCCCTGTGCTTCACCGAGACCTGGCTCGGGGAAATCAAGAGGTGGTGGAATATGCTTCTATACTAACCAGGCCTGGTGCAGCGACATCACGGTATGGTCTAACTTCTGTTCTCATAATCTGGAATCTTTTTTATTTTTTTATAAATTGCAAACCATTTTATTCCCTGAGCGAATTTACCTCTTTTATTCTTGCTGGAGTTTACATCCCCCCCCCCAAGCCTGCGTACATGAGGTGCAAACGCAACTCATTGACCAGGTAATGAGAGGAGGGAGTGACACCGGACTCCATGGTCAATGTTTTGGGGATTTTAACAAGGCTAACCTCAGCCGAGAGTTTCCAAAATACAGACATCACGTTACCTGGTCCACCAGAGGGGAGAGAACACTCGATCATTGTTACACTACAGTCAAGAACGCATATTGCTCTGTTCCCCTTGCAGCTTTGGGACTCTCTGATCATTGTTTAGTTCACCTTATTGGTCTATTGTCTATTCTGACCTACAGGCAGAAACTAAAATCTGCTAAGCCTGTGGTCAGAACAATGAAAAAGTGGACAAGTGAGGGCATAGAAAACCAACAGCCCTGCTTTGACTGCACTGATTGGAATGTGTTCAGGGAAGCAACCACAAGCCTCGATGAGTATACAGACACCGTGACATCATATGTCAGTTTTTGTGAGGACAGTTGTATCCCCACTGGGACCCAGATCAGGTTCAACAAAACAGGTTTAACGACGCCAACAATGCCTAAACCAAGACTTGGTTTACAGCAGAACTCAGACAGCTCTGCCAGTCTAAAGATGAGGCTGACAGGAGCAGGGATGCAGATCTCTACAGGCGGGCCAAGTACAAGCTGAGAAGAGGAATCAGAGCTGCCAAGGAAAGGTACTCTAAGATGAGGAGCAAGTTCTCAGCTAATGACTCATCTTCAGTGTGGAAGGACTTGCAAGAAATCACCAGCTACAAGAGACTTGTGCTTGCCCAGCTGAAAAATATCACAAACACCCTGCTGGACCCCCTGCAGTTTGCTTACTGGGCCAATAAATCAGTGGATGATGCAGTCAACCTAGGCCTGCACTTCATCCTCCAGCACCTAGACTGCCAGGGGAACTATGCAAGGATTTTGTTTGTGGATTTTAGTTCTGGATTCCACACCATTGTGCCAGAACTACTACACTCCAAACTCTCCGAGTTGACTGTGCCTGAACCCCTCTGTCAGTGGATCACCAACTTCCTGACAAAGAGGAAGCAGCATGTGAGGCTGGGAAAGCACATCTCGGACCCGCTGACTCTCAGCATAGGAGCACCGCAAGGCTGCGTACTCTCCCCTCTCCTTTACTCTCTCTACACCAATGACTGCACCAGCACAGACTCCTCTGTCAAGCTTCTCAAGTTTGCGGATGACACAACCCTGATTGGACTGATCCAGGATGGGGAGGAATCTGCCTACAGACAGGAAGTGACACAGCTGGCATCCTGGTGCCATCGCAACAACCTAGAGCTCAATGCTCTTAAGACAGTGGAATTGGTTGTAGACTTTAGGAGAGCTCCCCCTCCCCTCACCCCACTCACCATCAACAACACCACAGTCACATTGGTGGAGTCATTTAAGTTCCTTGGAACTATCATCTCCAGGGACCTTAAATGGGGGGCTACTATCGACTCAACGGACAAAAAGGCACAACAGAGGATGTACTTCCTGTGGCAGCTGAGAAAACACAATCTGCCACAGGCAATGATGGTCCAGTTTTATACTGCCATCATAGAGTCTGTCCTCACCTTCTCCATCATGGTCTGGTTTGGCTCAGCCACCAAGCACGACATCCGGAGGCTGCAACGCATTGTTCGATCAGCCGAGAAGGCTGTTGGCTGCAACCTTCCCTCCCATCGACGAACTGTACACTGCAAGGGCCAGGAAATGAGCGGGTAAGATCATCTCTGATCCCTCTCATCCTGGCCGCAAACTCTTTGAAGCACTTCCCTCTGGAAGGCGACTCTGGACTGTGAAAGCCACCACAGCCAGACATAAAAACAGCTTTTTTCCATGAGTAGTAGCTCTACTCAATAACCAAAAGTCTGTAGCCTCCTTTTGTTCCGGTACTTTATTTTATTCTTCAAATGTTTAAATTATAATACATTATTTTTAATTGTCTGCTGCATATTGTGTTGTTATCCTTGCAAGCAAAGCACCAAGGCAAATTCCTTGTATGTATACATACTTAGCTAATAAAATGTATTCAATTTAATTCAATTCAAATAGCCCTTGCTTTCCCTCTCTCTCCATCCCCTCCCCCTTCCCAGTTCTCCCACCAGTCTTCCAGTCTCTGATTACATTCTATCTTTGTCCCGCCCACTCCCCTGACATCAGTCTGAAGAAGGGTCCTGACCCAAAGCGTCGCCCATACCTTGTCTCCAGAGATGCTGCCTGTCCCACTGAGTTACTCCAGCATTTTGTGTCTACCTTGTTTCTAAGTCATCTGATTGCCTCTCATAACAGAGACCAATGTACCAATTGTAAAATGTAATTGCCTTCCGAATTGCTTGGTACATCTGCATGTTGTCTTTCAGTGGTTTGTGCACAGGATGCCATTGTCCCTTTGAACAATAATGATACCCAATAATTTACTACTTTAAAAAAAATACCGAGGCTTTTCTGTTTTGTCAGTAGCTTCATATTTCCCTGCATTATGGAGCATCAGCCATGTTCATGCTCACTCATTCAGCTTGTCTGTTCCCCTTGAAACTTGTTACATCCTCCTCTCAATCCTACCTTTACCTTTCATTAATCGAAATTTGAGAAAATGCCAGATTTTAAAGAATTATACATCACCTGAAAACTTAGGAAATACCAATAGAATTGGGCAAAGTGGATTTATGAAAAGGATGTAATTTTGGCACATTTGCTTTAAAAAAAAAAATCATATTGTTCAAGATTGTAGCTTAAAAAAAAGTTAGGGGCAACCAGTAGATGTGGTATATTTGGTCACACATAAAGCCCTTGATAAGGTGCCATGCAAGAAATCATCTAATAATGAGAGCATATGGAATTGAGAAGTATACTGGTTCCATTTCCATACCAATGGACCAAATGAAGAAACATCAGGTCATTTTTTAGTGGGGATCATCAGCTGTTCACATAATTTGGATGAAAGGATCAAGTGTAATCTATCCACATTTGCTGACAATACAAAGCTGTGCACTAGTGTGAGTTGTAGGGATGATATAAAGAGGTTTGCAGGGAATAGAAACAGGATAAAGGAATGGGTGAGAACATGGCGGAAGGAATGTAATGTTCATAAGTTCTAGGAGCAGAATTAGGCCATTCGGCCCATCATCAACTCCGCCATACAATCATGGCTGATCTATCTTTCCCTCTCAACCCCATTCTCCTGCCTTGGCCCCATAATCCCCTGACACCCGTACTAATCAAGAATGAAATGGAACAGGGGGTTCAGAACAAGAGAATGGTGGGATTTGGATGAAGAACTATGTAGGTTGTGTGGGTGAAATGGTCTGAATGATCTACTTTTGTGCCATAAATGGCTGTGATTCCGTGATATGGTTGACGTGTCAATCTGATCAATCATCCCCCCTTGTTCCACATTGCTTATTAAGAGACCTGTGGGAGTTTCTTAGTTTCGGTAAACTATTAAGAGGAAATCAAGAAGGAAGTTAGGGAGTCTGGGGACTGCAGTCCCATTGTTATGAGTAGGTTGATGGAGACAATTACATGTAGACTGACACCACATGATTAATTCCAATATAATTTACCAGTTTGAATCTTGTAAAGGGGACTTTGTTTTGCTTTATGTAATTGAACACTAATTTTTTTGATGAGGGGCATACAAAACACATAATTGAAGGTAAATGATTGTAGAAATTACATCACTGTTATTCCTTAAAGGTGGGATTATTTAATGTTTAAATTGTTTCTCTGCTATTTCACCTCAAGGGAGGTGTATTACAGACTGGGTTCCCTCTCAGAGCTGAACTTTGAGACGTTCTCCTGTATAATTTAACAGTTATCCATTTGACTGTTTGCTTTTACTGTTCCAGGTAATTAGGCCAAAATTTGTCAATCTCGTTAACAATTCGTTAGCTTCATAAACTACCTCAGGGAAATTAAGCAGATGAGACTCTAATGATTAGTAATGGAGTTAACATGATCAAACTTATTTACGAAGATGCTTTGTCTAATACAGAGCTCTGATTCCATTTTGATTGATGTTAAACGGTGGAAATTCCCACAAAAGCACAGGCAGGGCAGCAGTGTTTGACCAGTGTGACCCCAGGCAGACTCTTCCCATTTTATTACTCGGTGATCATGGATGGGTTGTCCATATTGCCAGGTCAATATATGCAGAGGATGTTGGATAATGTTGGTGAACCTTATTGATTGTCTGTCAGTTCTGGGGGAGGGGGAGGGGGTGTGGATCAATATTTCTCTCTTTACCAATACCAGGGAAGGGGTTGTTCAAGTCATTGCTTGCAATCAAGGGGAGCAAGGACCATGAAGAAGTGTGCATACTTCAGCAGAGTCTGAATCATACATAAGATGCCACTGATAAAGCCGGCATAAAATTCAGGAGAAACGTGATCCTGAGGAAGGGGAGAGTATGAATCCCACTTCCAAATAGAGTAACCAGGTGAATTGTAGAGATAGTTTTCAGGGAAAGCTGGAGGAAGGGTGTCCGGGTAAAGGAAGCTATGCAGGAGACTCATTGAGCTAAGACACTGCAATAGATCACTGGGCTAAAGCCAAACTCCACACTGAAATCCAGTGTAAAAGAACTGTGTAAAAGAACGAAAAGGTGAACGATTCTTTGAGCTGATTACCTGCTCCATTATTCACAGCTTGCAGATAGATCTCCAAGACATCATTGGGAGCAATATCTTGAAGCACTTTGGATTATTTCACACGCGGAGGCACTGTGAGGATAGATGGTGAGAGGTTTTTTCCTAGGGTAGAAATGCCAAATGCCAGAAGGCATAGGTTTAAGGTGAGAGGGGAACAATTTAAAGGAAATCTGGGTTCAAATGTCACACAGGGTGTCTGGAACATGCTGCCAAATGAGGTGATGGAAAGCAGATATGGTACAGCAGTAAAGAGGGATTTAGACAAACATATGAACAGGAAAGGAATGGAGGCATAAGAAGCATTTGCTGGCAGATAAAATTATTTTAGATTGGCATCATGGTCGGCTCAGGCATGGTGGGCTGAATGGCCTGTTCCTGAGAAGTTCTATGTTTTGGTTCCCTTCTTACTTCTTTCATCAAGTTTACAGACCATACAATACAGAATATAAAACAGTAGGTGGCACGGTGGCGCAACGGTAGAGTTGCTGCCTAATGCCCCTGTCCCACTTAGGAAACCTGAACGGAAACCTCTGGAGACTTTGCGCCCCACCCAAGGTTTCCGTGCGGTTCCCGGAGGTTCCCGGAGGTTTTTGTCAGTCTCCCTAATGGTCGAAAGTGGTTTCCGCTTCTTCTATGTTCCGGCGATTATTTCAAAAAATTCAAAACCGGCCGCGACTAAAAATAGGTTGCCGTTATAAAAATCAGTAATTTTTTAGTTGAAGCCGGTTGCGATGCTAGTTGAAGGTGGTTGTCGGAGGTTGCAGGTGGTTGCCGGAGGTTGCAGGTAGTGGAAGGTAAGACCTTCCACTACCTGCAACCTCCGGCAACCACCTTCAACTAGCATCGCAACCGGCTTCGACTAAAATATTAGCGATTTTTAAAACGGCAACCTATTTTAAGTCGCGGCCGGTTTTGAATTTTTTGAAATAATCACCGGAACATAGAAAAAGCGGAAACCACTTTCGACCATTAGGGAGACTGACAAAAACCTCCGGGAACCTCCGGGAACTGCACAGAAACCTTGGGTGGGGCGCAACGTCTCCAGAGGTTTCCGTTCAGGTTTCCTAAGTGGAACAGGGGTACAGCGCTTGCAGCGCTGGAGACCCGGGTTTGGTCCCGACTACAGGTCCTGTCTCAACGGAGTTTGTACATTCACACCGTGACCGCGTGGGTTGTCTCCGAGATCTTCGGTTTCCTCCCACACTCCAAAGACAGACAGGTATGTAGGTTAATTGGCTTGGTGTATGTGTACAAAATTGTCCCTAGTGTGTGTAGTATAGTATCTATGTGCAGCGGTCACTGGTTGACGCGGACTCGGTGTGCCGAAGGGCCTGCTTCCGCGCTGTATCTCTAAACTAAACTAAAGTACAGCAGAGGAACAGGCCCATCGGCCCCACAATGGCCGTGCTGGACATGATGCCAAGTTAAACTAATCTCCTCCGTTTGCATGTGATCCACATCCCTCTGTCCCGTACATATCTATGTGCCTATCTAGAAGCTTCTTAAACATCACTATTGTATCTGCCTGCACCACCACTCCTGACAGAACATTCTAGCACATTCTCTGGCCGATAAGTTGTATGAGTGACAGCAATCATCAAATGAAGTGCTAGGTTGTTTCCGAATGACTGTAGAAAGGTGGGGGACCTGGAGGGATGGTCTACTGTTCAATGATCAGACTGCATGGCCGTTGTGGTGAGGCATGAAGTCCTGTGGTACCTCCAGCTTCACTTGAGGTGTAGCAAGGTGACACCTCAATCTGCAGCTTCTGACCCTGAGTAATTATGTCAAATCTTAGGCACTGAGGATGTAACCTCCTGACAATTTCTCATCTAGTTTGGTGCTGTTCCCTTTAGAATCTTGCAGAGCTGATATGCAGGCAGATAGAAACATAGAAACATAGAAAATATGTGCAGGAGTAGGCCATTCGGCCCCGAGCCAGCACCGCCATTCAATATGATCATGGCTGATCATCCAAAATCAGTACCCCGTTCCTGCTTTCTCCCCATATCCCTTGATTCCTTTAGCCCTAAGAGCTATATCTAACTCTCTCTTGAAAATCTCCAGTGAATTGGCCTCCACTGCCTTCAGTGGCAGAGAATTCCACAGATTCACAACTCTCTGGGTGAAAACGTTTTTCCGCATCTCAGTCCTAATTGGCGTACCCCTTGTTCTTAAACTGTGGCCCCTGGTTCTGGACTCCCCCAACATCGGGATCATTTTTACTGCATCTAGCCTGTCCAAGATCCCCTCTCATCCTTCTAAATTCCAGCGAATACAAGCCCAGTCGATCCATTTAATCCATGTACAATTTAAACTGCGGTCATGGTCATCAAAGACATGGTGGGTTGAAGGACCTACTATACTGTACCGTAGAACACAAAATGCTGAAGTAACTCAGCTGGTCAGACAGCACCTCTCTGGACATGGATAGGCAGTGTTGAGTTAGTCCAGCTGTTGATCTGCCGAGTACTTCATCACTTTTTGTCTTTTGTCCAGTGTACATACCATTAGATTGTAAGCTACCCAAGCAAAATATGAGATGCTGGTCCAAGAGTTTGTATTTGGCCTCACTCTGGCAATGGAGGAGGCGGAGTAGGTCGGTATGGGAATGGAAAGGGTAGTTAATGGTTAGCAACCGGGTGATCCAGTAGGCCTTGGCAGACCGGGCACGTGTTTGGCAAAATGGCCATTTAGACTACACTTGGTCTCACCGATGTAAAGTAGGCCACGTTGGGAGCAACAAGTGCGGTAGTTAAGGTTAGAGGAGGTGCACGTGAAACTCTGCCTCACATGGAAGGACTGCTGGGGTCCTTAGATGGAGATGATGAAGGAAGTTTTAGAGATACAGCGCAGAACCAGGCCCTTCGGTCCACCGGGTCTGCCGACCAATGATCCCCGCATATTAACATTATCCTACAAACACTAGGGACAATTTTTACATTTGCCAAGACAATTTACCTACATATCGGTACGTCTTTGGCGTGTGGGAAGAAGCTGAAGATCTCAGAAAAAACCCACGCAGGTCACAGGGAGAACGTACAAACTCCATACAGACAGCACCCATAGTCGGGATCAAACCCGGATCTCTGGCGATGCAAGAGCTGTAAGGAAGCAACTCTACCACTGCGCCATCATGCCGCCCACAGTAAAGGGGCAGGTGTTACATCTCCTATGGTTGCAGGGGAAAGTACCTGGGGAGTGTATGGTTTGGGTGGAAAGGGATGAGTGACCAAGGAATTGTGGAGGGAGTGGTCTCTACCGAAACCGGGAAGAGGATGGGAAGATGTGACTGCTGGTGTGATCACATTGCAGGTGTGTTGGATGCGGAGGCTGGTGGGGTGAAAAGTAAGGACCAGGGAAACTCTATCCTTGTTCCATCTGGAGGGAGGGGGAGTGAAAGGGGGAGTTAAAGCAGAACTGCGGGACACAGAGGCGATATGGGTGAGGTATCCATCCACAACATCAGGGGTGAAACCATGTTTACTAAAGAAAGAGGACATCTCAGATGTCCCAGAGTGGCAAGCTTTATCCTGATGAGAAGAAATTGAGAGTAGGGCATGGCATCCTGACAAGAGGTAGGGTCGGAGGGGGTGTAGTCAAGATAACTGGGTTTGATGGGTTTGTAGGGGATGTCAGTTGAAAGTTTGATCCCTGTGATGGAGCAAGAGAGATCGAGAAGGGGGGGAGAAGTGTCATTGATTGTCCAAGTAAACTTGAGGCCTGGGTGGAGGTTAGCATTAAACTTGAAGAAATCAACGAGTTCTGCATGGGTGCAGGAGGCAGCCTCAAAGCCGTCATTGATGTAGTGGAGGAAAAGTTTGGGGGGCGTAGGATATGTTTTGATCAAGGACTATTTAACGTAACCAACAAAAAGGGCAGGCATAGTTTGGCCCCCATGCTTGTGTTCATGGCTACATCTTTGATTTGAAGAAAGTCAGTGGAGTCATAAGAGTTGTTGAGGGTGAGGACAAGTTCTGGCAGGTAGAGGAGAGTCCATAAAGGGGAACAGATTGGGTCTTTGTTCAGGAAAGGACCACAGAGGGACCTGAGACCTTCCTGGTGGGGAATGGTGCAAAGGACTGAACATCCACAGTAAAGTTGAGATGATGGGAAGCTAGGAATTGAGTGGTTTTGGTGAAGAGAATGTGAGGTGTTATGTTTGGAGCAAGGACTGATCAAGGTAACCAACAAAACGGCCTGCATGGCTGGGACCTATGCACGTGCCCCAGGTTAGAGATGATCTACAGTAATTTTGGATAACACCTGACTCCTTTCTCTTTCTTTCTTTCCCAACCCTCAACCCCAGTGCGCACCCATTCTCCCACTATCCCACCCCCCTTGTCCTCCACCCCCACCGTCTCCTTCCATCTGTATCCCCCTCTCCGGCTCTACATTTCACTGCTCTTTCAAACTTCTTCCCCCCACATCAACACCATGGGGTCTGTTTCCGTGCGACATCTCTAAACTGAGCTAAACGTCCTTCTTGTCTCCCTTAGTCTGCTTTTGTCACCGTTTTGTCGCCTTTCCATCTCTAGCTTTTATCCATCCATCTGCTAATCGAAAACCACCCTCACCTGTATCTAATTATTTGCAGATTTGTAGGTTAATTGACATCTGTAAATTGCCCGTAGTGTGTAGCATGGCAAACTGGGATATCATAGAACTAGTGCACGGTGCTCGATGGTCGGTGTGGACATAGTGGGGCCTGTTTCCACACTGTATCTCTAAGACTAAACAATCTGCAGTGACTACACTGTTCTGTTCTGTGTCGAATGTTCGATGTTCCATATTCTTTCGTTAGGGATGTCGGACTTTTCATTGAAAGCGGCCTTGAATTGAGCTGAAGCTTTGATCCAGGACAGACATGCTGGGGGCCCCTGTCCCTGCTTCGACGCACCGCCCACTACGCATGCCTTTGTTTAGTTCAAGTTGTGTTTCTGAAGAATGTAATGGTCCACCTTGGTGGTTGGTGAGGGGGAGGGGGAGTTGGGGTAGGTGAATGGCTAATAATTATAACGGTGTATTTTTACCACTAAGCTGTGCCATCATTATCATCTTGTGCCTGAAAGGGGAGATGTCATTTATGGGCCAGGTGCTCCAGGATCGCAGTATTATTAAAAATTCTACTTAACTGAATGGCTGGTGTTAAGGAACTGTGAGCAGTTTCCTTCTTCCATGCCAAGGATATTTCCCCAGAGTGCTGTAGCAGTGAAATTATTGTAACGTTCTATCAATGTTATCAATTTAGAACATTGTCCCGCTTGTCTGTTGTCCTGCTGCCTTTGCATAAGGGAGGAATTATTTTTAATTAACACTTAAATTGTCACCGGCACAAATGAGGAAGGGACAGGATCACTAACTGAGTGGCTGGGCCAGGTTAAAAAACTATTGTACTCCCCCCCAAACCAACCCTCCCCCTTGTTCAGGCAGCTGGCCTTAGCCAAACTCAGCTGGATGGAGAAGAAGGTTATCTTTTTCTGATGAGCAACATTATAGAGCTCTAGCCAAGCGAGTTTGGCACGGCACATCCTGGGTGTTAGTGTGTAGGAATGCATGGCTGGATGATACATGCCTGGGAAGTTGCCACAAACTAGAAGTTTACTGAGAGAGACGGGGCACTGGGGAATTGGGATTGTCAATGCAATGCTGAATGGCATTTCTGAAAGGCACCTTAGAGGGGGATCAGGAAGAAGTGGGGCAGAGTGTGATGGTTTTCTTTCTGTACGGCTCAGTTGAGTTAATACAGGGAAGGTGTAGAGAAGGTTTCACAGTGGAGGGAAGTTGGAGAGAGGAAAGGTGAGGGGGAGAGCAAAAGAGTGGGAAGAGGGGAATGGAGAGGTGAGGAGATGAGGATTCTGAATCAGATTCCAATTCAGTTTACGCCATCTATGTCTACGCCACATCTGCACCCAGGATGAGGTGTTCCAAACCAGGGCATCAGAGATGTCCTCATTCTATAGGGAACGGGGGTTCCCCTCTTCGACTGTAGATGAGGCTCTCACCAGGGTCTCTATATCCCGAAGCTCCGCTCTCACTCCCCATCCCCCCACTCGGAACAAGGACAGAGTCCCCCTTGTCCTCATCTTCTACCCTACCAGCCGTCACATACAACAGATAATCCTCCAACATTTTCGCCGTCTCCAACGGGACCCCACCACTGGCCACATCTTCCCATCTCCTCCCCTTTCGGCTTTCCGCAGAGAGAATACATAATAAAAATGAGTGAGAGAGCAAAAGGTGAGTGAAGGGAGGGTGAGAGAGAGGATGTGAGGGGTGAGAAGAGAAAAGAGTGGGAGTGGAGAGTTGAGAAAGCGGAGGAATGAGAGAGGATATGGTGAAAGTGGAGGGGCGGGGACGAGGGGTGAGGAGGGAGTGCAGGGGTAAGGTGGATAAGTGACAGAGTTAGAAGTGAGATAGAGAGAGAAAGAGAGAAGGTGAGAGAGGGGAGGGGTGAGAGGAGCAAGATGGGACCAGTGGGATACGTGGTGAGAAAGAGGAGAGGTGACAGTGCGGGGGGAGGGGGATGAGGAGGGGAATACCTACTGAGGGAATTCACTATGACTATCCTGACATCAGTCTACATCCTACCCCAGGCTGATGCTAAGCTTACAGTTGAAGACCTACACCCGTCACCAATAGTCTTGAAATGAATTACCCTGAGACCTTGTTTAGAATAGCCAGGGACTTCATTCAGGCCAAACTCAAGAGCCTGCTACTAAAATACTATCAACGTATCTACTGCCATGACTCGCTTTTTCGGAGACGGCTTTTTCGGAGCTCCCACAACGGCAACTTCTCCCGCCCGAATTGTGGGATTGAAAACGACCCGGAGCGTGGCCTTACATCGCCGGCGCGGCTTTAACAGCCGCGGGACTTGCCATCGCCCGCCGGGGGCTTTAACATCGGGAGAAGAATGGAAAACAGGGAGAGACAAGACTTTGCCTTCCATCACAGTGAGGAGGAGATTCACTGTGATGGATGTTTGTGTAAATTGTGTTCATTATGTGTCTTGTTCATTGTTTCTTCTTGTTGTATGACTGCAGAAACCAAATTTCGTTTGAACTTCATTTGAGGTTCAAATGACAATAAACGGTATTGTATTGTACTACCCAATCAGAGGTCCAAAAACCCTCCACCACTGCGACATGAACATCAAAGACACCTCCTGACGATCCTTTGATAAATCTGACTGGGTGTGCCTGTATCAAGGTTACCATGCAGACGTTAAATCGGCCTTCCCAAGAATGAATCCGCGGAAAGCAATTGTCTCGGATGGAGTTCTGTGTCACACCTGTGACACCTACGTCAGACTTTTATTTGTCAACTATAGCTGCACCTTCAACATCATAATCCCACCCAAAATCATCTCCAAACTCCTGAACCTAGGAATCAGTGCATCCCCCCCCCTCCCCCCTCCCCCCTCCCCCCCCCCACCACCACCCTCCCCCCCCCACTCCCCGCCACACTGGATCCTCAACTTCTGAATCAGAGACCACAATCAGTGGGGATAGGTGACAATAATCCTCAACAATAATTCTCAACACCAGTGCCCCGCTAGGATGCATTCTCAGTCTCCGTCCACACCCCCCATACACTCACTGCTGTGCGGACAATTTGGCTCTAACTCCATCTAGTTTCTAGATGACACTAATGTGCTGGGCCAGATTACGAACAATAATGAGACAGATTACATGAAGGAGATAGGGAAATTAATAATGTGATATCAGGACAACAACCTCTCCCTCAATGTCAACAACATGACGGAGCTATTTATCGACTTCGGGAAGCATGGTGGGGCATCTGTCCCAATCACCATCAATGGTGCCGATGCAGATATGGGTGATAGCTTCAAGTTCCTTGGAGTAAATATTACCAACAATCTGTTCTCGATCAACCACATTGAAGCAGGAAGGTACACCAAAGCCTCTACTGCCACAGGTAACTGAAATTCGATATGTTTCCAATGACTCTCACAATCTTCTATGGATACACCATAGAAAGCATGCTGTCAGGTTGCGTTACTGCTTGGGTTGGGAACAACTCCGCCTAAAACCAGAAGAAATTGCTGAGATGTAGCCCAGTCCATCACACAGTCCAGACGCCCCACCATTGACTCCATCTACACTTCACGCTGCCTCAGGAAAGCAGCCAACGTAGTCAAGAACCTTTCCCACCCTGGCCGTTATTTCTTCTAGCCGCTCCCGTCAAACAGAAGATACAGAAGCTTGAAAGCATGTAAACTTGAAAGTAATATTTACTCCAAAGAACTTGAAGCTATCACCACCAGACTCAGGAACAATATATTCTCCTCTATTAACTTCTGAATGATTTTTCCATAAGCTAGGGTGCAATTCTATTCCCCTCTACCCCAGTGCAGACGTTGTAACTGTTGCGCTATAATGCTGAGAACTATATTCTGCACTCTGTATCTTTTCCATTGCTTTTCCTATTTTATTTGAGTTTGGCTTGATTGTACTCTTGTATAGTATTATCTTTGTGTAGGAAGGAACTGCCGATGCTGGTTAAAACCGCAGATGGACACAAAAAGCTGGAGTAACTCAACGGGACAGGCAGCATCTCTGGAGAGAAGGAATGGATGACGAATGGGAAACGTCACCCATTCCTTCTCTCCAGAGATGCTGCCTGTCCTGCTGCGTTACTCCAGCTTTTTATGTCTATCTATAGTATTGCCTAGTTTGAATCGCATTGCATACAAAACACAAGTTTTCACTGTAGCTTGGTACTTGCGACAATACTATACCTAAATCTAAACCTTGATGTGTGTGGGGGGGGGGGGGGGGGGGGGGGGTGGAGAATGGTGGAGTGACTGACATAGAGTTAGATGATGCAGAGAGATGTGTCATGATGATGTGGATGAGTAACCTGGGAGAATGACATCAGAAAGCAGATCTTCTCCTAAAGGTTATGTGGTCTAGCATACTTTCCCCAGCTGTCTGGCTGAGGCTGAGGACACAGAGGTGACTGGAGAGGGTGGGGAGGAATGTTGATCATAGAATCATAGAGTTATGCAATACTGGAGCAGGAGCTTCAGCCCAACTTCTCCATGCTGACAAGTAGCCTAATTGAGCTAATCTCACTTGTCTACACTTGACCGATATCTTCCAAACCTTACCTGTCCAAGTGTTTTTTTTAATCTCCTAATTGTACCTGCCTCGAACACTTCCTCTGGCACGTCATTCTGTGTGAGTGGGGTGGTCATTAAGTATTTTAAATATACAAATGATCGATTTTGTTAGTTTGAACACTTCAGTGATGAGATGTAGGTAGAGTACAGGTGAGTTCTATTCTAATTGAAACATAGAACCAGTACAAGATGCTTTTTCAGGTTCTACTTTTTGCTAGCAAGGCAAACATTTATTGTCCAATGAATGCTTGGGATGATGGATTGGGGCAGAAATCAGGAGCGATATTGATTTGGGATAGAGATGAGTTTCTGAAACCGGAAGTGGCGGCGCCTAACGGCAGCGGTTCGACTGCAATCCGTCTGTCTTTTTTTTATTTATGTCTAGTTAAATGTAGTTTTTTGTGTTTTTTTATATTGTTTTTAACTGTGTATATGTGGGGGGCGGGGGGGGCGGGGGGGGGGGGCCGGGACGGGGGGGGGGACTTAAAAAAATCTCCTCCCTGTATGGAGGACCCGACCTTTCTCTGTCGGGTCTCCGTTGTCGTTGGGGCCTAGCACCGTGGAGCGGCCTCCAACCGGAACGACCTGAGGCTCCAGTCGCGGAGCCTGCGGACTCACCATCGTGGAGCTGTCCGAGTTCGGAGCGTGGAGAGCTGCGGTGACGCGCGGCTGTGACCCAACCCCGGAGATTCGGAGGCTCCAGCCGCAGGTCTGGTGGACGGTGTCATCGGGAGCTCGCGGGTCCCTGGTGGGAGACCGCTTTTCGGGGCTCCCGCAACGGCAACTTCTCCCGCCCGAGTTGCGGGGTTGAAGATAACCTGGAGCTGGGTCTAACATCGCCCGGCGCGGCTTTAATGGCCGCGGGACTTGCTAGCGCTACCGGGGGTTCCAACATCCAGACCCGGAGGGCGGCCTTGCATCGCCCGGCGCGGCTTTAATGGCCGCGGGACTTATTTTCCATCGCCCGCCGGGGGCTCTGACTCTGACATCGGGAGGAGAATGGGGAGTGCAGGGGAGAGATAAGACTTTGCCTTCCATCACAGCGAGGAGGAGATTCGCTGTGATGGATGTTTGTGTAAATTGTGTTGTGTCTTGGTTCTTTTTACTTGTTTGTATGACTGCAGAAACCGAATTTCGTTTGAACATCATTTGAGGTTCAAATGACAATAAATGGTATTGTATTGTATTGTATTGTATTGTATTGTATTGATTATTCATGCACCTGATGAAGTAACCAAAATGGTTGACCAGGGCAAAGCTATAGACATTATCTATATGCCACTAGGGGCGCCGCATTGACGGCAGCCACTGCCTACAGCCTGTTTGTCTTTTCAATCTTTTTTTATTTTTCAGTTAGTTTAAAGTCTGTTTTGGGGGAAACTTTAACTTTTCTATGTGGGGGAGGGGGGTAGGGTAAGGGGGAAACTGTTTCCCAGTTGCTTCCTGGCGGGGACGCGACTATTACTCCAAGTCACGTCCTCGCCCCCCTCCTCGCGGCCTACCACCTGGATGGGAGCGGCCTTTCCTGCCGGGAACCGGACCAGAGCTGCAACAGCGGCGGCGCAGCGCTGAATTCATCGCGGAGCGGGCGATGCCGACCTGGATCGCCGTTTGGAGCTCCGGAGCGTTGGGCCGCTGCTCCAACATCGTGGAGCTGCGGTTTGGGAGAGCGTCCAGCGCGGCCGGTGCTGAACAACATCGCGGAGCCCTGGGGCCCTTTACCGAGGGCCGCCAGCATTGAATCTCCGCCCAGCATGGCCTGCGGACTTTGGGAGCCGCGGACTCCGGTAGGAGGTGGCCGACTCTGATGTCCAGGCCGCTGAGGTCCCCCAGCCCCGACGTCGGACTTACATCACCCCGGCGAGCGGGCCTGAACATCGGGCCGCCCGTAGCGGCGACTGCGGTGAGCTCGGGGAGGCCCCGATCACGGGTGAACATTGGGGAACATTAGAGGAAGATGACTGACTTTGGTGCTATCCCTCACAGTGGCTAACTTTGATTCTGCTGTGTGGGGATGTTTTATGTTGAACTCTATCGTGTGTTGTGTTCTTTATTTTTATTGTATGGCTGTATGGTGACCACACATTTCACTGTGCCAACTGGCACATGTGACAATAAATGTCTCTTGATCTTGATCTTGATGAATTTCTGCAAGGCATTTGCTGTTTGTGGTTTATATCAATGATTTGGATGAGAATGTACAAATCATGGTTCGTGACTTTGCAAATGACACTAAAGTGGGTGGTATCGTAGATAGTGAAGATGGTTATCAAAAATTACAGCAGGATCTTGATCAGATGGGCAAGTGGGCTGAGGAATAGTTAATGGAGTTTAATGCAGATAAGTGCGAAGTGTTGCATCTTAGGAAGTCAAACCAGCGCAGGACTTTCACTGTGTATGCTAGTTTCCTGGAGAGTGTTGTAGGGCAGAGGGATCTAGGAGTGCAGGTATGAAGTTCCCTGAAAGTGGTGTTACAGTGGTCAAGAAGGCTTTCAGTACTTTGTTCTTCAGCAGTCACTGTATTGAGTACAAAAATTGGGATGCTATGTTACAGTTGTACAATACATTGATGAGGCCATATATGGAGTATTGTATTCAGTTTCGGTCACACTGCTATAGGAATTAAATTGGAAAGAGTGAAGTAATAATTTACAAGAATGTTGCCAGGACTTGAGGATCTGGGCTGTAGGTAGAGGTTGACAGGCTAGGACGTTTTTCCTTGGAGCGTAGGAGGCTGAGGGGTGATCAGATAGAAGTATATAAAATCATGAGGGGAATAGATAAGGTGAATGCACAGTCTATTGCCCAGAGTAGGGGAATCAAGAACCAGAGGACATAGGTTTAAGGTGAGAGGGGAAAGATTTAAAAGGATGCTGTGGGGCAGCTTTTTCATACAGATGGTGATGGGTATGTGGAACAACCCGCCAGAGATGATAGCTGAGACGGGTGCTATAATACCATTTAAAAGACATTTGAAGAGGTACACGGATAGACAATAGACAATAGGTGCAGGAGTAGGCCATTCGGCCCTTCGAGCCAGCACCGCCATTCAATGTGATCATGGCTGATCATCCCCAATCAGTACCCCGTTCCTGCCTTCTCCCCATATCCCAGAACTTCGCTATCTAGCCTTATCTAGCTCTCTCTTGAAAATATCCAGAGAACCGGCCTCCATCGCCCTCCGAGGCAGAGAATTCCACAGACTACAACTCTCTGTGTGAAAAAGTGTTTCCTCATCTCCGTTCTAAATGGCCTACCCCTTATTCGTAACGTTTAGAAGGATATAGGTCAAACACGGGCAGGTGGAATGAGCATAGATGGGGCATCTTGGTCGGCATGGTAAAGGCACAATTTCTATTTAACATTTTTCATATTTCACGGTGTTGAGTAAAGACTGGAACATATGAGTGAACTGCGTTGAACTCTAAATAAAGTTTCAAAAGTTTTATTTTGAAAAAAGGCTGCCAGCTGTGTGAACTCTGAAGGCGATAACTTTAGGAGCCGTGGATTAAAACTGCAGTTGACTGTGAATCCTGTAGATAAAGTCTGGTTGATGGAAGGATGACAGTGAATGCTGGAAGTGTCACCATCAGACCTGCCACAGAATGCAAGGCCTTTCTGTTCATTTCATCCCTTTAGCTGATACCCAGCAAATGTACTCTGGAACATCACAGCTTATCGTCTTGGGCCGTTGTCTAGAAAAGGAATACGGGGTTCGACGGCCGAGAGCGGGCAGTGGAAAGAAGTCGGGCTCATGCTATTGGCTGCACCAACGTCCTCGGGCTCCAAACACCGCTTGAGATAGAAACATAGAAACACAGAAAATAGGTGCAGGAGAAGGCCATTCGGCCCTTCGAGCCAGCACCGCCATTCAATATGATCATGGCTGATCATTCCAAAATCAGTACCCCGTTCCTGCTTTCTCCACATATCCCTTGATTCCATTAGCCCTGAGACCTACGTATATCTAACTCCTTCTTGAATACAAGAGACAGTGTCTTCACTGTCAACCACACTGGGTGGTCAATCCACGCACTGGAGGATCCCACAAATTTTCAGTAAGATGAATGAGACTTCAATCCATGGATTTTACAGGTGCTGGAATTAGACGGAGGAACAGACACAAAACGCTGGAGTAACTCAGCGGGTGAGGCAGCATCTCTGGAGAGAAGGAATGGCTGACATTTCGGGTCGAGACCCTTCTTCAGACTGAAGAAGGAGGAATGTTGGCAGAGTAAGACTGGAGTATTGTTTGGCATAGGCTTGAGTGAGGGAGCGGCTCTAGGAGTTGAGGAGTGTATGGTGGGCCCCTGCTGCCTCTGCAGGCGTGTTAATTGTGTATCTGGAGAGCTCCCGCTCTTGCACGGAGTGCTCCTGTCTGACAAAAACATGAAAAAGGTCTGAAATTCTCAGACAAAAGCACATAGAGCTAGCGTCAGCCCCAGTGGAACAATTTACCTTTTGAACAGGTCCAAGATATTAATTAAGATAAATCTACCTCAATTTTGAAAGGCTCCCATCATGTAATTTATCAAAATTATGTTAATTATTTCTGTAGGGCAGCAAAATTATTACCTCGTTCTTGTCTGATTTGTATTAATATTCATAATTTAATAATTCAGTATCTGAGTCCATCTGTTGAGGGAGTGGTTAAGTCTCACCCACCCACCCCCCAATCCACCTTTCCTCATAGCCGGTACTCCAGATTGCCGACCAGTTTCTGTCTGTGCCTCTGTCCCAGGTGAGACAGGGGTGGACCATGCCGCGTTACCCTTCCCCTTAGCTCATCCGACAAGACTTCACAGCTCAGGTAGCACAGATTTCCCCTCCCTTCCCGCCACTCTCCCCACTCCCGTCTTTCCCCTTTGCCCAATATTTACTTGCTGACAGGGAAAGGAGCTTTTCGTGTTGCAGTCCTTTTTACTTGTTACATCACTGCCTGCACTCTGCAGGTGAACACAGCTGAATTGACATTTTCCACACTTCATGATTTTTACACTGTAATTTGACATAATTAATGCCTGCATTACTGCTGATAATTTAGCTAGTTAATTAAACTCTAAGGAGATAATTAAGAAGAGGTTACTGCTTGGATTGCTAATTGTTTTTGTCATTATTTTTGGGACTGGCAGCTGCAGGCTGAGTCATATCGTTCATCAGGTGATAGGTCACGTGGCAGGGAGACACATGCAGGGGGTAGGGGGTGCGGAGAAAGGGAGGTAAACTCTGGGGAATATGCCCAGATTCTCCAAGTCTGTGTGCATGTACAGAATGAATCAATCTCCAGAATGGGGATAGACCATGTACTTCATGCAGGCACGTCAATATTGCCCAGAAACAACTTAAAAGTATTATTTGGAAGGGTTTCTTCACACTTGGCATTTTATCCATTTCTACGTACAGGACCAGATATACGGGTGGGATATGGGATGGGGGATGTTGTTGTTGGAATACTGGGATTTGGGATATGAAATGAGTTTTGTTTGGAATAGCGGCATATGAAAAGCGAGGTGGTTATTGGTTGGGTTAATGGTAACTGATCAGGGGAGGAGATGTGGTGTGGGCAATGGGATTTGGGACACGAGACGAGTCATGGTTGGGACACTGGGATGTATAATGTGAGCTGACATATGGGGTGGACAGGTGGGCATGCTTAGGGAGGGGATTTATGGTTGAATTAATGGTGTACGTTAGGGAGGGGAAATAGGGACAATGAGATATACGATGAGACGGGTGACAAGGTCAAGCTAGGAGAGATAGGAGAAGGAGCATACGATAAGGGAGATTAATGGAGTGGAAGGGAATTATTGGGTGAAGGGACATGGGCAGGAAGAAGGGATGTGATACAGGAAGGGTTGGTTGGGGGCAGAAAGATTTAGTTTAGTTCGCTTAGAGATACAGCACGGCGACAGGCCTTTCGGCCCACCGTACACTAGCACAATCCTACACACGAGAAACAATTTACAATCTTTACCGAAGCCAATTAACCTACAAACTTATATGTCTTTGGAGTGTGGGAAGAAACCGGAGCACCCCAGGAGCCTTATAAAGCAAGGTCTTTCTTTCCCCACATATAAAATCATTCAGAACAGAAACAGGTCCTTCAGCCCAACTCACCCATGCTGAGCCCATCTATACTACTCCCATTTACCCATATTTGACCCATATCCCAGTCAACTTGGCCAAATTCACCCCAGGTTCCTCTTAAATCATTCCCCACTCGCTATAAAGTTTTGCCCTCTAGTTTTGAATTCCTTAATTTGAGGAAAATTATTGCATTCCTCCTATCTATACCCTTCATGATCTTATACATCTCTATATGATCACCTCAGCTCCAAGAATTAAACTCCATTTGGTATATCTTGATCAACTTACCTTGTCTTTAGTAAATGACGGGGTGGGAGATTGCAACCTTCACGTGGTCTGCCCTGTTTCGACGAATGCAATCAACCTGGCGTGCACAATCAAGTAAGATCAAATAGAACAAGTTGTCCTACAACTTTAGGCTGTGCACGCCATACGCAAGAAGAAGAAGAAGTAAATGACAACTGAATAGGATTCCTTTTTCCCCGGTAAGATACCTTCAGTTGAGGATGGAAGGTTACATAAGATAGGAGGATATCCCTCCCTATTTCTTCACCCCTCGCTGTTATAAGCTGGTCCCAACATGTATTCCTCAGCATTCTGGGTGTCAATCTGCTGGTGATCCTATGAAGTATACGTTGTGCTGTCTGACAATCTTCCTCACTGCAGTACATGAAACAGTGATCCATCTGCTGCTGACAGGCCATGCCACCTTCCCCACTACTGTATCATCATGGCTGAAAAGACATCAAGAAGGGAACTAATATCATTAAACCCCAGCCACATTCTCTTTGCGCTGCTACCATTGGGAAGATGGTACAGGAGCCTGAGAACTGTTACTTCCAGGTTCAAGATCAGCTTTTCCTCATCAAACTCCAGGCTCTTGAACCACCCTCACAACTAACCATGACCCCCACCTCAGCACCAAAGTACTAAGATTGCACTTTGTTCTTTGCACTTTGGCTTGCACTGTCAGAGCCTGGTTTACCTCGAATAACTGATCATTTATTGTGTCTTTGTGCGTTTATTTGTTGCGTTATTGCATTTAATGCACCTGTGGAGCTGCAGCAAGTAAGAATTGCATCTTACTGGTCAATATTATGGCAGCACGTTTGTATGTAGGACTGTTCACAAGTCGGGTGTACGTAACTTTGGAAATGGCCTGCACAGGGTCAAGACTGACACCAGGTAGAAATATTTCATTGATCTCTCTTTGAGGCTGGGTCCAAATCCTGGAATTTCATGCCTGTCACCATTGATTGTTATTGGTATTGGTTTATCATTGTCACTTGTGCCAAGACACAGTGAAAATCTTTGTTTGCGTGCTTTCCTGTTAAATCATATTTTACATGAGTATAATCAAGCCCGTTTCACAAGCTGCAACTTCACCACACTCTCGGCTGTTGTTTGAAGGGACCGCTCAATGCCACCTTCTCAATGAGGAGTGGGAAGAGATTGCTGGCTTTGTTCACATCCCTGAATGAAACATAAAACTGTGAATTAGAGTATGAGAGGATTGCAGCTTCTCTGCTTTACCTGCATGGTATTTACAAATCTATCAGTTCACTGACAGCTGAGGGTGAGGTTTGTGTAACGTTTTCCCTCTTTACCATTTCACGAGCCTTGCCAAATGAATAGTTTCTGAAAGGAATGTGATTAATTGAGTTGGGGGACAACTGGGACCATGTTAATAATTGCAGTTTCTTTCCGAGAATTTCTTTTAAAGATTTTTAATTAATTTATCTATTACTGAATAGATTTTAGCAATTCGGGCATAAGCAATTTGCTCGCTGTTAATGGTGGGGGATTAAATTGGCCAGTTTTACGATGTCCCACTTTCCTTGTGCCAATTCACTCCTCAAAGTTTAAATGGCAACTTTTGCACCAAATTGTTTCACAGCCAGGATGGACTTTTCCAAAGTGCAGAAACTATTAAGAGTAGTGGGACAGTCAACTTATACACCGACAAGAGAAACTAAGTGCTGGAGTAACTAAGCAGGTCAGGCAGCATCAAAATCCCTCAAGTCCTTTCCTATCCATGTACCTTTTTTAGTTTCATTTAGTTTAATTTAGTGATACAGCGCGGAAACAGGCCCTTCGGCCCACCGAGTATGCACGAACCAGCGATCCCCGCACATTAACACAATCATAGGCACACAAGGGATAATTTACACTTATACCACAGCAATTAACCTACAAAACTGTATGTCTTTGGAGAGTGGGAGGAAACCAAAGATCTCAGAGAAAATCCACACGGTCACATGGAGAACGTACAAACTCCGTACAGCCAAGCATCCGTAGTCGGGATCGAACCCAGGTCTCTAGCGTTGTAAGCTCTGTAAAGGGCCTGTCCCACTTAGGCGAATTTTAAGGTGACTGTCATAGTCGTAGGAGGTCGCCGAATAACCGGCGACTGGACCCCTCCCTCCGACAATGTCTACGACATGCCACAACGACCTACCACCTAGTTGACATCAAGCTACGGCAAGCTACCGACAACCGGCGACCCATTAACGTGTCCACCTACGACCACACTTACGACAACCTACAACCACACAGGCGACAACCTATGACAACCAAAGTCAACCTACGTCCACCCGCGACAAGCTACGACAAGCTACGTCCCAGTCGGCGACAACTGAAGACAATTCAGTCTCCGTTACCTGTCGCCGGTTGACGTAGGTTGACATAGGTAGACTCCAATGGAATTCACCGAAGTCAGCACCCGGCAACAACCTACGTCACCTGGTGACAACCTACGACAGCACCTACGTCAGGAGAAGTCAAGCTACACTCATTGGTGTCACCCGAAAAATTTTGAACATGTTGAAAATATAGCAGCGACCAGAAAGACACTACGACTCTTTGTGCGACCGAGGAGACTACTCACGACCATACAGGCGACACCCTGGCGACCATGTGGCAATAGCCTAGTCACCTAAAAAATAGTCTAAGTGGGACAGGCCCTTAAGGCAGCAACTCTACCGCTGCGCCTTTCAAGCATCTTTTACATCTGTTATAGTACCTTCTTCCACTACCACTTCTAAGAGCTTATTCCATTTTCTCACCACAGTCTGAGTGAAAACATTGTCCCTCAGGTTCGTATTAAATCTTGCCCCCTCAACTTAAACATATGTCCTCCCGTTTTTGATTCCCCTATCCTGGGTAAAAGACTCTGTGCATTCGCCCTATCTATTCCCCCTCATTATACACTTCTATAAGATTACCCCTTAGCCTCCAATGAATAACATCCTAACCTCTCCCTTTAGCTCAGCCCCTCATGTTCTGGCACTATTCTCATAAATCTGCATTCTTTCCAGCTTAATGACATTTCTATTGACACTAATGCAATGAGACCCTATTAAACAATGTAATGTAGAGCCTTAGGTATTTTTAGCTTGCAGTAAGTAACAAAAATAAATTTACTACTACGAGTCTCTCTAACCCTCTTTTCTCCATTGAAACTGTTGTTTTTATAAAGCGATTTTCTATTACATGAGGCTTCTTGGGAACACAACTTTGTGTTATAGCAGAACTCTCTGTGTCTGGTACAGATTCCTTGGTACCTGATACAAATTCCTTCCATTACATCCCTCAACAGTAATTAAGGGATGTAATGGAAGAAATTATGGAAACCTGGCCATAATCCTTCGTACCTCTGCAGACATGGAGATGGTGCCTGAAGATGGTGCTCCAACATTCAGAACAGAGCACAGTAATAAATCCAGCAACTACAGACCAGTCACCTTAACTCAGTTCCAGGCAATCTATCAGACACAGTGATCAGCAACAGAATCAACAATTACATGGACAAGTGTGGATTGATGAGAGAAAGCCAGCATGAATTGATGAAAAACAAATCGTCTAACCACTAAGATTTTTTTTTGATGAGGTAACAGAGGGTAGATGAGGAAAGCGCTGTAAATGTCATGAGTATGTATTTTCAAAAGGCACCTCGTAAAGTGGCACATTGTAGACTTGTCATCTGGAATGAAGATCATAAAATAAAGTGGATGTGACAGCATGGGTTGAACTTAGGAACAGGGAACAGGGAGTTTTTCTTACTGTGGATTCCACTTGAAGAGATGCTTTAAATGGTAACCTGGTTAGGTCCCTAAAGGAACCCTTCCAACCTTCCATCCTCTTTGCCTCAGAGAATTACATCCCACACATTGATCAAGTCTATAAAAGTGCAATTTAACATTTCTTCTCATCTTCTCCCTTGATGAAGAAGCTGAAAGAATGGGGGGTTACGGCACATGGATGAGAGGGGCCATGAGCTCACCCCTCATGTATTAGCGGAAGAGAAACAGTCTCGTGGACAGAGGGATCACTGAAGTGCCCATTAAACGTGTTCCTCAGGGGATAAAGTCTCTGCTGAGTTACCCTGACAGGAGTGGAGTTGCCTCCTATTCTAACCCAACCAGTCTTTACATGGCATCTCAATAGAAACTCAATGGTGAATGGATGATTTTATTTTTCTCTGGACCTGGAACACTTTTTACGCGAAAGAGGCTTCAATTGTGAGGTATAAGATGATTAAAATCAATAAGAAAGACACAAGCAATCCCCAGGTTGTGACTGGGTCCCGTTCCTGAGAGGTGTTCGCAACCCGAATCGGTTGTCAGTTGGAAATGAACAAAAACAGTGCGTGGGAGAGAATGACAGAAACTGCTGTGATGATGGAGCGAGCAGGTGCAGAGGTGAGTGTGAATCACAGAAGGGTGAGTGAGTCTGCTCAGCGCTCGCAGCTCTGCTCAGCTCCACCCAGCCAGGGTTGTACACCGATGGCAGGAAAAGTGGGGGGAAGAGAAGGAGCTTGGAAATAATAATAATAATAATACATTTTATTTATATAGCGCTTATCAATGACTCAAAGTCGCTTTACATTGAGAGTAAAAAAATAAAAAAAAAAATAGAACAGTAAGACAGAGATGCAAAGGGGAGGGGGACATGGAACTAAGGGTATGCAGAGGTGAAGAGATGGGTCTTGAGGCGGGACTGGAGGATGGAGGAAATGCTGCGTTCCCACCTGTCAGAAGCTGCCTGCAGCCCACAGCAGCTGGCAAATACAGCCCATCCATCCCACCGGTCTTCCTCTCTAATTTCTCTATTTCTCTCATTTCAAGTAACCCCTGCATTCCCCCTCTCCCCCTCCTAACCCATCCTAGTCGTCCCACTAGTTCCACTGTTTGCAGCGTTGTAATCCTTTGTTAGCACCTCTTTCCCAGGCAACAATGGGACCTTATGGGCTCCACCTCTTCCTTGGTCATCTTTTGCCGGCCCTGATTTGTTCTGGCCTTTCTTTACCTCCAGTTACTTCCCCTCTACTTTCAGTCTGAAGAAGGGTTCTGACCTGAAACGTCACCCATTCTTTTTCTCCAGAGAAGCTGCTTGACCCATTGAATAACTCCAGCACTTTGTGTCTACCACCATTCTCCCAAACGCTCATTCATGTGTGTGTGGTGTCCATAAGTCGGGAATTCATATCCCGGGGAGGAGCTGTGGAATGGCTCCTACTCTGGACCCATTTTGTCACGATTTACATCCGGAAACGATCCCCAATGCCATTTCCTTTAGGTTACATTAAACCCTCAACACATGGTGCTAAAAAACTAACGTGGTGCAATTCACTTTCCATGCAATCGAATATTGAGAGGGAGGTGACACACCAGAATTCTGGTAGCACTCCGCAGATGGCAATATCAGCTGGGGGACAAGCTGCAGAAGGGACCGATAGACAGGGATCACCAAGGTAGCAATATCGAGAGGGATGGATTGTATTCTAGGTAGCGTTATCTGTAGATTTCAGCTTGGTGCAGTAACAATCAAAGTTGGGTAAACATTCCATCTCAGGAGTAATTAATCTGGGCCTAAGGGAAATGGCTGTCTGTGGAATAGGATGCACTAAAGGGAACGGGCTGGGGCAAACTCTCTGATCCAGAGCAGAAACAACAAAACATACAAACATAGAAAATAGGTGCAGGGGTAGGCCATTCGGCCCTTCGAACCAGCACCGCCATTTAATATGATCATGGCTGATCATCCAAAATCAATACCCCGTTCCTGCTTTCTCCACATATCCATTGATTCCATTAGCCCTAAGAGCAATATCTACAGGTAACTCTCTCTTGAAAACATCCAGTGAATTGGCCTCCACTGCCTTCTGTGGCAGGGAATTCCGCAGATTCACAACTCTCTGGGTGAAAACGTCTTTCCTCACCTTAGTCCTAAATGGCCTAGCCCTTATTCTTAAACTGTGACCCCTGGTTCTGGACTCCCCCAACATCAGGAACATGCACTGGAACACATCCTGTTCTTCAGATGCTTCCAGATACATCGACCTCTCCGGACATTTTGTGATATTACTCCTGCCTGCACTAGCTCTGCCACACTGAATTTTCCGCCTGACTTAATAACTGCACTTAATCGGGGACTGTAGTTTTCTTTGGCAATAATCCTACTGATCTGTGTGCCAAAAAAAATAATGACATGGTACCTTGATACACGTGATAATAAAACTCACATGTAAAACAACACAGGGCTAAGAGCACATCTGATTTTATTAATTTAATTTCCCCTCAATAAACATTGCCCACCACCTTTTCATCGTATTACAGTCAGGTGGAATTGATGACTGAGCAACCAACCACCCACTCCCCGCCTATGACACTTTCCCATGCAACTGCAGGAGATGCAATGCTTTTTCCCTTCTCACCATCCATGACCCAAGCAGTCCTTTCAGGTGAAGCAGCAAATCACTTTGTTTTTCTTACATTCCAGTGTACTGCCATCTCCTCTGCACTGGTGAATCCACACACAGATAGACAATAGACAATAGGTGCAGGAGTAGGCCATTCGGCCCTTCGAGCCAGCACCAACACAGATTGGGCGATCACTTGCAGACGACCTGCCCACGGTCCGCAAGAGCCATCCTGGGGTTCCCGTTGCCTGTCACTTTAATTTTCCATCCGACTGACACTCTAACGTACCTATCTGTTGCCTCTTGCGCTGTTATAATGGGCTCAACAACACCTCACCTTCCTTCTGGGTACTGTACAGCATGTGTACGATGACACTTCACCTGCAGATTGTAGCTTATAGGTTTGTTTGGTGCAGTAACAATCAAAGGTTGGGTTAACATTCACACATCAGGAGTAATTAATGTGGGTCTAAACTGGGACAGTTTCTTCCCAGCTGTATCAGGCAACCGAACCATCCTCTCAGCAGCTAGAGTGTGGCCCTGAGCTGTGTGGAGATCTTTGAGCTATCTTTAATCAGACTTTATCAGACTTTATCTTGCACTAAAAGTTGTATCTTTTATGCTTATCTGCAGTGGATGGCTTGAGTATAATCTTGTATAGTCTTTTCTTTGACTGGATAGCACACGTCAAAAAGCTTTTCACTGTACCTCAGTACATTTGACAATAATAAACTAAACTAAAGAGTAGTGGTTGCCTATGGGACAGGATGCAGAGATGAGATGAGCTGAGGTCAACTCGATGATCCAGAGAGTCAATATCAAATTCTTCAGCTCTGGGTAACTTGGTTTCTCTGTTTGCATCAGAACAGGCCAGGCCAACGCTCCCTGATATTGGCTCAGTTCTCGCCTCTCCTTTAGCACAATCTGGCCTTCTGCCCATAGCCCTGAATTTCATGACTCTTACATTACTTTGTCTTTTCTCCTTGTTCTCCTACCCCATTAAACCCGGCAATGCGATGACCCATGGCAACCGATCAGAGATATTCCCTTTGCCCAATCTACTCACTCCCACCCTCCCTACAGTTTGATCTTGTCTCTCCTTCTTGCTTCTGACACAGGGTCTTCAACCTCAAACTTTCGCTGTTTCGTTTTCCTCAGATGCGGCCTAACTTGCTGTTTCCAGAATTGTCATTTTTTTAAATTTCAATGTTATTCATAGCTCCTTGGCAAATAACATTCAGGCATGGTGTGATAAATGGCAGATAATCTTCATGTCACCAAAATAACGTGACCGTCTCCAACAAGAGAAAGTCTAAATACCTGCTCCTGGCATTCAATGACATTACCATTGCTGAGTCATCATTGACCTGAACTTCAACTGCACCAGTCCCATCAATATCACAGCTATAAAAGCAGTCTGAGGCAGGTTGCCCTGTTGAAAGTGACTGTACTCCTTACACACCAAAACCTTCCCTCCATTCACCATCCACCGTGGATGGCACGGTGACACAGTTGGTGGCACAGTGGGGCAGCGGTAGAGTTGCTGCCTTACAGTGCCAGAGTCCTGTGTTCGATCCTGACTCTGGGTCGGTCTGTACGGACTGCAGTAGTTCAAGATGGTGGCTCACCACCACCATCTTCTCCAGGGCAATAAATGCTGATCTGACTGACAAACAAGTACTGTAAATAAAGCAAAATCTAAGAGCTGGAGGTAGCTATGTTTTTGCCAACAGTCACCCATCAACAAACATTCCCATAGCAGACATAGGGCAAGAGGCTCAGTAAGGTTCTCCCTGCACTATCTTGACCCTGTCAAACATTCCAGGGCCACACCATTTGAGTTAGAAACAGGAAGGTTTCTGCACTGCCCATCAATTGCTAAGTCAAGTAACGCACTAATTAAATGCAAGGTTCCTATTAAAAGAGTGTATTAAATTATCCAGTAAATTAGCCATCGGCCATATAAGGCTCAATGCAGGAATTGCTAATTGGCTTTCTGATTAGTAAATAAACACACAGTTTTGAGCACTTTGCTTGACTGCAATCTCAACACTCGCTTTCAAAGAATAGTTTGCAGAATCTAATCTTTCTGTGCGGTTGGTTATTGGTCAAGTAGCCAGCGGGAAGAAGACTCCACAATCATTTTATGATAATTGTGAAGACACAAGAGACTGCAGATGCTAGAATCTTAAGTAAAAGTCAAAGTGCTGGAGGAACTCAACAGGTCAGACAGCATCTGGGGAGGGAATGGGCAGGTGGCATTTTGGGTCGGGACCCTTCAATCAGTTAATTCAATTAATCTGAAGTACGGTCCCGACCTGAAATATTGCTTGTCCATTCCCTCCACAGATTCTGCCTGACCTGCTGGGTTTCTCCAGCACTTTGTGCTTTGCTTATGATTATTGTGTGTGTTTTATACTTGAGTTTTAAATTGGAACGGTAGCTGTTTATTAAGATTTAACAACTGCATTCCAACTCAAAATAGAAAGCTTTTGATAAGGATGAGAAAAATGATGACGACTGTGAATGACATTGGACAATGCCTCAGTACTCAGTAGCCTCAGTGCTTCTGAACAAGCTGGAGTTCCAACTACAGGCACTTGAACCAACTCAGGCCACGAGGGACAGACAATGATTCGGAACCTACGATGCTTATTTATCACAAATTAACAATTGGAAGGAGAAGGTTAAAAAAAGCAACAGAGACACAAAATAAGTCAAGAAAGCAAGAGCAGTTGTAAGCCCCTCTAGCGAACCCTGCCTTCCAGTCTAATCGTAGGTGATCTACACTGACCTCAACTCTTGTGTGCCTGTCCCCAGAACCTTTAACTGCATGATCTATCTCCATATTAAATATTTCTCATGATCTGGCCTCCAGCACAATCAGAGTTAGAGAATTCCAGAGACTCACTTCTACGCACCTCAGTTTTAAATGACAGGCTTTATTTTGTTGCTATTGTTTGCTTGTCCATGACTCTCTCACTGGTGAAAACATCCCGGCATTTACCCAGTCAAAACCCCTTTAGATCTGATATGTTTGGCTAAGGTCCAAAGGCGGAACAGCGGCGCTGTGGTAGAGTTGCTGCCTAACAGCGCCAGAGATCCAGGTTCAATTCGGACTATGGGTGCTGGCTGTAGGGAGTCTATAAGTTCTCCCTGTGGCCACGTGGGATTCCTCCGGGTTCTCCGGGTTTCTTCCACATCCTAAAGATGTGCAGGCTTGCTGGTTAATTCGCTTCTGTAAATTATCCTTAATGTCTAGGATAGAACTAGTGTATGGGTGATAGTTATATTAAAAAAAAGAGGTGGCACAGTGGAGCTGTGAGGCAGAGTTGCTGCCATACAGTGCCAGTGATCCGGGTTTGATCTTGACTATGGGTGCTGTCTGTACGGAGTTTTACATTCTCCCTGTGTCCGCATCGGTTTTCTCCAGGTGCTCCAGTTTCTTCCCACATTCGAAAGACTTGCAGGTTTGTAGGTAAATTGGCTTCTGTAAATTGTCACTTGTGTTTAGGATAGAACTAGTGCATGGGCGATTGCTGGTCGGCGTGGACTCGGCGGGTCGAAGGGCATGTTTCCATGCTGTATCTCTAAACTAAACTAAAGGTCATCTGCATTCTACTAAACTCCAAGGAATACCAACCCTCTCATCCCAGGAATTGGCCGGTGAATCTCCTTTGGACTGTGTCCACAGGAAATCAGAAATAATCAATGGTTGGAGAACATGGTGGGCAAAGGCAATGAGGCAAGTTCTGGGAATTGTGCCAGGAAGCGGTTTGGTTATGCGAGAAAGAAACCCAGGGGAAGGAGCTTTGGATAGGAATGGCAAAGTGGTCTGGAGCAAGGTATGAGAGAGTGGAGGGTAGGGGGAGGCTGTGTCTGACAGAGATTGCAACAGTCAATATCTGCAGTCTACAAATGTTGATGGGAAAAGATGAGATTGGAAAGTGATTTGGGCAAGGAAGTTGTTGACGGGGTCTTGTCAAGGGTCGTCAATGGGAAGTGATACAATCAGGGTCGTGGGATAATTGGCAGATCAATAATCATATGAGGAGTTTATTTATGGATCCGTTGTAAGATGTCACTATAAAATAAGGAAGGTATCTCTTAATGGTTTAACCTGGCTCCTAACTGATAGGGAACAGTATGTTTTACCGTTCATGTAAAGATTAATGTCAGCTAGTAGTTGACAACAGCTCACTAACCCCACATAAGCTATTTGCAGGGTAAAAATTGTGTATACTAGTAACTATGCTGGAAGAAGAAAGCAGCCCCAAAAGATCTTCGTTCAGCAAGGAACTACAGTTCTACTGAATATCCCCTCATACTACCTGAGCAGCGCAGATTCTGATATGCCTCTCTTTTTGTAAGCACGTCTCTGATGGATGACCGTGGCTGAAGAATTATTGACCAGGACATTATTTTTTTCCCTTGAGGATATCACCAGCTCGAGACACCAGAACAACATTTTCGATTCTCATTTTTCCTTCGGGGATCCTCGCCAGAGGAGTGGGGGACAAGAGTCCCAGGAGGAGTGAGAATCTTGTGACTAAGGCAGGGACAGGTGCCCTGGGTCTTCAGGGAGAGCAGTGGGAGGATGTCTCCAGTGATTCTTACAAACGTCTACAGATACACCACAGAAAGCATACTGCCGGGTTGCATCACAGCCTGGTGTGGGAACAGCTCTGCCCAAGGTTTCATGAAATTGGAGAGAATTGTGGATGTAGCCCAATCCATCACTGGGCTACATCCCCATCATCGACTCCATCTACACCACTCTATCTCGGGAAAGCTGTCAACATAATCAAAGACCTTTCCCACCTCGGCCATTCCTTCCTCTACCTGCTCCCATTGTAACTAGCTCGTTCTAAGCCCCCCCCCCCCCCCAGTCTAGTTTCAGTCAATAAAATACTGAATCAAGCACTTGAGCAACTAAACTTTATTTTGGATAACACAACACAAATTCCCCTATACAATACCTAACCACCGCGGGTTCGATCCTTGTATCTGCTTGGCCAAGCCCTTCTAGCCTCGTGTAAGCAGAGACACTCCAAAAGGTCACGCAGTCCCAAACGCTTTTCCAGAAGATCGACACAGGACCTCGTGGGAGCTACCTTTTATAGGTCCCCGAACCTTGAGGGGCCGAACCACATGGGGGTGGTCTCTTTATAAACCAATCAAACATATTGATAATAACAGTACATAATTGACAGTTCCCTAACCCAATAATATAATCTTGAATACATTGTATTTGAAAGCAGCTTCTAGAAGGAAGCCAACACAGATGAATAGTGCAACATGTGCCCTGGGATTCAAACAGTCCTCCAAGGCTCAACATTTCAAACAATCAACAATTAACAGGACACTCGTCTCGCAACATTATTTATACTATTTGCAATACCCTTGCAGCGATGCAATCGGAATGATGCATTTAAGGTTCGTTTGCAAAACTGCTATACATTTTTTCAAGTTAGGAGAAACAAGGAGAACACCTGGATCCTTCACCATCCTGCATATCAGACTGGACCTAGACTGGCTGGCGCCATCCAAAGCCTGTAAATTTCAGCTGACAAGGGTTAAGCAATTCTCACAAGTGCAGGGATCCTCCATTTTATGGTGTCTTTAATTTGGCCAGTATTAACACCATCGGGCAGAAGCTTGAAAGCATATACCATCAGACTCAGGAACAGCTTCTTCCACTCTGTTAGCAGTCTTCTGAATGGTCCTTCTATAAGCCAGCGTACATGTAGATTCTCCTCAATGTTGCAGACATTGGCTTTGTGTCTGGAACTTTTGTGCTACAATGCTGAGAACTACAGTATATTCTGCACTAGGTACCTTTCCCTTAACTCTACCTGTTGTGCTTGAAATTGGCTTAAATGTATTCATGTACAGTATTATTTGACTTGATCGGATAGCATGCATAGCTAAGCTTTCTACTGCAAGTACACATGAAAATAATAAACTTAAATCGGAAAACATATTGCCCAACAGGCAATATGGCTTTGGGTCATTGTATTGGCATCACTTCTCTCACCTCTATATTTATTGCCCTGTTTATTGTCCATTGGTCTCACCTTTCTTGGCCCCTGTTGTCCACTGGGAGCCGAGTACCACACAGGCCTCCTCTTAGAAGCCTCCCATGATCAATGGCCCTCATTGCCTAAGCCTCTTTTCCTCTGACCTTCACTGCCATGCTTGCTGGTATGCCTGCTTCCTCCCCTACTGAAACCACATGCCCTCACCCTCCAGTTTGCTTGATAGTGTCAAACAGTGATAGTGTCAAACAAGTTCAAGTTCAAGTTCACATTATTGTCACATGTGCCAATTGGTACAGTGAGATTTGAGTTACCATACAGCCATACAAATAAAAACAACACAATACACGATAGTGTTTAACATAAACATCCACCACTGCGGAATCAATGTTTCCCACTGTGATGGAAGGCAATAAAGTTTAGTCAACAGTCAAACAAATATCAAACAGTGTTTAGTAGGCTTTTGCACAGAGGCCCAGCCCCTCAATGTTCAGCGGCAGAAGGACCTTAGACTGCAGTCCTGTCCCGCAAAGCCTTTGTGTTGCCTGCACCGAGCTTTAAAGCATATCACAGTATATAATGTACCATGATGACTCCCAGGCTCACTTTGGACAACTGCAGCAGGACACATATTCCAATCATATTCCCTTCTTCTAGCTCCCTCTGGCTCTTTAGATTGTTGCAGTGGTGTTTTGAAACTCACGCTTAGCAGAAATGAATTTCCGTGGGCAGCCCGTTTTAAGGACTAGTGACATCGACATTGCATATACATCCCGAATTTCCCTAGAGCTGGAAATTGGCAGGATCTTTCTCCGTGTCTAAGGGGAAGGCTCCTCCTCACAATGAGAGGTGGCAGGGAAATAGTAGGAAGAAGCCTTTGGGACTCGATTCCGCTCTCCATCACCTGCCGGTTTAACAGTAGATATTAATAATGCTGCTCATTCTTCCATTCATATTGCTTCTGCTTGATTCACACTCTTTTAATTTCCTTATTTCCAGAGCAATGTTAATATTGGAGCTTAATTAAACTCAGCTTCTGTTAAAACCAACCTGGTGGTGAATCCGAGATTACAGAGCAGTCATCACTGGAAACTGATGAGTGCGTCCTTCAGGAGAGCGAACAGCTCCAGATGCTTTAGTGACAGCTGAAATGTTTTTTTACTTTGCGCAAATGATAATCATGAATTATCAGATGCATAGCTTGCAAAAAGAATAGCTAAGGCAGATTGTTGCAGAGTCATAATTTATGTTGAGCGAAAAAAGCAAACGTGAATGCCTTCAAGAGATTGTGAGGCTGCGAGCACTTCCCCCCCTCTCAATTAATCAAATCAATGCCTTTCCTGCAGGTTTTGGATAGACAAGGGGAAAGTTAATTGTTTTTGTTTAAGGCAGGATTCAAACGGCCTGTAATGACATGTCACGTCAGAACTTCTAGATTGTTTGAGAAGGCTTAGAGCAAATACTCGTGTACTTTATGATGCAATTAGTCAAGATACTGATCTCTTCTCATCCCCTAAAAATCTTTTTATGCACAACGATACCTTTGCTGATCAGCTTCTCTTCAACTGTGCCATGGGAATTATTCAGTGAATGCATTGTACTGGTATCGGTTTATTATTGTCACGTGTACCGAGATATAGTCATAATGTCATAAGTGATAGGAGCAGAATTAGGCCATTTGGCCCATCAAGTCTACTCGATCATTCAATCATGGCTGATCTATCTCTCACTCCTAACCTCATTCTCTTGCCTTCTCCCCATAAGCCTAGAGTGAAGAACTGTTTTGCATACTATCTAGTCAGACCAAGGCATACAAGAATGCATCAGGCAGTGCAAAAGAGAAACTAAACAGGAAACACAAATTGTGTCTATTGCTCGATGTGAGAGTTGAGAAGAAAGAATGACTGGGGCATGAATGGTCCTTGATTTTGTTGGCAGCTTTCCCTAGGTAACGCAGTATGGATAGAGTTCAATGGGGGAGGGGAGGCAGATTAGTGTGATGGCTGTGTCCACAACTTTCTACAATTTCTTGTGGTTTTGGACAGAGCAGTTACCATACCAAGCTGTGATGCATCCGGATAGGACACTTGCAAGGGTGCATTGGAGACATGTTGGATCTCCTCAGCATTCTGAGGAAGAAGCAGCATTATATTTTATGGCCGTAGTGTAAAGAACATACACATGGTGAAGATTAATTGTAAACAAGAATGATAGTTGATACATTTCCCTTCCGAATGGAGATTCTGTTTCCATTCCAGGTCGGACTGGAGGCGGATGTGAGAGGTGGGTTCATCAGGGAATGCTTTGCAATCCCAATATATCCAGACTCAATCCCAAGTAGATCCAGTGACAGGGCACAGAGATAGATGTGCCAGTCTCTCTCGCTCAGCACGTCTCAGTGACGCCTGAGCAAGGTGCTCCCCACAGCCAGACGAGTGGTCCTCAAAGCACCCACACTCACACTAGGGGCCTTTTACAGCTGCTGATTAACTCTAGGCTCCTTACACTGCTAACACTGAGGGGCAGAATCTGATGTGACCACTCCTCAACAAGGCAAGGGTCACCTCACTGGGAGCCACAAGAGTGCCAAGGGTGTTTTGTTTAAAGATGGGTGCAAACACGATTGAGTATGACAATATAGAATGTATAGACATAGAGAATGTCTGAAGAGTGTTTACACAGGTTTTGTTCTGCATATATATTTTAATTCTGAGTAAAGTTTATTTTTGGGAACAAAAAATGGTACAGCCACTGATTACGTCACCGACTTGCATGCCTTTGGGATGCGGAGGAAATCGGAACTCTTGTTGGAAGCTCTCAAAGTCACAGAGAGAACTTTTAAAACTCCACACAGACAGCACCCGCGGTCAGGATTGAACCTGGTTCTCCAGAGCTGTGAGACAGTGGCTTGACCAACTGTGTAACTCTGCCATGAATCCAAAGGAGACCTATCTAAGAACTCCCACCTCAATCCTTCTGTTCGCAGTCCTGGCCAAGGGAGCAAATCAGAGAACATCAAAAGAAAATTTGGGGCTCAAGACTATTACCCTTGTGGTTAAAAACCTGCCATGACTCATGCCGGGTGACCTATGGTTGCATGCATTCCTTGCGGATGTGCCCCTCCAGAATCAAGAGGAATGATTCTGAGGAGGAGCTGGCTTCATCTCCCTGTCAATCTGGGCATTTTCCTACTCCCAATATTATCTTAAATTTAAAAACTATGCTCAGGGCAAACTAAAGGAAAACTTTTTTAATGCATAATGACTTTCGCCTGGTTATTTACTGTAGTAAATGGGAGCATCACTTACAAATCCTGGAGATACCTGAGCAAATCTAGAAACTGATAACTCCAGGCTGGTGACACATATGTCCCAGGATGGGCGATGGTGCCAAGTTTCCATCCCTAGAGGATGTCAGCAGTCTGGTCAGAAGCTGAAAGCAGGCCAAGCAAACCACTGTACCTTTGAAGGACCTACACAGTTAACACTACCCCCTCCACTTCCTCTGCAACCCTGCAACATCCTCCTTTTCCCAAAGGAAACAAATTGTAGTTTTAGCAGAACTACCGTTGAGGGGGTCACCTTTTCCTTGAGCAGCTTCTTCTTTCCAGATGTTTTTTTAAGATGAGTTTAATTAGTCAGACATCTGTGGAACGACTTGACCACTCAGTAATCTCTCATCTTTCACTGCACTCTGCACTCACCTCTTAGCTGTCACCTCTTCCCTATCCTGCTCACCTCAAACCCATCCTGATCACCTCTAACCCATCCGGAACACCTCTATTCCCGTCCTTATCACCACTAACCCATCCCCCTCACCTCCACCCCAGCCCCCTCACCACCAACACATCCCCCTCACCTCTATCCCATCGTATTCATTTCTACCCACATTTTTCTCACCTATAAACCTCACCCTGTTGTCAATTCTCACCCCATCCAGTTCTTAACTCTGACTCCACACCTCTGGACTCCAACTCTCTCACTTTCCATCACAACCTCTCTTGCCCAAATATGTTTATTCTCACCTTGTTGAAAATTGATTCATCATTTTACAAATTTCTCAAATTAGCCCCAGTGTTCTGAACTACCACCCACATCCCTCAGTCTGCTGCCCTCGTGAATTTTGCGGAATCTAGTGGTTTATGAGCTTTACTTCCTGGACAGTGAGGAAGGATACCTCTAAGTTTCGAACAGGATCTGGGGAAGGTGAGCCAAGGAATACAAAATGGAATTGAACTTTGACAAGTGTGAGGTGTCGCACTTGAGTATTCTACATCAGGGAAGGACTTACAACAGTAAATGCTAGAGCCCTGGAGAGTGTTACAGAACACAGGCAGTTGAGGTGCATGATTCCTTGATGGTGCAAATCAGGTGGAAGAAAGTGTGGTGAAGAAAGGATAGTGTTGTGAAGAAAGCATTTGCCATGCCAGCCATCATTGGGAAGGATATTGAATACAAACATTGGAACATTGTAATGCAACTGCATAACTCGTTGATGAGACCACACTTGGAGTACTGTGTGCACTTCTGGACAGCCAGTTAATGGAAGGATGTTATTACATTGGAAAGTGTGCAGAAGAGATTCACAAGGATGGTACTGGAACTTGCATGCTTGAATTACAGGGAGAGGTTGAATAGGCTGGAATTTATTTATTTGAAGCGTAGGATTCCGAGGGGTGACATTATTGAGGTGGACGTCACAAGGGACATAGATGAAGTGACCATTCACAGTCTTTTTCCCAGGGTAAAGAATTCTAAAACTGAGGGGCATAGACTTAACTGTGAGACTGAAAGATTTACGAGGTACTTCAGAGCAATGCTTTCACTCAGAGGGTAGTCCATATCTGGAACGAGATGCCAGAGGATGCTACACATGCAGAAAAGGTGCTTGAACAAGTATAGATAGGAAGAGTTTAGAGAGATATGGGCAAGAATGACAATTTAGGCAGCATGTACGATGTGGGCCAAATAGTCTGTTTCTGTGCTGCTTAGCTCCTTGAATCTATGATTGTCCAGATTGCCTCATTATATCAAGCATATGGAGGCTTTGGAGAGGTGAAGACTAGGTTCACCAGGATGATGCTTGGATGAAAGGGTATGAGCTGCAAGAAGAGCTTGTTTTCTCTGGTACGCCAGTGGCTGATGGGTGACCTAAGAGAAGTTTATAAAATTATATGGGGCAGTCAGAACCTTTTTTTCAGGGTGAAAATGTCAAATACTGGAAGACATAGCTATAAGTTCAGAGGGAGAAAGTTTAATGGAGATGAGATTTTTTTTAAACATAGTGTGCTGGGTGCCTGGAACATGCTGCCAGGGAAGGTGGTGGAAGCAGATACGGTTAAGGAGCTTTTAGATAGATGCATGAATATACCGGGAATGGAGGGATATTTCGAAAAACTGGAGCTGTGAGGGAGCACCTCTACTAGCGACTCAACTGTTGCATCCCAATCCAGTGTGGACATAGTTTGCCCCACACCTTTGCCTTTTTAATTATTTCCGGGAACCATTAAAATATATACATTTGGATTGAGACCAGGACTCAGGAGGTGATATAGACATATACAGTGCATTATCCTGTAAAACAAATCAAATCACCAATTAAGGAGTGATCACACTTCAGCAGCCTACAAGAATATGCAGAATCAAACATCACTGATGGCTATGTTGCAGACCTTATGTCTGTTTATATTTATTGGGCAAGGAACTTTGCATCATAATTAACTTCAGATTACTCCTGAAGAAATCTGCAATAACAATTATTATAACAGTTAATCCTCTGGCATCAACACCATCATACACCAAGATCACAAGGTGTCCCAACAGCTGCCATGATTCCACATCAGTGACATGACAAGGCTTAACAGTTGGTAGTGGCACCAAGACGCATCCTTTGGACAGACTTGGTCCAGACTCTGAATTAAAATTTAATGCGGATTGAGTGCAGCATGTGGATTATAAAGTAAAGTTGGGATCTGGTCTCGGAGAGTGGGATTCTGTGGTACAACCGTCTGCTAACAACAAGTCAGCCACTCATGGAAGAGGCTCCATTGAGACCTAGCACAAGCACAGGGTCCAGAGCCCTGGGTTCATAAAGTGAAGTTGGGATCCAGTCATGGAGAATAGGAATCAATGGTACAATAATGATATCCAGGAGCGGAAAAGACTTCAAAAAGTTGTGACTACTGCCCAGGCCATCACCGGCTCTGACCTCCCCACCATTGAAGGGATCTATCGAAGTCGCTGCCTCATAAAGGCAGTCAACATCATCCAAGACCCACACCATCTTGGCCACACATTTCATTTCACCACTGCCATCAGGAAGAAGGTACAGGAGCCTGAAAACTGTAACGTCCAGGTTCAGGAACAGCTTCTTCCCTATAGCCATCAGGCTATTAAACATGACAACAAATAAGCTCTGAACTACAACAGACTATTATTATTGTTGTACTATATTTGTTTATTTATTGAGTATGTGTGCATGTATATATACACACACTGAACTTTTTTTCTCCCGTTATGTACTATTTTACATATTCTGTTGTGCTGCAGCAAGCAAGAATTTCATTGCCCTATCTGGGACATATGACAATAAAACACTCTTGACTCTTGATAGTCTGATAACACCACTTCACCCACTTGTGTAAGTTGCTCAGTTGAGTCCTGGCCCAAGTACTGCTCCAGAGACCTGGGTTCAATTCTGATCACTGTGCTTTCTGAGACAGTGTGGGTTTTTTCCGGGTGCTTTGGTTTGCTCCCATATCCAGGAACATCTGGATTGGTAGGTTAACCGACCTCTGTAAACTGCTCCTTTTGTGTAGGTGAGTAGAAGAATCTAGGAGAGAATGAATGGGAATGTGGGGAGAATAAGTTGAGCTGGGGTAGGATTAGTCACCTGGGTTAGGTGCATCGGTAGAAGTTTGTTTGTGTATTCAGTGACATGCCCAATCTCTTTAAACTTCAAAAAAGGTGGAAACACTGGCCCATTTCTTTCATGATTTTCTCTACGAGTTTAGTCCAGGACAGGGCATATGAAATGTTAATGCCTAGGAATTTGAAGCTGCTAACTCTCTCTACCATTGACCCACCAATGCAAACTTTCAAAGTGGTCTCTCAACATCCTTTTTCTGAAGCCAACAATTAGTTGCTTGGTTTTACTGATGTTGAGCGAGAAGCTGTTGCTGTACTTCTTAACCAGGAGTTCTTTGGGGTGGAAGATTGCAACCTTCAGGTGGTCCACCCTGTGTCGACGATTGCAATCAACCTGGCGTGCACAATCAAATAAGATCAAATAGAACAAGTTGTCCTACATCTTTAGCCATACGCAAGACGAAGAAGAAGTTCTTTCTCGCTCGTGTATGCTAATAAAGGCTGCAATCAAACCCCAGTGTATAGGGAGTTATAAGGAGATGACCAAACCTGAATTCCCACTCGCATTTTCCATCCATTTATATCGCATCAACTGCTTGCCTTAAAAAAAGGAACGGAATATTTAGAAATTCTTCAATAATGATCAACAAAAATTGGATTAACTGAGCCATTTGTATCTTTCTGATGTGGGAACCCTGTGTTTACCTTCATTGCAGCAGTAACTAGAATTCCTAATCCTGGAGGCATACAACGTGGGCTAGTGGGAGAGGAGAGTTGTGGTCAACAATGCCGCTTCAATCAATGCCGCTAGTAATTGGACTCTCTGTTTGTTCCTCTTGTTCTGATTATAAGGTCTTGATGGCAGCAATGTTTCTTGCATTGCCATTCTGTGTGCTTGACCTATGTTGTGGGATATGATGTTGCAGCATTTAGAGTCATTCAGCACAGAAACAGGCCCTTTGGCCCATAACTTTGTGGGTGACTATTTTCAGTATTTTCAGCAAAGGGGCGACTATTTTCAGCAAAGATTTTCACTGTGACTTATCACACCTGACAATAAAGTATTCAATTAAATTCAATTCAACTTGTCCATGCTGACCAAGAAGCCCCATCTACACTATTCCGCTTGTCATGTACCATGTACCATTTGTAGTAATGGAGCAAGTGGTGAGGAAAGAATTTGAATGAAGGGGAGTCATTCAGTTCTTATCAGCTCTAGCGGGGACAGTCAGCAAGTCCCATTCTCCAACTTCTCCCAACAGCCCTGCATATCCTTTCCTTTCCGATACCTGTCCAGCTCTGTTTTGAAAACTACTATTGAATTTCGCTTCTCACTCCCCCTGCTGGGCATTCTGGACTTGCCGACTCAAACCACTCACTGCAATTTCCCTCTTACCATCTTTGCTTCTTTAGCTGATCACCTTCATCCAACTTCCCCTGATTCTTGATGCCTCCACCAATCATAACAGTTTCTCTCTCACAGACGTCATAATATTTAATGCCTCTATCTGGTCTTTCAGAACCTCCTTTGTTCCAAAGAGAACAACTACAATTTCTCCAGTCCATCACATAACTAAAAAATCTCATCCCTGGAACCATTTTGATAGATCCTGTCCACACCATCTCCAAAGGCTCCACATCATACCTGAAGTGAAGCACCCAGAACTAGGCACAAAATGTCAGGTGTGGCTGAACCAATGTTTTATGAAGGTTCAACATAACTTCCTTGCTCTTGTATTTTTTGCCTCTGTTAATGTCATGAGTGTAGAGTGTTTCATTACCAGGAAAAGAGCAATGGAATTCTTACTGTATCTTTACAGGCAAATTAACGCAACAACACAAACATAAATATACAATAAACAACAAATTATCTGTATTACTAAGTAATGCAAGCAAGGTATGTAGAACCTGTCTTCCTTGGACAACAGCTTCAGGTTCTCTGGCATGCACATCAACAGACAATAGACAATGGACAATAGGTGCAGGAGTAGGCCATTCGGCCCTTCAAGCCAGCACCGCCATTCAATGTGATCATGGCTGATCATCCACAATCAGTACCCCGTTCCTGCCTTCTCCCCATATCCCTTGACTCTGCTATCTTTAAGAGCTCTATCTAACATCTCTGAAGATCTTTCCTGGGCCAGCACATTGATGCAATCACAAAGAAAGGTCATCAATGCCTCAACTTCTTCAGAAGTTTGAGGAGATTTGGCATGTCATTGAATACTCTATTAAATTTCTACAGGTGTACTGAAGAGGGTCCATAGTAGTTTGTTGCTGAGGTTGGGTTGTGGTTAGGGTTGTGCTGTCTGATTGAAGGGACTAGTTGTTGATGAGAAGGTGTTGTTCTTGAACCTGGAGGTCATTGTCCTCAGCCTCCTGCTCCTTCCCACTGGTGGCAGTGAGATGAGCCATACTGTGGCCAGAGTGGTGTGGGGCTCTCCTGCTATTAGCTTCCTTCTTGAGGCACCACTTTCTGCAGATATTTTTATTGGTGGGGAGGTCAATATCTGTGATAGACCAGGAAACGTCCAAAATTTGGTGTAGCTTCCTTCATTCTTGGGCATTCAAGTTACCGAACCAAGCCTTGTTGCAACCTGTCACTATGCCCTCTACAGTATAAAAGTTAGAGTGTTCAGCGACATGTGAATCTCCTCAAGCCTCTGAGGAAATAGAGGCATTGATTAACTTTTTTTATGATTACATTCATGTGCTGTGCAGATCTTTAGAAATGTGTGTGCCTAGGAAATTGAACGTCAGAACAGGCTTGAGGGGCTGAGTGGTGTACTTCTGTTCCTACATTTTGTTATGTACTCATACCATTGTTACAATGCTGGTTTTCATCCCATTTGCAGTGCAGAACCATTCCTTGGTGCTATTCCTTAGTTAAGGAACACCAGATCGACAACAATGCTGAGCAAATCCTCACGATAAAATGCTGCCGGTTAGGCAGTCACTTGTTTTTAAAGTCTTGTAATCGGCTGAGAGAGAGACAGAAATATCCATTACAGAGAGAACCAGGGCCTGAGTAGAAAAACCTTATTTTGTTTATTTTTAGCTTCGAAGCTCAATCTCCCTTTGAGGGGAAGGAATAATAGTACACCAGGTGGGGCCATAAGTTGGCAGATGTTGTTCATGACGGCATTTGGTCTCTGTTGAGTCAGGCCTAAGGTAGCGAGCAGCCTGCATTGCAATCAAGGCCCACTGAACTCCACTGCATATGCCAAGCTGAGACATCCACCTGCTGGTGGACAGAGTTTGCCTGTCAATCCAAAAGAACAAACTGCTTTAGTGCAGTTCACCTTGCCTGAGCTCAATGTAATTCAATTCAAACATTATTTAAGGCAGCCTTCTCGATTCTGAGTTAAAGTTCCCACAGAATCTCATGACACAGGAGATCCCCCATCTTTAGATAGATACAAAATGCTTGAGTAACTTAGCGGGACAGGCAGCATCTCTGGAGAGAAGGAATGGTTGAATGGCTGCAAAATTCAGCCCAAACCTCTTTCGCCAGAGAAGGTGGGAATTCACAACTCATCACATGAAGCAGCATGGAGGTGCTTCAGGGAAAGTTAAGTAAGTACAAGGGGGAGAAGGAAAGAAAAGGAAGGTGGCCCAAATGCTATTGGGTGCAGAGTGGGGGTGTAGGTGGTGGCAAGCTCCTGTGGGACATAAAGAGTGAGGAACATTCATGCGGCAAATGTGCCAGGAGGCGACCATCTCCAACACGAGGGAGTCTAACCATCTACCCTTGACATGCTGAGTAATTACCAATGCGGAGTCACCCCTCATCAATATCCTGTGAGTCATCACTGAGCAGAGACGCAACTGGACCAGCCTCAGATATACGGCTACAAGAACAGATCGGGGACTCACTTCCTCACACCACAAGTCCTCTCCGTCATGTGGAAGACAAAAGTCAGGAGTGTGCTGGAATATTGTCCACCTGCCTGGATGAGTGCATCTCCTTCACGAAGCTCAAAACCATCCAGGACAAAGCAGCACGATTAATTGACCACCCCATCAACTACCCTAATCATTCGTTTCCTCCACCACACCTAGTCTGCAGCAGGTACCGTCTACAAAATTTACTGCAGTAACTCATCCAGGTTACTCCAACTTCACTTGCCAATCCCTCACCATCTAAATCCAAGGTCAAGGGCAGCAGGTACATTGGTAGACTACCACCTGCACATTACCCTCTAGTCCACATCATCCTAAATAATTGAGCCCACTGCTGGGACTACATACTGGAACCCCTATCCTACAACAGAGTAGGTGTACATCTGGTAGAGACAGCTCACCACCACCTTCTCAAGGGCAATTAGGGATGGGTATTAAATGCTGGTCTTGCCACACACACTCATATTCTGTAGACCGAAGAATGCTGGAATCCCGGGCAAATAAAACCCAAAGGGCAGGTGGAACTCTGGCCATGACGGGTTGAACAGACAATGTTTCAGGTCTGGAATTGGTTTGTTGTTGTCCTGTGTGCAGAGATACAGTGAAAAACGTTGTTTTGCATATCATCCATTCAAATCATACTACACATGAATACAATCAAGCCATACGCAAGTGCAACAGATAGTGCAAAGGAAAACTAATCAGAGAGCAGAAATCAGTGGCACAGAGAAAGTGCAGACAATACAAGTGTAAGGGCCACAACAAGGTAGATTGGGAGATTGAAGACAGGTCCTGACTCCAAATGTAATCTTGCATATCCCTCCATAGATGCTGCCTGGTCTGCTGAGTTCTTCCAGCAATTTTTTTTTCTCACATTCGATAATTGACTTAAAGAGCAGTTCAGCTGAGTAATTTATTGCTGTGTAGCTGCATGATGTTTAGACTGAGTTACCATAATTTTGAGAGAGAGAAAAATCACCATTCATGTTGTCTAGATGTTAGGATGGGATAATGTTCTGGTGCAATGCCTTTGGAAGAAGCAGCTTGCTAAATCGGACCATGTTGTTTGCGGAGATGATGCGTGGTGCTGGAGGAATGCTGCTTTCACAGCCTGGACAATTTTGCCTGTGTTGGAGAGTGAGGCTCGGTGCGTCTGGCTCCACAGAGACCCTTCACGAGGGTTAACATTTCTCATCCCGCACAAGAATGAGCTTTCACTGGACATGCCCACGTATACCTTAGAAACGATGTGGCGTGACGGGAGGATAATAAAACCCATCTCACAGCAGAAGCTTTAAAACAATCTGTGTTTTCGCCTAAGCGACAAGGTAGGCATTGACCTCAATAACACAGATGACGAAAAAAAAAGTAGACGCTGCATGCTCGTTAGAATGCTTGCCCTTGCGAGGCAATGCATATCTGCACCTGCTAATGAGATTCCCGATGCAGTGTTTGCCCTGCATAGCTTGCGAAGAATGTAACCTTGGAAAAGATGGGAGGCAAGACCGCATACCCTTAAAGCGTTGGTGCCGAGCTCCTTATAATGAGAGGGTGTAGAGTTGAGAGCGATCCAGCTGCCATGGCTCATTACATCCTTTGTGTGTTACGTGCAGGCGCCGACTGCAGCGAAGCGACGAACAACAAGGCTCAATCTTCACCATTAAAAGGAAAACATCTGCCAATCACTCATTAGGATTAGAGATTCAGTCGCTAAATGACGGCACAGAGCGGCAGTGTACATGCTCCCATTGCCCTGAATCACACCATCCCCATTAGAGCCAACATTATCCTTGGGTTGGAGTATCTGGTTGTTTGGTAGCTGCTACAGTAATTGCAATTACAGCATGGACTACAGAAACGGAAACACCTCGCCTCATTCCTGGAGCAAATCATCCGCTAATTGGACATTTTAATTTTCGAGGTACCTTTAAAAATCACGGAGTTTGGATTCCGTCAATTTTTTTTGCGATTCATGTATTTAGAGCGGATTTTGTTCTTGCCCACCTGCTCTCCCTGTTTAACATGTTGCTGACAGTATAAATGAGCAAGCAGAAAACACAAGAGAGAGATGTATGGTTGACGTTGGCCTCTCGCGGATGCCACATTAAACCAGGGCACCAACTGGTCGCCCTGGGGCAAACTTAAAAGATCCCATGGCATTACTTCTGAGAAGAGCAGACATTATCAGTCCCAGATTCATACTGTCATTCAGCATAGAATCAGGCCCTTCAGCCCATCACATCCATGCTGGCCAACCAATACCTATCTACATTAAAGGTAGACACAAAATGCTGGAGTAACTCAGCGGGACAGGCAGCATCTCTGGAGAGAAGGAATGGGAGACGTTTCGGATCAAGACCCTTCTTCAGACTATCTACATTATCTACCTTAAGCTCATTTACAGCACTTGGACCATAGCCTTCTATGCCTTGGTGATTTTAGTACTCGTCCAGATATACCTTAAATGTTGAGAGAGTACCTGTCACTTGCTTGGGCAATGCGTTCTAACCATCCTCTGGGTGAAAATGTTCTTCCTCATACCTCTTCATAAATTTCATGTCCCTTATCTTAAAACTGTGCTTTTAGATTGCTCTGCTAAGGAGAAAGGCTTCCTAACATCTACCCTATCTACACCCCTCATAGTTGTATATACTTCTATCATGTCCCCCTAAGCCTTCTCCTTTCCAAAGAAAACAAACCCTGTTAAACTAGTCCAGGAGAATGTGTGGAATGTGAGTGTCTGGATGAGGTGGGGAGACACAGGACTGGAGAGGGGAGAGTCTGGAGGAAGGGAAGTCACGGGGCCTAGAAGCAGAGAAGCAGGAGAGTGGACATTTATTTGCGGTGTCTTCAGATTGTTCAAAGGATGATAGTACAACCAATGAGTCTATGTTAAAATAATTACATCTAAACTAATTGAATCAAACAGAGGCAGCTGCATAGCTGATGCATTGTAGATGCAACATTTTTAAACTGTTGGACCTTATTGTCCATGTCAGCTGAAAGTGTTGGCTGCTCAGATCAGAGTTGATGATTTCGAGATTCAGATACTGCAACACCTTGAATATGATCTGTGGTCAGGAACAGAGGTTGCAACTGCAAAAGAGGCAAGTATTTCGAGATGATCCTCAGCTCTTACTCTCATCCAACATGTGTGTGGTTACAGATGCTGCTCAACTTGCTGCTTTCCTGCGGTGGATTCTTTGTTGCTCCAGACTCCAGCATTGGCAGTCTCTCGTGTTTGAGGGTGAGAAGGTTCTTGCTCCCTGTTTTGACGTGTGGGAACTGTAGATACAATGTGCAATCTCTCCATCGCACCATGGCCCAGGGAGCCATGCAAGTGAGGAGAGGAAAGGGAAATGTAGCAGTCATTGGAGTAGCAAAACTTGGCGAATAGATGGTATTTTGTGCGGTTAGGACAGAAAGTCCCAAAGGCTGCGATGACCACCTTGTGCTTGGATTAAGGACATCTCTTGAACTGGGGGACACTGGGGTACAATTGTCCTGGACCATGGAGGCACTGTCAACATAGTTGGGACAAGGAAGAAAGTTCTGCTGAGGGATTATGAGCAGCACTGGACAAAACCGAAAAGTTGAACCACAAGGCTATCAAACTCTGTTTCAGATTGATAGAAGATAAATAAGATTGTCGAATACGTGCGCTCGGTTCGTCAAGCCCTGCTGGATCCCCGGGTTGCTAACTGTTTTAACTCCCATTCCCACAATGACCTTTCTGTCCTGGGTCTCGCCAATGTACAGGAGGTCTCATTGGGAAAACCAGATGCTTTTGATGTAGTTAGAGGAGGTGCACGCCAACTTTTGTCTCACCTGGAAGGAATTATCTGGAATTTTACTCTGCATATTGATTAGACTAATAAAAAAGGCAATGGGAACGTGGAACAGGAATTCATGGAACTTGTCCAGGATTTGTTTTGTCAGTATATTATTGAATCTACTCAGGATCAGACATTCGACGTTTGGTTGAGTGTAATAAGAGAGGATTAATAAGAGACCTTGTGGGTAAGGATCCTTTGGTAAGTAGAAAACAAGACTTGGTGGAAATCCAGGTGCAATTTGAGGGAGAAAATGTGGGGTCAGAAAGCAGACTCCTGAACTTATAGAAGGACAATTATAAAGGTATGAAGGTAGAGATGTCTAGGGAAAATAGGCTGAATGAGAGGTCAGGAGATGAGCAGTGGCAGATATTTATTAAGCTATTTCATAACACAGCAACATTTATCACAAACAGAATGAAGGACTCCAAGAGAAAAATGAACAATACATGGCTTACAACAGAGGTCAAGGAAAATATTAAATCCATGGGTGTTTTTCAGAAAGAAAAATTAGTAGTGCCTGAAGAAGAATTAGGTCTTGGCCTTCAATTATTTACTATCCATAATAATAACTCAGAAGGGGGGGGGGAGGGGGGAGTGATCAAAGTATATGGTATCCAAGTTTGCTGATATCATAAAAATAGATGAGAGAGCATGTTGCAATGAGGACATTTGTACTCTGCAATGATTTACATAGGTTGAATGAATGGGCAAAAGCAGGGCAAATGGAGTTTAATGTAGGAAATTGAGAGTCATGCACTTTGTAAGAGGAATCATAAGGTAGACTATTATCTAAATAGAGAGAAACTGCAAATCAGTGGGGTACAGCGTTCATGAAGTAAGTTAGCAACAGATACAATGAGTAATTAAGAAGGCAAATTGAATATTCTCCTTCAGAGCTGGAGAATTGGAGTTTAAATAAGTATGTATTGTACAAGGTGATGTGCATCTTAAATACGGTGTACAGTTTTGGACAACTAAGTAAAGAAAGATTAAAAGGCACAAAGTGCTGGACTAACTCAATGGGTCAAGCAGCATCTCTGGAGAACGTGGATAGGTGATGTTTGGGTCAGGACCCATCTTCAGACCTCTTCAGAGGATATACTCAGATTGGAAGCAATTCGGAAAAGATTCATTCAGATAATTCTGGAAATAAGAGAGATGGCTGTTCTATCAAGAATAGCTAACTTTTCTAACTTTTTGGAAGTTAGAAAACTAGAAAGTGATGTATGATCTTATCACTCTCATTTAAAACTGAGGTACCTGGGACTCATGAATCTCATAGAGTCATAGTCATAGCGTGGAAACAGGCCCTTTGGCCCAACTAGCCCATGCCGACCAACATGCCCCTTCTACACTAGTCCCACCTGTCTGCATTTGGCCATATCCCTCTACACCTATCCTATCCATGTACCAGTCCAAAAGTTTCTTAAACATTGCGATACCACCTGCCGCAACTACCTCCCCTGGCAACTCATTCCATACACCCACCACCCTTTGTGTAAAAAAACTTACCCCTCAAGTTGTTATTAAATCTTTCCCCCTTCACCTTAACCCTAATCCCTCTGATTCTCAATTCCCCTACTCTAGGCAAAATACTGTGCATTTACCCTATCTATTCCTCATATGATTCTGTGCACCTCTATAAGATCACCCCTCATCTTCCTCTGCTCCAAGGAATAAAGTCTTAGTCTACTCAACCTCTCCCTATAACTCAGGCCCTCAGGTTCTGGCAACATCCTTGTAAATCTTTTCTACACCCTTTCCAGCTTGACAACATCTTTCCTATAATATGGTAACCAAAACTGAACACAATGTGGTAAATGTGGCCTCACCAATGTCTTATATACCTGCAACATGACCTCCCAACTTCTATACTCAATCCTCTGACTGATAAAGGTCAATGTGTCGAAATTCGTGTGAATCTTCCACCCCAGGGATTGTGGAGGTCAGATAAATAGAGGTAGTTAAGGCGGAGGTATGTATTTTTTTAAAGGTCATTTAATTGTGGGCTGTGAGGAACTGGAACAAAATAGGAGATGAGGCCTGGGGCAGATCAGCCATGATTATATTGGAAGGCAGCTATATTTGTGGAGCAATGCAGTCAACTCATATTCCTAATGTCATGTGTGCATTCTCGTCTGTGTCTCTAGTACGCTGAGCATTACTATGCGCAAATCATTGGAGACCCTTTAAATGCTACTTCATCGATGGTATCAGTCCGACGATTCCTTGAGGTTTTTTTTGTAGCTTTTTAACTCAGTTGTAATTTGCACCAAATACTCCAGGTTATGTCTGAAGTTGTAAGGAAAGGCTAATGACATACTTGCCTTCGTGGTCATATTGTAGCTTGACAGAACTTTGTTAGGTTACATTTAGAGTATTGTGTGCAGTTCTGGTTGTCCCGTTACAGGAAGGATGTGGAGGCTTTGGAGAGGGTGCAGAAGAGGTTTAGCTGCTTGGATTAGAGGGTATTAGCTATCAGTGGAGGTTTGACAAGCTTGGATTGTTTTCTCTGGAGCGTTAGATGGAGACCAGACAGAAGTTTATAACATTACCAGAGGCATAGTTAGGGTTGACAGTCAGAACCATTTTTCTAAGGTGGGAACGTTAAATGGTGGAAGGCACAGCAACAAAGAGGGGAACATTTAAAGGAGACGTGCAAGTAATTTCTTTACACCGTGGTGGGTACCTGGTTTGTGCACATTAAAATCTGAGCTCCGTCGTCATCAACACTTTCACTGAAGCACATGAGGAGATACACTCAACATTTGGCAGATAAAGTTCCCCTACCAACCTGCCCCTGCTGCAAGCAATTACCTGTGAACCAGTTACACAGTCAACTCCATTGGACAGGCCTTGCTGTTCATTTGCCCGACAGCAGATTCCCAAAGCAGAACCCTTCTTTGGAGCTCTGTTTCGGCAAGTGTGAACAACATGGAGAACAGACAAGATTCAAGGACGGGCTCAAAGCCTCCTTGAAGTAATTCAACATCCCAATTAACTCCGAGGAGTTTCTGGCCCACATTCACTATGGAGGAAAAGAAACAATCAGGATGGCACAGAGAGAGAGAGAGAGAGAGAGAGAGAGAGGGAGAGAGAGGGAGAGAGAGACAGAGAGAGAGAGAGAGAGAGAGTGAGTGAGGGCAACGGGCGGTCGATGGTGAGGCTAGAGTTGGCTGCCTGCCCCTCTTCCGGGCATACGTCCGTGCACGGGTGTCCCTGGAGCGGGAACATGCGGTGTCCACGGGGACTCTGGAGGCCTTCCGTGGGCGCTGGTCACCACGTGGGGTTGAGAGTATCGTAAAAGGCCTGCCTCACGAGTCTGCGGTCATTGGCGGCGAAACAGGAAGAATCTACCGCTCCTGGGCCGCCATAGACCGCGCACTCGGTCAAACGCACAATTCCGGGGCCGTGCGGCGCTGTTCCCAACACCGCATGGTGCTAAAATAAAACCAACACTGTTCAAAAAACTTTTCCTACCGCACAGCCGCCGCCAGTGAGGCACGAGCGCCGTGCGTCGAACTTGCACCGCCACAGCCTCCGCCAGTGAGGCACGACCGCCGCCACAGCCGCCGCCACAGCCTCCGCCAGTGAGGCACGTGTGCGGCACGGCCGCCGCCACAGCGCCGCGATCAGCACGGCCGCCGCCACAGCCCCGCAGATCCAAAATGACGTCATCGCAGTCGGCCCGCCCTTTTTTTTTTACTTACCGCAAGCTCGTGGGACCAGCCGTATTTAAATCACTCGGCACCCGCGCAGCATCCGTGCGGCGCTCCCGTGGCATAGGCTCGACGCTCTCGCCGTTGCCGTGCGGTCCCCTCTACCGGCGACGCCGCGCTTCACCGCCGATGACCGCAACACCGTGAGACAGAGCCTTAAATAATTAATGTACTGATGTACTATAATGATTTGTTTTGATATAATGTATCTTTTGATTATGTATTGATGTGTTGTATCATTTGATTGTGTCGAATAACGTTTTTGGAAAAAAAAAGAAGAGAAAAAAAAGAGAGTGAGTGAGTGTGTGTGTGTGTGCACGTCTATGAGTTTGTGAACGTGAGTTTGTTAGAGTACATGTGAGTGTGTGTGTGTGTTTTTGTGCATCTGTCTGTGTCTTTGTATGTGTGAGTGTGTATGTGAATATTAGTGAGTATGTACAAGTGTCCACATGAGTTTGTGAGTGTATGTGGGAGTACATTCTGCATGTTTGCTGATGTGTCTGTGAGAGCAGGAGAGTGTTTGTGAATGAGGATGGGTGTGCGGTGTGTGTTGTGAGTGTATGTTCTTGTATGTATGGGTGAATATGCAATTGTATTTAAAAGACCATGCATGTTTGTTTAAGTTTGTATCGATGTGCGTGTGTGGATGAGAGTGTTAATGCGTGTCTATAGGTAAATGTGTGCATTTTGGAAAATGTGTATGTGTGTAATAATAATAATAACTAAATTTCAGGCACACTGCCCGAGCGGAGCTCCAACGTATCAGATAAATAATAATGACAAATAATAACGGCAAGAAAAGCGTCATGTGTCCATGTGTGGGATTGTGAGCGCCTATGTATGCAGCTGTCTATGCATGCACAAGCACACTGAAACATTCATCCAGAATCACACCATTACTTACACAAACACTGCAAGTGTGTATGTGAATGGGAACTGTGTGTGGTGTGTGCGCGAGTGAATGTGTGCACTTGTCTGAATCTGTGGATATAAGTGTGTGTGTAATTAAATGAGTGTGAATGTGTGTGTGGTGGTGTGATTGCCTTGTTGAGTGGGTGAGGGGTTGTAAGTCTGAATGCGTGTGTCGAGCGTTGGTGACCTAAATTCCTGTGTCGAGCGTTGGTGACCATATCATGCTAATGTATACAAGGATTTATATATAGGAACAAGCATGTATGATTTTGTATGCATGTAAATGGGAGTGTGGGTGTGTAAGTGTTTCTGTAAGTGTGTGTGTTGGAGGTTACAGTTGTATGTGCTCTTCTGTATATATTGGTTGGTTTGTCTGTATAAGTGTGCGAGTGTGAATGTGTGTGAATGAGTGTGAATGTGTATGTATAACAATGACTGTGTGCTATACGTGTGGGCGTATGCATTTACGATACGATAGATACGACTTTATTCATCCCCGGAGGGAATTTGAATACAGAAATATAGGAGCGCGTGTGTGTTGGTTTGTGAGGATGAGAATGTCCTGTGAACATGTGTGTGTGCGGGGGGGGGGGAGATGTGTCTGTGAGAGCCTGCATGGGTTTGGAGGATTTGTGGTCAGAGCAGTGTTGTGAAAGTGTGTTTGCGTATGAAAGCAAAGGTGTGCATCTGCGCTAGTGTATGTGGGCATGTGTGTGAATGTTAGTGTTTGTGCGGGTTTGCATGTATGAGTTTGTGGTGGGCGAGTGGTTGTGCGTGTGGGTACACCGATGAGGGTATGTTTGAGTGTGAATTTGAGTGTGTGTGGACATGAGTGCAGCGTAGGTTCACCAGTTTAATTCCCGGAATGGCGAGACTAACATATGATGAAAGAATGGATCGACTGGGTTTGTATTCACGGGAATTTAGGATGAGAGGGGATCTTATAGAAACATATAAAATTCTTAAGGGATTGGACAGGAAAAAATTCTCGATGTTGGGGGAGTCCAGAACTAGGGGTTACAGTTTAAGTATAAGGGGTAGGCCATTTCGGACTGAGATGAGGAAAAACCTTTTCACCCGGAGAGTTGACAATCTGTAGAATTCTCTGCCACAGTAGGCAATGGAGGCCAATTCACTGGATGTATTCAAGAGAGAGTTAGATATAGCGCTTATATAGGGCTAACGGAATCAAGGGATATGGGGAGAAAGCAGGAACGGGGTACTGAGTTTGGATGATCAGCCATGATCATATTGAATGGTGGTGCCGGCACGAAGGGCTGAATGGCCTACTCCTGCACCTATTTTCTATGTCTATGTGAGTGCATTAATGTATATGATTATTGGTATGGGTGTGAGTGTATCTTTACGTGTGTGACATCTTGTGCGTGTATGCCTTTTTGCGCGCATATGCCCGAACGTTTGTGCACCTGTGCGTCAGTTTGTATCGACGTGAATGTTTAGCTGAATGTGTGTGTTTCTGAGCATTTGTTACATGTGTGGTGTTGGTTTATATGTGCGTTTTTGAACCTATGCATGTGAGCGAGTGAGGGTGTGTACGGGGTGGAAGGGCAAGGACTGAGAGCACAGCGAAACGGCACTGAGCCGACACAATTCAGATCACTTATAGAAATTAAAGCAATTTCACTCTCTGTGCATATTATGGCAATAATTTAATTTGGATTGCTTTTAGCTAATTAACACTTCTAATTAATTCGTTGACATCACAATTAAGATGTCTGTTTGAAATTGGCGTCTCCTGATAATCAGGATGAGAAGGCTGACGCTTGTGAGCAGATCGGGCGCGAAAGAGACTGGGAAAAAAATTAGAATAATGTAAAAAAATCAGCGGTTAATGAACTTTTGTCAGCCGTGGTGATGAGATCAGGTTGTCACATCGTGATGTTTATGTACAGCAAGTGGCTCCGTTGTAAGATTCCCGATTAGGGTTTGTGGAGATTGAAATAAAGGGAAGCCTCTTTACAGTGTGAACACGGATTGATGGACATTTTTAGTTCCCTGTTGAGAGACATTGCCAGGACTTTGCAAATCTTGCACAGCCCAAGGAAGTTTTTAAGTTTCCAGCTGCCTTTGCTACTGCAGAGGAATATAGGGCAGGAGGAGGCATCTGTTTGACCATTCCATGAGGTCTCAGTCAATGACTGTCCATAGGGCGCTTAATACTCCTTTCCATCATGAATTAGAAACATAGAAACATAGAAAAATAGGTGCAGAAGAAGGGCATTCGGCCCTTCAATGACCATCTAAAATCAGTACCCCGTTCCTGCTTTTTCCCCATATCCCTTGATTCCTTTAGCCCAAAGAGCTAAATCTAACTCTCTCTTGAAAACATCCAGTGAATTGGCCTCCACTGCCTTCTGTGACAGAGAATTCCACAACTCTCTGGGTGAAAAAATGTGTCCTCATCTGAGTCCTAAATGGCCTACCCCTTATTCTTAAACTGTGACCCCCGGTTCTGGACTCCCCAACATTGGGAACATTTTTCCTGCATCTAGCCTGTCCTATCCGTTAAAAATGTTATATGTTTCTATAATATCCCCTCTCATTCTTCTAAATTCCAGTGAATGCAAGCCCAGTCGACCCATTGTTTCATCGTATGCCAGTCCCGCCATCCCGGGAATTAACCTGGTGAACCTACGCTACACTTTTAACAATGGTCCACCAATCTTAGAGTCAAGGTTGATAATTAATTCAGAAACAATTGGCATTTGTGGAGGAGGAGGACTAATTACCACATTACGCTGGGGCAGAATTGTTTCCCAACTTCATTCCTACAGGGGCCTGGGCTCTAATTCTTGGAGCACCAAGTTTTCATTCTGGTCTCTCTGAACAAGGTGAAACCTTGCCTGCATTCACCTGTCAGATCTGAATATTTTGGAGTAAATCATTCCAGGGAATACAACCACACAGTTTGCATAAACGTAGGTCCTTGGACCAATAGAATATTCTCGAGAGGTGGTGAGGTCAAAATGGCCAGAGTCCTCCCTGGGACTGGAAAGGCTAAAGGCTAGGAAGTAAAACCAAGAGAAAGGCTCCGCACTAGCTGGATGATCAAGCCCGGAATGTATTTCGGATAATTGCCAAGAATAAAGACAACGGGGAACTCATAAAGACTTCCATTTTAAGTGTTGAGCTGTAATGATGTGGAACATACTGTATTCAGGTGTGGAAGCAGAATCAGTTGCAAGATCCCTGGGGGAGTTAGGTAAGTGGAAAGATTAACAGGGCTGCTGGGAGCGAGGTAGAAAGTGCTCGGTAACACTTCATGTGGCAGCTTGCTCGATCTATTCTAAACACTGGTCGACATGACAACATATAATTTTACTTTTGGGCCAGTGGGTATTTTACAAAACGGTAAGCTTGGCCTTGCATTTAGGGCCTGCTCCAGCTCCCAAAATTCTCTCCAGTTGACACTTGAACATCCCTTAAATGCCTTGCTGGGTGTCATCACAATATCACTAGCTTTGGAAGACATTTAGCCAACATTTAAAGGACATTTGAACAGGTACATGGATAGGAAAGGGTCAGAGGGGTGTGGGCCAAATGCAGGCAAATGGGACCAGTTCAGGAAGGCACATTGGTCAACATGGATGAGTTGGGCTGAAGAGCCAGTGTCCGTGCTGTATAACTATGCCCAATGATCTGATAAACAATCTCATCACCTCTCACCTATGACCTCCATCCTCCAATTTTCACCACAAGCATTTATAGTAATTCCTTCTCCGCGTTTCATTTCTCTTCTCCTACCACAGCTTCCAACCATGTTATCAGACTGGGAATGTACCAAGGCTTCAAAACCATGAGCTGTCAACCTTTCCCTACTTGCGGCCTTAATTTTCCCAGAGGCTGTTCCTTCAGTTTATCTCTTCATCCTCGGAGATTTCCAAATTCCAGTGTCTGTATCTCAACACATACAGAGGAGCTGCTAACAGAATTTAACCACCCTCAGTGACACAGTGGAGTGGCACAGTTGGTAGAGCTGGTGTCTGACAGTGCCAGAGACATGGGTTCAATCCTGACCTTGTGTACTATGCGTGTGACGTTTGCACCTACTTCCTATGACCACATGGGCTTCCTCCAGGTGCTCAGGTTTGCTCCCACATCCCAAAGACCATGTGGGTCAATTGGCCTCTGCAAATTACCACTAATGTGTATGGAATGGATGAGAAAGTGGAATAACATAGAATAATGTGAATTGATGACCAATGGTCAGCACAGACTCGGTGGGCCAAAGGGCCTACTTCCATGCTGTATCTCTCAACTAAACTAAAACAAGACAACCCCTTATTTCTGCAAATTTTACTTTGGAATGTTGCTTCAGTTCTAGCCCTGGACACTGCTTATACTTCAGAAAACATCATAAAACCAAAAAGTTTGTAACTGTGCCATTTAAGTCCAAAGGAACATTTCCTGGATATGTTGATGCTGTGAAATTATTTTTAGACTGACAGGAATTCAGTGGGAGGGTATTAAATGGAGGCACCTACTAGTGTGTGTGGCTTCACATCTGGTGATGATAATGCACTGCTGCATGAATTGTCTTGCGTTAAGAATATAATTGTGCTTCTGTTACGTTTATAAATCCTATTTAGTTATAATGGTCCACCCCATATGTCGTTAGCATGCTTGGGTAAACAGTGTGGGAAATGTAGATCAGAAACTAGTTAAACCATAACAGTGGCTTACAGGAGCACCAGAGAAAGGCAGTTGTGAAACAGACGGTTCTTTGATTAGATGGGGTCCTGTAAGTCTGGTGTAACAGGCTCTAACCTCATCCAGAGGCATAAAGCCCCTGTCTGAAGTGCAGCAACACCTCTTTATTGGGCAGTGTGGACTTTTTCTTCAGACCAGGTAGTCTGCCGTGGATATAGGCAGTTGTGGACTGCACTTCCAAGCAAGGGTCAAAGGAGATGAAGTTGTAAAGATCTGTAAGTCTGGTCAGTATTGGGTTGATGGTACATTTTTATCAGCAACAAATGGTTTCATTTCCATCCTGGATCTCTACTGTCAACTCCATTGCCTTTCCTGAATCCACTGTCAACTTTCCCCTTCTTTCTATCTTTTAGCTGCCACATCCAAAATCTTTACTTTCATGCAAACTACCTGTGTTTTCTTCTAAATAACGTGTCTCAGTGACACATGACAGTCACATAATGGTTACAGATTGGAAGGAAGACATTTGGCCCATTGATTCCCTACTCGCTCTTATGGAAGAATAATCCAGCCAGTTCCCTTACCCCCATCCTTGCTCAGCTCACACATTCTTTCCGCTCAGATACTAATCTAGCTCCCTCCTCCACCACTCCCCCTGGCAGGTCATTCCAGGCCCCTACCTCCCACTGTGTTAAAGAAAGTTTCCCTCATTACTCGTGCTCCTTTTTGCCAACCATCTTCATTCTCTGTCTCCTGCTTCTTGACTTTTTGCCAATGGGAATAATTTATCTCTATCTATTCTATCTGTATTCTTCAAGAATTCAAGAGTTCTTACCTGCTGCTGGTTTACAGGCATATGAAACAAAACAACATAAATAAATGTAAAATAAACAATAATAGAATAAATTAACAGTTACACTAGGTAACCAGGCCATAATAGTGCAAGCAGAGTGCGTAGTACAAAGTTATACAAAGTCCACGGTAGTTCGTTGCTGATGTAGTAGGGTTGCGCTTAGGGTTATAAACTGTGGTCCATGAACTTGATGGTTGAGGTGAAGAAGTTGTTCTTAAACCTAGATGTAATGGTTCTCAGGCTCCTTCCTGCACCTTATTCCCGATGGTAGCAGTGAGATGAGAACACTGCTACCATCGTGGCGTGGGTCTTTGATTACTTTAGCTGCTGCCTTGAGTTTAAAACAGCTATTGGAGCTCCTTGCAATCTCCTCTGATCCAAGCACTACAAATTACTTCTCCATTATGTCCACATTCAGTTTAACCATTTCAGGCAATAATTCAACTGTTCTCATTTACACCATCTGCAAAATCCTACATTCACAGGAGGAGTTTCACCCTCCTGATTACCTTCTTAAGCATCGTCCTACATTTGGTTTTAGTTTTAGAGATACAGTTCAGGAACAGGCCCCTCGGCCCACCGAGTCCGCACCGACCAGCGATCCCCGCACATTAACACTAGGGACAATTTTACATTTATACCTAACCAGTACGTCTTTGGAATGTGGGAGGAAACCAAAGATCTTGGAGAAAAGCCAACAGGTTACGGGGAGAATGTACAAACTCCGTGCAGACAAGCACCCATAGTCAGGATCGAACCCGGGTCTCTGGTGCTGTAAGGCAGTAGCTCTACCACTACGCCATCATGCCACGCTTCTTATATTCACAGATGAATTCTTTTGATCTTGACTGCATAAATCTACTGTAAGCCTAATTATTTTTCCTGACCAGAGCTTCAACATCTTGTCAAGCAGGGTTCGTTAAACTAGCTTGCTTTATCCTTCACCCTAATATGAATATGCTCTCCTGTACTCTTGCTAACTCACTTTTGCCAGTAATCCCCTTGTCTGTAATGTACTGCTCTCCCACTGATACTTCAGTCATTTGCCTGAAGGAAACTTTCTTTAACGCATTTAACAAATTCCATCATAGACACTATACTATAAATTACACACTACATTCTACAAGACACTGAAAGAAATAGGCCACCAAAAAAAGGATTAATGCAAATATACATGATAGTGCAAAAGCTGGTCCACAGTGGTCCATTGCTGAGCTAGGATTAAGGTTGCGCAGGTGGGCTCAAGAACCTGATTGCTGTAGGAAAGTAGATGTTTCTGAACCAGGTGGTGTGGAACTTTAGGCTTCTGTACCTCCTGCCCGATGATAACTCCAAGAAGAGAGCATGGCCCAGATCGTAGGGTCTTTGATGATAGATGCCATGCCTCATGCAGATCCTTTAGGTGGTGGGAAGGGCTGTGAACATGACGGACTAGGCTAAGACAACCTTCCATGAGTCCCTGGGATGTGCCCCACCAATAAGTCCCCTTACAGTGCTTCCCCTTGCAAACCCAGGTGGGGTATGACCCGTCCTTTCCCTCTCCACCATACAAGGAGTCAAACATTCCTTCCAGGTGTAAAAGTGGTGCAGGAGTACTTCTTCCAATCTCATGTAGTGCATTCAGTGATCACAATATGATTTTCTCTGCACTGGTGAAACCAAGCATAATTGAGCGATGGCCTTTCAGGGCACTTATGTTCAATCTGCAGGGATGACCCTGAGCTTCCTGTGACCTGTCACTGCAATTCTCATCCCACCCCATCTGACCTGTCTCGCAGAGACCTCCTCTGAAGTGTAGGGGTTTCAGAGATGACAGAGTGGAATGCAAAAGAGGAAGCGGAGCTGGGCCGGTGAATAGGAGAAGATAATGGAAGCACTGAGAGAGGATATGCATAGCAAGGAACTGCAGATGCTGGTTTAAACCGAAGATAGACACAAAAAGCTGGAGTAACTCAGCGGGTCAGACAGCATCTCTGGAGAAAAGGAATAGGTGTTGTTTCAGGTCGAAATCCTTCTACAGTCAAAGGTAGACACAAAATGCTCGAGTAACTCAGCGGGTCAGGCAGCATCTCTGGAAAGAAGGGTTGGGTGACGTTTCGAGTCGAGACCCTTCTTCAGTCTGAAGAAGGGTCTCGACCCAAAACATCACCCTATCCTTCTCTCAAGAGATGCTGCCTGACCCGCTGATTTACTCCAGTATTTTGTGTCTACCTTCGATTTAAACCAGCATCTGCAGTTCTTTCCAACCCTTCAACGGTCAGACTGGAGAAGGGTCTCGACCCGAAACGTCACCAGTTTCTTTTCTCCAGAGATGCTGTCTGACCCACTGAGCTTTTCTGTCTATCTTTCTGAGAGAGGATATCCTTGAGAGATTGTCTATTGAGTTTACAATGAGGTCCATCACAAGCGTGAGGAACAGCACTTTATTTTATATCTCGACACGTGGCAGCCTTCTGGTTTCAGTATTGAACTGTACAACTTCAGAGAACCCACTTTCTATGTCCTTCTTGGAAATGACGATTTCTGCTGCAAGTCATCCACCTGTGAGATTAGCTCTGTTTTTTTGCACTCCGTTTGCAGAGCCTGATTCGCTGACACAGCAGAGCCTTGCATTTCCTGACATGTTGCATTCCTTTTTTTTAGTATTGTCATTCTCTAACTGACGACATCAACCTATTGACCACAACGGGCGGCACGGTGGCACAGCGGTAATGTTGCTGCCTTACAGCGAATGCAGCGCTGGAGACCCGGGTTCGATCCCGACTATGGGTGCTGTCTGTATGGAGTTTGTACATTCTCCCCTTGATCTGCGTGGGTTTTCTCCAAGACATTCGGTTTCCTCCCACACTCCAAAGACGTACAGGTATGTAGGTAAATTGGCTTGGTAAATGTAAAAATTGTCCCTGGTGTGTGTAGGATAGTGTTAATATGCGGGGATCGCTGGTCAGCATGACCCAGTGGGCCGAAGGGCCTGTTTCCACACTATATCTCTAAATTAAACTAAACTAAACCTGTCCCCAGAGCAACCCTGACATCACCCTTTTGAAGATATTCCCTTTGTCCTATCCATCCCATCCCACTTTCTTTGCAATTTAAAACTAACTCATATCCCAGGAATGAGTAGGTCAACCTATAATGAGCGTTTGTTGCCACTGGGCCTAAACTCGCTGGAGTTTAGAAGAATGAGGGGGGGGCCTCATTGAAACACACACAATAGTGAAAGGCCTGGATAATGGATGTGGAGAGGATGGTTCCACTAGTGGGAGAGTTTAGGACTAGAGGTCATAGCCTCAGAATTAAAGGACGTTCTTTTAGGAAGGAGATGAGGAGAAATGTCTTTAGTCGGAGGGCTGTGGAGGCCAAGTCTGTGGATATTGTTAAGGCAGAGATAGATAGATTCTTGATTAGTACAGGTGCCAGAGGTTATGGGGAGAATGCAGGAGAATGGGGATAGGAGGGAGTGGTAGATCAGCCATGTTGAATGACGGAGTAGACTTAATGGGCCGAATGGCCTAATTCTACTCCTATTCTTTACGACCTTATGAACTCGTTTTCTCTTTCCCAGTTTTTCCCAGGGTCTTCCAACAGGAATGTTAACTCTGTTTCTCTTTCCACAGATGCTACCTGACCTTCTCAGTGTTTCCAGCATTTTTCTGTTCCCACTTCAGCATCTGCAATTTTTATAGGTGTCATTAAAATTAAGCACTGGAATTAAGTAACGCCTATTAAAATATCAGATTTTTTAATTGCGAATAATATCTCCAAAAAGAAACAAGCAGCAAGATTATTGGGAGGGGGGTGGGGGGGGGGGGGGGGGGGGGCTTTTCTGATCAATGTTGCCAACGAGCATTAACACAAACATTTTATTGAAATAAAAAAATGATTCTGCTTTTCACAAAAATGAATATGTAAATATTTAAATATGTAAATGTTCTTCAAATCTAAATTAATCAAATCTGACTAGGTTAATTGCATGTTTACTCTTCAAGTTTTTAAATTTTAATTACTTCTGTAACTAGCCAAATTTAAATACATGGTCTGATGTGTGTTCTGAGCACTGGAATTAAGTAACACCTATTAAAATATCATTTCAAGCTTTAAGAATCTCATTACTATCTCCGATACCAATAACAAAACAGCTTGCAGTCAGGCAGATGACCCTTGGACTATCCTGTTAATCTCACTGACATCAGGTCAGAGGGATCCTGCTTCTGTTTAAATTTAATGAGGTGGGCTGGAGAGAGGAGAGCAGAGTTTGCTGGGAACAAGATGGACTTTGAGGGGTAGAAGATGGGAGATGCAGATCCTGACAAAGGTGAGAAAAAGGCTGCAGCATGCATGAATTTGGTGTCCAAACACAGACATTTTACACAGCCCAGGCATTTTATCTACAACCACTGACCTGCAGATGTTTAATCAGATGTTAAAATCACTCCAGGTGATTGTTAGCATACTTCATGAAACTGTCAGGCGTGGTGTAAATTGCCCACAACCTCACTCACAAAGTATCTAACATTCAAAGCTCTCGTACTGATATCCAACCCGCTCACAGCTCCCTGTTACTGTTATTTAAAGCACTATCGGTTCCCTGACTCTAATATCAAACACACTTATAGCTCCCTGTTACTGATATCTAACGCACTATAAGTTACTGATATCAATCAACTCTCCAGCTCCTTGATACCGATATCTTACATATTGCTAGCTCGTGTGTTACCTTTGAGTTTATACTACAGCTCCTTTTAATGCCAGATCCATTATTGACATCGATTACATCAATTACCCTTTTAAAATCTTTCCCTTCCCACCTTAAACTTATGTCCTCTAGTTTTAGATTCTCTGATCTCTGGGGAAAAAGATTGGCTATGCTCCTCATATATGCTTCTCATGCTTTTATAAACCTCTGTTAGATATCCCCTCTGGTCCCTGTGCTTAAGGGAGAAATTGTACAGCCTATTCAGCCACCCCTTATAACCCAAACCATCCTTCCAGTGAATTTGATGGACTTTGCAGAGACAGCATTGCAGGTGTTTTCTCATGGCTTTGAGATGCCGGTCCTGGGTAGCCCAAGTCTTAGAAACATATGAGAGATCCTGTAGACCAAGAGTTTTTGACCAGGTCTGAGGTCTTGATCTTCAGCTACCTTTTTCCTCAATCAGCTGAAGACTATGCTGGCACATTGGAGGCAGTGGTGAATTTCATCATCAGATCACTGATATTGAGAAATAATTAACTCAATGCTCACTGTAACAGATGTATAATGCTCTCACTACTTCTCATTACTGATAGCTATGACACACACAGATCCTCATTACGGATGATGAACGTACTCAAAACTGTGTGTAACTGATTTCTCGCTCATGCCCAGGTCATAGAGTCATAGTCATAGAGTGATACAGTGTGGAAACAGGCCCTTTGGCCCAACTCGCCCACACCGGCCAACAATGTCCCAGCTACCCTAGTCCCACTTACCTGCGCTTGGTCCATAACCCTCCAAACTTGTCCTATCCATGTACCTGTCCAATTGATTCTTAAATGATGGGATAGTCCCAGCCTCAACTACCTCCTCTGGCAGCTTGTTCCATACACCCACCACCCTCTGTGTGAAAAAGTTACCCCTCTGATTCCTATTAAATCTTTTCCCCTTCACCTTGAACCTATGTCCTCTGGTCCTCGATTCCCCTACTCTGGGTAAAAGACTCTGTGCATCTACCCAATCTATTCCTCTCATGATTTTGTATACTTCTATAAGATTTCCTCATCCTCCTACGCTCCATGGAATAGAGACCCAGCCTACTCAACCTCTCCCTATAGCTCACACCCTCTAGTCCTGGCAACATCCTCGTAAACTGTAAACATCTCTGTAACTGACAGCTAACACACTCAAAATTCCCTCTAAGTCCTTTAACACACACACACACATTATTGTTATTGATATCTAATTAACTCATTGTTTCCATTTGCTGATATCTAACTCATAATTTCTGTCACATATCCATATAATCTAGTTTAGTTTAGAGATACAGCGCTGAAACAGGCCCTTCGGCCCACCGAGTCCGCACCGACCAGCGATCCTTGCACATAAACACTATCCCACACACACTAGGGACAATTTACACCAGGCCAAATAAACCTACAAACCTGTACGTTTTTGGAGTGTGGGAGTAAACCGAAGATCTCGGAGAAAACTCACGCGGTCACGGGGAGAACGTAAAAACTCTGTACAGACAGCACCCATAGTCGGGATCGAACCCGGGTCTCTAGCACTGCAAGCGCTGTAAAGCTGCAACTCCACCGCTGCGCCACCGTGCTGCTAATATGAAACAAAATAACTGCTCCCATTACAGGTAGCTAATATCTTTACAGGTTGTTACTATTACTGATACCTAACATACACCCTATCCACTGTCACTGATATCTAGTATACCCACAGCTCCCCGTTAATCATGCTGAACATACTGAGACCTCCCTGTCGCACAGATCTAATAAAAATCTCAGCTGCCTCTTACTAATATCTAATACACAATGTACCCAGTTACTGATATCTAACCCACACGACAAGTTTCCTGTTACTGATATCCAACGCAATAGCAGCTTCCTGTTACGGAAATGTAATATATTAAAGTTCTGTTATTGAAACCGATATCTAACACAGCCAGCTTCTTGTTACTGAATACACTCTACTCCCTCTTACTGATAGATAATGCACTCACAGTTTCCTTTCAATCATATTCAACACACTGAGAGCTCCCTGTTGCTAAGATCTGACAAAATCACAGCTGCCTGTTACTAATATCTACCATATGACAGGCTCCCTGTTACTGACATATAACATCAGAGAAACTCCTTCTTGTTGATCTCTAACACACTCACAGGTTATTGTTCCTGATATCGAATACATAGAGTCATAGAGTGATACAGTGTGGAAACAGGCCCCTTGGCCCAACTCGCCACACCGGCCAACAATGTCCCAGCCACACTAGTCCCGCTTGCCTGCGCTTGGTCCATATCCTTCCAAACCTGTCCTATCCATGTACCTGTCTAACTGTTTCTTAATCAATGGGATAGTCCTAGACTCAACTACCTCCTCTGGCAGCTTGTTCCATACACCCACCACACTTTGTGTGAAAAAGTTACCCCTCAGATTCCTATTAAATCTTTTCCCCTTCACTTTGAAACTATATCCTCTGGTCCTTGATTCCCCTACTCTGGGCAAAGGACTCTGTTCATCTACCCGATCTATTCCTCTCATGATTTTGTATACCTCTATAGGATCTCCCCTCATCCTCCTGCTCTCCATGGAATAGAAACCCAGCCTACTCAACCTCTCCCTATAGCTCACACCCTCTAGTCCTGGCAACATCCTCGTAAATCTTTTCTGAACCCTTTCAGGCTTGACAATATCTTTCCTATTACATGGTGCCCAGAATTGAACACAATATTCTAAATGCGATCTCACCAATGTTTTAGACAACTGCAACGTGACCTCCCAACTTCTATACTCAATACTCTGACTGATGAAGGCCAAAGTGCCAAAAGCCTTTTTGACCACCTTATCTACCTATGGCTCGACCTTCAAGGAAGGTTAATGAAATGCAAAGTAGTTAATGAAATGCAAAGTAGTTAATGAAATGCAAAGTAGCACAAGCTCGTTGTGACTGATATCTAATGCAATCGCTGCTTACTTTTCCTCGTATCTAACGTGCCTAAAGCTCTCTGCCACTGATATCTAACATACCCAGGTTTCTGCTAACGACATCTCTTATAAGCCAATCCCTCAGATTTGAGTAGGAAATGGTTACAATCCTGTTCTGAGGTGTCTAAAATACATCTGCGTGAATTATTTTGTGAGGGATTGCTATTGCTAACCGGTTGCAACTTGATTCTAGCCCTGACAAAGGGTCTTCACCCTGAACCGTTAACTCTGTTTCTTTTCCCCCTGATGCAGCCTAGCCTGCTCAGTATTCTAAAACACATTCTGTTATTCATTTAGAATTCCAGAATCTACAGTTTTAATTGCTTTCACCACTGTGATTTGGCTGAATGAGCTCTGGACCCAATACCAATGGTATCCAAGACAATTGGAGACCAGTCTCAACTACAAAGTCCAAGTGCATGCTTAAACACACACACACGCAGACATAGACACAGACACAAACACCCTCACATCACATATACTCACAATACACTCACACACACAGACATACGGACACGTATGGGACACCTCACACTCAAAGCACCCTATTGCATACTTCTTGCTGTATTCTACTGTTAGATTTCATTAACAACCAGTCACATATTTCTTAATAGTGACTAGCCTCCTGGTAGTGATATTTAACACACACACACTGACTAATGTCTGACATACAGTATGACACATTTCTTCTGTTACTGTTACCCAACTTCCTGCTACCAATCTCAAACACACTACCGACACTGTGTAACCAATACCAAACACAATCCAAAATCCGGGTTATCGATATCTAACATTCTCAGTTTGGTGCAGAGGTTTAAAGTGAGAAAGGAGAGATATAAAGGAGATCTGGGAGATATGTTTTTCACAGTGAGGGTGGTGAATATCAGGAATTAGTTGCCGGAGGAGGTGGTGGAGGCAGATACAATTACAATGTTTAAATGGCATGTGGACAGGTACAAGCCAAATGTGGGCAAATGGTAATAGCATGGATAAGCCTCACAGTTGATCAAGGAGTGCTGAAAGACCTTGTTTTTGTTGTATAAGATTCTACGATCGATCATTTTGTTCCTGATATCTAATGTATTTACAGTTCCCTAATGACTATCATGTAACAAAATCAGAGATCTCTGTTACTAAACACACTCTCAGCTGGTGATAACTGAAACTGAACGCACTCTCTGCACACAGTTGCAGATAGATAACATTTTTCACAATTATGTTACTATTGTCGTTAACACAATTCTATTCTGATTTGTAATATACTGGCAGTTCACCACTGACACCCTAACACACTCACAGTGCCACGACACACACTTCTGCGTCCTTGTAATTGATATCAAACACAGGCACAGTTTCTTGTTACCGATATCTACTGCACTCACAGCTTCTTGCTACTGATATACAAGAATAATTAAAGAACTCTGTTGCTGAAATCCAACACATTCGCAAGTTGCCTTTATTGATACCTAACACACTCACAGCCTTTGTTATTGATGTCTAGCAAACTCAGTCTGTGAAGTTGATATCCAACACACGCACATCTTCCTGTCACTGATATCTAACCAATAGTCCGATGAAGGGTTTCGGCCTGAAGCTTTGCCTATTTCCTTTGCTCCGTAGATGCTGCCTCACCCGCTGAGTTTCTCCAGCATTTTTGTCTACCTGTGCTTTAGCAGTAGATAGACACAACATGCTGGAATAAGGGGAATCGAGGACCAGAGGACATAGGTTCAAGATGAAGGGGAAAAGATTTAATAGGAATCTGAGGGGTAACTTTTTCACACAAAGGGTGGTGGGTGCATGCAACAAGCTGCCAGAGGAGGTAGTTGAGGCTGGGACTATCCCAACATTTAAGAAACAGTTAGACAGGTACATGGATAGGACAATGTTTGGGGGGATATGTACCAAGCGCAGGCAGGTGGGACTAGTGTAGCTGGGACATGTTGGCCGGTGTGGACAAGTTGGGATGAAGGGCCTGTTTCCACACTGTATCAATCTATGACTCTATGACTCTAACAGGCAGCATTTCTGGATAGAAGGAATGGGTGATGTTTCGGTTCTTCAGACGAAGACTCTCAACCCAAAACTTCACCCATTCCTTCTATCCAGAGATGCTGCCTGTCCTGTTGAGTTACTCCAGCATTTTGTGTCTATCTTCAGTGTAAACCAGCATCTGCAGTTCCTTCCTATACAATGCTTTAGCAGTGATATCTAACACACCCACAGATCTGTTACTGATAGCAAACACTCTAACAGCTCTGATATTGAAATCCAAAATGGTCACAGCTCTCGGCTACTAATGTGTAACATGATCAAAGCTTGCAGTTACTGAAGCCGAACACACTCATACCTGCTACACTGAGCTCCATTACTGACACCTAATGCACTGACAGTTCCTTGTTATTTATGACAACCGAATTATGATTACCTGACTATCTATGATTAACGAATAGTGAAAGGCCTATTTGTGCATGTGGAGGATGGTTCCACTAGTGGGAGAGTCTAAGACCAAGGGCACAGCCTCAGAATGAAAGGACGTACTTTTAGGAAGATCAGCAGGAATATTTTTAGCCGGAGGGTGGTGAATCTGTGGAATTCATTGCCACAGACGGCTGTAGAGGTCAAGTGGTTGGGTATTTTTTATGCTGAGATTTACAGATTTATGATTAGTAAGGGTGTCAAAGGTTGTGAGAAAGCAGGAAAATGGGGTTGAGAGGGAAAGATAGATCAGTCATGATTGAATGATGGAGTAGACTTGATAGGCCAAATGGCCTAATTCTGCTCCTATGACTTACGAGCTTATGATTATCCCACTCACAGCACTATACTGATGTCCAACCACTGTCAGCTGTTACTGATATCGACCACATCCTCAGCTCTATATTAATGTCTGACATACTCATAGTACGCTGTAACTAATATCCAACACACTTACAGCACACTGTTACTGATATCTACCACACTCACAATACACTGTTACTGATATCTACCACACTCGCAATACACTGTTACTGATATCTACCGCACTCACAATACACTGTTACTGATATCTACCACACTCACAATACACTGTTACTGATATCTACCACACTCACAGCACTGTTACTGACCTTCAAATTCTATGTTCCAGAAATACATCCTTTGCTCCCACTTACTAATATCTAATACACCTAGAATTCCTTGCTATTGATACCTGACACACCGTCAGCACCTTATTAGAAATATATTACACATTCATAGCACAGAATTAATAATGTCCGCACTATCGTATCGTATCGTACAATATCTTGTTACTGATATCTACAACACCCCTGCTCCTTTTCACTGATATCCAACACACACTCAGTCCCTTGTAACTGCCAACCAACACATTCCCAATTATTTTTGTTACTGATAACAAATGTTGTAGTTGCTGGTTGAACACATCCACACCACTATGACTGACATCTAACATACATGTCCTTAATATCCTGTACATTTCCAGCTCTTTGTATGTTGCTGATTTTTAACACACTCCCAGCTGCCTGTTACTGATATCTAACTGCCTGTTACTGAATTCACAGGCATGCCTAGTCTGCTGCTACAGATATCTAACACAGGCCCAGCTCCATGTTGCTGATACTGTATCACACACACACTCCAGTTCCTAGCTGCGGATAACTAGCACACGCACATAGCCCTCTAACTGTGATAGCTAACACACTCCCAGCTCTCTGATATTGAGAGCTACAACACTTTCTTCTCCCTGTTACTGATACACATCTTGCTCTGAGCTTCCTGTCCCCGACATGAAGCAACAAGCTGCTCCCTCGTCACACTTTGAGCTCCATTTTATTGATACCCTAACACATTAAAGCTCCATGTTCCTGACATCTAACACACATAGCCCTGCTACTGATCTTTCAAGACAGTACAACCTCCCTTTTCCTGAAATCAAATGCACTTACAGTCCTGACACTGAAATTCAAATCAATCACAGCTCCTTTTTTTTTACTGATAAGGAATATATTCACATCTCTACTACTGAAGACCTACACACTCCTTTATCCCTGTAACTGATACATAACACACTCATGAGTCATAGCCCCCTATTAAACGACTAGAGTTCATATTTATATCTAACACACTCAGGGCTCCACGTACTAACGCCCAACACACACACACACACACACACACACCCTGGTTCCTGACATCTAATATACCCGAAACTCAGCATTACTTTGTAGGAAGGAACTGCAGATGCTGGTCTTAACCAAAGACACAAAATGCTGGAGTAACTCAGCAGGACAGGTTGCTAAACACTTTATCTCCCCCTCCCATTCCCACGCGGACCTTTCTGTCCTGGATCCCCTCCATTGTCAGAGTGAGGCCCAGCACAAATTGGAGGAACAGCACCTCATATTTTGCTTGGTCAGCTTACACCCCAGCGGTATGAACCTATAACTTCAAGTAACCCTTGCTTCCCCTCTCTCTCCATCCCTCTCCCTTCCCAGTTCTCTGGCCAGTCTTACTATCTCCGACTATATTTTCTCTCCGTTTGCTTTGTTGTTACCTTCTCCCAGCTAACAATGATCTATTCTCCATTTTCCTTGATCTCCATGCCCTTGTCCTACACTTACACCTTACACTTCCTTATCTATGTATCTCCCTCTCCCCTGACATCAGTCTGAAGAAGGGTCTTGACCAAAAACATCACCCATTCCTTCTCTCCAGAGATGCTGCATGCACAGCATTACTGATATCCAATACATATAAAATGTCCTGTCACGGATATCTAACATACTCCCAGCTCCCTGTTACTGTTATCTAACATTGCCAGCTCCCTGACAATTTTATCTAACAGATTCAAATCTCACTGTTCCTTCCTATCTAACGTGATCATGGCTCTGATTGTGATTGTTAACACATACCCAGCTCTCAGTTACTGAGCTAACTTACAGCTCTTACAGTAGCTACTGTTATATATGTTCACCTCAGTTCTCTGTTCCTGATGTTTAACAAATGCACAGCTTCCCCTTGCTCATATCTAACGTGCCCCCAGCTCCATATTTTCTGATATTCAGCATGATAAAGCGCTCTGGCATTTATCACTAACATGCATGGCTCTCCGATTTAAACAAAAATCAGAGCTCCTCTTTTTGATATCCAACCCATTCTCCATTCTGAATGAATGAATATGTTTATTGGCCAAGTATTCACATACAAGGAATTTGCCTTGGTGAGATTCTGTTACTTAAATCTAATATACTCACATCTTCGTATTATTCATAGCCATGACACTTGCAGCTTATTCCAGCTGATATCCAATATGCCCCAAGCTCCCTATTGCTGATATCTCATACACCCAGGACTCTCTTTTACTAACATGGAACACACTCACAGCTCGGCATTACGGATATCTATTGCAATCATTGCCTCATCTTTCTAATTTTTAACACACTTATACCTACTGCAGTTGTACAGGGCCCTGGTGAGACCACACCTGGAGTATTGTGTGCAGTTTTGGTCTCCTAATTCGAAGGAAGGATATTCTTGCTATTGAGGGAGTGCAGCGTAGGACACCAGGTTAATTCCCGGGATGGCGGGACTGACAGATGATGAAAGAACGGGTCGACTGGGCTTGTATTCACTGGAATTTAAAAGGATGAGAGGGGATCTTATAGAAACATATAAAATTATTAAGGGATTGAACAAGCAAGATGCAGGAAAAAAAATCCCGATGTTGGGGGAGTCACAGTTTAAGAATAAGCGGTAGGCCATTTAGGACTGAGATGAAGGAAAATGTTATCACCCAGAGAGTTGTGAATCTGTGGAATTCTCTGCCACAGAAGGCAGTGGAGGGCAATTCACTGGATGTTTTCAAGAGAAAGTTAGGTTTAGCTCTTAGGGCTAACGGAATCAAGGGATATAGGGAAAAAGCAGGAACGGTCACTTCATACTGATAACAGCCAACTGTGTCAGGTTGATAAGGTACACATGCCCAGCTATTCCTGATTCATCCTAAACGCGTCAACTATCACTATCCAGATATTTATAGGTTCACACTCATAGTTACTTCTCACACTCACAACTATCTTTTACTTAGCGAGATGTTTGCCCAACTATTTCTCAGTAATACGGAATATACACCCAGCTATCTAGTACCGATAGCAACATACTCACGGCCACCCAGGGAACAAATACCTGTGTCTAACCCAAGAAACGGACTTCCAACATAAAAGACTCCCAAGTTCACAAAATGCTGGAGTAACTCAGCGGGACAGGCAACATCTCTGGACAGAAGGAATGGGCGATGTTTTGTGTCGAGGCCCTTGTTGAGACTCTGAAGAATCTTTTTAAAGTCTGAGTCTGAAGAAGGGTCTCGACCCAAAATGTCACTCCTTCTCTCCAGAGATTCTGCCTGTCCCATTGAGTTACTCCAGCATTTTGTGTCTATCTTCGGTGTAAACCAACATCTGCAGTTCCTTCCTACAGATAAAAAACACAGTTCTTTCTATCTCTTGCTGATGAGGTACACACTCCCAGTTTTTATTAATTGATTAAGGCTAAATTATAATCAACTCATAATTGATTAGAACACACTTCTGGCTTTATCTTCCTGATAAAGAGCGCACGCCCAACTTTCTTTTATTGATGGAGCACAAGATTCTATCTATTTTCCGCTGATATGGATACACTCCCAGCTATCTCCTACTGATGTCTCTCTGTTGCTGACAAGACTCATGTACCCAGCTGTCTTTTTCTGATAGGGATCACATTCCCAGCCACCGCAAACTGATAAGAAGCTTGCAGTGACAAGCTACATTCGCCTAACAATCTGTTACTGATAATGTTCAAATAGCCAGATATCTTTCACTGATCTTTCTATCTCCCAGCTATCTCGTACCGATACGTTACACGCAGCCAACTATCTTTTCTTGCTCACAGCTATCTGTCGATAACATACCCATGCCATGCTTTCTCCTACGGGGACAAAGTACCTTTGTATTGAGAAAAAAAAATGTTTCTTTGCTCCAGATTCCAGCATCTGCAGTGTCCTGTGTTTGCACAATACCATTTTTACTTATTGATAAAGAGTGAAAATTCTGCTCTCTCTATGGATAGGAACACAGTCCACATTGCAAACCATTTTTTCTTGACTGCATTCATGAGCTCAGCTATCTGCTGGCAAAACAATACACAACAAATTGTTCTGTCCGATCTGGTACAGAATTATCTTTCAGGTCTAAAGTTTATAATTCTCTTGATAGGATCCACTCTCTCTTATTAAGGAACACCTACCTTGCTCTATTATATGAAACACACTCACAGGAATCTCTCACTGTTAAGGCTCACATTCCCAACTATCTCACACTATTAAGTCTTACGTTGCCAGCAAACTCTTACCAGAAAGAAACACGCTCCCTGGTATGTAAACGTAAGGGACTCCAGATTCTGGAATCTTAAGCAATGAACAAAGTGCTGGATGAATTCAGTGGGTCAGGCAGCATCTGCGGAGGGAATTGCACAGACAATGTTCCTGGTCAGGATCATACTTAAGACTCCAAGATATCCCCTACTGATAATCAGCAAAATCACAGCTATTGTTAAAAAGATTCAAAGATTCAAAACACGGCCAGAACTTACACAGTAAATGGCAGGACTCTGGCAAGAGCAGATGTTCTCAGACATTCTGCACCATCCACTGTAGCACGTTGACTGCTCGGCCCAGAGCGCTGAAGCGTTGTGGCAAGGACTATCCCTTGGTCTCTTCTACTGTTCCTACTAAGGCGAGTGCAGTGAGCCAACAGGGGAGATTTGTGAGACTGTTTTCCCCTCCCAAATGCCCCAGAGAGGTTGGCAACCTCATAGCCACCTGCTCTTTGCGCCATGACCTGCTCTTTGGAAAGAGTGAGCCACTGTGCAGCTGGAGATGGACCAGGTGAGAGTCTGAATTGATAATGAAAGCCTGGTGGGGAGGGGGAGGTGGGATAGGAGGTAGGATAGGAGAATGTCAGCAACTAGTGGGATTGTCCAGTGTGGAGGTGGAGAATTTTATTTCCACAGGGATACTCACGAGGAACCAGTTTGCCAGGTTCTGCATCCATATCAGGAGAGAATGATTAAGGGGGTGAGGGGACAGCTTCACACCACCTCACCTATATTCAATGGCCAAGGTCCTATGGGGCAAGGTACAGTGCAATCTCAGCTGTAACACACCCCACCTACTGTGTAGGAAGGAACTGCAGATGCTGCTTTACACCGAAAATAGAAACCCAATGCTGGAGTAACTCAGTGGGTCAGGCAGCATCTCTGGAGAAAGGGGATAGGGGATTCCTGATGTTTCGGGTCGAGACCTTTCTAAGTCATGACCCATGCCTACAGTCAACCAACTTCCAATTGTTGGCATTGTCAGCAGAACGGCAGCCTCTAACATAGCCAGATCTCTATGTTACTTTTATGTAACAGGGAAAACAATAGAGGAGGCAACACTCCCTCACCTTGGAGAGAATTGCTGTTTTCAGCAGCCTAACAGTCCTATTGGTCTGGACACAGCATAGAAACAGGCCCTTCAGCCCATTGAGTCTATGCTTGCGTTCTGGTGCCCATTTACACTGATCCCATTTTATTCTCACCCCATTCCCATCAACTCCCCCCTGGTTCTACTGTTCACCTACATACTGGGTTAAATTTACAGCAACTAATTGTGACCAACTCGCACGTCTTTCATGTGTGGGAAGAAACCAGAGCACCCAGGGAACAATCTCACAGTCACATGGAAAATGTGCAGAGTCTAAACGGAGAGCTCCCGAGCTCAGGATTCAACCCGAGTTGCTGGAGCTATGAGGCCGCAGCTCTACAAGAAGTTATAATTATGGAGAGGGTCAGAACTGGACCTAGGGTTGAGATTTTTGTTTGGAGAAAGGCTAACTTTCAGGAGATGCGAAAGGATTTAAAAGGAGTGAATTGGGACATGTTGTTTTATGGGAAGGATGTAGAAGAAAAATGGAGGACATTTAAGGGTGAAATTTTAAGAGTACAGAATCTTTATGTCCCTGTTCGGTTGAAAGGAAATAGTAAAAATTGGAAAGAGCCATGGTTTTCAAGGGAAATTGGACACTTGGTTCGGAAAAAGAGAGAGATCTACAATAATTATAGGCAGCATGGAGTAAATGAGGTGCTTGAGGAGTATAAAGAATGTAAAAAGAATATTAAGAAAGAAATTAGAAAAGCTAAAAGAAGATATGAGGTTGCTTTGGCAAGTAAGGTGAAAGTAAATCCAAAGGGTTTCTACAGCTATATTAATAGCAAAAGGATAACAAGGAATAAAATCGGTCCATTAGAGAGTCAGAGTGGACAGCTGTCTGCAGAGCCAAAAGAGATGGGGGAGATATTGAACAATTTATTTTCTTCGGTATTCACGAAGGAGAAGGATATGGAATTATGTGAGGTAAGGGAAACGAGCAGATTAGCAATGGAAACTGTGAGATTCAAAGAAGAGGAGGTGCGGACACTTTTGAAAAATATGAAAACGGATAAGTCTCCAGGTCCTGACAGGATATTCCCTAGGACATTGAGGGAAGTTAGTGTAGAAATAGCTGGGGCTATGACAGAAATATTTCAAATGTCATTAGAAACGGGAATAGTGCCGGAGGATTGGCGTACTGCGCATGTTGTTCCGTTGTTTAAAAAGGGTTCGAAGAGTAAACCTAGCAATTATAGACTTGTTAGTTTGACGTCAGTGGTGGGCAAATTAATGGAAAGGATACTTAAAGATAATATATATAAGCATCTGGATAAGCAGGGTCTGATTAGGAACAGTCAACATGGATTTGTGCCTGGAAGGTCATGCTTGACTAATCTTCTTGAATTTTTCGAAGAGGTTACTAGGGAAATTGATGAGGGTAAAGCAGTGGATGTTGTCTATATGGACTTCAGTAAGGCCTTTGACAAGGTTCCTCATGGAAGGTTGGTTAAGAAGATTCAATTGTTGGGTATTAATGGTGGAGTAGCAAGATGGATTCAACAGTGGCTGAATGGGAGATGCCAGAGAGTAATGGTGGATGGCTGTTTGTCAGGTTGGAGGCCAGTGACTAGTGGGGTGCCTCAGGGGTCTGTGTTGGGTCCACTGTTGTTTGTCATGTACATCAATGATCTGGATGAAGGTGTGGAAAATTGGATTAGTAAGTATGCAGATGATACTAAGATAGGTGGTGTTGTGGATAATGAAGTAGATTTTCAAAGTCTACAGAGAGATTTAGGCCATTTGGAAGAGTGGGCTGAAAGATGGCAGATGGAGTTTAATGCTGACAAATGTGAGGTGCTACATCTCGGCAGGACAAATCAAAATAGGACGTACACGGTAAATGGTAGCGAATTGAGGAATGCAGTTGAACATAGGGATCTAGGAATAACTGTGCATAGTTCCCTGAAGGTGGAATCTCATGTAGATAGGGTGGTAAAGAAAGCTTTTGGTGTGCTGGCCTTTATAAATCAGAGCATTGAATATAGAAGTTGGGATGTAATGTTAAAATTGTACAAGGCATTGGTGAGGCCAATTCTGGAGTATGGAGTACAATTTTGGTCGCCTAATTATAGGAAGGATGTCAACAAAATAGAGAGAGTACAGAGGAGATTTACTAGAATGTTGCCTGGGTTTCAGCAACTAAGTTACAGAGAAAGGTTGAACAAGTTAGGTCTTTATTCTTTGGAGCGCAGAAGGTTAAGAGGGGACTTGATAGAGGTCTTTAAAATTATGAGCGGGTTAGACAGAGTGGACGTGGATAAGCTTTTCCCATTGAGAGTAGGGAAGATTCAAACAAGGGGACATGACTTGAGAATTAAGGGACAGAAGTTTAGGGGGGACATTAGGGGGAACTTCTTTACTCAGAGAGTGGTAGCTGTGTGGAATGAGCTTCCAGTGGAAGTGGTGGAGGCAGGTTCGATGTTATCCTTTAAAAATAGATTGGATGGGTATATCGACGGGAAAGGAATGGAGGGTTATGGTCTGAGTGCAGGTAGATGGGACTAGGGGGAAGTATTTATTTTTAATTAAAAAAAAAAAAAATGTTCGGCACGGACTTGAAGGGCCGAGATGGCCTGTTTCCGTGCTGTTATGGTTATATGGTTATATGGTTATAAGTGCCACTGTGCCTTTATGAAAGGGAACATGGAGATAGCCTAATCAGCAGCAATTGTACATCTGAGGATCTCTCATTATCAGCAGGGAAATCTTTCTTCAGCGAGTTGGATGCAATAAGATCCATAGGGAGAAATACCATGATTAGATGTCTGGCAATGAGCTAGCACCTATACTCTCTGCTTTCCCACAGATAGTTCTGTTATAACACATGTTTCCAGAACGCTAATTGGATATACCATGAGTGATAAATTCGAGAACACTATTTATACGACACAGGCTGAATTGGTTACAACATGGAGACATAAGGAACTGCAGATGCAGGTTTATTTTAAAAAAAGACACAAAGTGCTGGAGTATCTCAGTGGGCCAGGCAGAACAGAGATTAAACATTCCTTCAACAAGTCCATGCTGTTCTTGATTAAATTGTGCATGCCTTTCAGTATTTCCTCAGGCCGTGTTGTTTTATTGATTGATTTTCCTCAATAATCTCAGCATCAACGTCAACAGTTACTATATACCTTCCCCCCCCTTTTAAACACCAGGATCTCTTTTGTCATCTTCCATCTCCATCAACGTGTTGCTCTTCCAGTGCACTAAGATGTCCATAGTGAATGCTGCCAAGGGACGCACTGAAGCTTGGTGGAGGGTATGCAATCTAAGGTCCTGCCTCCACTGGATATTGTGGAGTTGGGTCCCGTGAAACAGCTTGGCAAACACTTAAAGTCCTACGGTATGATCCAACGAGGCCACATGAGCAGCAATGGTGCTTTGTACAAAGAATGTGCAGACCCAACAAATGTATCAACTTGAATGAACAGACAGGAACTAGGAATGATAAATATCCATATACCGTTTTGTATTTTTGTATATATTTTTATGAATAACGTTTATTTTTTTTAATTAAAAAAAAAAAATCACCATCTCTGCCATGACAGTAGTCATTTAGTTTATTGTCACGTGTACCGAGGTTCAGTGAAAAGCTTTTTGCCGCGTGATGTTACAGAGGATACGAATGTTGAGTTCCCTTGCTAATAGTGTACCTGCCTTGAAAACTGTACAGCATGGAGTCATCAGACCTGACTCCAGAGAAACGGGGTTATCTTCCGAGAAAACAGTATGAATATTGGCCCAGCAGTTTGGAAGAATGAGGATCATTGCTGGGCCTAGGACAGATGATCAGTGGTTGTTAGAGCAGTGATGATGCATAAAGTTGATCCCTGGCTTTATCCTAGAAGAGAAAGTGATCAGGCTGGGTCTATAACTATCTGTTTAAATAACAGTTATTTTCATTGAGACAGAGAAGGTGAATGTCAAGGCACTTTTTCCTCAGGTTGGAATCCAGAAATCAGGGGCTAGTATATCCAGGTAACTGGTCAGCCTTTAGGGAGTGAGATGAGAAGAAATTTGATAACCCCTGTGTTGTGAACAATCGTGATTCTCTGACCCAGAGAATGAACAAGCTGCATTTTTACGACTGAGATTAATTTTTTGGCTATGGGTAAGGATTGTTAGGAACACTTCAGATCATAACTCATGATTTTGTGAATTATAGAACATTTGATGACAGAATGGCCTACTTCTACTATTTTTATTTATTTATCTTCTTCTCCTCAGAGGGGGCAATACATATTTCCAATGAGGTTTTGAGCACCTCTGTCCCACTCTGGTTGTCTCCTCTTGTGACAAAGCTTGCAAAAGAGTTTGTGTTTGAGAGCTTGTGAATGACATGGCCTCCTCAACAGAGGGTAATTTGGGCCTCAGTACTCATAGATGTTGGCTTGGGAGACCCTGACCTTGGTTCACTTTTGTGGAATTGTGTGTAGTTTCAGAAGCATATAGGGAGGCAAAGATCACTGCTGTCCTTCAGACCGTGTGTTTTGTGCCAAGTTTGCCTTCTTGGTCTTCAACATCTTTATCTCAACAGACCAAAGGGTGCACTGGCATTGGTAAATTCCATCTCTGATGCCTGCCCTTGCTGAGAGGTGGCAGCTGAGATATGGGAAGTGGTCCACCTTGTCCAGGACCTCATCACAGACCTTGCAAAATGTCGCAGGGCAGGGTTGTACAGTAGGGATAGTTTGTTGGGAGACCTTTGCCTTGGATTAGGCCCATCCTCTCCTGCTCTTCAGTGAACGTGTCAACAGTGAGTTGGTGTTTGGCCTCCAAAGCCATGCAAGTGTCATCTGTGCATTGCAGCTGAACCATGGTGGTTGGGGTGGCCTTGGTTCTGGACTGGTACCAGCGAATCAGATATAGAGCACAGCTATAAGCCTTGCAGCCCACCATTCTCATGCCGAATATTAGGCACTCAATTATACTAATCCCATTTACCAGAACTTGGTCAGTATCCTTCTAAAGCCTTGGCAATTCAAGTGCTCATCTAGTTACTTCTCCAATGTTGTGAGAGTACCTGCTTTTAACATCATCTCAGGCAATGCAGTTTTGGTCCCCTAAGTTGAGGAAGGACATTCTTGCTATTGAGGGAGTGCAGCGTAGATTTACAAGGTAAATTCCCGGGATGGCGGGGACTGTCATATGCTGAGAGAATGGCGTGCTGGGCTTGTATACTTTGGAGTTTAGAAGGATGAGAGGGGATCCTTATGTTGAAACATATAAGATTATTAAGGATTTGGACACGCTAGAGGCAGGAAACATGTTACTGATGTTGGGGGAGTCCAGAACCAAGGGCCACAGTTTAAGAATAAGGGATAAGCCATTTAGAATGGAGTCAAGGAAACACTTTTTCTAACAGAGAGTTGTGAGTCTGTGGAATTCTCTGCCTCAGAGGGTGGTGGAGGCCGGTTCTCAGGATATTTTCAAGAGAGAATATAGGGCTCTTATAGAATATAGAGAGAAAGAGCTAGATAGGGCTCTTAAAGATAGCGGAGTCAGGGGATATGGGGAGAAGGCAGCAACGGGGTACTGATTGGGGATGATCAGCCATGATCACATTAAATGGCGGTGCTGGCTCGAAGGGCCGAATGGTCTACTCCTGTCTATAATGTGTTCCAGACTCCAACTACCCAATATTCTTCCTTAGATCTTCTCTCGATCTCTTTCCCTTTACCATAAAGCTATGTCCTCCAGTTTTTCACACTATTGGTGAAGAATTACCCATTGATGCTGTGATAACCATCAGCACAGGGGTACCTCAAGGCTATGTGCTCAGCTCCCTGCTCTACTGACTCTATATTCATGACTGTGTAGCCGGACACAGTCCATCATCAATATCACCGATGACACTACTGTTGTTGGACGAATTACAGATGATGACGAGTCAAAGTATAGGAGAGAGATTGATCGATTGACCTAATGGTACCAGAACAACCACCTTGCTCTCAACGTTATTAAGGCTAAGGAACTAATTAGGACTTTGGAAGAGAAATGACAAGGATCCACAAACCTGTCTTCATCGATTAGACGGTGGTGGAGAGAGCCAAAGACTTTAAATTCCTGGGTGTGCATATCTCTTAAGATTTGGCCTGGACCCAGCACATTGATGCAATCATAAAGAAAGCCCACCAACACCTCTACATCCTGAGATGATTGAGGAGATTCGGTATGTTAACGAATACTCTCTGGAACATCGACAAGTGTACAGTGGTGAGCATATTGACAGGTTGGATCATGGCCTGCTTTGGCTACTTGAACGCCCAAGAATGAAGAAGATTTCAAAAAGTGTCAAACCCTGCCCAGTCCATCATGGGTACTGACCTACCCACCTTCGAGGGGATCTATAGGAGTCGCTGCCTCAAAAAGGCTGCCAGCATCATCAGCGTCCCACACTACCCTGGCCACACTCTCATTTCACTCCTGCCATCGGGAAGGTACAGGAGCCTAAAAACTGTAATGTCCAGGTTCAGGAGCAGCTTCTTTCCTGCAACCAAGAGGCTATTATCCAGTCTGAAGAAGGGTCTCGACTCCAAACGTCACCCATTCCTTATCTCCAGTGATGATGCCTGTCCCGCTGAGCTACTCCAGCTTTTTGAGTTTATCTTAGGCTATTAAACACTACAGCCTCCAAAAAGGCTCCAAACTCCATAAACTTTGTGGTTGAACTCTTGTTGTTTATTATGGCGTTTACAGAATACAGTGTTTACAAATCTGTTATGCCGCTGCAAGTAAGAATTTTACTGTTTTGTTTTGGAACATATGCCGATAAAACACTCTTGATGCTTGATCTGCTCCACCTCAGTAAGAAGCTCGTTGGAAGTGATGCCCAGGGTTATTGAAAGATTACAAGAAGTGTTGGGGGTGATGACGCAACCTTGTTCAGCAACAGGCTGGATTAGAATTGGATCTGTTGCAAACCCACTGATCAGAATCACAATTTACCACCATCTTGTATCAAACGTTAAATGGAGATGGATTTCTACAGACCGACACATTTTATGTGCCTCTCGTTTGAGGGATTCATAAATGTAGGTGATGTTAAAAAAGACAATGCAGAGTGGCTGCTGCTGCCACATTTATAAGAGAAAAGGCAGGGAGCAGCACCAACCATAATACTGACATGAACTCCCAGATACCTGTTACCAAGAGTAAGAGACTCCCTCACATCTATCAAGCAAAGTCGAGTTTGTTGGTATATGCTCTAGCATGGTGAGGTACAGCTACAATGAAAATCTTATTTACGAGAGCATCTCAGGCACATAGACTCCGACGACAATTGTAAATTGTCCCTAGTGTGTGTAGGATGGTGTTAAGTGTGTGGGGATCACTGGTTGGCGCAGACTCGGTAGGCCAGTTTCCGTGCTGTATCTCTAAACTAAACAACACTACACTAAGACCCCCAATAACCTATGTTAGGCATAAGTTATACAAATAGTGATAAAAGACAGCAAAACAAATGAGGAGTGCGAGCATGTGAAGGAAGGAACTGCAGGTGCTGGTTTATACCGAAGATAGACAGAAACTGCTGGAGTAACTCAACGTGTAAGGCAGCGTCTCTGGAGAAAAAGGATGGGTGACGTTTCGGGTCGTAACCCCTTTTCAGACACTAACATGATCACATGATCCTAGCTAAATTTTATCTCACATAGTCTCCAGCATTCTATTCAGTTTTGGTCACCCTTTTATACAAAAGATGCTACTGAGCTGGAAAAGAGTTTTGGAAAGCTAAACGGGCTTGTCCCACGGGCAGGCGATTCCATGCGGCAAGCGCGACCTAACAGGAAGCGGGGGCCGCGCGGAGGTCGTGGGGTCGGTCCCACGTAGATCGCCGGAGCCGTATGTAGTTGGTCCCGACACCGCGCGGGGCTCCGAAAAACCGACACTGTCCAAAAATTCCGCGCGGCAACGGCCTGCCGCCCCGCTGCCGCCTCGAGGCTGCGCGCACCGCCTCGACGCCGCGTGCACCGTCTCCATCAACTCTGGAATTGTTGTGAAGGAAGGAACTGCAGATGCCCATTTACACCGAAGATGGACACACCAAAAATGCTGGAGAACTCAGTAGATCAGGCAGCTTCTGTGGACAGATGGTGTTTCGGGTCGAGACACCTTCTTCGGACTGAAGTCTTCTGCAGTCTTCTATGGTCTGAGGAAGGGTCTCGACCCGAAACATCACCTACCCGTGTTCACCTACATAAAAACCGAAACATCACCTACCCGTGTTCACCTACATAAAAACCGCTTGAGCTTCCAACGGACTTCGCTCGAACTGGACGTCCGCTCACCCCCCGCTTCCGGTAAGGTCGCGCTCGCCGCATGGAAGCGCATGCCCGTGGGACAGGCCGTATGGTGATCACTCGGCCCCTGCGCGGCAACCGCGCGGCACCCGCTTCCGGTAAGGTTGCGCTCGCCGCATGGAAGCACATGCCCGTGGGACAGGCCGTACGGTGATCACTCGGCCCCTGCGCGGCAACCGCGCGGCCCCCGCTTCCGGGGAGGTCACGCTCGCTGCATGGAATCGCCTGCCCATGGGACAGGACCTTAAGACTTTATTCCTTGTGGCGCAGGAGGCTGAGGGATGATCTTATAGAGGTGTATAAAATCATGAGGGGAATAGATAGAATGAATGCAGTCTTCTTCCCAGGGTAGTGGAATCAATAACGGAAGGGTATAGGTTTAAGATAGGGTGGGGGAGATTTAATAGGAATCTTGGGGGAAACTTTTTTACAGGAGGGTGGTGGGTATATGGAACAAGCTAATCTGAAGAATGGTTTCGACCCGAAACGTCAGCCATTCCCTCTATCCAGAGATTCTGCCTGTCCCGCTGAGTTACTCCAGCATTTTGTGTCTCAGCCAGAAAGTAATTGGGGCAAGTGCAATGATGATATTTAAAAGACATTTGGACAGGTGCAATAAAAGGAAAGGTTTAAGGGACATTAGCCGGACGCGGGCCAATGGGACTAACTTAGATTGGGCATCTTGGTCCTTGGATTGAGAGAAGTGGGGACTCGGTTGAAGGCAACATGTAACAGCTATGGCAACAACAAAAAGAAAGCGCTTGGAGGGGAGACTTGAGCGGGAGACACAGCAGCCGAGGCTGGGCATGTGGGGACAAAGAAACTTGAAGTGTGGTCTCATGGTGTCGCTGTGCCTCTGGGCTTGCTACCGATGGAGACTGATTGTTTCGGAGCGAGTTGGTCCTGGGTGCGTGTGGACCGCGCACCATCTGCCGCTGCTGGCTGGGACACAAAGAGCCACACCTGGCCCTGCCTGCCCAACGCCGGGGTCCCAGGCAGCCTACACAGCCTGCCCAAGCCCAAGCCCAAGCCCAAGCCCAGAGCTACCGCCACCGCCACCGCCACCGCCACCGCCCCCGCCCCCACACCCTCTCCCTCTCCCTCTCTCTCTCTGCAAAGTAGAAACTTTCCTTACAGTGAGTGGTGCAGGCGGAGAAGGCTGCACACACTGTCTCGAAACACACCCCCACCCCAAAGTTGCATTGGTTTCCAATTAATCTTCTCACACGGAGGTTGCATTCAAGTTTCGTCCGCGAGAAAATTAAGGACGATTTCCGGAAAAAAAACCCAAAAAAACCCCGTGAATTTCACAACCCGACAGCAGTTGTATTAACCAACAGAGATCACCGCCTCTTCCTGAAGCTCGGCGCTGCTGGACGCCGACGGCAGGGGACGCTCCTCGCCCTCCCTCCAGCCCCCTCCCTTTCCCTTTCCCCACCCCTCTCCCTTTCTCCACATACCTCTCGCTCTTTCCCTCTTTCTCTCTCCCCTTCTCCTCTCTCTCTCTCTCTCGCTCCCTCTCCCCACCCCTCCTTCCCACTTCCCTCCCCCCTCCCTCCTCCACCCCTTCCTCTCCATCTCTACCCCTCCCTCTCCTCTTCCCTCTCCTCTCCCCACTCCTTCCTCTCCTTTCCCTTAGCCTAACCTTCCTTCTCCCCATCCCTCTTCTCCTCCTCTTCCTCTCCTCATCTCTCTATCTTCTTCTTTCCCATCTTCTCCATCACCCCATCCCAACCCCTCACTCACAGTCTCCACACCCCCCTTTCACCCACCCCTCTCTCTCACTCCCCCACCCACCTCCCACTCTCCCCACCCCTTACAGTAACTTACACTTTTCAACCCCCCCCCCCCCGCTCTCTCCACCCCTCCCTCTCACTCCCCACCCCTCCCTCTCACCCCCCCACTCTCCCTCTCACTCCCCACTCTCCCTCTCACTCCCCCACCCTCCCTCTCACTCCCCCACCCACCTCCCACTCTCCCAGTAACTTACACTTTTCAACCCCCCCCCCCCCGCTCTCCCCACCCCTCCCTCTCACTCCCCCACCCACCTCCCACTCTCCCCACTCCTTCCAGTAACTTACGCTTTCCAAACCCCCCTCCCTTGCTCTCCCCACCCCTCCCTCACTTTCATCTTCCCCCCCCTCTCTCCCCACCCCTTCTTATTCCAACCCCTCCTCCTCACCACCCTCCCTCTCCCCACTCCCCCATCTCCCCACCCTCACACCCACTCACTCTTGCTTCTCATTCCACCCCCATTCCCTCACTCTGCTCTCATTCCATGTCACCCTAGTCACCCTTCCCTCTTAGCCCTTCCGCTCACTCACCCACCCCTCTCTCCAACCACTCTCTCCCATTCTAACCCCTCTCACCCTCCCCTCTCCCCACTGCACCCTTTCACACTTGCCCCCTCTCTCTCTCATTCTGCCCCTCACTCACCAACCCCTCCCTCCTCCAACCTCTGCCCCACAGTGACCGTGCGTGTTGGTGTTGGTGTCTGGGCAGAGTTTGTGTCTCCTGTCATCGCTCTCGGACGTCCAGCTGCTGCTGTCAACACCTTTCCTCCAGCACTTGATTCATCCCCACACTGACAGCTGAGTCTCAGAGAGCCGGCGGTCAGAGCTGTCCCACTCCCAGTGTGAGAGTCCCAGGGGGGCAGCACGGGGCATGAAGGCAGGGGAGGAGGAAGGGGGAACAAGGATTGGGGTGGGGAAGAAAGGAGCAGGGTGGGAGAAGGAGTAGGGAAGAAAGAAAGAAGAGGAGTAGGGAAGGGATAAAGGACAGGAAGGCGAGAGGCGAAATGGATGAGAGGAGGTGAAGGGATTGTGAGAGGAGGGAGGAGCGGGGAGAGGGGGGGGGGGCGGGAGGAGGGAAGGCGAGGAGTACAAGTGGACGGTACAGCAACAAGGAAGAGCAAAGGGAGTGGGAGTGAGAAATAAAGGTAGGGAGGGAAGAGTGAGGGAGGTGATGGGAGAGGAAACAAGATGGTTGGAAGGAGCGCATAAAGGGGGGACATAGTGGGTGGAAGCAAAGATGAGAGAAGGAAGAGAGGAGGTGAGAGAAAGATGGGTGGAGCGGGTTTGGAAGAGGAGAGGAAGTGGGCGGAGATAGGAAAAGCAAGGGAGGAAACTTTGAATGGAGAAGGGGGTGAGTGGGGAGGGTGAAAGGGAGAGAGGTGTGAGGGGAAGGAGGATAGGTAGGATGTAAGTTGGGAGGCGAGGCAGTAGAAGAAGGAGGAAGGTGGGAGAGGGAATGGGTTCAATAGTTCTGGGGGGAATTTGTTAGGGAGGGAGGGAGGGAGGGTGAGAGCGGTGGAGAGGTGAAGGAGGAGATGGATAGAGGAGCGGTGAATCTATGGAAGAGGGAGAGGGTGAAGAGTGAGGAGGCATGGATGAAGGGAAAGCCAAGGGAGAGGAGAAAACAGAGAGTGTGGAGGGAGATGGTAGAGGAAAGGAAATTGAGTGTGGAGGAGGAGTGTGAGAGGAGGAATGGGAGAGGATATAAAGCAGGGAGGCATTGCAATGAGTAGAACAAGAGGTAAATGGAAAGGAAGGAATTGAAATACAAGGTGAATGGGAGAGAGGGCAGGTCGGAGAGAGGAGGAAGGAGTAGGGAGAGAGTGAAGAAGGGATGGAGGGGAAAATGGGAGAGAGATAGGAAGGGGCAGAAGGATGAATAGAGGGTGGGAATGGAGGAATATGGAGAGGAGGAATGGAATGGTGGAGTAGAGGGATGGAGGGTAGAGGATAGTGCCAAGGTGAGGATATAGGGAGAGGTGTGGGGACAATGTCATAGGAGGAAGATGAAAGGGGAAACCCCCTCAATATCCTCTTCACACCCCTTACTCTTCGTACACTTTCCACCCTCCCATAGTCTTCATTCCCTCTGCTGACTCCACTTCATCTCCACACATACACACCCATCACCTCAACTAATGGCTAATTCTCTCTCACCCACTCAACGCCTCATCCCCCCCCCTCCATCCCCAAATCCCCCGCACATACCCACTCCCCCCCCCCCTCTCCTCTACTTCCCAATTTCCCCTCCGTCCATTTCCCTAGCTATAAGGAAAGGTTGGACAAGTTTTTCTCTGGAGTGCCAGAGGTTGAGGAGAGACCTGATAGAAGAGAATATAATTGTGAGATGCATCGATAGGACATAGAGTCAGAAGCTTTTCCCTAGGATGTTTTTTTTTACACAGATGGTGTTGGGTATCTGGAATATGCTTCCAGGGTTGGTGGTGGAGGCAGATACAATAAGCATTCAATAAGCTTTCAGATAAGCACATGGATATGCAGGGAAAGGAGGAAGATGGATTGAATCGAGGCAGAGGAGATTAGTTTAATTTTGGCATCATGTTCAACACGGGCATGATGGGCCGAAGGGCCTCTTGTATTGTTCTATGTTCCCCTCTCACTCACCGCCACCCTACACCCCCACCCCCTTGCTCTGTGGCTCCCAGGTACTCTGACTGTTTTCTGGGAGGGGGGAAGGGAAGGAGGGATGGGTGGTGGGGGGAGGCGTTGGTGGGGGACCCTCACCCCATCAACACTAATTAGCGGCGCGGAGCCTGGCGAGCGGCGCGATGTTTGGTAATTAAAGCCGCAGCCAGTGCATTTTCATCAGGGGCTGCTGCTGCTTCAGCAGAGAACCCATTGCAGCACTCCGATAATAAAGAGTGATAATGAAAGGTGTGCAGCCTCTGGGGAGGTCCCAGGCTGTAGTTCCAGAGACAGGGAGTGAGAGAGAGCGAGAGAGAGAGAGAGAGAGAGAAATGGGCCGGGCAATTAGAAATAGTCAGCATGTAGCTTGGGTGATGACGACTAGTTTACATTTCAAGGAATGAAGCAGACCTGGCGTTAATAATGGTGGTGAAGCTGTGATTGTATCTTGGAGAGGAACAGCACCCGATCTGTTGTAATTACCTCTGATTTTCATATTCCTGGTCCCGTCTTATCTGCTCCTGCCCAACACGCTGTCCCTCTCTGGGCTCGTGGTTCAGTCAGTCCCAGCTGTAGCTCAGTGTTTTCCATAGATTCTGTTAAACTAATTAGCTTTTGTTTTCCTTCACCCTCTTTCTTCCTCCACTGTGCTTTCATTTTAACCAAGTGCTTTGTGTACAGCTGGGTGTGATAAAAATTGGGCGGTTTGCATCCAACAGCATTGATACCAATACTGTTACAGTCACTGAGAGAGTTGGAGAGGAATTTGATTGTAATTATATTATAATATGATATAATAGGACTGTTAGCAGCAGCACTGAATGGTGCACTAGTCTCTCATATTTTATTGAGTCATAGAGTCTTACAGCGTGAAACAGGCTCTTCGGCCCAACTTGCCCACACCTGCCAATATGTCCCATCTACACTTGTCCCAGCTGCCTGTCTTTGGCCCATATCCCTCTAAACCTGTCATATCCATGTACCCGTCTAAATATTTCTTAAACATTGCGATATTACCTGCCTTAACTACCTCCTCTGGCAGCTCGTTCCATACACCCACTGCCCTCTGTGTGAAAAAGTTACCCCTCAGTTTTCTATTAAATCTTCCCCCCCCCCCCGCTCACCTTAAACCTATGTCCTCTGGTTCTTGATTCCCCTACACTGGGCAAGAGACTCTGCGCGTCTACCCGATCTATTCCTCTCATGATTTTGTACACATCACATTTTTATGTGACATCAAAGCCGCTAAGAAAGGAACTGCATTTGCGTGATGCCAGGCTATGCGTGCTTTTCTGTACGGAGTTTCACGTTCTCCTTGAGACCTGCGTGGGTTTTCTCCGAGAACTCCAGTTTCCTCCCACACTCCAATGATGTACAGGTTTGTAGATTAATTGGCTTGGTATAAATGTAAAAAATGTCCCTAGTGTGTGTAGGGTAGTGTTAACATGTGAGGATTGCTGCTCGGTGGGCCAAAGGGCCTGTTTCCGTGCTGTATCTCTAAGCCTTTATCACACCCTAATCAATGATGCATTGTGTTGATGAGAGGGACACACAGCAAGTCTATGCAGAGCAAGCTACGAAATCAGGATGCGATAATGACCATTGGATGTGTCCTGGAGTTCTTTGAGTGATAAATACTGACAGATGGGCAGAACATGCCAGCGGTTGCCTCCTACTCTCCGTCAAAGAGGTGACGTGGGATCTTTAACGTCCTGGGATGTGGCGTCTTGGTGAAAGTTAAACTTGGATGAAAACAAAAAGTGAAGGAGGTTGCAGTTTAGACTGGGTCAGGAGGCTGTGGTTCAAAATCCACAGAGGCCTGCATGCAGTCTAATGGACTCAATGCAGTACTGGGGTCAAAGAAAGAGCATTCACGTCGCGGCCCCTGTTTCCACCAATCTTTCCACCACCACGCACAAGAAGCGACAAGACAGACACCATTGTATGCAGATGCCGAGAAGTGTGTTCAGCTCTGGCTGAACTACTTCTAATCTTATGTGTGGACTCGATAAGAAGAAGAAGGTGCAGTACTGGCGCATTTCACTGTTGGAGACCCCGTAATACCCTCAGATGGGATCCCAAGTGTCTTCAAAGAAACTGGGATTGTGTTTGGAAGATCAGAAAACCTGCTCTCAATTTCCCAACCAATATTTAACCCTCATACTGAAAAAAAAGATCCACACGTTTGTTTGGTGGGAACTTGCTGCGTACAATTGTGTACCTGTGTGTGTGAGGCTAAGACATTGGCCACATGCTAAACAGCTGGTGGTGTAATTGCTCAGTAGCCGCAGTAGCAATTGTGCAGCCGCCTCACCGCTCCTTGACCTCCAGTGCTCCTTTTGTCAGGTTGACATGTTCTCCCTGAGACCGTGTGGAATTCCACCGGGTGCTCTGGTTTCATCGGTTGGTTGGGTGGCACGGTGACGCAGCGGTAGAGTTGCTGCCTTACAGCCCTTGCAGCGCCAGAGACCCGAGTTCGATCCCGACTACGGGTGCTGTCTTTACGGAGTTTGTACGTTCTCCCCGTGACCTGCGTGGGTTTTCTCCAAGATCTTCGGTTTCCCACACTCTAAAGACGTACATGTATGTAGGTTAATTGGCTTGGTGTATGTGTAAAATTGTCCCCAAGTGTGTGTAGGTATAGTGTTAATGTGCGGGATCGCTAGTCGGTGTGGACTCGGTGGGCTGAAGGGCCTGCTTCCACTCTGTATTTCTAAACTAAACTAAACTAAACATCTCACATCCTAGTGGGTTGGCAGTTTAATCGGGCAGTATTGGGCACGTACGAAGGGATAGATTACATGGAAATATTTTGGAGGGGTGAGATGGACAGGATTGCATTGAGTGTCAGCATAGACTTGATGGGCCGAATGGTGCTCTTTAGAGCATGCGAGTTTGTAGAGGGCAAGATTGCTCCAACAACAGAATGGAGTACCTGAATGAAGATAGGACTGGATGCTGCTGCAACAAAGTGCAAGGGTCAACGTGTTTATCAGGTCAAGTCACTGCCTCACAGCTCCATGGTCCTGTGTTCAATTCCTGACCTTGGGTGCTGTCGGTGTGGAGCTTGCACGTTCTCCACGTGTCCGCGTGGGTTTCCCCTGGGTGTTCCAGCAGGAGGTGCGGGTGGAAAAACTGGCCACTGTAAGTTGCCCCTGGTGTAGGTGGTCGCAGGAGAATAGGTGGCAGAGCTGGTGGGCATGCGGGAAATAATAATGACAGGGAAATACATGGGTGAAGATAGGTACAAAATGCATCTCTGGAGAGAAGGAATGGGTGATGTTTTGGGTCGGGACCCTTCTTCAGACTGACAGTCAGGGGAGAGGGAGCCTAGAGGTACGGAAAGGTTAGGTATGAAAAACGACAGATCAAAGCAGACGATGATCAAGGAAATGTGGAATGGTTCATTGTTAGCTGACAACAAGGCATACAATCAGTAAAATTGATCAATACACAAGTGAAATGGGACTGATGGGAATGCTTAGAGAGCCGGCATAGACACAATGGGCCAAATGGCCTCCCATTATAGTATGAACATTTGATGGTTGGGGGATAGGTGCGACTGGTGCGGGACAGTGAGTCAATACGGACACGAGACGGGCGTGAGTAATGCAACACGCTTTTACTCCTGCTTTTACATCTACTGCTAACCCTACCTCAGGTGTGCAGTGATCTTTTTCAACGAATACCCAATAATTGTTTTGCACAAACCATCTTCCTCACCTCCCAGCAACGCAGACTAATAGCCTACAATCAATTACTAAGCCTCTGCAGACAGTGTGTATAAGCAAATTAATTTAATGTTTATTTAGCGCTGGTTTCAGTTGCAGGGCTGACTGGGAAGGGGAGCTGCCTTTATGCTGAACCCATGACCCTCTGCCACAAGTAGCTGCCTGTCAATCAGATCAATTGGATTGTAATGTTCCTGCAGAGGTGGGTTGCTATTAAATAATAATTTGAAATCTGATAACATGATGCTTCTGTTCCTCCTTTTTTTAGTTTAGTTTAGAGATACAGCGCGGAAAAATGCCCTGCGGCCTACCGAATCCGCACTGACCAGCGATCCCCGCAAAATAACACTATCCTATACAAACTAGGGACAATTTACACATGCACCAAGCCAATTAACCTACAAACCTGTATTTCTTTGGAGTGGGGAGGAAACTGAACATCTCGGAAAAAAACCACGCAGTCACGGGGAGCAAATAAAACTCCGTACGGACAGCACCCATAGTCGGGATCGAACCCGGGTCTCCAGTGCTGCAAGGCAGCAAATTACCGCTGCGCCACTGTTGCTGACCTTTTAAAATCACCGTGTTTTAAAACGATGTTTTATCCAGGGTTACCTACTTCTTGCAGTGTCCACACTTGGAAAACGAGGGAGGGATTGGAATTGGGGTCATTTTATGTGCAGGCTTTTCATAAGATCATAAGTGACAGGAGTAGAATTAGGCCAATTCAGCCCATTAACTCTGCTCCGTCATTCAATCTTGGCTGATCTATCTCTCCCTCCTAACCCCATTCTCCTGCCTTCTCCCCATAACCGCTGACACCCGCCCTAATCAAGAATCTATCTATCTCTGCCCTAAAAACATCCACTGACTTTGCCTCCACAGCCTTCTGTGGCAAAGAATTCCACAGATTCACCACCCTCTGACTAAGAAATTCCTCCTCATCTCCTTCCTAAAAGAATGTCCTTTAAATCTGAGGCTATGACCTCTAGTCCTAGACCAAGGTTTCCCAACCTGGGGTAAATTTACCCCCAGGGAGTAAATTTCACCTACTCGGGGTAAATTTGTTGATTCTGGGATTTGTACATATTTTTTCTCATTGACTGACTGTGTTTGGTTCTGGTTTACCGGTATCTGTTCATCATTAGTTGTTGATAAATAAGTGAAATAACATTGTTATGTGCTATTAAAGTTGCCAGGGGGTAACCGGGATGAGAAAGGTTAGGAACCCCTGTCCTAGACTCTCCCACTAGTGGGAACATCCTCTCCACTTCCTCTCTATCCAAGCCTTTCAATATACTGCACGTTTACCCCCCCCCCCCCCCCTCATTCTTCTAAACTCCAGCGAATATAGGCCCAGTGCCATCAAACGCTCATCATACCACCACGGGGCATCGACGATGGCAGCCTCGCCAACAGTCTGTCTTTTCGTGTTTTATTTTTTTATATTTAGTGTGTTTAAAAAGTTTGAGTTAATGTTCTCTGGTTTGTTTTTATGTGGGGCGTGGGAGGGGGTGGGGGGGGGGGGGTCGGTGGAAACTATTTTTCATCCTCTTACCCTGCCGGAGATGCGATTGTTTTCCGGATCGTATCTCCGGTCGCCCTGCGGCCCTAGCAATATGGAGTTGGAGGCCTTGCTCGGGACTGACTTTGATACCAACGCGGGGGCGTGGACTTACCATCGGAGCCAATCCCTGCGGATTCCAACATCGAGGAGCTCGCAGTCTCGGGTAGAGACCGATATCAGGAAGCTCCAAATGACACAATATTTCGACCAGCCCCGACCCAGGTCAGATAGCCCGGAGCAGAGGACCTGAGATTCCCCCCTCCCCCCCCCCCCCCCGATGCAGGAACTTGATCGCCCCGATGGGGAGGGTCCGACCGCCAGCCACGGGAGCCAATATCATCCCGTCAACGGAAGGCTCGAAGCTCCCGACCGCGGGAGAACAAAGAAGGGAAGAGATTGAACTTTTATTTGCCTTCCATCACAGTGAGGAATGTGGAGGAGTCACTGAGGTGGATGTTGTTAAAATGCATTTTGTGTGTTCTGTTGCTTTTTACTGGTATGACTATGGCAAATCAAATTCCTCGTATGTTGCAAGACATACTTGGCTAATAAGTATGATTATGATTATAATTATGTTAACCTACTCATTCCTGGGATCATTCTTTTGCAGGAACTCAAGTCTAACCCAAGTCTCCCACCACACACGGTTGCAGGAGGTTCCCCTCTCCCTGGGGGACATGCTGCTGAGGAAAGCAATTTGCAAGTGTCCCGGTTCCATCACGTCCTAGGCACATCCTGCTGTCTCCGTGGCCTCACCAGCCACCTGACGGTAACACCAGCTGATGGATCTGAGCAGCAATCTCAAAATGTAAGTACTTTCTCACGATCCAGCTCAGAAAAGCAGGATTGGTCCTTGTCATGGAGTCAGAACGTGGAGCTCAGGGAGGAGACTGGGGCATTTGTAGGCTGACGCCCAAGGGTACACAGAGAGGGAAAATACGGGGAGTGTGACCGGGGGCACATTCGAGCACGTATCGAGAGACACTGGGACACTCACACAGACTTTGGGGCACACACACACAAACACAGGTGCACGCTGAGAGACACTGGGCCAGGTATGTACACACTGCGGCAGATACAGAAATGCACTGGAGCAGGGCTGATACAGAGAGTGGGCAGATACAGAGTTGAGAAGATACAGAGACACTAGGGCAGACACAGAGAGACACTGGGGTAGGTACAGAGATACTGAGGCAGGTGCAGATATACTACGGCAAGTAAAGACAGAGACTGGGGCAGATATGGAGAGTGGGGCAGGTACAGAGACACATGTTGGGTCATTTAGAGAGTGAAAAAGTTTGGAAATTCTCTTGATCAACTGGTCATGTCAGCTGCTTAAAGTTCTCTCCTGACGCTGGTGTGAAACGTCACTTAGAGAATCTGAGCACAATAATCCCGGCAGGCTGCTACACTGTTGCTGATTATATCATTTGGATAAGGCACCATCCTTTCAGGTGGGTATGAAAGATCCCATGATATCATTTTGCAGAAGAAAGGGTAAGTCTTCTGATCACCAGAAATGTTCATTCTTTCTCACTCCACAGATGCTGCCCGACCTGCCCGGCGTTTCCAACTTTTTCTGCTTTAATTTCATTTTTAGGATCTGCAACTTTTTACTCCAATAACTAAGTACAGTGTAATCTCCATGTTACGGAGGTGCTGCATTCCGAGTAAACCATCCATATCAAGGCCATTTTCCCATTGAATCCACTATTATAAGTGAAGATGGGTTCCCCCGGGAAGCTTTTCTCGTAACACTAGTGCCCCTACTATTTCGTTTAGTTTAGTTTAGTGGTAGTCTGTGGTCTACATGCAAGGGAATTCCAATTGTATTGTAGGCAGAAGTGAGAGTGTTGTTGTTTTAATAACTGGAAGTGGAAAGGACATTATTTGATAAAGTATCATTGTACAAGTGTCAATAGAAGAGATTGCCTAGTTGGTTTCCAGAGCCACAGTAAATAGCCTCCTGCTGTGAACCTGTAGTCTGCAATCCTTGGTGTCCAAGTTCAGTTCTTTGTAATCATTTTGTGTTTCTTTTTTTTCTCTTATAAATTCAGGAAGAGCAGACTTTTATTCAGTATCTCAAATATTTCCGAGTGATTTGTAAACTTTGTTAGGGCAAATTTCCATTACCTGAGCTGCCTTAACACAGGGGTGCACTGTCCAGTAAAACCCCTTTGGGACAACATGTTCAGGACTTTGATGATGGTTGACCAGGGGACCTTCTGGTCCAGGCCATATATTGGCTGCGATTTTATTAGGACATCAAAGCAATCAATTCAAAGATAGACAAAAAAATACTGGAATAACTCAGCGGGATAGGCAGCATCTCTGGAGAGAAGGGATGGGTGACGTTTTGGGTCGAGACTCTTCTTCATTCTGAATGACCCGAAATGTCACCCATTCCTTCTCTCCAGAGATGCTGCCTGTCCCGCTGAGTTACTCCAGTATTTTGTGTCTATCTTTGATTTAAACCAGCATCTGCAGTTCTTTGAACACTCTTAATTCACTTCTTTTAAAAGATATAACAAACTAACATTGTGGGGAACCTGTTAAATTTGAAGGGATGGCAGCTGACTGAACGAGATGAGATTGGCGCTGGGTGGGGAGAGTGGGGTCCATGCACTAGGGGGAGGGGTAATGGGGCCCCGTGAGTGGATCGAGAGAGGGACCCGTGGCTCCAGTGAGTGGATGGGGGGGGTGGGGTTCGGTGGTAAACCAGCACTCCATGAGTGGATGGAGAGGGTGAGATCTGGACATTGGGAGGAGGGAAGGGGACCCATGGCCCCAATGAATGGATGAGGAGGCGGGAGCCAGCGCTCCAATCAGTGGATGGAGAGGGTGGGATCCGGACCTCAGTGAATGGTTGGGGAGGGGGGAGCCAGGATGAGGTGAGATGATGGAGAGATCGGGAACTGGAGAAGAGTGAGTTGGAAAGGTAGGGGGAACCGGGGGGGGGGGGGGGGGGGTGGGGGGGGAGGGGATAAGTGGAAAGTGCAAACATCACTTGGAGAACCAGATGCCAAATCTTCAGGAATTCACAATTGTCAGGCAGTGGATTATCAGTATTTTCCTGCAGATGGTTTGTTTGTGATCACATCGCGAGCGCTTGGCTTTCACAAGCTGACAGCCAGTCTTCAACTGTCTTTGCATCATTACAAGAGTAATGAACGGAGGGGGATGTAGAGCGATGCAGAGGTAAAAGCACACTCTGAGACCAGTCTATGGAGACACACCAGGCCATGTAGAGCAGGACCAAATGTGAAACATAGGGAACTACAAACTGAGGGGAATGCAGAGAGACATAGTGGCAGGTACACAGCAACATTGCGTATGTACAGAGACATTGGGTTATGTACTGAGACACTGGTGCAGGCATGGAGACACTGGGGCAGGTACAGACACACTGGGACAGGTAGATAGACACACTGGGAGGTTTACAGTGCAATCCACTGCAGTTTTAGTTTATAATCTGTGGCCTGATAGGCGAATATTGTAAGATACTTTAGTGCAGTACTTGGTTAAGGATTTGCCCATGAAGGAAGAAAGAATACATGTTATTCTGGCCACAACCTGGCCTGTCAAATCAGCTGTGCAACGGGAGGATAGTTCTCTGACTAAGAAAAGTCAATAATGAAAATAATTTGGAATTAAAAGGGTCACCGGGAGAAAGAGAGTCAACTAAGCAGTAACCATGAAGGCCAGAGGTGTGAGTCGACATTCCAGGTCGACATTCTAGGACTGAGAAGGAACAGGAAAGGTTGACAGTGTAAAAATGGTAAGGTAAGAATTTCAGTGTTCTATCTGGGACATATGACAATAAAACACTCTTGACTCTTGTGTAGCAGTACGTATAGTGGTGGGATAGAGGCTGGTTGGTGATAGGTGGAGTTAGATGATGAGGGGCAAGTTGGAAGGACTGTTGGGGTCCCTGGATGGAGGCGAGGGAGGGGGGTACTACTGCTCGATGGTAGCAGCAAGAAGAGGGCTTGGCCAGGATGGTGGGAATCCTTGATGATGGAAGTCACCTTGTGGCAAAACCTTATGTAGATGTTCTCGATGGTGGAGAGAGCTGAGCCTGTAGTGGACTGTGCTGAATTCCTCACTCCCTGCAGCCTCGTGCCTTCCTCTGTGTTGGGATTGCTGTACCAGGTGATGATGCAAACAGACTACAGATGTTATATCAGTGTGCAGTATTTTATGGTAATAGTATAAATCACAGACTTTTTTTTAGCATATTTTGCATTATATTTTTGCATTTCCCTCTGTAATATTAGTTGCGGTGCTCAATTTTATGAACTGTTAAAACAGACTGGTTATTGCAGCTCTGATTCTTTACATTTAACCCACCTGGGAGGATGTAGATTGAATTCAAAGAAAAGGGGGGGGGGGGGGGGGAACCGAAAGCTGGCTACATCCACAGAGGTGCTCACTGGGTTGGATGTATCAGCAGGCCAATGATGAGATATTTACAGTGGGATGCACTTGATACCCTGCGACAAGTACAACAAACATAGCTTTGACGTGTATGCTAGGACTCCCTGCGGTGTGTAGAGAAGGCACCCTGGGATATGCTTACAGGGACACACTGGGCCATGTTCAGAGGGAATTTGTGAAGAAGAGCATTTGTGGACGTGTAACAGAGGGGTATCAGGTAAACTTACAGACAGTTGGGCACAACCTCCTCGGTTTTGCATCTTTTGAATCTCTGTCCTGCCCCCCTCAAACACACATCCACACTCAGCCCCCGACACATGTTCAGAATTGTACCCTTCACAATATATTATCTGGCCTCATACTTCCTGCCAGAAAAGATCACATTGCACTCCTTATTAAATTCCATTCGCCAGGTTTTCCATCCATTGCATTCAGGTGCCGTGCAAGCTCCCCGACTTCTTCTCATCACCCTGCAACTTTTATGTCACTTGTGACTTTTGAAAATTACCTCAGTCCAAGTCTTTCGTTTAGTTTCAAGATACAGCATGGAAACAGGCCCTTTGGTCAACCGAGTCCACGTCAACCATCGATCACCGCTGCACTAGCTCTATCTTACAGATTAGTGACAATTTACAGAAGCCCATTAACCTATAAACCTGCGTGTCTTTGGAGTGTGGGAGGAAACGGAGCACCTCGAGAAAACCCACGAGTGAACAAACTCCGTTCAGACAACACCTGTAGTTAGGAGTTAGTGCGGGTCTCTGTAAGTCGGCAGTTCTGCCGCTCCAGAATGAGAAATCTTCCTTCCAGCTTGAGACTCCACTGTTCTGTATCTGAAGCAAATCTCCTATCTGAGCTGCCACAGTCCCTTCATCCTTCATTTTTGCGCTACGGACGTTTTGAAAATCCATATCAACCCTCTCTGCTATCCCATGAAAACACAGTCCAATGATTTAAACACAATTTTCTTTTAAAGATTACATGAAGGGATTTTTTTGTTGTTAAGTAATTATTACTTGTTGAAACCACTGTTAACTTTTCCCCTCATTATCACTGCTCCAAGTTTCCTGGCACCGTGCTTACAACTACCACCTCCTTTTTGAACACTTGTCAGCAAATGCATGACGATTAGGAAATTCTGGCTGTAAAATGGACTCCAAACAAATTCTGACAATTTCTCTAAGGTGACAATAGTTTCAGGTCTTTGCTGGGACGCTGGTGGTCTCACCTCACTGGAGGTCAGTGACACAGATGCAGGATTCCAACGACCGAAACTACTTAAAACCCAGGCAGGATTTCAGTTAATATTACACTTCCTCCTTCTGGCTAAAGATTTGTTTAATTCTTGTGACTTTAACAAACACGTATCTGGTTTTTTGATAAGGTTACAAATGTTTGATTTGGTTTACAAAGTGTTAACTCCCAGAGATAAAATAGTTTTGACTTAACATTTAAAGCCGGCACTCACAAATTCCAAATTGTTGCCATAACCATTTAGAATGTTAATTAGAGTAGTTCCCTGGTGGGTCTCCAGATGGAATAGTCATCAAAGTGGGTACTTTTGCATTGCTACATTAGCTCTGAGACAATGAGGTTAGTTAGGTTTGCTTTGAAGTCTCTGTTGCCATTCTGAGACGTGGGTTTCATTCAACATGCCCAGCAGAGGGCTTGACGGAACAAAACCCTACAAGGTCCCGTGCTAAGGTGGCCCATCATTTACCACGACTGCCAGTAGTGAGTAGCATTTCTGTGTCTAAGTCAGAAGGTTGTGAGTGTTTGTCGCTTTCCAAGGAAAACAAGGTCTGGGCTGACGGAGGGAGTGTTATTCTCTCAGAGATGCTCTGTTTCAGATGGTGATGTTCAATTGCCCCTTCGCAAGGACATAAATAGTCCTATTTTGAACACCACCTGCTGTTCTGTATGGTATGTAGTCTTCAACTTACAGCTAAAAGTACTTGTCTGGAAACTGGATTTTGTTTTTTATTGATACGCCAAGCATTGGTCCAATCTGAACCCCGCATTATATTGTAAAGTTGGTCAAAATACTCTCAAATGGTTGTAGCCGAACGGGAACTGTGCAATTCCTGATGGGAGTGGGCAGAGAAGTTCCCAACATCCCCGCCTTTTCCACACTAATTACTGGGACGCACTCTGAGGTTGCAGCTCGGAACATCACACAAACCGGCCTTCCTTCCATTGACTCCATTTATACCTCACGCTGCCTCAGCGAGGCCAGCAGCACAATCAAGGACAAGTCATACTCTGACCACTCTCTCTTCTCCCTTCCCCCATCGGGCAAAAGGTATAGAAGTGTGACAACACACACCTCCAGATTCCGGGACAGTTTCTTCCCAGCTGTTATCAGGCAACTGAACCATCCTACCACAACTAGAGAGCAGTCCTGAACTACTATCTACCTCATTGGAGACTCTTGGACTATCTTTGATTGGACTTTACTGGCTTTATCTTGCAATAAACGTTATTCACGTTATTCCCTTTATCATGTATCTGTACACGGTGAATGGCTCAGTTGTAATCATGTATTGTCTTAGGGTTGAGGTTAGGGTTGTGCAGGATGGTTCAAGAGCTTGATGATTGATGAAAAGAGGCTGCTATTGAACCTGGAGGTCATGGTTCTCATGCTCCTGTATTCTTACCAAGATGAGAGCATGGTCTGTAATGATATACAACGTCTTCTTGAGGCAGTATTTCCTGTTTCCTTCAATGGTGGCGGGGTCAATAACTGAAATGCACCACTCTGGTTTAAGCTGGTAAGGAAGGAAATATGTACTGCATGATTGGCGATGTCATTGGATGTACAACCAACATCAGATCGGCTCAGGTAAATCGCACGCAGGGTGACAAGGTCCAATTTCCCGAAGGCCCCAATTTTACCTGCAAATGGTGACCAGCATCACCGACCCTGAGTCACACTGCTTTTATGCATGACTTGCACATGGAAAAGAAGTGGTAAAGGATCTAAATTGAACAGTGCTTTCAGAGATTCTGTGGCCATAAAGGACAGTGAATAAATACTGGCCAGTCCTTATCCCACAAAATTGAGGAGAGGAGCCATTTGTACTTATTTCTAAGTTTCTGCCATCAGAATCGGGTAGAGGTGGAAACTGGGGTGTAAGGAAATGCAGCTTACAACAATGCAGGGTCACTTGATGTCTGCACTCATTCAACAAAATAACCTAGAAGACTCTGCTAGTGTCTCCATTGACAATGCAACAACAAAAGTATGGATGGGAAGGAATATACACACAGGGTTAGCAGCGAGAGAGGGTGTTGCAGAACTCTTGTTGGAGAGAGGAGAACTTCTTCAAAGTAGGCACCCATTCCTTCTATCCAGAGATGCTGCCTGTCCTGCTGAGTTACTCCAGCATTTTATGTTTAACAAAGATATGGAACTTGATAGCTTTAAGACATTCTATGGGAGCAGAGCATTTGATAAAACACTGGACTTACTCATGTACGCTCTACAATCTGTGTTTTCTAAAAAATATTGAACCTAAATTCAGGGCGACAGCTGGCTGCTTTTTTTGTGCTATTCTTAACCCCGCGAGAGAGAAAGAGAAAGTTTAAATTTAAATCAACTTGTTTAAGTGTCCTCCATTAACAAAGACATATGGAGTATTTTATACAATAAAGCATCCCAAGGCATTTCATCCAGATATTAGCAGCCACAATTTGACACAAGCCACAGAAAAATATTATATAGATATTAAAAAATCTGCAGGTGCAGGAAATTTGAAATAAAGATAGAACACTCAGCTAGTAAAACAGCAACTGTGGAGAGAGAAAAAACCCAGAATAAATATTTCATTTGAAGACTGTTGGATTTGCTTGCAGAAGGAAAAGAGTAAATTAGAAGGATTTATGCCAAATGTGTGCAAATGGGACTAGATTAGATGGGACATATCCGTTGGCACGGATGAGTTGGGCCATGACTGTTTGATTCTATGACTCTATTTTTAAAATACGCCAACAAATAGCAATTTGTTTCATACCACGTTACTGCATTGGGGCAAATCACTGTCATGATGAGTTGTAGCACAGTGGTGCAGCTGTTAGAGCCACTCACAGCTCCAGTTCAGTTCTAATCTCAGGTGCTGTCAGTGTGGAGTTTGTACATTCTCCCAGTGACCGCGATGGTTATCTTTGGGTACGCCAGTTTCCTTCCACATTCCACAAACGCGTGGATTGGTAGGTTAATTGCCCTCTGCAAATTGCTCCTAATTTGGCAAAATTTGGAGTTAAATTATGTGTATGTGGGGAGAATAAAATGTTAGGCTAGGATAAGTGTCAAACTTGGTATTCCAAAGGGTCTGTTTCCTTGCAGAATCTTGCGCTCTCTTTCTCTCTAAATCTCTGATGTGGGGCAAACTAATTTTACTAGTTCGACAGTAAGAATGCTGCTCCCAGATCAGCTATAGTTGAATGGCGGGGTAGACTTGATGGGCCGAATGGCATAATTCTACTCCAATAACTTGTGAACTTGAAACACAGTCAATACCTGACAACATCACCTTCTCTCTCCACAGATGCTGCCTGACCTAATGAGTACTTCCAACAATTTTGTGTTTTTACCCTACAAACTATTGGTATAAAGAAGCATTGCAAGGAAATAATTTTATTATTTGTTCATTTAATGGGATGATTCTACCAGTGTTGAGGCCAGCATCCTACCCATCTGTTTTGTCACTGAGAAGATGGTGCTGAGCTGAATTCTAGAACTGTTGCAGTCCCTAGAATCATAGAATCATGGAAATGCATAGCACCGAAAGAGGCACTTTGTCTATGTCACCTGTGATATCTATCTACAATATTAGTAAGATTAAACAAGAACTTACCAGTTTGAAGTTTGATCTTTATTTTATGAGGAGTTACGTTGGTGATTACGTGAAGAAGACCCGTCAGGGTGCCTGCACGTCAATCTTCAAAGCATCGGTGTGAAATCACAAACAACAATAACGAAGTAACATAGTAAAACGAGTAAATTTAGAACTTCCAGCTGACCTTTATGAAAGAGGATTGGGCGTGGTGGGCACGTAATCACCAACGTAATTCCTCATAAAATAAAGATCGAACTGGTAAGTTCTCGTTTAATCTTACTATTTTACTTCGGAGTCACGTGAGTGACTACGTGAAGACTTTAAAGCTTTGTGATTTCATGCCGCAGATTCAAATCCCAGCTTCTCACTGCATTGATTGACTCGGAACGAGAAATAATCAATAATGCATTAATGACATTTGCATGAATAAATGCAGTAATTCATTTATTTGAATAATAGAATTAACAGTATCCCCTTTAACGCAGGGGAATTTAAACAGAACTTAATATAGTATTTTCAAACAGCCCCATATTGGCAATAGGCCGATGGTAAAAGTGTTGAAACACCAACTTATTAGATCACCCGGCGGCTGCGAGAATATGGTCGACGGGACGTCCTTCGCCCTGTTGCTGCTAAATCGAATGGGATGTAAAAACATCACTGTTAACACCTGCAGCAACCAAGACTTGTTTTAACCATCTTGCAATAGTCTGAACTGACACTATCTTGTATGGTTTTCCGTGAAAGATAAACAATCTTGTTTTCATATTTCATAAGACCTTTGTAGCCTCAATGTATTGCAACAAATATGTCTTAACACATAGACATAGATCCATGGAATATGCTAATAAAACACTCTTGAATCCTGTCACACCTGACCCTACTTCATTTGAGTAGGTCATAAATGTAAAACATAACATTATGCTGAGGTACTTCCATCCTGTGTATCTGTAACTTTTGTAATGTCTGCACTCTCTGTGCTTGTTACAAGTGCCATAAGCATGACTACCTTCATGCTGAATTTGGCCAAAATCAGAATCGTACCAAGAGTCCATTGATGAAGTAGCTTAAAACCACTCTATATTCCAGATTGCCATACCTAGGTTTAGAAGGTCTGGAATCAAAATTCCTTTCATTAATCTGGAAACGAAAGAACGAGACTCAACAGGATGTCTTTCCGACCCCATCAATAAAAAACGAGGACAATGTACTTCTGGCTGAATAAATCGCACTATAGCTCAACCCCTCATAATAGAGTGTTGAGAAAACCTAAGACATTTGAGACATGTGCTGCACAACATTCAATATTCTTTTGTACACAGAAAATGTTCCCATTCTTTACATAATGGGAAAGCAGCATTTACAGAGTCACAACGTCAGATTCGCAAATGTACTGCTTTTGAGTGCTCTTCCGCCAGACTGCTGTAAGCATGTCCACAGTATGCCCAGACAATCCTCTTTTTAAAACCTGCAAATTAACAGATCCATACAGGCATATAACGGATGTTACTCTCCAATTATCGGATACACCAGTAAATCCCTTCTTTTGGGAACCTTTATCAGAAACTGTGTCATTAATTCCAATATCAAAGGGAACCATGGCTGCGTAGACCAGTCCGGTACCACCAGTACCCCAGAGGCAGCATCCTGCTTCATTTTAAGCAGACGATGGTTTATGAGACAGAATGATGGAAAATGCATATAAAAACATACCACCCTAATGTAGTGAGAAAGCATCAATTGCTACTGTCTCCCGATGTAGTTCCCATAACACATATCTCTGTAACTGGTGATTGAGTCTGGATGGAAACAAGTCGTATCTGGCTTCCCAAATCTGACTACTATATCATTAAAATCTTAAGGTTCAACATCCATTCTTTGTTATCATGGAAATTCCCGTAACCTGGTGTCTGCTGCTATATTGAATCTACCTGGTAGATAAATAGCTGAAACCAAATATTTGTCAACACACCAAGTCCAGATTTGATTAACCAATTTGTCACGACACCGACTTAATTCCACCCATACGATTAATACATGCCATTGCTGTAGTATTGTTAATTTGAAGCTGAACATGCAGATTAGTTGTATTAACAACAAGCTTGGAGCTCATAAGCCTTCCAACAGCTGTAAAACGTTGATTCTCCATGTCTGCAAAAAAAAATGCCTCTTCCATATTCCATCTGTCCACAAATGGATACCATTTCAGTGGCACCAATCCTAGTGCAATGACATGTCTATAAGACCATGGAAGGCTGTTCAATCAGTATCTTGCTCGAACTACTGGAGACATGTTAAATCCACCACTGCAAATCAGAAGCAGCATTTGTTGTTTAACTGCATGGCCTATCAAAATGGCCACCATGCATCTTAGTGCCTTTTCTTTTTGCCGTCTGTAGCTGCTGGTAGTGCAATGGCCCATATTGTATTGCTGGAAATAACACTGATTTTCCTAGCGAGCTGGCCACCTCTCTTAATTGAAGATTGTTGCTTTTTCAATAGCTTAATGCAACCATCAATCAGCTGTACCCTTTACCCTGGGTAAAATTACTACCATGTCAATTGAAGCAATTGTGAAATTAAAATAATCAATTGTTGTTAGTGGCGTTACCCTTGATTTCTCTGGATGAATTAAACCCAAAACTTTCAAAAGTGGATTGAAGAATTGAGAGAGATAACTCACAAATTCTCTTGTTCGTCCTAATTAGGACATTATCCAGTTAAGCCATCAACATCTGTCCTTGGACTCTAATTAGCCCCAAAATTGGTTTTACCAATTTAGTGAAATTCTAGGAACTGAAGTTAACCCATTAGACAGAACTTTGAATTGCCATAATTGTTTCATTCAGATAAATTTCAAATATTTTTATCTTACAAATGAACAGACACTTAGTAATATACATCTTTCAGATCTATAGGTACCATATAACATCTTTTGAAATAAATTGTTTGGCAGTCTCAAAGTCTCCATTTTGAAGTGTCTATACTTCACAAAATTTTAAAGACTTGTCAGATCTAAAATACTCCTCACCTTTTTAGATCGAGAAAATGTAAACACAATTTGGTGGTTTTGATAAACCAACCTTTCCATTACTTGTTTATAGACAAGTTTTCGAATTCAGCTTGAACTTCCATCACTTCTTTTTGTGAAATTGGAGTGTTCTGCTAGGAACATGCTGGATGGCAAATCACTATTTGGATCGAATCAATTTGAAACCTGTGAATAATACTCAGAATAATGAATCTGAAGTAATTTGCTTCCAATATTTGGCTGTTTTTGCCTTAATATGTTCCCATGAGAACCAGGTCCACCTACCTCCTTTGTCACCTGAGTGACCTGTGGTCCCTGGCTCCTGGCAGGAAAACCCATGCTTTTTTGTGTTCCCGCTGCAGGATGCCAACTGCGCCCCTGCTTCAATGGTCGACTTGTTCCTGGTGTAGGCCCAGGATTCTGTATGATGTCTGAAAGGATACCTCCGCTTCACAGACTTGCCGACCATCGATGTTTTGATCAACCTTGCTGTTTTTGCCTCATCATCCAACTCTTTCCCACGTTTCGTGAGGTTTTTCTCTGAAGAATAAGTTGAGTGACTGCACATTGCTGGGCCACATTTGGAATACTGTGTACAGTTCTGGGGTCCATACTTAAGAAAGGATGTACTGGCCCTGGAGGCAGTGCAGCGAAGGTTTACAAGATTAATTCCTGCAATGAGGGGATTGACATATGAGGAAAGGTTAAGTAGGCTGGAACTCTACTCTTTGGAGTTTAGAAGAATGAGAGGCGATCTCATTGAAACATATAAGATCGTGAGGGGCCTTGATCGGGTGGATGCACCGAGGATGTTCCCAATGATCGGGGAAACTAGAACTAGGGGACATAGTTGTAGAATAAGAGGGGGCTCTTTTAAAACTGAGATGAGGAAGAACTTCTTCACCCAGAGGGTGGTTAATTTATGGAATTCACTGCCCCAGGGAGCAGTGGAAGCAGAAACATTAAATATATTTAAGTCTAAAATAGATGGTTTTTTAGCTGCCAAGGGGATAAGGGGCTACGGGGAGAGGGCAGGGATATGGACCTAGGTATGGTTAGTATAGTAAGACCTGAGTGATCTCCTGGACAAGTGTCGATCGCCTGGATTGGGGTCGGAGAGGAATTTCCCGGATTTTTTTCCCGACTTGGACTTGGGTTTTTATCCGTTTTTTTGCCTCCCCCAGGAGATCACGCGGTTCTTGGGGTGGAGAGGGGTGATAGCGATATAAAGGGGAGGGTAGTGTCTTGTGTTCTGTGTCTTGTGTCTACTGTTTGTGGGTAAGGGTGTCTGTTTAGTGTTCAGCCATGAGCGAATGGCGGTGCGGGCTCGATGGGCCTGGTGGTCTACTCTCGCACCTACTTTCTATGTTTCTATGTTTCTATGTTTACAGAGTTGCTGCAACTTGGGGTTGATGGTGGGCCGAATGGCATACTTCCTGAAACAATTCATCTCGAAGTGGCCGCTACATAGCAACCCTAGTGCTTCTTGATGCATCTCCATCCCTGGCCTCCATCCATTGTTATTGCAAAAATGCAGTTGTTCCTCAACCCAGCAGCTTCAATATTCTCTGCAGTTTTATTTCTTAGGCTCACATGCCCATCTGACCGCTTATATCTTGGTTCACTGCTAGTACTTTCAGCAATACGCAGTTCCTTGGGGTCTCGTGCTTTTTTGGCATTTTCATCCATTGTAAGCTACTGGAGCTGATGGAAGACAAAATAGTTGATCGTAGAGGCCACTTCTTCTCCCAGTGGCTCTCCTGACTCTGATGGGGCAGCGAATTGTACTGCAAGGAGTAGAACATCTGGCAGCTGCCGTCTTCACTTGTATCGGCCTCACCGTCAGAGTCAGGTTCAGAACTCCTACAGAGCAGCGAATTGTACTGCCAGAAATAGAACATCTGGCAGCTGCCATCTTCGCTTGTATCGGAGAACTCTGCTGACCCTGTGCACGCGCCTCATCAATGAGGGTGCTATCAAGCAGCCCTTTACTAGGTGCTGCTGACCTGGCTTCTGCAGCCTGGCTCTGACATCACTCCTCCTGGAGTACGTCTTGTTGGAGCAACCTGTGTACAGGTTCTCCATTTGGAATATCCACTCAGAAAGTGGTATCCAGCCTTGGAGGTGAATCCCAAACTGACTCTTGCTCCATGGACCTGACTTGCTTGTTGGCTAGCGCCCAACTGATGCTGGCTCCGTTCTTTTTCTAAATACACAAGTCCACAGTCGCCCCGCACCCAGCCGGCGACTGTTACAGGGGTATGAGGCAGCCATTCATCAACCGCATTCCCGCGGCTCTCTATCGGCTTTGCGGCTCGCCTCTTGCCCTTGCCCGGTTTGTTCATGGTGCCTGTGAAAAAATCGCAACAGACCACCACAGCAAACGGACCTAAAAAACTCCCAAAAAGTGTTTTACTTACCTTGGAGTTGTAACACCTACATTCCACTTGAGAAGCTCTCCTCCTCACGTCCGTGAGCGCCAATGCGTCTGACGTAATGACGCACAGGCGCCCTGACGGGTCTTCTTCATGTAGTCACTCACGTGACTCCGAAGTAAAATCCAATTTGCACACACTGGACCCACATCACTCTACGCTTTCCCTTTCTAAGTACCTACCAAAATGTGTTTTAAAGGTTGTAATTGCATTTGCTTCCACTACTTCATCTGGCTGTTCGTTCGAGGGGCAGCACGGTGGCATAGCGGTAGAGTTGCTGCCTTATAGCGTCAGGCACCCAGGTTCAATCCTGACTACGAGTGCTTGTTTGTACGGAGTTTGTATATTTTCCCCGTGACTTGTGTGGGTTTTCTCCGGGGTCTCCGGTTTCTTCCCACACTCCAACAATGTACAAGTTTGTAGGTCAATTGGCTTGGGGAACTTGTAAATTATCCTTAGTGTGTGTAGGATAGTGTTAGTGTGCGGGGATCGCTGGTCGGCGTGGATTTGGTGGGCTGAAGGGCCTTTTTCCACGCTGTATCTCTAAAGTAAACGACCCTAAACTAAACTAAACATTTACCACCATCAGTGTGGATAACATACCCTTCTGATTTCCATGCAATGTCTCCCTTCTCCTCTCGTTAGTGTCTCTGGTGAAGCTGCTCCCATGGTGTTGCTGGGAGGGAGACCAGAATTGGTAGCCAGCAGCAATGAATGACTGGTGATATACTTCCAGGTCAGGGAAGTGTGTAGATTGCAGAAGCTGCTGGCGGTGGGCCTCCCACATCCATGATATCATTCTCCTGGAAGCTGTGGGTTTGGGAGGCTCTGTTAGAGTAGTCTGGATGAATAACTGCAGTGCAGTTCGTAGACAGTGCACACTGCAGCCAGTATGCACCAAGTGTTGGAAGGGACGAATGTTCAGGTAGTGCAAAGGGTGCCGATTAATGGGCTCCGTTGTCCTGGATAGTGTTGACTTTCCTGAGCTGAGGTGGAGCTGCACTTCTCCAAGCAAGAGGAGGGAACTCCATCACACTCCGGAATTATGATGTGGATGGTAGAGAGGCTATGCAATGTCAGGAGGTGGGTTACTCATAACATGATACCCAGCCACTAAATGCACCTGAAGTCACAATAGTCACATGGCTGATCCAATTGAGTTTCCACACTTGCAGAGTTTTGGGACAAGGTCAATAATTAGTTTGAAGTTAATACATAGCTTGTAGGGAACCTTTTTTTCCCCATATAAAGTGTGGTGGGTGTCTGGATCTCCTGCCTGGAGGCAGAATATCTCCCCACCCTTGTGACTGGGGACAGGCATAGGGCTGACTCTCTCTTTTTTTTTGCCATCATGGACATGATGAACCAAGTAGCCTTGCTCTGGGCTGCAAAGTTCTGGCATTATATGATTCTATGAAAACAGCTCCTTAACTCTACCTTCCCTGGCCATCCCAGAGAGAAAGAGAGGAGTGGAAATGGGAGAGGAGGCTGGGCCTGGAGGCATAATTTAAATATAAATTGTTTCCCTGATTGGAGCCGATGTGTGTGTTTGGGAGGGTGTTGACGACTGCATCTTTAAAGATGTAAATCCCAATTGCCAGTGACAGATGGTGTGGCCAAATTTTAATTCCTGAGCCGACCTTTTTAAAAAGGCGCACCAGACGAGACTCAAGACACACTCGGAGCCCACAGCGGCATCAGGGGCTGTCGACCAAGAGGGAGGAATGGCAAGACCACAGGGTGGTCCCACAGCAGCGGGAAACCAATGCAACTAGTCCGAATGGAAGGCAAATCTCAGGCTAAACACGCAGAGACAGAGTCAGAATAATTCATTGAGAAACACTGGGGTGCTAAACACACTGAAACATGGGGACTAAACGCAGGGGAGAGCAAAGCATACCAACAATATACACACTCTGAATTTGGCAACAAATGCACTGGTTACTTAACACCACCAAGAACACTTTGTACACTGATAAAACAATGCACACAAACTGGATTGTGGTGAAAGGCACTGATTAAAGAACCTGATACACTTATGGTAGGACACCAATTCTGGTGTATGATGAGAACTAAATGGCCTGGGAGAACATGTTAAACACACAGACAATTAGTCAGGCTAACAATGAGGCGCTGTCTAATCCCTTTGTACAGTATTAAAACAGTAAGCAATGCACAATGAGAGTGCAATGGAGATCCCGGACAATGTTAAAGTCCAGGGACAAGAGGGTGGAATCATCAGCGTCATTTATGTGAATGCATCAGGTGCTCCTGGAACCCCTCTCTATTTCTGGATGAATCCTGCCAGATGACTTAATGGTGAGAGCTTAAGTGCATGTGGCAGGTGGAAGAGATAGACCTTGGCATCAATCAGTTGACATATCTGATTTAATGCCAGTGATCCTACGTGGAGCTCAGTGTCCGGCCCTGGACTCATGGTCGAGTACACATCAAAGGATGCATCCTCCCTGCTCCAATTCTACAAATGGTTTGTGTCTTTATAGTTGTTTCAAATCCCCAGGGAGAGGTAGGGCAAGTGATCGACATTCATTTTGCTGACATCCAGGGTTCCAAACACAAGTGTATATGTGAGCTATTCCCATGCAAAGCAAAAGCCATGCAGAGCAGGGCAGTCTGTAAGTAGGGAGAAAATAAGGAGGGAAGAATAGATCGGGTAGATGCATGGAGTCTCTTGCTTATTGTGGGGGAAACGAGGACCAGAGGAGATAGGTTTAAGGTGAAGGTGGAAAGATACAATAGGAAACTGGGGGGTAACTTTTTCATACAAATGATGGTGGGTGTATGTAACAAGCTGCCAGAGGAGGTGGTTGAGGCTGGGACTATCCCAACGTTTAAGAAACAGTTAGACAGGTACATGGATAGGACAGGTTTGGAGGGAGGTAGGACAAGTGTAGCTGGGACATGTTGGCCGGTGTGGGTAAGTTGGGCCGAAGGGCCTGTTTCCATGCTGTACGTCTCAATAACTCTCAGAAAGTGTCTCAAACCTCAGGGAACGATTCCCATACCCAACCTCGATGAGAGACACGGTTTAAGCAGTTTGCATTAAAGTTGGATATCCTCACTGAAATGGACTCCATTTTGTACTACAACCGTAATGCAAGCCCAGAGCAGTGCAAGGGCTATATTGCCAATACGTTTGCTAATGGTCACACAATGAACTCCTTACATTGCTGTGCACGGAAATTCATTGTTCATGAGAGATAACCGCGAATCATTCTCTTGCCAAACAGCAGCGGGTTTTAATGAAGGTTTTAGTTTCGTGAAGATGGTTCCGATTGTCATTGCCTGCACACATGTAGCTTTGTGAACATTAGATGTAAAATTTAACCTTTGCAGTCTCACGTTTCTTAGATCGTCCTTTACAAATGACCTCCGAATGCCACCTGGATTAGAGAGGATTAGCCATGAGAGATTTGACAAACTTGGATTGTTTTCTCTGGAGCATTGGAGGTTGAGAGATGTAAAACTATGAGAGGCATGGTTAGGGTGAACGGTCAGAAGCTTTTTCCTAAGATGGAAATGCCAAAAACTAGAGAGCATAACTTTAAGGTCAGAGGGGGAAAGTTTAAAGGAGATTTGCAAGACAAGTTTTTTTACATAGTGGTGGCTGGAATGTGCTGTCAGTTGTGATGCAGAGATGATGGTGGTGCTGAAGATGTGTTTAGATCGGCACATGGATATGCAGGAATGGAGGGATATGGATCATGTGCAGCCAGAGGTCATTAATTTAATTTGGCATTGTGTAAGGCAGACAATGTGGGATGATGGGCCTATTCCTGTGCCGTACTCCTCCATGAACTGCTTCCACGCTTTGTTGAGAGGGTTATGTGGTGTTTGATGAGGTCAGTGTGGGATCCACAGGTCCTTCCACAGATGGGTCAGCAGATAGACTCAAAATGCTGGAGTAACTCAGCGGGTCAGGCAGCATCTCTGGAGAACAGGAATAGGTGATGTTTCAGGTTGAGACCCTTCATCAGACTGAGAGTTAGGCAGGGGGACACTAGAGGCATGGGAAGGAACCATGATGGAGCATTGGTGGATGAGTAGTTTGGGAGATGGGTTTTTTCCAAAAAATAAACGGTATTCAGAATAAAAAATATCTACAAAAAAGAACAATATAAAAACTTGTCCAACATTCTCAGGATCTATACACTCATTATTGTCATATTCAGTAGTATTTGCAACTATCCATAAACGCCCCCCCCCCCTCCCCCGCCTGGGGTGATATCCCCTTGTTCGAGGGGTATCTCTATGCCCCTCAATGTCCCACAGTGGGAGGACTCTAGACTGTGGTCCTCCCCTACAAAGCCTTGGTGTTGGCTGCTCCAAGCTTCAGCGAGTCCCTCAGCAGATATACCTGCAGTCTGGAATGGGCAACATTCCCTGACGTACATCTCACTCTGCTGGGAGGCCAACAACTGTTGGGCAGAACAAAGAGTGCCTTTCATGAACCGAAATAGAGTGAAAAAAATGTTTAGTGTATTATCCAGGCAGGTCACAGGATACGTGAGTAAAACAGGTGTTACAGCTACAGGGAACATGCAGAAAGCAAAATGCACAAGTGCCTCAATGATATAGAGTGGGAGATTGGCAATACCAGGTTCCGTGCTGCATTTATATCAGTAAAATATCAAAATACAAGGAAAAGGACTACACTAGGCTTAAACAATGTCCGTCTCCCTGGAGGACTGTGGAGAGAATCATCAGTTTGTGATTATGGGAAGTTGGGAGAGAACTGGGAGGAGTGAAGACATAATTGATAGCTGGGGACAGAGTGGAAAGGAGCGTATTAGTGTTGAGTTATGACTCCCTTTGCCACTTCCTGTTTACAGCAGGGTGGTGTTCCAAGATCAAAGATGTCGCTCTGGCTGTCGATTTATGGACAAGGAGAGCAATTAGTTCCGATGCCTCGCTAGATAATTCATTCTGGCCTGAAACAAAAAAAAATGCAGTTCTTCGGGCTGAGCATGCAGTGATATTGTCTCACTCGTTCCCACCTTTCTCCCGAGCCACCAATGGCAAACGCAGAGAAATTAAGTGCCTTAAAATAACATTGGCAACTGCTTGCAAAAATTTATTATTCACACGTGGGCTTGCTTCCTGTTACAGGAGTGTGTTGGCAATATTCTTAGGGTCATTGCCCAGGCTGCCAACAAATGGATTTTGTAAACATATTATAACATATCCTGTTACTTCCTTTTATGAAAGGTCCTGCTGTAGAACCTACTCTGAACAAACCTACCTGTGATTCGGTTGGTAGCACTCCGTCTTCCTGTATTCTAAAGTTATGGGTCCAGGTAACACTGTAGACTTGAGCAACAAATCCTCAGCAGTCCTGAACTGTCTGAAGATGGGTCTTGACCTGAAATGTCACCTATTCCTTCTCTCCAGAGATGCTGCCTGTCCCGCTGAGTTACTCCAGCATTTTGTGTCTATCTTCATCCTGCACTACTATCTATCTCACTGGAGACCCTCAGACTATCTTTGACCTGACTTTACTGGCTTCATCTTGCACTAAACATTATTCCATTATCACGCATCTGTACACTGTAAATGGTGCAAATGTAATCATGTATTGTGTTTCCGTGGGCAGACACAACATGCTGGAGTAACTCAGCGGAACAGGCAGCATCTCTGGAGAGAAGGAATGGGTGCATTTCGGGTCGAGACCCTTCTCCAGACTGATTCAGTCTGAAGAAGGGTCTCGACTCAAAATGTCACCCATTCCTTCTCTCCAGAGATGCTGCCTGTCCCGCTGAGTTACTCCAGCATGTTGTGTCTACCTTTGATTTAAACCAGCATCTACAGTTCTTTCCTACATATTGTGTTTCCGTGGAAATAGGCAACGTTTCGGGTCGAAACCCTTCTTCTGAAGTAGGGTTTCGACCCGAAACATTGCCTATTTCCTTCGCTCCATAGATGCTGCCTCACCCGCTGAGTTTCTCCAGCATTTTTGTCTACCTTCGATTTTTCAGCATCTGCAGTTCCTTCTTAAACATTGTGTATTTACCCTATCTATTTTCCTCATGATTTGATATACCTCTATAAGGTCACTCCTCAGCCTCCTGCCCACCAAGGAATAAAGTCCTAGTCTGCCCAACTTCTGCCTATACCTTAGGCCTTTGAGTCCTGCCATTGTAAATAACCTCTATATTCTCTCCAGCTTAATGACAACATTACTATAACACGGTGACCATGACTGAACACAATTACTACACCAACCTCTATACTCAGTTCCCTAACTGACGAAGGCCAAAGTGCCAAAAGCCTTCTTCACCACCCCATGTACCTGTGATATCACTTTCAGGGAACCATATATACTTGTACTCCTAGATCCCTCTGCTCTGCAACACTACCCAGGACCTTACTGTTCACTGTGAAGGTCCTGCTTGCTTTGACTTCCTAAATGCAACACCTCACACTTATCCAAATTAAACTCCAATAGCCATTCCTCAGCCCATTTGCCCAACTGATGATGATCCCACTGCAATTCTAGATAATCATCTTCACAGTCCATGATACCACCTATTCTAGTGCCATCTGCAAACTGACTATCATGCTTTGTACATTCCCATCCAAATCATCTATATAGATGACAAACAAGAATGGACCCACTACCGGTCCCTGAAGCACACCACCAGTCTTAGGTCCCCAGTCCATACCTTCCACCAACAATCTCTGCTTCCTACCATAAGGCCAATTCGGTATCTATTTAACTGTCTCTCCCTGTATATGATACGATACGATACGATAAACTTTATTCATCCCCGGAGGGAAATTGATCTAATCTTCCAATTCTATCATGTGGATCCTTATCAAAGACTTCACTGAAGTTCAAGTTCAAGTTTATGTGTCACATGCACCATAAGGTGCAGTGAAATGTAATTTACCATGCAGCGTTACAATTAAACAAGGACACAATACACAACATAATTCAACACAGACATCCACCGCAGCATTCTTCACTGTGGTGGAAGGCAATACAGTTCAGACAGTCCTCCTCCTCCCTTGTTCACCCGTGGTCGGGGCCCTGACCCTCTGTAGTCGCCGCTACGGACGGCCCGATGTTCAAGCCCTCTGGTCGGGATGGTCGGAACGCTGACGTCGGGACAGGTCGAGCACACCCCGCTCCTCGGAGCTCCCAAATCGGCCACCTCCTTAATGGAGACCACGGCTTCCAGATGTTGTAGGCCGCAGGCCGGCGGTCGGAGCTTGTCTCCGGCGACCCCCAGCGAGGGATCACCCGCTCCACGATGGAAGGTCCGCTCCACGCCTGCCGCCAGAAGCTCGACAGACCGAGGCTCCAAGATGTTGTAGGCCGCAGGCCAGCGGTTGGAGTGCTTCACCGGCGACCCCCGGCAAGGGGGTCCACGATGTTAAAGTCCCCGCTGCGCCACCGCTGAAGCTCAGGGCCCGACTCCGGGAAAGGCCGCACCAAACCAGCTGAAAGGCCGCGAGGAGGGGGGCGAATAAGCGACAAGGAAGAAAGTCACATCTCCGTCGAGGTAGGTGCCTGAAAATGGTTTCCCCCTATTCCCCCCCACCACATCCCACACAAGACATACAGAGAAACACTAAAACATACTTTTCGACATACTAAAAAAAACAAAAAATTTCGAAAAAACAAAAAAAGTGGAAACACTGCAGGTGAGGCAGCCAACTCGCAGTGCCACTGGAACACGTAAAGTGCCAGATGAATGGAGGGTGACTGGATGGAGCATGAAGCTCATATAGACAACATCAAGCCCCTGCTCTCTTCAATCTTCTTGGTTTCTGCTTCAAAAAACTCAAATCAAATTGGTGAGTCATGATCTCCCACATACAAATCATGTGAATTATCTGTAATCAGCTTCCCTCTGTCCAAATGCATGTATTGATATCTTATCCCTCAAAATCTCTTCAGTAACCTTCCAACCACAGAATTTAGGATGACTGGTCCATAATTCCCAGGTTTTTCTAAATAGAGGCACAAATATTAGTCACCCTCCATTCTTCTGGCACCTTATGTGTCTAACGAGGATTCATATATCTCAGCCAGGATTCCTGCAATTTCCTCTTTAGCTTCCCACAGTATCATTGGATATAACTGATCCTGGCTGAGCAGCTCCTGTCAACTCTGTCAATTGGATTCCAGTAGATGCAAGTCTAGCTTGTTCAGTCTTCCTTCTAAGACAAGCTACCATTGCAGATATTAGTTCCCTTTATCCTGTATCTGTAGAGTCAAGAATGTTTTATTGTCATATGTCCCGGATAGGACACGGACATTCTTATTTGCTGCAGCACAACAGAATATGTGAATATTGACCTCATATTCTGTATCTGTGCCTCATATTTCACTTGGGCAGCTTACTACCCAGTGGTATAAATATTGAAGGTAGACACAAAATGCAGGAGTAACTTAGTAGGACAGGCAGCATCTCTGGAGAGAAGGAACGGGGACGTTTCGGGTCGAGACCCTTCTTCAGACTTTTCAGATATAAATATTTCAGGAATAAATATTGATTTCTCTAACTTCAAATAACCCCTTGCATCCCCTCTCTCTCCGTCTCTCCCCCACCATAGTCTGGTTTCACTGTCGTCCTATTGAGTTTCATTGTCTGTATAACTCATTACCACAGAGCCCACAGCCAACAATGAACTATTGTGGGCTCCATGTTTCCTTGATTATCGTTATTGTATTGCATATCTTTCATTCATTTGTACATGGTGAATGGCTCGATTGTAATCATGTATAGTATTTCCCCACGCAACAAAAAGCTTTTCACTGTACCTTGGTACACGTGACAATAAACTAAACTGAACTGAACTAAAACTGAACAAACCTTCTGTGTTAATATCCATCCGTTAGTAAGGGAAGAGTACTGTATCTGGTCTTATGAGCCCCCGAGATACTGAAGCATGGCCTTACTTTTGTATTGGAGTCAGTTGGTCAAGGCACAAAAGGAAGCCATATTGCCCATCATCACGGATGAGAACAGAATCAACAAACTCATCAGCAAGGCTTGCTCCGTCCTGGGAGTTGGATTCATTGGAGGTGGTCTTGGAGGGGAGGATGCTCCTCAAACTGCAGAACATCTTGGACAATAAAGCTCACCCCCTCCATGACACACTGGTGAACCTGAGGAGCACCTTCAGCAACAGACTGGTTCCACCAAGATGCAGTACAGAATGCCACAGGAGATCCTTTTTCCCCTGTGGCTATCAAATTGTACAACTCCTCCCCCTTCTGTCGTGGGGTAGACTGACTCCCCTTCCACCCCCTCCCCCAATCTTTGCACATCCCCAATCCTGGACTTTCCACTCGTCACTTTAATTTCATATTTCATGTATCATGGTGTGTTTTATGAATATTGGCCGACTCATTTCCCTCCTAGGATAAATAAAGTTCTATTGTATCGTATCGTATTGCATGCCCTGTGCATGGCTAACCGAGAGAGCCATTGAATTGATCCCATTCTCTCCAGTCCTGTCAGCCTCTGAGCCAAAATTATTGAACATGAGCTTTATATTAGTTAGGTTGTTAGGACATTGATTTCTGACTTCACTAAGTTTGAACTGGATCCATTCCCTTTACAAATCAGCTGTGTGCTGATCGGCAGCTTCATTCTGCACCTCTCGCACTTTACAACCAAGCCGCCAATATTGGAATTGTCCCTGTTAATATTTCACAGGTTACCCAGGGGAAAGTGGTCTTCTGTTGTTAATTGCTGCTGTTAATTATATTAAAGGTATGCTGTGCAGAATTTCCCAGTTCGCCAACTAGCAAGTTATCGCTCGATTAACTCAGAGCTCAATAAACTTCCCATTACAAAGTCACAAGCAATGTTAGGAATCAGTGGGGAGGAGGGGAGGTGTTCGGCACTGCCAGTTTGTGCAGAGCAAAATACCACAACAGCAAAATGAACTGCTTTATAGAGTCATAGACCATGAAAACAGGCCCTTTGGCCCAACTCATGCAACCTAGATGCCTCATCTAAGCTAGCCCCATAAGCCCATGTTTGGCACGTGTCCCTCAAAACGTTTCCTATCCATGTCCAAATACCCACCCCCTCCGAGTGAAAATTTTGTCCCTCTGGTTCCTATTAAATCTTTTCCCTCTCACCGTAAACTTATGTCCTCTGGTTGTTGATTCCCCAACTCTGGGTAAAAGACTGTGTCATTCACCCTATTCAATTCCCCTAGTGATTTTCTGCACTTATATTCACCCCTTAGATGCACCCCAAGAAATAAGTTTGCCCAACCGCTCCCTATAGCTCAGACCCTTGAGTTTTGGCAACATCATCGTAAATTTTCTCTGCACTCTTTCCAGCCTCATTTATTAATATAAAGCTCCATCTGTTCTCTCAGATGGGAATGTAAAATGTCTAGCCGTACTTTTCCTGAGTAGAGTACCCCTCCCCAGGTACATTCCCCTGCAATCACCAGAGATTTAAGGGGCTGTCCCACTGCGGCAACCTAATTGGCGAGTTTAGAAGAGTTTAGGAGAGTTTGAAAAAATGTCTTGTTGAAGACCTCCTTTGACTATGTAGAAGACCTCCTTCGACCTCCCTTCGACTATGTTGAAGACTAGCTTCGACTGGCTTCTGGAAAATTGGACACCGCTTAGTGGAGAGTGAAGACGACCTCCTTCAATCTCCTTCGACCTCCCATCGACTATGTTGAAGACAATCGACGACTACCTTGGACTACCTTAGATTACCTTTGACTACCCTCGATTACCTACGAATAACATGCCGACCTACTACGACCTACTTCGATTAAACCTACGAGTTAAAAAAGTATCGATTTTTTCCATGGCGACCTTTTTTTACTGGCGGGCATTTTTCAACATGTTAAAAAATTCTCCCGCAACCTAGCTGAGGCCTCGAGTACGCGGGGACTACTCTCGAGCATGGAGGAGAGTTACAAAGACCTCCTAGGACCTCGTGTCGACCATGCTGCGAGTATGTGTCGAGGGCAAACCTCCGAACTCGCGGATTAGGTCGCCGCAGTGGGACAGCCCCTTAAATCTCCTCCCTCGGCTCCATCCAGGGACCCTGACAGTCCTTTCAGGTGAGGCAGAGGTTCACTTGCACCTCCTCCAACCTCATCTACTGTATCAGCTGTTTTAGGTGTTTAAATTCCATTTGGAATATTTTGGAGGACCAAGAAACCAAGGTGTTGTCTCTTATATATCGGCGAGACCAAGCGCAGACTGAGCGATCTTTTAGCTCAACACCTTCGCTCAGTCCGCCTTGGTCTACGCGATCTTCTGGTTACCAAACACTATAACTCCCCTTCCCATTCCCATACTGACCTCTCTGTCCTAACCTGTCAGGGTGAGGCCAAACACAAATTGGAGGAACAGCACCTCATATTTTGCCGGGGCAGCTTACAACCCTGCGGTATGAATATTGATTTCTCTAACTTCAAGTAACCCTTGCATTCCCTCTCCATCCCTCCCCCACCGAGTCATCCTCCTAGTTTCACTGTCGCCCTGCTTAGTTTACTGTTTGTATCCATTGGTTATCACCTTCTCCACAGCCAACAATGGACCATTGTTGGCTCCATATTTCATTGATCATCGTTGCTGGCTTTGATTTGTTCTTTTCATACCTTTCATTCATTTGTTCTTTGTACCTTTAAATACTTCTAGTT